>OX336389.2:1083410962-1084617171 GCA_946902985.2 Meconema thalassinum
AATAATGCCAGCATGACGAAGCTCCTCTTCTATTTCTACAATTTCACCTTCATGACCTGTATGGCCAGCCTGTTGGGAAGCGTGCAGGAGCTGTAGACGTTTAACCAACTTATTAGGATCGTTCCAATAGGCGAAATCAACGAAAGGTTTTAACGTTTTAAACGGGACGCCGGACGCTGAGCTTTCATGGCGGACACTTGCATAGGTGGGAAACAATTTGGATATAATGGCCTTATATTTGAAACCCTTATTTGCATTTATTGATTCAGAACGTTTATAATTACGTCTAAAACCATTTGTAGCCATCAAGATGTCCTTATACTTTTGAAGATCGTCTTCGTCATAGCCATCCTTGGAAGGTACACGTGCAAATAAAAGTTCTAAAAGACCTGGCGTCAATTGATATCGAAACTGTTTTAACAATCACGACATTATCTTTTATTTTGATCTCTGAGTCACCAATTCGAAAACGTTTATTTTCATAGCGAACACCGTAGGTCGTATCAGTTTTTTCTAGTAAAAAGGTCTTCAAGGTAGGGCGTTACCAACGGTCCAAAATGTTCTACCAGAATACCTTTCAGCTGCATATACTTTTCAGGTGTAGCCAAGATTTCTGACAGGGTAGGTTTTTTTTCTCTAGAGCTAGAGGGCGTTTGAGCAATGACTGTTGTTTTTAGAAACTCTGGAAGCGGTGATTCTGTTCCAGAAGTAAAAACATCCTCAGCTTCTTCATCACCTTCTTCTTGTTCTTCCTCCTCGATTGTTTGTGTTCCTTTTGATACTGTATTTGGCTTATTGGTTCGTGATGTTCCCTTTAACACGGCTTCCAGAGGTGATTTCAAATGTTTCGCGATCAACAGCTCACTATCAGCATGCGTGCGTTTCAGTTCACGGAACTTGCGTCGAATATTATTTTGCGCACGGATAATGTGTTTCTTTAATTGACTTCCTGCTGTTGCCATGCTAGCTGAATAAATGACGTTTGAAAAAGTCATGCAGTGCCTTAAATACGTATAAAATGATCAAACCCCCATGCGGTAACGTCCGTTGTTGATATCACTCTGCTTATCGATAACGAGGCAACCGTGGTGATGAGCATTCCAACATGTGGCACACAACTGTGTAAAGGCTAGGAAGGTCATGTCTGGGTTCACGTGATCATCGTAGACGTGACGCATGTTGCGTTCATCCTGCCGGAAGAGAACAATCACGTTGGCATTGTCGCGAATGAGCTGTTTGGGTATTCGGGAATAGGTTTGAGCGAGATAAAAACAATCAATATATTTATGACGTCCCATGGTAAAATAGGTTTGAATGATAGCCTGTCGTTCTGTGGACACATCATCAAAAATCATGAGCGAATTCGGGCGAACATGATCCGGTGAGACGACATCTTCGTGCGCGGGGAATGTGAAGTAACCCATGTTATTGCGAAGACCCGACATGACTTGTTGCAAGAACACATAAAGAGGCTGATAGAGCGACTTTGGCAAAAATGTAGATATTTTGAAATCGTACTCCGTTTAAGGAGGTGATTAAGGTAAGCAGAAGATTGGTTTTTCCACATCCCGATGGTCCGGCGATGAGACAGCGAATGGAAGACGGGAAGAGTGAACCGTGGCGGGCGTTCGGACGTTGTCGAGAAGAGGCGAGAAACCAAATCCCCCACCGGAAGTGAATGTTGTTGCTTAATAATCTGCATATCGACTGAACGTGAAACGGGAAGAGGTGGTCTCTATATACATGAAGCATGTGGCTGTTTCAGATCTAGTGTAACCATGGATGCCTTTGGGAGAACACATAAAACAAAGAAAGGAAATGAGCCATCTGCTTCGATAAACGATCCAAAACATGATACAGATCCGGCTAATAAACGATATGTCGATGCCAATGCACTGCCACGCACAACGGATGGTCATTACGACTTTAATGGAAAGCGATTAACCAATATAACAGAACCACAATTAGCTTCGGACGCATGTTCAAAAAAGTATGTAGATTATTATCGCTTGCGGCGTATCAAGGGAGACTATGAAGCACAGAATAAACGTATCATGGGCGTTGCAGACCCCGTAAACAATCAAGATGTGTGCACCAAAGCCTATATGTTAACCAATGCTGTGGTGTTAACAAAAGAGAAAGACTATGATGTACACCAACGTCGAATCACTCAGCTAGCTCTTCCAACCAACGACACGGACGCTGCTAGAAAGGACTATGTAGATAACAAGGTGAAAGAATTACGCCGTTTTGTACCATTCCTAACAGTAAATGGTTATACAGCGAATAATACACGCCTTGTACACGTGGCCGATCCGGAGGATGATCAAGATGCTTGTACAAAACGGTATTTGTTCTCTGAAATAGAGAAGGTGTGGGAAATCAGAGAGAACGCTCTACAGATGAAGCGAAAACGAATAGCCGATGTTGCCGATCCTGTACATCCTCATGACGTGACGACTAAACGATTTTTGGAACAACGATTATCGCTTTTCATTAAAACAATGCCAAACTTATTTTTGGTTCACATTGTAAACCGACAACCGGTTGAAGATCCCAGTAACCTTACCTATATACTACGTTCGGGGCATAGCAATTACCGTTTACCGTATGATGGTGCCATTCGTGTTATCGAGTATACACCGGATTTCAAACATTTAGAGCTACTATTAAACGGTAGTGTTATATCATCACTCATCGAACTTGCGGTGAAAGCCGAGGACAAATTATCCTTTCAACTGAAACTGTCGTCTGAAGAAAAAGAGGCGGGAAAATCAATGAATGATTTTCCGCTGTATATAGAACTCGAATATACCGCCACCATCGATTAAATAATTGCAGGCTCTCTTCCTGAGGAGCGTTAGTTGTTGTCTATCCTTTATACTGTGAGGTTGTCTTCTTCCTTGGTCGCGATGGTGAAACAGAGATATGTGGTAAAGAAGAGGAAGACGTTGTCAAGAAAGGGAGGCTTTAAAGCTATTCTCCATGCGGCACGTCAGGCTTCGCGTGGAGAAACCAATAGCGAGTTGGCCATTAAAAAAGCTCTCCGAGCAGCACGATTGCATGCGAATTCCAAAAGTAAACTAAGTTTTAAAAAACGTGCTCGAGTTATTCCTGTACCAAAACGTGGCGGATTTTTACCCCGCACTATTCGCTGGACTAGCAGCCCTGGGTTCACTTCTTGGTGGAGCAAGTGCGGTAGCGCGAACGGTGAAAGCTGTCGAGGAAGCGAAGCAACAGTTGAAGGAAAGTGAGAGGCACAATAAAACGATGGAAGCTATAGCACTGCGTGGCAAGGGTGTGAACATGAAGCTAGCACCCTATAAAAAAGGACTTGGCATTTACATGTCGCCAAAAAACGCTTAATCGATGCACTGCCCCGGCGAGCCATGACACACGGAGAAGTCATAAAATATGCAAAACAGTTGAAAATTGCACACTTTAGAGGTGTATTTATGCGCAACCAATTACCTCCTCAACCTTGGAAGCGTGAGAGTGCAGTTATTAATTTGGATGACAGTCATGGACCGGGAACACATTACGTGGCCTACGTCAAGCATGGTTGTACCGTATGGTACTTTGACAGTTTTGGAAACCTTCCTCCGCCGACAGAGCTTGTTCGCTATTTCGGAAGCAGTGCAACAATAAACTATAATGTGAAACGAGTACAAACTTTTAACACTCAACACTGTGGTCGCCTATGTCTGACCTTTCTATATAAGGCTCAGCGCAGGTGGTAACGTGAGCAGTATAATGGCAGAAAGTAGAGCGTTTACAGTGCACGGACAAGGAGCCGAAGTAACTGTTGACTTTTATCCTCCAATTGAATTGGGACAACGACCCTACGTGCTGGGACTTGTTTCGTTTGAAGGCTATAATAGAATCTGCAACATAATTGAAGACGTCAATGATAAGTTTTACTACGATGACTATGTGTTAACTCTACCGTCTGGCAGCTACACCGTAGATGATATTCACGATCACATCTACACAACTCTCACCAAGGAATTTAGTCTAAAAGCATTTCTGGACGGGACACGCAAGTTTGAACTCATAGCCAACAACGTGACACATCGCTGCAGTATTCTTTCTTCCTTTAGGATTGATTTTAAAGCACAACCAGACTCAATTGGTCCATTGCTAGGCTATTCACCACAAGTGTTAGTACCAAACGTGATACACAAGTCTGACCAACCGGTGAAAATAATTGAAGATCATCATATATCTGTCACGTGTAATATTATTACAGACGTCTACACCAATCAAGATCCCTCGCATTCGCTTTATGATTTTATTGTTACTTCACCTGGTGGTTATATCATCCGCGAAAACCCATCGGTGGTGCTCTATCACCCTGTGAGTGTGACCCACATCAGGAATATTACCTTGAGACTAGTGAATAGAAACCAACGTCTCATCGAATTAGACCCTCATACACCTGTGACCTACAAATTGTATCTGAAGCCAGCATGAAACAAGTGTATAAAGCAACAACACCATTGAGGGTGGGTGTTAGTTGTTCTCAACGCGTGTACAGGTTAACACGTGTCAACAAGCAGATCTTACAACAACTGGGTTACACCGTACGTCATGAATTCGATCCTCGACGTGATCAATCCGGTCGAAGTACAGGAGGGTATTGTAAGAATTGAACACCATTCCTATCAACCGTACACTCAGGGTCTAAATAACAATGACGAAATTCGTATTACCATTAATCAACAAGATATCTACACCCTACCCCATGAAAGTTACATCCAGATTGAAGGTCAACTCACCAAATCAGATGGTACCATTCCGACAACGTCAAAGTTGGCTAACCATGCGCTGGCCTTTTTGTTTTCCGAGGTTCGCTACATCATCAACGGAATCGAAGTGGATACGACTCGAAATGTTGGTATAACAAGCGCTATGAAACTTTATCCCTCGTACGGAAGTGAGGAGAGTAAAGCGTTTCGTATGGCCGGTTGGTGTCCTGACTCGACAAACGACTGGATGGTTAATGATGATGGTACATTTACCGGTCATTTACCCCTAAAATTAATATTAGGCTTTGCAGAGGACCATAAGCGCGTCGTTGTGAACGCAAGACAGGATCTGATTCTTGTTCGAGATAGGAGCGATTATAATGCGCTGAAGGGTGCTGATGGAGCTGCAATAGATTCAAAAATTTTATTGCAACGAATTCTATGGAAAGTACCGCACGTGACTCTCTCTGACCAGAAAAAATTGAGTCTGCTCAAGATTGTGGAGAAGGATACAGCTTTACCCATACAATTTAGAAGCTGGGAGCTGCATGAGTACCCGGTATTACCACTCACTGATACACATACTTGGTCTATAAAAACCTCACGGTACACAGAGCGACCTCTCTACGTCATGGTTGGATTTCAAACAGATCGCAAATATCAACAGAATAAAGATGCATCACAATTTGATCACATCCAATTGCGAAATATACGACTCTTCCTGAACGGAGTTACCTTCCCCTATGAAGGAATGGATTTAAACTTTACCAAGAACAAATATGGTAAGCTCTACGACATGTTTACAAACTTTCAGTCCTCCTATTATCAGAAAGAAGCATGTCCGCTATTATCCCCGCAAGACTTTAAAACCAAAGCACCTCTGGTGGTGATGGACTGTTCGTATTTGGAGGAGTCGATGAAGGAAACAACTATCGATATCCGGTTAGAATTTGAAACGTCTGTAGTTATTCCAGAAAAAACAACAGCCTATTGCCTGATTGTTCACGAGACGCAAGTGTATTATCAGCCGCTGTCCAATATGGTGACCAGAGTATAAATAGAAGTTTGGCTGCAGAGCCCTGGACTAAATCCTATGATAAAAGATTGAAAAACAATGTTCTGATCTTTTTGCAAATAAAGTAGTATAAGCCATTTTATGTTGTTTTTATCCCTTTAGCAAACCCAGTTCCTTTTCCAACCCCTTAACTAGTAGGACTATAGGTAGAGATGGATTAGTTGGCAGAAAGCACTGGTGAAGAAAGGAGTGTGTATCCGCGAGCAGTAACCATGTCTAGAACATTGATTGTCGATATGCAAGGCTTCAAAGTCAATGAAAATAAGTTTGTTTTCAAGGACGTTGCAATTATAGATTGCACAACCATGTGGACGCCCACAGTAAGTGCTTTCACTTTTGAACCACCGTTTCCCTTATACATGCAGTCGGACGAGGATAGAAGACAAACCGAGTGGCTGCAACGTCATTTAGGATTGAACTGGAATCAAGGAAACATTCCTTATAACTATCTACTGTTTGTATTAAAAGCCTATTTGTTCGGTGCCAACACTATTTTTGTAAAAGGAGGTGAAAAAAAGGAATGGTTACGTCAGTATGTTTCTCCAACTTGTAAACTCATCGATCTACACGAAATGGGATGTCCTGCACTACACACCTTATATGAGCCTGGTGAACGTGTACAAAAAAAGACACTCCTACACGTATCGAAACTCTTTGATTGGCTAAGTCGCAATGCATGTCGGTACCTGGAAAATGAGTGTAAAACCTTGTGCATGAATGCAGACTAGAACAGTGAGACAGAGACGTATGTCTAATACAGACGTGTCTGTGTGTATAATGGCTACCATTGAAGGCTTAAAATCTAACCCCATTGAACGGGCTATTGTTAAGTATTTCGCTTGTAAGAAAAAACTGAACAATTTTACCCTAGAAGAACTAAATGCTTTACCTAAAGCGTTTTTGTTTTATGTTGCGTCAAATGCTGTAAAGGAGATTTGGGATAGTGTGCCGAGTGATTGGACACGGGATCCTGTGTTGTGTGAACTTCAACCGTGCACTGATTATGAACATCATCAACAAGTGTACATTTCCAAAATGCCATCAGTTCAAAATTGTAGAACGTGTCAGTTAATTAAACTGTATCATGGACATAAAACCTCATGCAACGACTATGCGTCTTCATTCCACGGATGTGATGGTAAGAAAGAAGCAACCTCCGCAGCAGCGGAAAAAGAATCAACATGTGCGTCACCGACTGAAAAAAATATGCCGGATCTCTACTGGTCATGGTCTCATTGACAAAGTCATAGATCTTTTACCCTTTGAGCTGCACTTACCTGGTTATCAATACTGTGGCCCTGGTACAAAGTTAGACGTTCGACTGGCACGTGGTGATCCTGGAATTAATGCTTTAGACGCAGCTTGCAAGCAGCATGATCTAGCGTACAGAACATCAAAGCGTGAGAACAACATCTCTGAACTAAGACGTGTCGCCGACCAGATACTTTTGAGAAAGGCTATGGAACGTGTGACGTCACCTTCTGCATCTGTTGCAGAAAAAATGGCGGCCCTTGTGGTAGCAGGTGCTATGAAGGGGAAGCTCGTGTTGAGTGGTGGACGTTTACAAACAAAACATATGAAAGGACCAAGAACAAAGCAAAAATAAACTCTACACTATTCTTACCTTATGTTAAACAAGTGGTAACATGTTGATGTGCAAACGATGCTAATAAAGAAATGAACTAAAATATATGTTTGTTTTTTCTAACTCATACTTGGGGTAGCATGCATGTAACCAATAGTTAAATCAAAAACTCAAAAGTCAAACTTTTTTTTGTTTATTAAAAAAACTCATAGTAATCAAAAAGCTATATATAAGATTTTACGTTGTTGCGATGTGAATGGTGTTGTGATGTGTATGGTGTTGCGATGGGGATGGTATCTTGATGAGCAGGACTCCTCACTGAAGTAAAACTAGTGGCAAGCGTAGGCGTTGTTACTGCCTCTTCTTCTATATCATCTCCCGCGAGGTTGTTGTTTACACTGGAACGAAATTCCATTCTAGAGAAAAAGCTATTGCAATTTGAGTTTGGAAGGTTTGTGGTAAATCTGGCATACAATAAATATAACTTACCTTTTAGTAGGGATGATATCTACTTCTGAGAGATGTTAGTTGGTTTGTAGGATGTAAAGTAACTTGACCAACTGAGTAAATGTATGAAGAATATAAGTAATCATTAGTGTTTGGATATATTATATCCGTTTTACTTCCATCTGGGAATACACATCTTGTAACAAATTTAGGTTTTGTACATTTATGGCACCAATATATGTCCTCCTCATTCAAGTCGTCTAAGAGATACTTCCAATTTTTATGTTTTACAAAATAACTTTGACTGTGAATATTATTAGGGAGGGGAAGCGTGTCGTCAGTGTTGTTACTATCTGGATCTTCATCTTCCATAGCAAGGTCTAATCCATAGCATAAAACAAAACATTTTAAACACAACTTGTGACAATTAATGTAGTCAATTTCACCGTCACTATTTTCGTACGTGTCATTTGTGTCAGGAATGTGGTAGTCGTTAATGTACGTCACACACTGTAACTCATTGAATTGTCGTGGGAAAATGATGGTGTCTTGCCCCATAGAATAATGAAGTTGGTAGTCAAATCGAGTTGTGTTTTGTGATAAAATATAGTTTAATGGCCATTCTTTGAAGGTACTGTTCAAGTAGTTAGTGTATGTAGATGTAGTACGAAATTCATTATATGTTTTGTTATATATTTGACTGCGATGACCATGTTTTGTTGCATATATCCAGTGACTTGGGTCAGAAAAGTGTTGTCTAAAAGTTTCAGATTGGTTAGCCATAGTACTCACCAAACGTTGTTGCTTGAATGCGTACCAGTAAAAGATAAAAACGAATTAGTTATTCCACAACACTCACACAAGAAATATATATATTTTGCAGCAAAATCTTTCTTGGTTGTTTCCTAGCACACCACACTAGCGAATAATCAGCTCAAACCGGCTTCACTCCATTCATATAGGGACTTGCGCGTAGAGCACGGTGTCCATACATAGTAGCGGTCCTTCGGACGCTTACAGCTCCAGTTACTAAGTGAAGATGATGAATTACTTCCGCGCTATCAATATCTCATGGTCACCAAAGACGGTAATGTAACCTTCGGTCGCCATGCTGCACGTAGAGCACGGTGCCCCATACATAGTAGCGGTCGGGTTGTAGTAAATAACTTTGTTATAATTATATCCCCTTCTGCACTGTAGAGCACGGTGCCCATACATAGTAGCGTTCGGGTTGCAGTAAATAACTTTGTTAAAATGATATCCCCCTTCCACACTGTAGAGCACGGTGCCCATACATAGTAGCGGTCGGGTTGCAGTAAATAACTTTGTTATAATTATACCCCCTTCCACACTGGTGAGCACACCCACGAATCTGTTATATATACAGGTGTATGGGTCGCACCCAATCTCACTTGCATCAAGTCTCTTTTGGCGTGAACATCGTTCTGCTCTGTACAAGGTGAGTTAACGTTTTGTGTTTTCTTATCATTATTGAACAGTTAGTAGATGATTATAGACTATATGGGGGCTATCTTTTTTTATAGTTAACATGGATGCTCTCCAACAGTTAAACAAAATAGGGGCCCAGGCTGGGTTGGAAACAAGAAGACTAAGGGATCTCCCAGTTAACCAACCGTTCCCTGTAGAGAGTCTGCAGAGAATTGAGACACGATTCGGCACCAGACTTCTTTGTCACTGCCAAGAGTTTATGGTGTTTCTACCAAGTCGATTTGCCAGCATATCCAACGAGACGCTGGCAACGTTAAATTCACGCCCCTTGGTATTGAAGTATTTAGGCATGCACAATAATGCATGCCTAGTCCTCTTTGAAGCGGATAACATTTAACTCTTTGTCACATCGTGTATGAGCAGATAGCCTCGCTGTTCCACCTCTAACAAAACCATTTAATACTAGAGAAATAGCAGTTGACTATTATTGTAAGTGTTTATTAGAAAATAACCTCATGGTACCACTTGTTTGGGAAAATGTTCGTGACTGCTTTCAAACACGACTGTGCAGTGGACGAATATACAATGTCAACAAAATTTTACATCCAAAATTGTTTTTACAAGCATGTTTACCCGTTTTTTTATTACAATTTATCACTCTTTTTATGCGCTTCACAGCATTAAAGGTGAACACAGAATTAGCGTGTACCTTTGTATTTTTTAAAGTCAGTGGAGATGAAAAACGGGAAACCATTTATTTGACAACAAAAATGAGACCATGTTATCGGACGGATGACAGGGAAGCTTGGTATAACGAACATGTCGTTGACGCTTTGGTGTCTAAGTTTGACGCCTTTCTTGAAGGTGAAAGTGGAAAATCGCTCGAGGTCATCCCGTTTCTACAAGTCAATGTATGTTGCTTTGATCCCTTAAATTCAGGTTCTCTATATTTTCCACTTCCTCTTCCTGTTCAACGTAGAAAAGCCGTTCTCAACATTCAAAATGAGGATGACTATTGCTTTTTGTGGTGCGTGGCTGCATTTCTAGCCCCTGTTCAACGTCATGTTAGTTTAACATCCTCATACACGGTCATGTTTAACAGGTTACTCTCCACGCTCAACTTTGCAACTATTTCATTTCCTATGGAACTTACCTCTATGGCTAAATTTGAAAGTCTTAATCCTCATTTTTCCTTTATGATTTATGGTCTTGATAAGAATACGGTTATTGGACCGCTTTATTGTACGCAGCAGCAGAAGGTACACCATATAAATTTATTATACATTTCTAACGAGCAAACAAGTCACTATTGTTTAATTAAAAACCTCTCCAAGCTTGTTGGAGGTCAACTTTCATCTAGACACCATAAAACATTTATTTGTGAACGGTGTTTGCAGTACTTTTCAACGCAGATCAAGCTGGATAGCCACACAGTGGATTGTTCTACTCAGCCAGCAGTTAAAATTACATTTCCAAAACCGAAAGAGGCAAAAATGAAATTCAAAAACTTCCATCGCATGGATCCAGTGGCCTATACTGTGTATGCAGACATTGAAACTCTAACTACCCCCATTCAGCGGTGTCCACCGAATCCGTCTTCCTCATACACAGATGCTATTCAAAGACATACTCCGTTTTCTGTGGCCTTTCAAGTTGTTTGTTCCTATGATCCAAGTCAATCCTATTTCAAATTGTTTCGAGGACCTACCTGTATTCAGTGGTTGTTACAGGAACTGAAACAGTTAGCTGAGCATGTCCATCAGCTTCTTCAAATTCCCAAGCCCATACAGATGACGCTAGACGAAATGATACATCATGATACGGCAACAACGTGTCATATTTGTCAGAAGCCTATTTTACCTGACGACATTAAAGTGCGCGACCATTGTCATTACACGGGCGTCTATCGAGGAGCTGCACACGACACGTGTAATTTAACGTTTCGTGCAGCAAAGTATATACCCGTCTTTTTTCACGGTCTCACCAATTTTGACTCCCACTTTATTATTCGTGAGTTTGCCACATTAGACAAGGAACATTTTTCCATTATTCCGCAAAATCATGAGCGGTTTATCTCCTTTTCTATACATTACCAGGGTATATCACTTCGGTTTCTCGATTCCTATCGATTTATAGCCTCTTCGTTAGAAGCCTTGGTCAAGGGCATTTCACCCGATGAATTGCACTTTACACGAAACCATTTTTCGGATGATGCTAAATTCAAACTTTGCATCCGGAAGGGCGTTTATCCTTATGAATATACCAACAGTTGGTCTTCCTTGGACGAAACGCATTTACCTCCACAGGATGCATTTTTTAGCACGTTGCATAATACTACCATTACTGATACCGATTATATCCACGCCTGCAACGTGTGGGATACCTTTGGTTGTACCACCCTAGGTGAATATGCTGATCTGTATCTCACTGTGGATACCTTGCTATTAACGGATATTTTTGAGAAATTCCGTCGCATGTGTATACAGATTTACAAGCTGGACCCGTGTCACTATTATACAGCACCGGGTTTATCATGGGATGCCATGTTGTTGTACACAGGTATCGAGTTGGATTTACTTGTAGATATTGACATGTTATTATTTTTTGAAAAGGGTATTCGTGGAGGATTTGTTTCCCTTGTTCAGAGACATGTCCATGCCAATCATCCTTACATGTCAACGTATAATGCCCAGCAGCCCATTTCCTATTTAACACACTACGATATAAATAATTTATACGGCTATGCTATGAGTCAACCCCTCCCGTATAAAGATTTTGTTTGGCTCAGTAACGAGGAAATCGAACGCTTTGACGTGTTCACCGCTGCTCGTCAAAAAGAAATTGGTTTTGTCCTGGAAGTGGATATACAATACCCTGCACATGTGCATGACGATCACGCTGATTTACCGTTCTGTGTCGAGCGTAGGATTCCTCCAAATTCGAGCTCAAAACATCCAAAGTTACTGGGAACGCTTCTTCCTAAAACAAGGTATGTGATTCACATCCAAGTGCTTTTACAATGCTTAACGTATGGACTCGTGTTGAGTAAGATCCATCGTATTGTATCGTTTACACAAAAGGCGTGGTTGAAGCCTTACATGGACCTGAATACTCACCATCGGCAGCGTGCTACCCAACCTTTTGAAATTAATTTTTTTAAATTGATGAATAATGCAGCATACGGAAAAACGTTTGAAAATGTACGCAAACACCGGTCCATCCATTTAGTTAATTCGTGGGAAGGTAGGTATGGAGCTCGGAAATATGTTGCCAAGCCCCATTTTAAAACCATGAAAATTATTACTGATACATTGGCTACCGTCGAATTAGGAAAGGTTGAAATTCTTTACAATAAACCTATTTATTTAGGGATGACTATTTTGGAGTTTTCAAAATTAACCATGTATGACTTTCATTATGGGTTTGCTCGTCGCTATTTTAAGGATGTTCATCTTGTTTACACTGATACCGATAGTTACATATATCAGGTTAAAGCAACAGACGTTTATCAGGTGATGCGTGACCATCCTGAGCATTTCGATACGTCCTCTTTTCCTGATGGTAACATCTTTGGCTTGTTACCTCAAAACAATAAAGTTATGGGGCTCATGAAAGATGAATGTGGCGTCGATGTGATGACAGAATTTTTAGGTCTTGCATCAAAAATGTACTGCTATACTTGCGACAGTTCAAGACATGTCAGTCGAGCCAAGGGGGTCCGCTCTAGTGTCATCCGAACGTTATGTATGGCTCGTTATCGTGAGGCATTATATAATCCCACTGAACAGTATGCGAAACAGGCACGTCTAACGTCCCGTACCCATGAAGTGTTTCTTGTCGAGCAAATGCGACGCTCGTTGCTTTTGTTTGATGATAAACGTTCATGGGTAAATGATCACCTCACAAGCTTGCCATGGGGCCATTACGCCCTTAATGAGTAAACCAATACAGTTTTGTTCTTCATGTGTGTTCGCTATTATCTGTGAATCAAAACATGTCTATGTGTATGTCAAATATTGTAAATAAAGAAATAGTATGTATTGTCCTTTTGTTTTATTTATTTTCAAGTCCTATATAATCATCAAACCTTGCTATTTCCTTACTAGATGTTTAGATGGTAAGTATAATAGACCGACGCTATCGCAGGAGCTAATGTGCAAGATGGTCGCCTCGCGCAACTACTCTCTGTTATTCTTATGGAGGGACAGTCAGAGCTGGAGCAGTGGCTAATGTGCAAGATGACCGCCACGTCCTGAGACCGTGGATGATGTCACAGGCGGGGAGTTCGGTCGTATAGTTGCTAAATGGAATATTTATTATTATGAGATAATTATTGATTGATTGATAGCTTGCCACGGTGGGTGAGTGGTTATTGTGTCGGACTATCAACCCCAAGCTTGCAGGTTAGCTCTTAGCCGTGGTAAGTGATTTTTGAAAGGCGGCAAAAATTACGACACGCATGTCAATGTCGACATGTCGAAGAACCCAGGGGAAATTCGGCCGTGTAGTTGCTAAATGGAATATTTATTATTATGAGATAATTATTGATTGATTGATAGCTTGCCACGGTGGGTGAGTGGTTATTGTGTCGGACTATCAACCCCAAGCTTGCAGGTTAGCTCTTAGCCGTGGTAAGTGATTTTTGAAAGGCGGCAAAAATTACGACACGCATGTCAATGTCGACATGTCAAAGAACCCAGGGGAAATTCGGCCGTGTAGTTGCTAAATGGAATATTTATTATTATGAGATAATTATTGATTGATTGATAGCTTGCCACGGTGGGTGAGTGGTTATTGTGTCGGACTATCAACCCCAAGCTTGCAGGTTAGCTCTTAGCCGTGGTAAGTGATTTTTGAAAGGCGGCAAAAATTACGACACGCATGTCAATGTCGACATGTCAAAGAACCCAGGGGAAATTCGGCCGTGTAGTTGCTAAATGGAATATTTATTATTATGAGATAATTATTGATTGATTGATAGCTTGCCACGGTGGGTGAGTGGTTATTGTGTCGGACTATCAACCCCAAGCTTGCAGGTTAGCTCTTAGCCGTGGTAAGTGATTTTTGAAAGGCGCAAAAATTACGACACGCATGTCAATGTCGACATGTCAAAGAACCCAGGGGAAATTCGGCCGTGTAGTTGCTAAATGGAATATTTATTATTATGAGATAATTATTGATTGATTGATAGCTTGCCACGGTGGGTGAGTGGTTATTGTGTCGGACTATCAACCCCAATCTTGCAGGTTAGCTCTTAGCCGTGGTAAGTGATTTTTGAAAGGCGGCAAAAATTACGACACGCATGTCAATGTCGACATGTCAAAGAACCCAGGGGAAATTCGGCCGTGTAGTTGCTAAATGGAATATTTATTATTATGAGATAATTATTGATTGATTGATAGCTTGCCACGGTGGGTGAGTGGTTATTGTGTCGGACTATCAACCCCAAGCTTGCAGGTTAGCTCTTAGCCGTGGTAAGTGATTTTTGAAAGGCGGCAAAAATTACGACACGCATGTCAATGTCGACATGTCGAAGAACCCAGGGGAAATTCGGCCGTGTAGTTGCTAAATGGAATATTTATTATTATGAGATAATTATTGATTGATTGATAGCTTGCCACGGTGGGTGAGTGGTTATTGTGTCGGACTATCAACCCCAAGCTTGCAGGTTAGCTCTTAGCCGTGGTAAGTGATTTTTGAAAGGCGGCAAAAATTACGACACGCATGTCAATGTCGACATGTCAAAGAACCCAGGGGGAATTCGGCCGTGTAATTGATGATCATACAACACACACACACACATCTCCAGTATACAGGTTTGATGACCATATTGTCCTTAGTACAACCGAACAAAGATGATTAATCGCGTTAACCTACATGGGACTGATAACCGCGATGCTTCACTCCTCCCCATGATTATTCAACACATACACATACACATCTCCAGTATACAGGCTTGATGACCATGTAGTCCATAGTATAACCGAACACAGATGACTAACCGCGTTAACCTACATAGGACTGATAACCGCGATGTTTAAGTTTGTAGTCAAATTGATAATAATAATAATGTTATTGGTTTTACGTCCCTTTTAACTACACTGGCTTAGTCAAATTGAGTTGTGTGATATGATAAAATATAGTTTAATGGACATTCTTTGAAAATACTGTAAAAATAGTTAGTGTATGTAGATGTTGTACGAAATTCATTATATGTTTTGTTATATATTTGATAGTACTCACCAAACGTTGTTACTGGTACGCGTACACCACACTTGCAAATGATCAGCTTAAACGCGGTCACTCCTTACATATAGAGGCTTGCGCGTAGGGCGTGGTGCCCATATTTAGTAACGAGGCTCTAGTTACTAAAAGAATATGATGAATTATTTTCGCACTGAGATGTCACAGGAGTTCACATCCAGCTACAACGAGTAACCGCTCGCTCCAGGGGTTTCACAAGTACTCCGTTCGCACAGGGACCCACAAACAGTACCGAAAAATAGCCGCTCGCCCCAGGGCTCACAACCATTGAGAATGGGTAGCTTCTCGCACGTTATTATATCAGGGTCTCACAAACAGTGTTCAAAAGTATTCCGTTCGCACAGGGACCCACAAACAGCACCGAAAAATAGCCGCTCGCCCCAGGGCTCACAACCATTGAGAATGGGTAGCTTCTCGCACGTTATTATATCAGGGTCTCACAAACAGTGTTCAAAAGTATTCCGTTCGCACAGGGACCCACAAACAGCACCCAAAAATAGCCGCTCGCCCCAGGGCTCACAACCATTGAGAATGGGTAGCTTCTCGCACGTTATTATATCAGGGTCTCACAAACAGTGTTCAAAAGTATTCCGTTCGCACAGGGACCCACAAACAGCACCGAAAAATAGCCGCTCGCCCCAGGGCTCACAACCATTGAGAATGGGTAGCTTCTCGCACGTTATTATATCAGGGTCTCACAAACAGTGTTCAAAAGTATTCCGTTCGCACAGGGACCCACAAACAGCACCCAAAAATAGCCGCTCGCCCCAGGGCTCACAACCATTGAGAATGGGTAGCTTCTCGCACGTTATTATATCAGGGTCTCACAAACAGTGTTCAAAAGTATTCCGTTCGCACAGGGACCCACAAACAGCACCCAAAAATAGCCGCTCGCCCCAGGGCTCACAACCATTGAGAATGGGTAGCTTCTCGCACGTTATTATATCAGGGTCTCACAAACAGTGTTCAAAAGTATTCCGTTCGCACAGGGACCCACAAACAGCACCCAAAAATAGCCGCTCGCCCCAGGGCTCACAACCATTGAGAATGGGTAGCTTCTCGCACGTTATTATATCAGGGTCTCACAAACAGTGTTCAAAAGTATTCCGTTCGCACAGGGACCCACAAACAGCACCGAAAAATAGCCGCTCGCCCCAGGGCTCACAACCATTGAGAATGGGTAGCTTCTCGCACGTTATTATATCAGGGTCTCACAAACAGTGTTCAAAAGTATTCCGTTCGCACAGGGACCCACAAACGGCACCCAAAAATAGCCGCTCGCCCCAGGGCTCACAACCATTGAGAATGGGTAGCTTCTCGCACGTTATTATATCAGGGTCTCACAAACAGTGTTCAAAAGTATTCCGTTCGCACAGGGACCCACAAACAGCACCCAAAAATAGCCACTCGCCCCAGGGCTCACAACCATTGAGATATTTATTATTATTAGGTCTTTATTGATTGATACCTACAGCCCCGGCCATCGCATTGTTCTACTACTCTAAGTTACACTCGGTCACATTCGACTACCTTCGACAGTCGCCCGAACCGGTCCCTTCCCCCACTTCCATCCACAGGCTATATAGGCAATGCACACCAGCCAGCTCAGTCAGTTGGCTGGCCAACACAGGTCGGCTAACAACTGGGTCTGCTTCCAAGCCAGACCTTCCCCTCCCCTCCCCTCCCCCCCCCTCCCCCAAGCCCCCCAGGGAACGCCTGGGGGGGCACGTGACCACGAGAAACCATGGATGACCTTGAAATCTGTCCAGGACCGGCTTAGCCCTACTACTTTAGTCTTCTTTTTATTATGAGGCAAATCATGTCTCCAAGCTTTACATTGTTAGCTAGATTACTGTTGTTATTTCATTTGAGGAGCTTTGACATCATGGTCATTTATCCCCGTGTAGCCTATTTGGGTGAGTTTGGAATTTTGTATGATGACCTGTGTTATTGTGATGGCTATATTAGTGTGTGTATTTGTGATTCAGTTGAGCATTGGGAAGGAATCGGCCGTGGCCTTAAGTTAGAAACCATCTCAGCATTCTCCTGGGGGTAGAAGTGGGAAACCACGGAAAACCACTTCCCGGATGTCTGAGGTGGGAATCGAACGCACATCTTCTCAGTTTTGTCCCACGAGGCTAAGTGGACCCCGTTCCAGCTCTCAGACCAGAATTGAAATTCTTGACAGAGACGGGAATCGAACCCGCACCTCCGGGGCTACAGCCAAGAACGCTAGACACTACCCCACGAGGTGGACTAGTTAGATTACAATACGAAAACATTACCTATAACGCCACACGTGACTGAAGAACACTTCTTGAAGACTGTATATTATAACTACTAATTATTGTATTTGATAGGCACATAGTTAATTCGTCTGTTATATTGTTGCAGCATAAATTTACGACGGTTTGAGAAAGTTATTTCTCTGTTGGCAGCATAATTCAGACCCACAAACGTCCGTCAAAGAATATAAAGCTTACTTTTAATGTTTAAAGTTTCATGACTTCAACTATACATTGCTTCGAGACAGTTCAGCATCTCTATGCCATGATTGTTGGATGCGATGTTAAACCCTGAGTTGCCTTAATGATCTGTATTCTTGGATCCTTTATGTTGCCTTGTAGGTCTGGGTTCGATTCCCGGCTCTGCCAAGTAATTTAATTCTGGCCTGAGGGCTGGAACGGGGTACACTGAGCCTCATTAGAATAAACTGAGAAGAGATGGGTTCGATTCCCACCTCAGCCATCTTGGAAGTGGTTTTCCGTGGTTTTCCACTTTCATTTTAGGCAAATGCTGGGATGGTTCTTAACTTGAAGCCACGGCCGTCTCCTTCCCAATCCTTACCTGAATTACAAATACACACACTAATACAGCCATCACAATAAAGTAATCATACAAAAAGTTCCACACCCCCTCAAATACACAAGGATGCACGACCACGATATCGCAAAGCTCCTAGATAGATCAACAACAACATTCTTTAATCTTGATGCGAACCATTACGTCTCGAAGGGATGTTTTGACCTACTGGAACTGAAGTTGGGTGTGACCACTGGGATTCTCCATCCTCGCTCCCAATTCATCTAAAGGGAAATTGCACTAATCATAATCAACGAACAGTCCCATGGAATCCCATCCCATCCCATCCCATCCCATCCCATCCCATCCCATCCCATCCCATCCCATCCCATCCCATCCCATCCACAGAGAATAATGTAGTAGTTTGAATTTATCCATCGTCATGTGGATAATAGGTTAGTTGCTCAGAGAGTATGTGTGGCATCATAGTGACGTCAATGAAATGTACTGTCAGGTTATACATCCAAATAGCAAGTAGGCCTACCTAACGTACCTATCGTAGCAGGATGAGTCCTCTTCTATTATGGGTCAAAATACAGAGTTAATACAGCGTGGGTGGGGTATAACCAGGTCAGGAAGCGCCGAATGACGTGAAATACGTGCAGGGTTTAGCAGAAAAAATGGTTTAGTTCCATTATTTAAAAATGTCAAACAGAATATTTTACCCGCTATTACTGTGTGTTTGTACTATGTTGTGCAGCATAACAAAATGAAGAAATTATATCCGGGGTGGATCCACGTACGGTGAGTGGTTCTCCCAAAAATCTAAGTTAATCCAATCATTTTATGTGGGGGGGGGGGGGGGAGGGGGGGCTGTTCAATGTAGGCAGTCTGGCAACAACGTTTCAAATGTTGCGTGTCAACGGATGGAAACCCGTTCGACAGCTTTCCTCCCTCTCCGCGAGACCAAAATAACAATAATGTACGGTATTTATGTCTACCCCTTATTCTTCCCGTTATTTTTTCAACGGGATTGGGCATGAGATGCGATGAAAGTAGACTATGTATATATGTATGTACGTACGTACGTACGTATGTATGTATGCATGTATGTATGTATGTATGTATGTATGTATATGTATGTATGTATGTATGTATGTATGTGGTGGGTGGTTTTTACGCCCAGATGCCCTTCCTGACGCCAACCTCAAGAGAGGAGTTAGTGAGAGATGAAATGAATGAAGATGAATAAAACTTGGCAAGGATGTGGAAGGAAACGGCCATGGTTTGTCAGAAGGTACCATCCCAGCATTTGACTGGGGTTGAAAACGGGAAGCCAGAAAACCATTTCCAGGACGGCTGGCGATGAGGCTTGATTCCACGTCTACCGAGTCCGCAGATAACTTTGCCACATGGCCTAGCACTGCTCGTTAGCGAGGGTAATACTAATAATAATATTATTAATAATAATTCCCATCTCAGCCATCCTGGAAGTGGTTTTCCGTGGTTTTCCACTTACACTCCAGATAAATACCGGGATGGTTCCACGGCCACCCCCTTCCCAATCCTCGCATGAATTATAATTACACACAAGAAACTACAGAATCCACAATAACACAGGTTATCAGTACACGAAGCTAAATGACCATGATGTCCAAGACCCTCAAATGGAGCAAACACAACAGCAACAAAATCTCTAGTCTCGGCACTTCTCTAAGCATATTTTTGTGGTGTACAATTGAAGTAACTTCAATTATAATTTTCATTGTTGAATTCATTTACATTGCTTTGGCTAATTAGGTTTATAAAGATACACCTGTTAATACTTTAATGTTTAATGAGACATGGTTTCGACCCTTCATTGGGGCATCGTCAGCATGGGTTGTGTTAGGATAACATACTTATTGTATTAGGTTCTAAAATGGCTATTTTCTATGAAAAATATTATAACAAAATTCAACTCAAAAATATCCAATTTAGAATATGCAAGTCTAGGAGAAATGGACTCCTTAGTAGATAATAGTTGAACATGTATTTGAGATCTAAAAAAGGCTATTAATAGGAAAATTTTATCGAATATACTACACATTTACAGTCCCTAGCAAAGGTTGAAGATCATTAGCTCGTTTCGTCTTTATATTACACGTCCTATAAATTTGTCCTGCTTCAATTACATCATCATTATTATCTGCTGATCCATGTTCATTTATCGTTAATTGACATCATTATGAAAATTATTGTTATTATTATCATCAAATTATTATTATTATTATTATTATTGGAGCCTCCGTGGCTTAGGCGGCAGCACGCTGGCCTCTCACCGCTGGATCCGTGGTTCAAATCCCGGTCACTCCATGTGAGATCTGTGCTGGACAAAACGGAGGCAGACAGGTTTTTCTCCGGGTACTCCGGTTTTCCCTGTCAAAATTTCATTCCAGCAACACTCTCCACTATCATTTCATTTCATCTGTCATTCATTTAATCATTGTCCCAGAGGAGTGCGTCAGGCCTCGGCAGCCGGCACAGTTCATATCCTCGCCGCTAGATGGGGGCTTCATTCATTCCATTCCTGACCCGGTCGGAGACTGGAAGCAGGCTGTGGATTTTCATTCACTATCATCAAAATATCGAGTGACAATTTTCTAGGAATGGAAAATGACACTCTAAACAAATCTATTACTTAATCAACCCGTCTTTCAATTATAATAGGCAATCGCTCTATTTACAACTATTAATTCCCCCAGCCACATGCTCAACTTAAATCCAAGAAATAGACATACATTATTAATTGAAATATGACAGTTTCCCTCGATCCCTAGGGCAGAATTGGTAATGGAAATACATTTTCGTACCGGAACAGGTCTTAATCCCCGGTCATCTCTCTGCTTAGCCGACCATTTTAAGGTTGGACATCACTTTACATATATTCATCTTAACGCCTTCTTCAACACACATTATGATGGTTAATTATAAAAAAAAAAATATATATATATTTTTACACTTGCTTAATATTAACACTGGAATGTCCTCGCGAGGATTGTCACTTTCGTGGCACTATGATGTTCTAACACTCTAATAAATCACACTCTGGGACACGTTTTCAGGTCTACTTCTCGAATAACTCTTGGGTTGCGCAGAATGCTCACACGTATACCGAGCGACTTTTGCTAATTTTCGTACAGTTCATTTGAATAGCTGGCTTAACTACGAGCGATGTTAGACATCTCTTTGTTGGTGGACGCCTTGAATCTTCTATGCTATTGGTTAAATCCCACTGGCTTTTATCCCTGCGCAATCCGAGATAATTCCACGAGATTACAACTTATATTGTCTGCTTACACTTAATTAAAGCACCTTTTTCAGTTCGATCTTATGCATTCGAACTTTCTTTGTCGCCCAAACCTTAGGTCAACGGACACGGGCTTCCACCTCTCATATGCGATCTTAGGCTGTGTTGAAACCTACTGCGGTGCTGACATTTATCTTTTGAGACCGGACCTGAACCGAGCTCGGTTCACGTGATCTCAATTCCTGCAGAAATGGATTAAAAATAAGCCGCCCTCATTTTCTGAAAGCTTATGGTTCATCGGTTCCAAATATGTAAATGTATTCGAAATCCGATCGTAAAATTTCTCATAATTCAGGGAGCGTCTATTTTTCTATACACAGAAGGAGGTAATTCCCCTTCGGGGTCTTGACGTCAGATGTTAGCCCGGGAATATGGATAACTCACTTTAGCCCAGTTTCTGTGCCATTAATTGGATCATTTTATTATTAATCCAATTAACCCGCTGTAAAATATTGTTACGTGCCACCCCCTAGTGGCACTTTTGTTAACTGGATTACGGAGGGTAGAAAACACAACACCAATTACTGCTTTAAAGAGAAGTTAGCTTTATTGCTTGCAGGAAGAGGTACACTACTCATCAGCAAATACAAGCAATTGGAACCTTACTCCAGTTTCCTCAAGTCTCTTCCTTGAGCGCTCTTGGCCCTTTCACTTGTCAACAAACCACAGAAGTTAAACCGTCTTAATGAGTACGGTGGCCTTGACAGAAACTACCGGCTCCTCTCCCTTATGTACACCAACTCCAGTTACTTACGATAGCTTGCTGCACGCTGTTCACAAGCTGGGAAACAATGTCACTGGGTTTCGTAACTCGCACGGCACTTCGTCACTACACTTCTGTCACTCAGGAAAACACGCACTAGCTCAGAAACACACACCCACAGAAAAACTCAGTCCCCTCACTTTGAGGCCGCTAATATAGCAGGCTGGTGACTCAATGAATTCTAGAATCGTCCAGGACACACGGCTTCTAGAGATTTCCTTCACTGGCTGGGTGACGAATATTCTGGACCATCCCTTTGTCCTAGTAGCCCTGTTGCATAAGGCGCACGCAATACTCGAGGCAGGGCACAGCCCAGCCCTGGGGCAGTTGTGACTAGTGCGGCGAGCGATGACACAAACTCACAGCCTTAACAATATTAAATTGAATTTAGATTTATGTTCCTGATTTTCTTTTTCTCAAGTGAGTTTAACATCGCTTGTTGCAATGTGAAGGCTTAATATCTCGAGGTATCTTGGTTGATAAGCCACGTCCCTTCCTTTATTCTTTCTCACACGGGTGAATCCCTGGCTTGAGTTACTTGAGATAACGCTGTAATGTTTATATATTTAACATGATACCGTGCGTTGGCAGGACTCCCCTGAAGACAATGTTCTGGCTCAGCTTTCTTAAAACTATATTGTGTTGTCTGTTTTGCACATCGCAATTATTTCGTAATGAAACCATCTTTTCAAGCTCGCCTGACTGGTTTCAATATTACAGTATATTTGATTTAAACAAATCCTATTAATAGCATTTATTAGATCTCAAATACATGTTCAACTATTTTCTAAAATTATTTTGTGAGGACATCCATTTCTCCTAAATTATAAATTAGATATTTTAGCTGTTTTTCATATATTATTTTTCATAGAAAATAACCACTGAAGTATATCAGTATGTTATCCTAATATATCCCAAGCTGAGGATGACCTCAACGAAGGGTTGACAACATATTTCATTAATCATTCAAGCATTAACAGGTGTGTCTTTATTAACTTAATTAATACATTCGTTAATACGTCTATTAAACACATTTTCCGTCATGGTTAATATTTTTCTTTTCGTTGGCAACTTGAAAAAAATCAATTTGAGAGGCAAAATCAACGAAACGTTGGTCTATTTCTCAGTATGTAGAGCGGGAGGGAGAGGGGAGTTTAAAAGTAATTATGTCCTGACAACTGCACTGATGAGCCAACTGAACGTATATGGTGTAGTATAATGATCATGCTTAATTTGCTGGTACCCTCTGCCTATCATCAGTATATTTGTGGTAATAGACATGGCTGACATGGGATAAGCGAACATTGATGGATTGTACCAGTGACAAAGTGTGATTAAGTGTCTCATTCGCATGCAATGGGATACAGTCACTGGAGGAATATTCCGGAGCGGTAGCCTCATACAACCTGGGAACTTATAAGTTATTTTAGTTATTACTTTAGCACAGTGATACTCCTACTACGTATCACGAACCAACATATATGGCATATGCAGTACATGTTGGAAAGTGGTTTCTGGAAAGGTAACATGAATAACTGTCTCACTATCATTCACGGTCTCCCCTCGGGATGTCTTACTGTCCCTGATAGAATCCCACACTATCCCTGATCTCTCGTACAACGCTCCGTGATCCGTCAAAGAACCTCACATGATGTTTTATGGAGCCCCTCCACGATCTTCCATGGGACCCTCGTGACCCTTTACAATACTTCAAACGATGACTTATTCACGGAAATATGTTGTTGTTTCAATTGAAGGGCTTCGACACCGTGGTCATTTAACCCCATGGGCGAGTGTAGAAGTTGTCTGAAAACCTGAGTTATTGTGGTGTCAGTAGTAGAGGGTGTGTATGTAATTCAGGTGAGGATTGTGAAGGAGGCGGCAGTATCCGTGAGTTAGGAACCATCCCGGCATTTGTCCGGAGTAGAAGTAGTGAAACCACGGAAAACTACTTCTTGGATGACCGAGGAAGAATATAACCCACCTCTTCTCAATACTTCCTCACGATGCTGAGTGTACCCTGTTCCTGACCCCCCAGACCAGAATTACATTTCTTGGCAGTGCCGGGAACTGAACCCGGGCCTCCGTGGTGACAGAAAAGAATGCTAGTAATTTCCTAGTCCCTGAAATTAATACATGAGTTATTAGAATTAGCATTAAACCCCCATTTGTTTGAGGAGTGTTTTCTTATATTATGTGCGTATGTAAATAACTCATGTATTTATTTCAGTTACCAGAAAATTAATTGTTACTCCCCAACCAATCTGATTGGCTCACTCGTGTTGACCGACTGGAAAGAGAATCTACTGACACAAGGAAAGAGTAATGGCTAGAGAAACCAAAACCATGCTACAGTTGTGGTTCACGGAAGAATAGAAAAAAGATAAAACATTGCCAAATATGCAGACAGTTGGTATGATTCGACTGTTTTTACTAAGTCCGTAACATATTTTCAGGCAATTAGTGAACACTTTAAAAATACCAAAGCAAGCAATAACTGTGAACCTGTAGACAACATAAGAGCACAAGTGTAGACGAAGTATGGTATTCTTCTGAACATCTTGAACGTCAATTGGTTGTCTTTTAAAAATTGACAAAAGTAAGAAAATGTGTTGATCGTTTTATATTTTACTTTCAAAACATCTCAGTCATAACTCATTTAATTGTTAAGTAGGTTACATTCTACTAATTTTATTCAAAACCATAAAATATATTCCATTTGCATTCGATCAAGTCAATACATATACTTGTGCATTTCCAAACTGCATTCAGTGAGCTATTATGCCTTCACACATTAATATTGCAGCATGTTATTGCTTAATCCAACTATAATTATATATCTTATTGCTTACAGGAGGACCATGGTCATCAAACCACCTTTTAAAAAGCATAACTGCACTTCTTCATTCTGTGATTATTTTGCGGGAGAACATTAACTGGATCATTCCACATTATCTGTATTTTATTTTGTAATTTACGTGTTATAGTATGTTGTATATAGCTGGTTGTATGACCAAACCTGGTCTTAATCAATAATAATTTTTAAAACTTGAATTATACAGTATGTGAAGAAACTTATGAGAAGTCATTGATTTATTCTCGTTCCGATAACTATACTAAACTCAACGCATCTGCATTCAGTGCAGACAGTTCACATAATGTACGTCTATGGTTGAGGGTTAAAGAACAAATGCCTTTGAAAGCACGATTGTGCCTTATTTGGAACACATTTATCTCTATGTAACAAAATTGAATCAAAGGAATTTGATAGAAAATCACTTCAATAGATATTGGAAATGTGTAATGATTTATTTGTTCCCTGGTTGGAATTTTAAAAAAATATATGATCCGTATGCCGTATAGGAATCAATCCCGGCCTTCCAAATGACCGGAATTCCCTTTAGATTGCTTTCAATTTTCCCTTCATCATGATGGTCGTGATTTCTGAGCTCCGAACAGCATTGTCAGTGTCGTTGTGAAAGATACAGACTGCAGTTGTCAGTTGTACAAGGGGCGTCACTACTCCAGGAAAGGATGGACTTTTCTTCATGTTGCCAGAGACCTCAACATCGCTTCGTCTGTAATGCATCGCTACAATGAGACGTGTCGGTGCACAAGGTCGACGATGCATTACGACCCCACAGAAAGACCGATATCTGGCGTCGTGGCATCGTCAGACCACTGCCAGAGAACTGCAACAAGACCTCAGGAGGGCCACTGGGGTCACGGTGTTTGATCAAACGGTGAGGAACAGGTTACGAGAAGTGTGCTTACGACGCAGACGTCCTGTTTGAGTTCCCCGCTTAACGCGGCAACATCACGCAGCTTGCCTTCGTTTAGCCTGTGTCCACGCCAATTGGTAACGTCACCACTGGAGACCAGATTTCCCCTGACGCAGGATGATGGACGTCAACGTATATGAAGACGCCGCGCCATGGAGAGCAGTACATGCCAAATTTTGTCCAGCAAGTCGACAGCATCGACAAAATACTGTGATGGTGTGGAGTGGTGTCAGTATTGACGGCCGTACGGATATTGCCGTTGTCCGTTCCGTGGTAAACTTACCGCTGCGGCGTACATTGAGCAGACACTGATGCAGCATGTAGTGGCTGCTCCATACGATGTTGACCCTGCGTTCGTCCTCATGCATGATAATGCCAGGGCTCATGCCGCAGGCATTACCAGATATGTATTGCGAGAACTAGGCATTCAAGTGCTGGAATGGCCAGCGGTGAGTACCGATCTTAATCCCATCGAGCATGTGTGGTATATGCTTGGCAGAAGGGTTCGTGGCCGTCTTGTTCCTCTACAGACTCTCCAAGTGCTCGAATAGGCCCTCATGGAAGGAGGGACCTGCTACCACACAGGGGCCTCCGTAGACTTATGCGGAGCATGCCAAGAAGGTGCCAAGCAGTGACCGACGCTCATGGAGGGCATACACGATGCTGATGCCCTCCAACGGTGATAACATCGACCCTGGAAGATTGGAGGAGCATCTGTTTCCACTTTTTTTTTCACCACCAGTTGCACATTTTCGATTTTGTTTTGCAAATGACCGTGAATTCAACGATGATTAGTTGTATACTTCAAGTTACTGTAAAGAATGAAGGTTTATTTGGTCATATGCCTAAGTGTGAGTTATTATTCTATGGAGCACAGCCTACTTTTCAAAACATATTCCACTAATTTTTCGAACTGTGTATATTGTTTTCATAATCACCAGTATATTTATTTTTATACCGATATTTTACTGTTCCTTGCTTTCGTAAAATCACTCTGCTGTAATGGATGATTCTTAAGTTTCACTCCCCAGGGCCTCACGACTAGTGGGACGTGGGTTGGCAACTACGGGGTCCCAGCTGATGATGATGATAATTGTTGTTTTAAGGGGTCTAACATCGAGGTTATCGGCCCCTAAAGATCTGGGTGATAGCGAAAATTTTAATGAAATGGAAACTAGAACGAAAATTAAGACGGAAATTACTTACAAAAAAGAACTCAGATTGAAACAACTCACAAAATGTTCTTACAAAAGGGAATTTACAGTAGAACGAAAAGATTCACAAAAAGAATAGATTGAAAAATACCGACACAATGTAGGCTAGGTTCAAAATACGTACAAAATGCAATGTGGAGTCCAAAGACTTACAAAATGCAATTGAAATTCAAAATACTTACAAAATGCAAATGAGATCGAAAATACGTACAAAATGCAATTGAGGTTCAAAATACTTACAAAATGCCATTGAAATTGAAAATACACAATGCAATTCAGATTGAAATATCCCAGTTCCTATCCAAATTATTCACAAAGTGCAATTGAAATTCAAAATACTTACAAAATGCAATTGAAATTGAAAATGCTTACAAAATGTACGGTAGATTCAAACGACTCATGTGGATTGACAATACTTACAAAATGCAATTTAGATTGAAAATACTTGACAAAATGTAATTTAGATTCAAAATACCCACAAAATGCAATTGAGAATCAAAATATTTGCAAAATGCCCACCAAACAAAATGCAATTTAGATTTAAAATTCTTGCGAAATGCGGTTTTGTTTGAAAATACTTACAAAATGCAATTGAAATTCAAAATACTCACTAAAATGCCCTGAACCTACATTGAAAGACTTACTGAAAAGCAATTTAGATTGTCAACCTTTACAAAATGCAATTGAGGTTGAAAACAATCGCGAGAGGTAATTTAGATCGAAAAAACGTACAAAATGCAACGTAGATTAAAAATGCCTACAAAAAAACGCTAAAGGGAATTTAGATACACGGGGAACCAAGTAACAAAAACAGTGCGGGAATCTTAAAGAGAAAAGGAAATATAATGAAAAGAAAACAAGAGGTCCGACCCCTCGAAGAAGGAAGGATCAGGAAAGATGAGACAAGGGCCAATTAAGGCGGGAAAGTGAAAGACTACCTAGGCCTCGGATACCCTAATACCGTCGGGGTCGGAAAAGAACAAGAGTTGACCAAGGGAGGTCGACAGGAGAGAAGACAGAGAGGTGCCCGGCACAAGTAAGTGGAAGCAATGCCGGACTCAGCGGGGGTCCCATGGTCGCCAACCCACGTCCCACAAGATGTGAGCTCCTGGGGGAAATGGTCCCAGCTGAGTCCGGCATTGCTTCCACTCGTGCCGGGTCCCTCTCCTTCATATTTCCTGTCGACATCTCTTGGGCAACTCTTGTTCACTTCCAACGCCAGTGGTATTAGAGTATCCTAGGCTTTGGGAGACTTTCAATTTCCTGCCTTAATTGGTCTTTGTCTATTCGTTCCTATCACCCTATATCTTCGAGGGGACAGACCTCTTCTTTTCTCTTCATGGTATCTCCTGCCTTCACCACAAGGACCTAAGGCCCTAAAGTAGACAAGGTGTGTGTAGCCTCACCACGTATGATGTACCATGGATAGTGTTGCACAAACCGAGCCCCAACGTTGGCCGTCCTTGAACTGGTTTTCCATTCACAACTCCAGACAAATGCTCGGACGGTAGGCCTACCTTCTGAAAGGCCACAGCCGCTTCCTTCCACATCCTTGCCCAGTTTAATCCATCTTCTTTAATTTTATCTCCCCTTAACTCCTTACATGAGGTTTGCGTCAGAAAGGGCATTCGGCAACAACAAAAAAACACCCACCACATAGACTTTCATCGCATCTCATTCCCGACCCCGTTGATAATGGGGGGTAGGCATACTTCGTGAGGACTATCGAGATGTATTGGCTACTGTCATCGCGGCAGGAGATGGCAGTTGAGCACGCTGCGACGGGGTGCAAGGGGTCTTGCAGTACACATGCGCGGTCCGCCTATTCCTAACTTAAGGGACACTGGGACTGAGTTTTCATATTTCTATAATTATCAATGGATATTGTTCTAATTTTACACACATCACTCAAATACTAATATACACTGTACTACTGATTTACACTTTTCTATCTCTAACCGTTTAGGAGATATGATTATTTTATATAGAAATTATGCAAATTTTGAAAATGGTCCTTGATTTAAACAGATAGAGGTAGCTCATTTATCATGACTTTCCCATATAGATATTTAGTATGAAAGCAATCCTAGTGATTGGTTTTGAGTTCATATGAATATGTGTTGAGATATAAATTAACTCATTTCACAATTTTTTTAATCCCATTAATTGCCTATTATTTAAAATTAAAGTATTTTTAATGGAAAACCTAAGAATACTACAGTAAAACTAATCACTGAACTTATGGATGCATTAATATAGAATATGAATACAAATTTGCAATATTATAGCAGCAAATCTAATGCGCAAGGACCAAATGTTGTATCAAAAAAATGGGAAGCCGCGATAAATGGACTTTTATAAAAACATGCATATTTTTTGGTTATCAGCTTTCAATTTTAGGTAATTATCAATGGTTATTGTTATAATGTTACACACAGCACTCTAATAGTAATATACACTAGACTTCTGATTTACACTTTACTATCTCTAACCGTTTAGGAGATATGATTATTTTAATATGAAAAATATGCAAATTTTGAAAATGGTCCTTGCGTTCAACGGATAGAGGTAGGTCAATTATCATGACTTTCCCATATAGATATTTAGAATGGAAGCAATCCTAGTGATTAGTTTTAAGTTCATATGCATATTTGTTGAGATATAAATTAACAAATATCACAATTTATCTATCCCATTAATTGCCTATTATTTGAAAATTAAAATATTTTTAATGGCAAAACTATGTATACTACGGTAAAACTATTCACTGAACTTATGGATGCATTAATATAGAATATGAATACAAATTTGCATTATTATAGCAGCAAATCTAATGCGCAAGGACCAAATGTTGTATCAAAAAATGGGAAGCCGCGATAAATGGACTTTTATAAAAACATGCATATTTTTTGGTGATAGGCTTTCAATTTTAGGTAATTATCAATGGATATTGTTCTAATGTTACATACAACACTCTAATAGTAATATACACTAGACTACCGATTTACACTTTTCTATCTCTAACCGTTTAGGAGATATGATTATTTTATATAGAAATTATGCAAATTTTGAAAATAGTCCTTGCGTTAAACGGATAGAGGTAGGTCATTTATCAGGACTTTCCCATATAGATATTTAGTATGGAAGCAATCCTAGTGATTGGTTTTAAGTTCATATGAATATTTGTTGAGATATAAATTAACATACAGTATTTCACAATTTATTTATCCCATTAATTGAAAATTAAAATATTTTTAATGGCAAAACAATGAATACTACAGTAAAACTATTCACTGTGCTTATGGATGCATTAATATAGAATATGTATAAAAATTTGCTACATTATAGATACAAGTCTGATGCATATGGGGCGAATTTTGTTTAAAAAATGGGAAGCTCAGAAAAATGCACTTTTATAAAGCCATCCATATTTTTTAGTTATCAGCTTACCTTATCAGCTAAAACTGCCCAGCACCATATGTTAACACCCTCTTTCTTGCTTTTCTGAGCTCCTTATTAGGAAAATAAGTACAGAAATACTCGCCTCAATGAAAGTCCATGAATAGGAGGCGTTTAGATACCATGCACTAGACATTTCAAGAATTCGCTGGGCCTTAAAATATGGCGGAATTCGGAAAAGACTTTCACTAAATTATCTACTGGAGTCAGGGGAATAATTATATCAAAGAATAAAAAAAATCAATATTTTTGCGATTTCTGACAAAAACTCAGTCCCAGTGTCCCTTAAATATATCAGCTTCCCGCGTGCCATTGGTTGTCATTGCAGCAGGCGACACTCAGTCAGTGAAAGAAGGAATGTGCTGAGTGAGTGAAGCAAGTAGTGACCAACTGAATGTTTTTGGAATGCGCGAAACGCAGTGAGCGGGAAGACCTCTGCAGTTCAAACCCGACTGCCATCTCCTGGCGCGATATCAGTACATTTGGTCGAGGCCCGTAAAAAACAGCTTGGTTGACACATGCGGCTTATAGGTTGATGACCGCAGCTTTTAACTCTATTTTCATGAAGCTGCAAATTAAGATAGCAAAACTATCACAATTAGAATGCCTGTAAACATATTCCGTAACTGAAGAAAACAGCACGCACACAACGCATTTTCACCTTGTGGTAACTGAAGTGTGTAATTTAAACATATTCAGTGCAGGCAGTGACGAGGGTAGCTGCTCGCAACTGGACCGCAAACCACTCAAGCAGCTAAGTTCACAATCTGCTCTACCTGACCATTTAACAACAACCACATAGTTACACTAAGCAAATTTGAAGGTCAAACACTACTTTAAGCATCTTAACAAAAAATCACATATAACTAACAGATATTGACTATTTGTTTTAGTATAACTGCTACCGCAACTACAGGAAATAAGTGCACATATTGTAAACTCTTTCACCCATACTTGTAGAAATAGATTTAATAGCCTAAGTGTAATGGATCTGTTGATGATCGCTTGACGATCGAAACTGGTAATCCAAGTGTATTTACTATTCTAATCTAATCTAATGTAAAGGATCGTGTTGACCGACTGAAACACGTTAAATTTCGATTAAACATATTCGATGTTAGGAACTTAACTGTTTGAATAGGAATTTTACGGTATTACATTACGGCAGATTGAAATTGTGGTGAAACTGAAAGCCGTGCTTGACTGCTCTATATTGCCTGTATTGACCTCTCTCGTGAAACCAAGTCATGTGAAAATCCTTCACTTACATACTGCACTGTACATTCAGAGCCTCCCCAGTATGGTTGCCTCCAGTAGCCTATTAGGAAACTGTTGTACCCTGCTATTTCCATCCACAAATCATACTGAATTGTCCCACGAGGAGTTGTTAAAAAAAATCCGAAAAAACAATTATGCACCTGATGGATACCTGCATTGAATGCCAACTTACTGACAATGACGCTCTTTTATTTATACCATTGTGTTTATTTGATATCGTGAATTAAATAGGCATTGTGGCAGACAGAACTGAAATTAACCATGTATTGTGCTAGTCAAACGTTACCCATTTAAAAATATACAGTAAATTCCCATTCTCATGTAACTTGAATAGTTTAGCCTATATAGAACCTGTGAATTTTTATTTCTTTTGTTTGCTATGTTTACGCTACTGAGCCGTTGACAATGACATACGTGGGTGTGATTAATCGTGCGAAATTCGCTAAATAATATTAATAGTATTCATAACTTATAAAGCATCGATGTTTTGTTCGTTAACATATTGTGTGTTAAAGCATTTCACTACTCTGTCCTGGTGTGTTTTTGTAACGGAAAATGGTGTCAAAAAACAATGCGAATAACATATCTGTTCATGCACATAAAGAAATCATAGGGATGGATTAAGCAAGGCCATGAAAATCCAGAATAAGAGGTTGTCGACAATGGTTCTTAATTGCGATTATTTCATTTACAGTTCATGATCATCTGTCCCGTGTACATATGTGTGTGATTGTGTGTGGAATCTGTCTGATAATCTGTGTTATTGTGTAACTGTACTGATGCGTAGGCCTATACTTGCAAATGGCTGTTGGATTGGGAAGGACGAAGCCTTGGTCTTAAGTAGGTATCAGCACAGTACTTCACTGACCCCCTCTACGCAGTGGCTAGCATTCTTGGCTGTCATCCCTAAGGTCCAGGTTCGATTCCTGGCTCTGCCGAGAAATTTCATTCTGGTTTGAGGATTGGAACGGGGTTCAATTAGTCTCGTGGGGTAGAACTTAGAACAGGTGGGTTTAATTCCCACCTCAGCTATCCTATAAGTGGTTTTTACGTGGTTTCCCACTACTACTCCCAGCAAATGGCAGGATGGTTCCTAAATTAATGCCTTCCTCAATCCTCATCTCAATTACAAAATACACGCACCAATATACAGTCATCTCAATAAAACATGTTATCAGATAAATCCTACACACACCCAAATGCGCACGGGGCTACATGACCAGGATGTCGTAAAGCTTTTAAATAAATCGACAACAAACAGTACTTGATTGAGAAGTGGAAAACCATAGAAAACCATTTCAAAAGGAGAGTGAGAGCTGAACCCACCTCTGTTCTCAACTGTACACATGAGGCTGATTACACTCCGTTCCAACCCTCACATCACAACACACCACAAACTTAGTATTATTAAAGGATCCGTTTGAAAATTTTTCCAGCTATGTAAGTCAGTATTTGACATATTTCTCATCAAAATTCTGTAAGGACGATTTTTCTCATGTCCATGATGAGACTGGGGTATTAGGTCTAATGTTTGGGGCATGAGTTATTGTGTCATTCTTATTCAACAAGTTATGGAAACGGTTCAGCTAACCAAATGCCAGGATTTCAGACCTTGCTACATCTGCAATACGTGGTTCGGGGGGAATAGTGAGGTCTCACATTTTCCTTTATGACTTGTGACAATATTTTTAATCCACATTAGTTGTGGGAGATGTTTGAAATATTGCTGACTGTTCATTTCTTCCAATCCAAGTCCATGGCCATACAATAGATAAATAGTGATTGCGAAGTTTCAAATATTTTGATTTAAAATCAATGCTGGAAAGCAGTGACAATGTTTCTTAAATTTCTTCTGAGATGTGTTATGCATAGTTTTTGATTGCATCATACACTACGATGTATGACACCATGAGGATTAAGTAGAGTGCGTTTTGCCGGTGGTACGTACACGAGGAAATATTACGTCGAAAACAAGGGGACACCTGTCATGACATAGGGTTTTATGTGTTCATAAAATTGTTATATCATTAATTTAATATTATATGTCGTAGGGTATGTTGAGAATCTTAAGAGAATCTTTAAGAGTTTAGCGAGTCATATAACACAAGCAATACCTTGATTTCTTCTTATGGACACTATGCGGCTACTATGTTTCACCTAGCCTTCCATAAATTTTGTCAAGGTTTATGATAATAAATAAATAAATAAATAAATAAATGAATGAATGAATGAATGAATGAATGAATGAATGAATGAATGAATGAATGAATTGTGCAACTACGACTATCCTGAGGAAATATCGCATTTACCGGGGATGGTGTATCTTTCCCAAGGAGAAACATGGTCGCCAGCCCTAGCCTAGAGAAATAAGAATTCGGCTAGAAAGAAATACTTACCCTCCCGTTCTATGCAGTTAGGGGATGATTCAGATTTAAGAGATTTGATTGGACAGCAAATCGTCCATGAGTGTTTATAGAAGTTGCCGCATGGATTCCTTAGGAATAGAGCCCATGCAATGTGTATGAAGGAACAGGGATGCCTTACTTTACATTTTGATATGTCAAACCCTTGACTTGTATTTGACTGTTCTTTCACGCCTACAAGTTATCATCGTATTACCTGAGTATAATAATGATCAACGATGTGCTAAACATCAAACTGATGAAGTAAGTTCTCTGGAATTATTTCTTAGAACTAAAATCTCAGTAGAACTTGAAATGCAGATTACAATTCGACTACGAGTAGGCCTACTGGCAATTGTAACTATACGGGTCACATTAGGATCGAACCTGTTAAGCCCAGACATATGTTTATTTTATTAGGATCTATTTCGTATCATATTGTCGCATCATTATATTAGTGTTATATCATCAATTAGTATTAAGATACATTTATTGTATAATATCAAGGATTCGGCGTAGGGGATTTCTGTAAATTATTCTTTCATGCTTGTGGTAAATGGAGACGAGCACAAAGACTGTAACTATTGCTCAATGACGTTGAAATCTACACGAAAGTAGAGATCAGGGAAATGCGTTCTATTTCTGTTGGATGAACTTGGTGAAGGTCAGTATCATCACCTTGGTCGAAGCTTAGCTTTGTATGGGTGGTTTGAACTAAGCGTCCATAAACTGTGGATCTGAATGGCTTAATCTATTGGAGTGGTGGTTGACCATGTGATATTAGACATTAATGTTTAAGATCTTGTCTGGATGGCCCTTTACTTTATTTCCTTGGGACAGTTGCAATGAGTGAAGTCTGGTTTTGTAGTAAGACAGTTTGTCGTAATGTTGGTGAATTCTGAGTTCGTTATATACCATTATGGTTATTTTTTTTGTTTCAACGAGATACAAGATAACAGAAGTAGGTCACTGTGTCAGGACCGTAGTAAGCCAGCACAGAGTCACAGGTTAATGCAAAAACCCCGGTCGCTATTGTATTCAGCACTTGTCATATCCAGAAGTCACTGTCTAGGCAAGCTCCATGCAAGTCAATAATACACGTGTGAAGTTAGAAAACAGATTATATCACCAGTACAAATATTCAGATATGAAAGATTGTTTGGGTACCATAACCCCAGAATATGCAGTATTATGATTGGTATTACGAGACTTCAGAAGAAGATAATCATAAGTTTCATAAGTTGAAAATATCACCAATGATCACTCCAGTACTATGACACAATATCAATACTATATGTTTTGTGAGTTAGGGAACTCAAAAGTCTTTTACCGACAAGAATCCTTGCTCCTGTTTGTAAAATTATTATTATAATGATATTAAGGAAGTTATTAATTTTATCAATAAGAAGGAAAATAGAAGTCAAATCAGACCGAAAGTTACACAATGTACACAATGTACACAATGAACTGTCCATTGGCAGATGATGACCTGCGATCCCAAGAATGGATAAAGGGAAGACGGAAAGAGCTAAGAAAGAAAGAAAGAAAGAAAGAAAGGAAGAAAGAAAGAAAGAAACAAACAACGAAAGGAAGCCAGTGTGATAACCTTTGGACCAACTAATCACCAGGAACGGTAGGATCTACCTCTCTCACTCTAATGGGAAAGAAAATCTTGCGTTCGTTATTTGTTTCGAAAGCAGATGCATTTTAATTGTTAAAGTAAAATAATTATCGTGCTGGTAAGATATTACTATATATTTTGAATTGCAGTCAAATTCTTACTGTCAGTGATTAAATTACCTCGGCTGAGAACGCCAAAACATTCCATCTTATCAGAATTAAGTTTATTTATTTATATATTTTATAACCTAAGATTTTCACAATATCCCATAACGGGTAAGATTTGGTAAAATCTCAAGTCCATCGTCATAAAGCGGTATTGTCTCATTGGCACGTGATGAAGAATTGCTGCTCTCCGATTAGCTCAGCTGATCATTTCATCATTTATTTAATTAGTTTTAATTCAGGTATTAGTTTTCTCTACGGGTCAGCGGTGAAGTGTCCACCTCATGATCCATAGATCGCAGGTTCGATTTCCGAACTAATAAATTTGGTTTTTTGAAGGTTAGCAAACATCCACGACCCTCTCCTGTCATATTAGCTGATTACAAGACAACATTAATTACATCTTAGCCACAGATCGCCCGAACGTCGAAACTGGAGAGCAGATTGCCCAATGGCTCTAACTCAGAAGACCTGTGCGATGGTAGCTGATATTATATTATATTATATTATATTATATTATATTATATTATATTATATAGGCATTTTACCATGGCGTCTTCTCCCTCTTAAAGCATTTATGACTGATTGTTGAATTAAGGCTACTAGTTTGAGTAGCCTAAGTCGAGGAACATTACACTAGATCAAGCTCCAAAAATATTTCTGAAATTCAGTGTGTATACTGTTTGGAGTAGGCAAGCAACGTTTTGATTATTCGGAGACAATGTTTTATTATCCCAAGATGAAGGTAAAGCTGATGGATACGTGCTTCAACTTCTTTTTTGATTGTCTTGTCTAAAGGGGAAGACAATAAAGAACCATTGCTTTTAGAGCATGGCTCGGCGTGTAATCTCTGGCTCGTGTATTTGCAAGCTCACAGTGTCGGCGTCAGCTTGGTTATACTTTTATTTTAAAAACGTTAGTTCTACTTCTATCCTGCATGTACAGTATTTATTATCGCGTATTGGAGAAAGGAGTGTCACTGACCTTGTTCGTTGAGTGTAGCAACTGGAACCTTCGTGACGAGGAGGGAACAGCACTAACAGAGTAATATAAATGTCTTAGTCAGGTACCGCTGAGCCTAACAGGAGCACACATCACCACGGAGAGGACTACGATGACTGAGGCTACTTGAGCTGAGCCATATCCTACTCACTTGACTGTATTAGCCACCCAAGACAGGAGTGCCAGTGGCCGAGGTGGAAACTAATCTTTGTTTACTTGTGTCACGTTGTCAGCCTGCTTGGTTGAGAGGTACAGTTGCGCGGGTAGGATATGACTCAGTTCCGATAGCCTGTCATCGTTTTACTCTCAATGGTGACATAAGCTCATGTTACGCTTAGCTGTGCTGTTACGAAACAATTAGAAACACACCATTCCTAATTCTCCCATTATTATTTTTCTTTCCTAATTCACAACTAGCACGCGCAATGCTACTTGACTTAAGCGCGGACCACACTCCGTCATCACTTACACGAATTGATTGCCGGCGGTCGAGATGGGAACTATTCTCTGTTTACTTGTGTCACACGTCACTCTGCTTCGTTGACAGGTACAGTTGCGCGTGTAGGATATGACTCAGCTCCAGTAGCTGTCCGTGGTGACATGAGCTCCTGTAGCACTTATCTGCGCTTCTAAGACAGGTAGCGCGCGCAATGCTGCATGACTTATGTGCAGACTGCACTCTGTCATCACTGTGTCCTCCTCTTTACCCCGCGGGGCTCCTGCTACAATAATCAACAAACGGTGGCGCAGCCATGCTCAGCGGCAATCAAATCCTAAATGGGTTAATGTCAACAAATGCAGGCGCAGTCTAGTTCAGTGGCACTCGTATATTGAAAGGCTAATACCTGTTAACTACGTAAGCTGACATGTAAACAAAGACTGGCTCCCAATTTTACAGCTGACACTCGTATCTCAAACGGGTAATCAAATAGTTTGAATAAATGATTGACGACGAGGGTATGCCTATTCAAACGTGGGTTGAAAAGGTAAACTTTTTAATGTAAGTTTGTTCTTTCTTAATTGGTTAATACTGCTTGCCTAATCCTTATTATTCCCGTTTTTAACGGGGTCGGGGATGAGATGCGATGCAGGTCTAAGTGGTGGGCTATTTTATACGTCCAGATGCCCTTTCTGACACCAATTTCATGTGAGGAATTAATGGGAGATGAAATTAATAATGATGAATGAGACTGGGAAAGAAGATGGAAGGAAATTGCCGTGGCCTTTTGGAAGGTTGCCTGGAGTTGAAAATTTGAAACCACGGAAAACCATTTCAAGGACGGCCGCCAACAGTGGGGTTCGAACCCTCGAGTTGGTAGATAACTTGGCCCCATGACCTAGCGCTGCGCGCCAGCTACTACAGTTGGTGTGGTTATTATTACTCGCCTGAAATACAACCAGTACAAGCAAATATGGCGTCCGCACTGAAAGCCTGCGAATATGCGAACGTGAAATCACGTTCCGCCGTGACGAAAATGCAACATATATTTATTACTTTCCTTGAAAACCAGTCAAGGAATATTAGCTGAAATAAATAGCGGCATATTTTCAATTTCTCTTCACACTGAGGTAGAAAAAATCCCTTTTATTACTAACAAGATGTTCAGTATAGAACATATAGCCTACTTTGTCCTAAATGCATGGGTATAGTTATAACCCTTTGTCCTTTTCAAGGAGTATAATTGAATGTTGGTTGTAGTATCTTGTTGAATTACAACATGCTATACGGATATTATACGTTGATTGATTGAATCCTCACCTGAATTATACACACACTAATACAGCCATCGTAATAACACAGGTTATCAGCCAAAATTCAAAACTCACCCAAGTATATGGGGCTAAATAACCATGATGTCAATGCATATCATCTGAAACAATAACAAGAACAACAACAACAACTTCCTAACCAAATCCTTCCTCGTATAAGAGTACACACACTAGTAAGCCTACAGACATCACTGTGACAGAGGTTATCAGATAACTTCTACACACACCCAAGTACACGGGGATACAAGACCACGATGCTGCAAAACCCCTAATGAATCAACAGCAACAAAACACTCTACCACGGATCAAGGACAACGAATTGTAATAGATGTAGTCGTGTGTAGAAATATGTGATGTTAAGTATAAATATAATAATTTCGATCGCAAATACACACTATATATGCTTAACATTAAAACGTCTGAGTAGTTAAATGAATCAATGAATACAAAAAAAGAAATAAAACAATTGTACCTAGTGAGATTAGGTTCACGCACCTGTGGGTTTCTAGGCAGAGTCGCTAGCACTGAGCCAAATGAGACGACATATATCAAGTTTTATAAATCGGTTTACATACAACGTCTTAGCAAATAATGACATGGACTAAACGATTTCTTCGCTGGAGTATATATATTCATCATAATACATTTCATACAAAGTTTATATTAATTCTATCTGTAGACTACATTGCATGCAACATACTCAAATTAGTGAAATATAGGTCAGAATGAGAAATAAGCTGCCATCTTGTGTTGGTAACTGACACAGCTCAGCCTTTTAAAGACACTTCTGCTCTAAAATATTACGATATAAACTCTTAATTTCGAACGGGCCACATCCTTCAGAACAGTTTAAACGATTGTTGGTTCAATAATCGGAACTGGTGGGTCCCATGTTATGTATTATAAAGTATGCATAGTTCGCACGGCCTCCATCCTGAAATGGTACGGCCGATGACCTCATAGTTTGGACACAATACGCGTCCCATATAAAGGTATCTTGTTACCAAATTTGATAGGGATCGGATGAGTACGTTAGTCGTCATGTGATTTTACGTTTTGAACGTTTTGAGTGGCCGCCAGTCAGTTTTGATAAAAAATGGCGGTGATATAAAACATGACACTGAGGTGCCCTTTGCTAGTGCTACCTTTGTAGCAAACTTCGTTCAATTCGGTTTCACCGTGTTGGAATTGCTTATGGGGGGGGGGGGGGGGGGGGGGGCATACAGTAGACATGCAGAGTACACACACACACAAACACACTCACAGACACACAGACAGACAGACTTTTTGGCCGTGTGTTGATCACGTAAGTCTACTTTCATTTTTTCCAAAAATCGAAAGTAGGCTAAAAATGTTGCTGTTCCATACAGATTAAACGCATTATGGTGTTTGAAGCCATTTTCCAGTGTTGCCTTAGTAAACGAAAGTTTGATGCTTTTCAGTCGGTCAACACGATTGTACCCAAATGAGATGGGTTATTCCCTAGTCCTGAAAATAATTACATGAGATTACATGTATTTATTAATCTCAAGGATTTTTTCCAGGATTAGGGAATAACCCATCTCATTTGGGTATAATCGTGTTGACCGACTGAAAAGCATCAAACTTTTGTTCAGATTAAACGCTGTATTCTTGAAATCAATATCTTCAGTGCTTAAACACAGGTTTATGTGGAAGAAAGTTAGGACCCATATTTTGTAGATTTTGACCTACTGTAGTTAAACTCTCGATTATCCACAGTAATTGGTGACAAACAAGTGATTTCGTGAAGAACTAAAGCCTATTTTCATATATCCTACTTATGTTAATTGCCTCTATCAACATAAGAAATTTCAGTTTGATTGTAACAGATTCGTAGTTATTGAGAATTGTCTAATATTTCGGATGGTCGCCATGTTGTAGTTTAATACATGTAGGTGTTAGAGTTATGTACTACTAAATGAAGATAATTGTGTAGGTGTAGTATTCAAACTTCAATCGCATGATTAGTGATTAGTACACAAGAAGTTAAAACGAGATTTTTAAATTTCGCACAGCTGCCATCTTCTGGTTATGAAAACAATGGAAATAAATTATATGCCAGTGGATTAACATTTGTATAGCCTAGGGATTTCCCGTACCGAGTTTCATTGCACTCGGATAGTTAAATCACGAGAAACGGCCATTTAAATATTTATAATTCGCGTCGCCGCCAAGTTGGATTAGTGCTCACCAGGTTATTGAAAGTCCTATGTTCATAGCCTCTATGAACATAAAGAATTTCAGTTTGATTGCTGTAAAAGATTCATAGATATTGAGTGCCGTCGATATTTCGGAGGGTCGCCATGTTGGATTGTTATATGTAAAGGCCATAGAGTTACGTACCATTAAAGGAAAATTATTGCGTAGGTTCATTATTCAAACTTTCATTTCCATGGCATGATTACGACACAAGAAATAAAAAATTAATTTAAAAATTTCGCACTGCCGCCATCTTGAGGTTATGTAAACAATTAAACTAAATTAGATGCCAGTGCATTGCAATATCAATAAACATTTAATGTAACACATTTCACTCCGCTCAGATGGTTAAATCGCGAGAAAAGTCTATTAAAATGTTTCAACTTCACTTGGCCGCCATGTTCGTTTTATACTCTTCAGGTTTTTGAAACTTACAAATATAAACTTATAGTAGTGCCTTGTATCACCGTACAAAATTTCAGGGTGATATCAGATATAGTTTCGGAGATATAGAATGCCGGTTAAATAATTCGCACAGCCGCCATCTTGAGGTTTTGTAAACAATTGTACTAAATTAGATGTCAATGCATTACAATGTGTATAAACTTTTGCTGTATCAAGTTTCATTGCGCTTGGATGGTTAAATCGCTAGAAAAGTCTATTTTAATGTCTCAAATTTGCATGGCCACCATGTTGGTTTTGTAGTTACCAGGTTTCTGAAAGTTGCATAGGTGAACTTCTAGTAGTTCCCTTTATACCGTAAAAAATATCAGGGTGATATCGGTAATAGTTTCGGAGATATTGAATGCTGGTGAAATATTTCGCACAGCCGCCATGTTGGAGTGGTGAGACGTTATAAAATTTGAAGGACACGGTCGGGGTCGGCAAACATGGTGCTATCACCTTACCGAGTTTCATTGAAATCGCCCCAGACGTTTAAATGTTATTCATATTCATATTCATTCAATTATTTGCAATGGGGGGTGTGTCCCCCGGTGGCAAATTGTATATACATAACAAATAAATAATTATACATAACAATTCAATAACAATTATTATACAACAATTAAACTGGAGTATTTACACAAATAGTCAGTCTTTTCTTAAACACACCTATATGTTTGGGAAAAGGCTCTAAGAATGCGGCAGGTAGAGAGTTCCAGTTATCAATGGCACGGTTTAAAAAAGAATATTTACCATAATTTGTTCGCTGTGGTCGGCCCTTAACTTTGAAAGGATGATCACTCCTACCCATGTAAGTGGGCTTTCCCAATCGTTTGCTAAGCTCACCCCATGCTGGTTGATTTGTATACGTGTTGTACATAGCGCAGAGTCTAGATTTCATCCTCCTAGCCTCCAGTGATTCCCACCCAAGTTTCTTTAACATACGGCTCACACTGCTCCTGGGGTTAAAGTCACTGAGCACAAATCTAGCGGCCTTTCTTTGTACCATTTCCAACTCATTGATGAGCCCTACTTGATATGGATCCCAAACCGCCGCGGCATATTCCAGAATAGGTCTTACAAGTGACAAATAGCCTAATTCTTTAGCAGAGGTACTACTTCCTTTTAATACCCTCATTACAAAGTGCAGGGATTTGTAAGCTTTTGAAACTACACATCCTACATGACTACTCCATTTCATATCATTCCTTACGTGAACGCCCAAATATTTGCAAGAATCTTCTTCTACAAGTATTTCCGAGCCAATGTTATATTGAAAATCCTGCCTTCGCACTTTCCCTATTTTTAAGAGACTACATTTTCTTGTGTTTATTTTCATTTTATTTACAATCGCCCACTTATAGACCAGGTTCAGGTCCTCTTGAAGCACTGCATTGTCTTGTGAGTCATGTATCTTTCGATATATTACACAATCATCCGCAAACAATCGACAGTCACTGCGAATCCCATTTGGTAAGTCATTTATTAAAGCCAAAAATAACAAAGTTCCGATTACGCTGCCCTGAGGGATACCCGACGTTGCGGTAATTTCATCCGAGAATATGCCTTCGACTTTCACTTTCTGGGAACGACCCGTCAAAAATTCTTGGATCCATAAAATTACTCTTCTATCAATCTTCGTCGAAGCTAATTGGACACACACACACGCGCGGACGAAAGGTGATCCCTTAAGCCAATTTTTTTTATAAAATGAAAATAGGCTAAATACGAGATTTTTAAATTTCGCACAGCTGCCATCTTCTGGTTATGCAAACAATGGAAACAAATTATATGCCAGTGGATTAATATTTGTATAGCCTAAGCGAGATTCACTGCACTCGGATAGTTAAATCGCGAGAAAAGTCCATTTAAATATCTATAATTCGCGTCGCCGCCATGTTGGATTGGTGCTCACCAGGTTATTGAAAGTCCTATAGGTGAACGTATGTTCATAGCCTCTATGAACATAAAGAATTTCAGTTTGATTGTTGTAAAAGATTCGTAGATATTGAGAACCGTCTAAATATTTCGGATGGTCGCCATGTTGGATTGTTATATGTATAGGCCATAGAGTTACGTACCACTAAAGGAAAATTATTGCGTAGGTTCATTATTCAAACTTTCACTTCCATGGCATGATTACGACACAAGAAATAAAAACTTAATTTTAAAATTTCGCACAGCCGCCATCTTGAGGTTATGTAAACAAATAAACTAAATTAGATGCCAGTGCATTACAATATGAATTAACATTCAATGTAACATATTTCACTCCGCTCAGATGGTTAAATCGCGAGAAAAGTCTATTAAAATGTTTCAACTTCACTCGGCCACCATGTTCGTTTTGTACTCTACAGGTTTTTGAAACTTACAAATATAAACGTATAGTAGTGCCTTGTATCACCGTACAAAATTTAAGGGTGATATCAGGAATAGTTTCGGAGATATAAAATGCCGGCAAAATAATTCGCACAGCCGCCATCTTGAGGTTATGTAAACAATTGTACTAAATTAGATGTCAGTGCATTACAATGTGTACAGACTTTTGCTGTACCAAGTTTCATTGCGATTGGATGGTTAAATCGCGAGAAAAGTCTATTTAAAAGTCTCAACTTCGCCTGGCCGCAATGTTGGTTTTGTAGTTACCAGGTTTCTAAAAAGTTGGATTGGTGAACTTTTAGTACTGTAGTGCCCTTTATCACCGTACAAAATTTCAGGGTGATATCAGTTATAGTGTCTGAGATATTGAATGCTGGTGAAATATTTCGCACAGCCGCCATGTTGGATTGGTGAGACGTTATAAAATTTAAAGGACACGGTCGGGGTCGGCAAAAATGGCGCTATCACCTTACCGAGTTTCATTGAAAACGCCCCAGCCGTTTTAATATTATTGGACACACACACACACACAGAGACGCACACTCAGACAGACACATACATATACGCACACACACACACGGACGAAAGGTGATCCCATAAGCCTATTTTTTTTATAAAATGAAAATGGGCTAAAAACTAGATTTTTAAATTTCGCACAGTTGCCATCTTCTGGGTATGAAAATAATGGAAATAAATTATATGCCAGTGGATTAATATTAGTATAGCCTAAGCGAGATTCACTGCACTCGGATGGTTAAATCGCGAGAAAAGTCCATTTAAATATCTATACTTCGCATCGCCGCCATGTTGGATTGGTGTTCACCAGGTTATTGAAAGTCCTATAGGTGAACGTATGTTCATAGCCTCTATGAACATAACGAATTTCAGTTTGATTGTTGTGAAAGATTCGTAGATATTGAGAACCGTCTAAATATTTCGGATGGTCGCCATGTTGGATTGTTATATGTATAGGCCATAGAGTTATGTACCATTAAAGGAAAATTATTGCGTAGGTTCATTTTTCAAAGTTTCACTTCCATGGCATGATTACGACACAAGAAATATAAACAAAATTTTAAAATTTCGCACAGCCGCCATCTTGAGTTTATGTAAACAATTGAACTAAATTAGACGTCAGTGCATTACAATGTGTATAAACGTTTGCTGTATCAAGTTACATTGCGTTTGGATGGTTAAATCCCGAGAAAAGTCTATTTATAAGTCTCAACTTTCTCTGGCCGCCATGTTGGTTTTGTAGTTGCCAGATTTTCGAAAGTCTCATAGGTGAACTTTTAGTAGTGCCCTTTATCATCGTACAAAATTTCAGGGTGATATCAGTAATAGTTTTGGAGATATTGAATGCTGGTTATGTATTTCGCACAGCCGCCATGTTGGATTGGTGAGACGTAATAAAATTTGAAGGTCACGGTCGGGGTCGGCCAAAATGGTGCTATGACCTTACCGAGTTTCATTGAAATCGCCCCAGCCGTTTAAATGTTCTTAGGGGGGTTGGGACACACAGACAGACACACATACACACATACGCACACACACACACACACACACACACACACACGGGCAAAAGGTGTTCTCATAAGCCTATTTTTTTCATAAATGAAAATAGGCAAAAATTAAGTAAAATTTGAGGAAGATAACATTGTATATGACAACACAATTACAGTAATTCAGCTATTTTGATAAAATTAAGTTATTAGGCCTACGCCCTACTCTATTGATAATCACAGTATATACAGTAACACTGTTCTCAAATCAATTAACGTCATTTGCTACACATTAGTCTTGTACAAGTGTTCTTGTTTCACCTATGCCGTAAGTCAAGGATAAATGCAGATTAAAGCTACGTTCTTAAATTTATACGCATAATCTCCAGCTTCCGGTTTAAAGTTAACACGTTTGCAAACGCAAACTGTTCGGTAGTGACAGAAACCAATGATATTTACTGTAGGCACTCAGTTTCCAAAATTGAACAGTGGCAATAACGGCAAGAATGGGCAATGCCATTGCGCTGTTATGTTCATTGTTGGAGAGGTAGAGGCAAAAGGAGACTGGAGGCCCACGTGTTGATAGGCCCATATGCACGACCACAAACTTCAAAATACAAGCCAGTTCATACACCCACGAGTTTTAGGAATAGGAATAGGATTGGAAGCATGAAATCCACGCAGATTTGCATCATCAAACACAACTATGGGTTATACCTATTTTATAAGATAGTAGTTTACTGGCATATTGTTTTCTCTTTCTATCTCAAAGCGTTCCGTATTGATCTGATTTTGTTATTTATGTTTTTTTTCCAGTGTTCTAAAAAAATCGATGTTCCATGGTGTTTTAAAACATAATGACATATTAAATTTCGAATGCATGCAGATCCACACGAACAAAATAATTACGTGCAAGGTTACACGCGTGTTCTAAAACTATCCGCATTTCGTGGAATTACGCGCCAATTGGCGACACGGGTAGACGCGCAACTATGCCGACCTTATGATGTACAGTGGAGCACAATACGTTGCAACACTTAAACGTTTTAACCATGCACGGTGGCAAAGAGCGCTGACGCGCTAACTCGTGCCTCTCTGGCATCGGGAGAGCGTGGGTTCGAATCACACCTCAGTCGTCCTGAAAATGTTCTTTTTTTTTTGTTTTGTTTCACATTTTCACCACCAGGCAAATTTTGGGACGGTTCCATTCAAGAGGTCCACGGCCTACTTCCTTCCAAAATCCCTTCCCAGACCTTTCCTTAATTAAACCCAAATTAGAGGTCATCTGGGCGATCAACCTGTCACTATCTTCAGTTGTGGCCTATACCCAGTATGTTCAGCTCCCAGGCACCGTCTTTGCGACGGTAGAGAAACGATCCCTCGCAAGGTCCGTGGGTGAAGCCGAGCTGGGAGGATAAGCGATAAAAAGGAACACTTTTAAGTGTTCGTGAAGGGATTTTCATATCAAATGTTCCGTGCACATTTGAGAGCCTACTGTGCCTTCTTCTCACAAGTGTTTCATTGCAAAGTGAAATATCGATCTGGGGTCTCTTTGTGAGTCAGAAGGTGAACTCAAGAACCCTGTTTTATTTAATTACATCTGAACTAACAAACGTCATTTACTGCAGTTTGTATGTTTACTTTTGTCTAGGGAATTAACCCGGTTTCCCTGGAAGGAAGAGTGATATCCCAAGAACGTTTGTGACAACGTACTTTTTGTTTGTTTTAGACGATGTGTAGTCTGCAGGGGAGCATGGGATCCATTTAAGTGCTCAAGACTTGTCGACTTAATGCAGCTTCCCATCCCCAAGTGTCTGTCACTCCGCTGTCGCCTGCTTGCCCTCGCGTTTCCCCGCTCCCTGGCTGGTTTTAATCTCTTCATAAGCTTAGTCATGCAGCGCACTCTCACTCCTTTATGCAAAGTATCAACATTTCTTCTGCCCCGACTCAACAGAGTTACCCGACTTCCTACTGACCCGGAATCCAATATCTAGATAGCATCTTTCATCCCGCGGCTTAGCCGTGCTCGTTAAACCATTCACCACGGCCACGAGGACAGCTGCAGCAAGTCCGGGGATCGTAGGTTCGACTCCCGACACTGACACCGGCTATCCTTAGTGTGGCTTTACCTGGATTTTTCCACACTCTCCCCCAGGTAAATGCCGGGATAGCACCTTATTTCAAGTTATGGGTACCTAGCCACATCCCTGTCCTGTCCGCCTCGTTGCGTATTGGTTAGCTATCTTGGCTGTCAAAGCGAAGGCCCGGGTTTGATTGCCGGCTCTGCCAAGAAATTAAATTCTGACTTGAGGGCTGGAACGGGCTACACTCGGCCTCGTGAGGCAACACTGAGAAGAGGCGGGTTCGATTCCCACCTCCGCGATCCTGGAAGTGGTTTTCCCACTTCTACTCCGGGCGAATGCCGGGATGGTTCCTAAATTAAGATCACGGTCGCCTCCATCCCAATCCTCACTTGAATTACAACTGCAAACATTAATGCAGCCATCACAATAACACAAGTTATCAGAGAAATTCCACACATATCCAAGTACACAAGGCTACGTGACTACGATATTTCAAATCCCGTAAATCAATCAACAATACAACAAACAACTATCCCTAGCCCTAATGCAGTTAGTTACACACACTACTACAGTCATGACATAAATACAGGTTATCAGACGAATTCAACACACACCCAACTACACGAGCTTGATGAGCAAGGTGTCCCAAACCCTTAAAATTAATTAACAACTACAACAACTATAACGTTCAGTTTATTAGCCCATCGTCAGTCAAGTTCACCCAAAACTTGACGATCATGATAGTACTTACTGTAGTCTACGGTTGCACACAACCTTACCATGACTCTAGAAACACAGTCGGCCTATATCACGCAAAAATCACAGACACAAGTAAATGGGGCTGATGATAACTATAGCCCATGGTCCTAAATTTAAAGGACTAGCCATTATGAATTTATTAAATACTATTCTAGTATCTTTGATGTACCTCCTTAACTCTTCGAAGTGGTGGGCTGACAGGGACTACTAAGGTGTAGGCCTACTAAAGGTCGCTTACGAATACTGAGTAACTTATTCTGAAACCAACTGGATATTATCGCTTGATCTATAGCTTACTACCGTCCTTCATACGGGTAAAAATGATGTTGCTTTTTTCATTAGAGGGGCTTGGATATCGTGATCATTTAGCTCCGTGTAGCTTATTTGGATGTGTGTGGAATTTTGTCTGATAATATGATTTATTGTGATGGTTCTGGTATCGCGTGCATCTGTAATTCATGTGAGGATTGGGAAGGAGGCGGCCGTGGTCTTATGTTAGGAACCATCTCGGCAAATACCTGGAGTAGAAGTGGGAAACAACGGAAAACCACTTCCAGTATGGCTGGGGTGGGATTCGAACTCACTTCTTCTCAGTTTTACCTCACGAGGCTGGGTGTATCCGGCTCTAGCCCTCAGACTTGAATTATATTTCTTGGCAGGGCTGGGAATGGAAACTGGACCTCCTGGGTCAACAGCCAAGAATGCTAGCCGCTACACCAGGTGGTGACAGTAACTTACACACCGAAGATTGTTAGTGTTCTAACCTGAGTAAATAAACTCTGAAAGGAAAGCAAAATTTAGCAGCGAGAAGCGTGGGCGAGGGTAAATATGTACAACCTGCCATGGTTACCTGTTCGCCGGGTGGGACAAGGAAGGAAGGAAGCTTGTAGTTTAACGTGACCGTTAATCTTGAGATCATGAGCCACGGGACCTCCTTTTAACGTGGAATCCGAACCACAGGACATGGTATTTCATTTCGAAAATCTCACATGCATTGACCGGGAATCGAACCCGGACCGCCTTGGTGAGAGGCATACAGCTAGACCGCTGAGCCACCACGTCCCCCTGACAAGGTAGCGCCTGCCACTGAAATGTAACGTAGATTTTGCCAACATACATTGCCGCCATATTGAAACAATTAAACAATTCGGAACGGCAATAGTCATATTTTTTCCCCTGGTATATAAACTATGTTCCTGCAAAATTTTACCTTAACATTATGGTGTTTGAAGCCATTTTCAGTGTTGCCTTAGTAAAGGAAAGTTTGATGCTTTTCAGTTGTTCAACACGAGTTTTTCCCAAAAGAGATGGGTTATTCCCCCCAGTTGAGAGTAGATAGTGACCTAGATAACTGCTCTCACCAGGACAGTGCAAGATACCATCAGATAAGTAGCCGGTACAATACAACCGGTATAGAACATTTAACTACAATCACATATTCACTCCAAACAAGCAAGTTTGGAAATCAATCACCAATTCCGTTTTTTAACAAAACATCACATAGACCACAACTAACAAATATTGACGAGTTGAATTATCTCAACTCATACTGCAACTAAGTGAGTGTACATACGCCCTATTGTAAATATTTTCACCCATATATTCTGACATAAATTTAAGGGCCTACGTGTAATGGATCTGATGATGATCGCTTGACGATCGAAACTGGTCATCCAAGTGTATTTATTAATCTCATGTATTTTTTCAGGATTAGGGAATAACCCATCTCTTTTGGGGAAAAACTCGTGTTGAGCGACTGCAAAGCATCAAACTTTCATTTCAGCTAAATTAGTTTTCACGTGAGAGAGTATAAGACAGACAGACACCACTAGACTTTTATGCGTATATTAGTACGGATAGTTTCTTCCTTCATTGCACCAAAGTGTCTACAGCAATACAATTTGTAATTTGCTACCCAACACAATGTTTCATACGGATAATCTAATAGTGAAAGTGGCAAAATCAAGAAAAATGGGGAAGAAAGACATGATGATGATGATACTTGTTGTTTTAAGGGGCCTAACATCGAGGTTATCGGCCCCTGATGGTTTGGGTGATCGTGAAGATGAAAATGAAATGCAAACTTAAAACTAAAACTAACTATTAACCTACATACTAGAAGAAGAAATGGAAAACTAAAGGAGAATAAGGCAAATAAAGGACAGGAGGAAAGGAAATGCCCTCAACCCTCGAAGAATGCGGATTGAGGGACTTGGAAGGAAGGAGAGCCATGAAAGGCAGATAGGAAAGGGAAAGAGGAGAGGGTCCGCCCCAAAGGTAAGGGACAAAAGGGGAAAACGGACCCAGCTCAGGAATTCCTCGGGGTCGCCAACTCCCGAACTCACCAGCCGTGAGCCCCTGAGGGTGTAGCATTATCTAGGGTGCACCAAAAGTGGTGGGGCTACATACACCCGGTCTCCTTGAGGGCCTTGAGCAGAAGGCAGAAGATAACATGAAAAGAAAAAGAAGGCTGACCCCTCTCAGAAGGAGGGAATCAGAAAAGATGAGACAAGGGCCAATTAAGGCGGGAAAGGAAGAGACTCCCTAGGCCTCGGATACCCTAATACCGTCGGGGTCGGAAGAGAACAAGAGTTGACCAAGTGAGGTCGACAGGAAAGAAGACAGAGAGGAGCCCGGCACAGGAAGAAGGACATAAATGAGTGGTACAAAGAAGCCTTTTTCGCATTCATCGGAGATGAGTGTGCACTGCCATTAGACTCTTGAACTGCGTATAATGACGCTTATTGTTTAGAAGCCATCCTTGGAGGATAGATAGTCAAATCAGTTCATCTCTCTTCGTCAACCACTGTAAAAATTTAGGCTTGGGATAAATTCATTTTTCGACAGTGAGAATCATTGTCAAAGAAATACTCACAGAATATTAATCTACTGAAGTAGATGTTTTCCACAGAGACACCATTCTAAAGCGCCAATCTTTTGTTCGTTATCTGATTTCCTCTGCCCGTTTCCGTGATATGATTAAATATTGATGGTTTAGGCTATTCATCAGAGCGGCCACCAAGGATTCATACATCAGTGGAATCTTGTTTGACCAAACCGTGCAACAATATTGTCAAAAAGCTAAATGTAATGAAATTTCATCATTCGTTCTGCTTGGTGCAAACTTAATTTGATCTTCAACCATGCCATAAATACAAGACAAGGTTGTAATACATTTTTGGAGTAAGCGTTGTTATGCGCGCCACAGCCTGCAAAACAAGCGAACGTCACGTGCGATCTATTTACGACGTTGCACTTATGATTTCAACTACGTACTTCCGTTCCACTTAGAATTGGTGAGTGAGCTTTTCAGAATATGTTTTTTGCTGGTATATCTGCGGGTGTGTGAGCAGGGTTGGTGTTTCCTGTCAGTTTAGTAGGGGCATGGATACCAATAGTGGACCCTGGGCCCAAGGCTCTTAAGTCACTTTTATCAGTGTTATCATTCACGTTGATATGTTTCTCCTTTTATCTCTCTAAAACTGGAAATGGCTTTGTACATTTATGTACATTTTATAGGCTATTGCATTTATTGATATTAAGTTATTTAGCCCAGTCATTTTGCATGATACAAATCCATCATTATTTTCTTATTAGTGTATTACTTACTTTCTAGGTTTCATGATTGCCTTTATTACCTCATTGTCTTGGGCATTGCAACGTACAAGATTTAGCGTACCGCATGTGTAAGAAAAAGGGAAAACTGAAAATTTTTTACATTTCAAATTTTAGGAACGTGTAAAATAGGAAAATTGCATTAGACGCTTTCTGATTTATGACTGCCCAGTAATCTCCAATAATTGGAAAGTCTAGACGTGTTGCCGGATCAATAGACTATTCTAAAAGGAAAAGCTGACAACAAATTGCAATAGCCTATATTTGTCATATCCAGTTGAATCTTCTTTCACTAATTGGTATAGATTTCTCTATCATTTCAAAGAATTATGAACTAAATTTTAAGAATTAGTTTAGTGGTGTTTCCTCCACCGGGCCCTTCAGCTCGCCCAGCCTTCTTTGTACCCCCAACCCCTCTCATCAGGCCTGGTCAGTTGTAATTCCAGATTCTTCATAAATAACAAAGACATTGTAAATATAAGTAACATTTTTCTAGTTTGAATATTTCAATTCCCCCGATAATGTTAGCTAATGGTGCCTAAGTTTTTTTGTAGGGGGGGGGGGGGGGCTAAATGTTTTAACAACGACGGATTTTAGGGACCCCCGAGTGCCGAAATTCTGCCCCGAAGGGGATCTTTAACGTGCCAGTAAATCTACTGACACGGCTCCCTCGCATTTGCACACCCTCAAATGCCAACTGGCCGCGCCAGGATTCGATCCAGTAACCTTGGTCACAGCAGGTGAGAACGTTACCGCTGAGCCACGCAGCCAGCCTGTCTCCGACATGATGTTAGACTACATAGTAAGAGAAATATAATGGGGGTTTGAAGGCTTGCTCTTTGAGACTTAGCGCCTGTCTGATTGCAGTAGCAATTTACTAGGCATCATGGGTATTTACTAACATAGATATATGGGTAAAGGTAAAATGAAGTGCCAGGGAAAACCGTATAGGCAGAAGGGAAAGCTTGCCAACACGTAAAACCTGGCGACTTGGTTATAGCACATGCAACGATGTGGAAGGACATTGGTATGTTATGTTAGTACGGGAGACGTGTCATGCAACTGTTGCATAGTCCGTTGCCTCGCCGAGATTTGTATTTGGTAGGGAATCAGTTCTCTTCGTACTGCCGGGACTAGCGCGTCCACAATGGCGGACCCAGCCCAGGGTTGGGTTTGGGTTGCTGTACGCCTGCCTCAGGAGAAATCTCCTGTTTATTGGCTCGTGAGCCCAGACTCGGTGCTTAGGGTACCATCTTAATAAGGCAACACAGGGATGGGTTGTCTTCATTCTCAATAGCAATAAATAGACCCTCATCCCATATTACGTCATTGTTAAAGAACATGAGTGGATCGTAAATAGTCATCCGCTGGTTGAAGGCAGCCGGAAATGCTTTCTTTCCATGGCAGCGCGAGATTTTCCACTGTAATTCAACTAAAAGATGCGGCGAAGTTAAACATAATTACTGAGCTGCACATGGCTATTACAGAAGCGACCAACTCTTGTTGATAGTGGCTGGTGGGGGTGCTGGGCCGGGTTAGGAGAGGGGGGCGGGATGGAGGGGGAGGGTATTACGTGGATGCCAGCTCGCTTTTTGCTGCTCCATCCGGATGTGACACGCTGGGATGACGCGGCTCCGTGCTCATCTGTTTCGAGGCCAGTTCGGCGCCACTTCCGGACCATTAGCAGCAGATAATAGGACAGCCATACAGCAATCAGTGATGGAACCTCTGCAGAAATAACTCGCATCACGCGCGTTATACTCCTTTCAATATTTCCGTGTTACGGAGATAAACACCAACAGACACTGATTTAGTTGGAGGTTCCAAGAGGGCTAGCTGTCAATCATATTACTTTCCGACTATTAATGCTTGCAGTGGAGCGTAACCTCAGCGCTAGCCAAAACATTGTTATTATAACTAAAGCCCTGCACGGATGCGAATATCCACGGATAAACCCGCGGATATCCGCAAAATATTTCGCCGTGCGGATATAGTTTCTATGGCTATGCGGATAGCGGATAAGCTGCGGATAATGTTTGGAGAAAATTAGCAGTTTTTAGAATACAATCCGATCTTGTTTAATACATAGTTAGGAACCGGATGTTTAATTTTCTGTTATGCTTCTTTCATGACAACTGTAAGACGATGTTTTCAGCTAATCTCATTCAAATTGTCATTAAGCATAATTAACACTCCGAACTGAAAAGGGTTGTAATTCAGGCTGTATAACATTCATTTTAAACAACACATTTCATATTAATCCTAAGAGAACGATGTTATCCTCAAATGTCTAAATACAGTATGTTGCTTTAGTAATTTATGCTTTGAAAATGAAAATCCACAGCCTGCTTCCAGTCTCCGACTGGGTCAGGAATGGAATGAATGAAGCCCCCATCTAGCGGCGAGGATATGAACTGTGCCGGCTGCTGGGGCAATGATTAAATGAATGACAGATGAAATGAAATGATAGTGGAGAGTGTTGCTGGAATGAAATTTTGACAGGGAAAACCGGAGTACCCGGAGAAAAACCTGTCTGCCTCCGTTTTGTTCAGCACAGATCTCACATGGAGTGACCGGGATTTGAACCACGGACCCAGCGGTGAGAGGCCGGCGTGCTGCCGCCTAAGCCACGGAGGCTTTAATTTATACTTTATCTACTGTAATTAAAAATATTATTGTAATGCCTGTCAAGCCTCCGTGGCTTAGGCGGCAGCACGCCGGCCTCTCACCGCTGGATCCGTGGTTCAAATCCCGGTCACTCCATGTGAGATCTGTGCTGGACAGAACGGAGGCAGACAGGTTTTTCTCCGGGTACTCCGGTTTTCCCTGTCAAAATTTCATTCCAGCAACACTCTCCACTATCATTTCATTTCATCTGTCATTCATTTAATCATTGCCCCAGAGGAGTGCGTCAGGCCTCGGCAGCTGGCACAGTTCATATCCTCGCCGCTAGATGGGGGCTTCATTCATTCCATTCCGGACCCGGTCGGAGACTGGAAGCAGGCTGTGGATTTTCATTTCATTGTAATGCCTGTAGATTCGGATAACAAACGTGCGAATGCGGAACAAAGTCCTGTGGATGCGGGGCGGATGCGGATAACAGTTGTACGGATGCGGATAAAGTTTTGTTTATCCGCGCAGGGCTCTAGATAACTCGGGAACGGATCTTTACGTGCTAGATAACGAAAATTCTTGCGATGTAATTTTAAGGAAGCGTGTAGTTTAACGTGACTGTTAATCTCGTGATCATGAGCCACGGGACCTCCGTTTTACGTGGAATCCGAACCACAGGACATGGCATTTCTCTTCGAAAATCTCACATGCTGAGACCGGGAATCGAACCCGGTCCGCATTGGTGATGTAATTTTAATTTTTCTTTTGGTGTCATACAGTTGTCTACTTTGCCAGCATGTTCTTCAATAATATCTGAAATTGCACTGGATATTAATGTGGCCATGCTATAGATGCTGTCTCCCCGGAGGTCTAGGTTTGATTCCCGTCACTGACAAGAAATTTAATTATGGTGTAAGGGTCTGAACGGGGTATACTGGGGCTCGTGCGGAGAAACTGTAAAGAGGTTGGTTCGATTACCACCTCAGTTATCCTGGAATTGGTTTTCCGTTTCCCACTTCTACTCCAGGCAAATGCCGGGATGGTTCCTAAGGCCACGTCTCCTTCCCAATCCTCTCCCGAATTACAAATACACACACTAATACTGCCACCACAATATCACAGGTTATCAGAAAAAACACACACACACACTGAAAATACGCGGGGTTAAATGACGACGATGTCAAAGTCTCTTAAATGAAAAAGCAACATACATTGCCGTGGGAATATTTCATACCCATATTTGGGCACTTGTACTGTAATGACTAAGCAATGTCACTCCATCCTCAATTACACCGCAGAATCCGATATGACTGTAGTATTGTTGTTGATTATTTAGGGTTTTGCGACATCGTGGTCATGTAGCCCCGTGTAGGCCTACTTGGGCGTGTGTAGAATTTGTCTGATAACCTGCGTCATTATGTTGTCTGTAGTAGTGCGTGTATTTGAAATTGAGGGAAAATTAGGGTAGGAAGCGGCCGTGGCCTTACGTTATGTACTATCCCGGAATTTACCTGGAGTAGAAGTGGGAAACCGAGAAGCCACTTCCTGGATGGCTGGGATAGGAATCGAACCCACCTCTTCTCAGTTTTGCCTCACAAGGCCGAGTGTACCCCGTTCCAGCCCTCAGACCTGAATTAAATTTCCTGACAGAGCCGAGAATCGAACCCGGGCCTCCTCGGATGGTTAAATCGCGAGAAATGTCTATTTAAATGTTTCAACTTCGCTTGGCCGCCATGCTCGTTTTGTAGTTAACAGATTTTTTAATGTCTCATAGCTGAACTTCTATTAGTGCCCTTTATCACCCTACAAAATTTCAGGGTAATATGAGTAATATTTTCGGAGATATAGAATGCCGGTGAAATATTTCGCACAGCCGCCATATTGGATTGGTGGGCACAGTCGGGGTTCGCCAAAATGACCTTACCAAGTTTCATGTGTACTGTAGTTGTACTGTAGTTGCACTGTATCTGTACTGTAGCTGTACTGTAGTTGTACTGTATGAGTACTGTAGTTTTACGGTATGTGTACTGTAGTTGTACTGTATGTGTACTGTAGTTGTATTGCATGTGTTTATAAGTTATTAGGGGGGGGGGGGCAGACACACGGATGCACACACACACCTACACACACACGGACAAAAGGTGATCTCATAAGCCTCTTTTTCCATAAATGAAAATAGGCTAAAAATGTGTGTGCTAATTTAATCAAGAATCGGCATCACGATTGATAGCATTTCTCTTAAATTCCCATTCCGGATTCCATGTACTCTTTCTTTTGACAGTGTTGGATAAACTGGATCCTGGCGACTGCATTTTATTTAACCTCATAGTAATAAAGACGTTAATGAATTACAAGTAATATTTACGTTAAGTTTTGCTCTTATAGAAACAGAAAGAGGTCCTGAAGATTCGGCCCCAAAACAGTCCCCTCTACTGAATATTGCCACGCCTCTTTTACTCGGAGAGCTAATATTAGTTATAGATTACGTTGTCATACTGTATACGGATCGGTAAAGTACGGAAGCGTTCGAACGAGCCCAAAATTGTTGGCAAATGCAGACTCAGCAAATTGGGCTGTTTCTCGATGCCTGGCCTAGAGGAGAGGGTCTTCAGTATTTTTAAACCCGAGGTAGGCAATTTATCAGTGTTTTTCGTCAAATTCAACTCTTCCTTTCTGAGATACAGTAAGGCTTACATAGGCTACTAAAACACACATTTACGTTCCCATTGACTCATGTAGTGCGTAATTCTACATCTTATTATTCCCGTTTCTACGAGGCCAGGGATATGGTGAGAAAAGATTTTAAGATGACAACGGTTTTTACGGTCGGAAGCCCTTTCTGACACCACCTTCATGAGAGGAGTAAATGAGAAATGAAATGAATGAAGATAAATTAATTGGGCATGGAGTCGGCAAGAAGTGGCCTCGGTCTAAAAGAAGATAAAATCCTGGCATTTGCCTTGAAATCCGTTTCAAGGACAGTTGGAGGTGGGGTTAAAACCAAGTCTGGAGTTAGCATCACCTCATGGTTCACTGAGTCTCGTGAGCCAACTGAGAAGAGACTGTTTTGGTGCCCATTTCAGCCACCCTAGAAGTGATTTTCAGTGGTTCTTCACTTCTACTTCAGGCAAATGCCGAGGTGGTAGCTAACAATAGACCACGGCCGCATCCCTCCAATTATTAACCACAAAGATAAGTAGGCTACATAACCTAACTTAGACACACCAACAACACAGGCGATTAAACTATCCGCGCACTCAACAACGAAGTACACGGAGTTGATGGTGACAATATCACAAACCCCTAATGAAACAACAACAACAACAATAGTCGTTTTTTGGCCAATCCTGTATATATTGACAATACTACTACTACTAATAATAAGGAAGCGAAACTCGTAGTTTTACGTGACCGTGAATCTTGTGATTATTAGCCACAGGACCTCCTTTTTACGTGGAATCCGAACCACAGGACATGTCATTTCACTTCGAAAATCTCACATGCATTGACCAGGAATCAAACCCAGTCCACCTTGGTGAGAGGCCAACAGCTTTACCTCTGCGCCACCACGTCCCCCATAATAATAATATTAATAATAAAAATAATAATAATATTAATGATACAGAAAAAAAAACATCGTGACTTTTGAGACTATTCTAGCAAAACGGACAGCTGTTGGTAGAATGCCGCGCTAGGCACAGCGAACTAATAAAACCAGCTGGATCAAACGAAGAATATAATGAAGCTTATCGTAGTCCCTAGTTGGCTGAACTATAAACAAACGAAGATAATGTACTCAATAGAGTGCTTGGATAAGGTTACTAAAACATGTCACATCATCATTCCTCCTAAGCATATCAGGCTCATCTTTATCTCTTAAGACTGAACGACTAACCTCGTGAACGGAAACTCCCCAATCTTGGTGGAACTTCTCACATATAGTATAGGCCTATAGGTCAGGCCACAATGAAAAAAGCAAATGTGGTGGTAATTTGTCCCAACATATTATTGAGCTTGACTTAGAGAGGGTGAAATTGCATGACTTTAAATATGTACGGGAGACACAGTTTCCATGTGGTGCACGCACTCTCCGGGCTATTGTTTGTAGAGTATACTGTAATTAATGGGGCTAGGATTTTTAGGTGATACAAATCGGAAAATATTTATTTTTTATGTATTAAAAATACCTGAAATATGTAGAGAAAAAAGTAAAAAAATGTAAATATAATTTAGTTTATTAATGTGAATGAAACATACGCTATGCCTCACTGACTACTGAAGAATTACAATACACAACGAGATATATCTTCAGGTTGTCCATCACAAATGACTGACGATTATCGTGAAAAACTTCTTCAGAAGGCGCGAAAGTGCGGCAATAGGCTATGTTTCTTGCCCTTGAGGTGTTGTGTAACTTGGGATCTCTGTTCTGCCTTGATTACTTTCCCACATGGTTGGTAGAACAGAACGCCCCCATCAGAAGTAAAATTATCTTTAAATTCTGCAATATACTGCTGCAGACGATAACTTGTAGTTGCTTTTACTTTAGGCGTCGTAGAACTGCCTTACACTTCATAGTGCCAGAAATGAACTGCATGTGAGTGACACTGGTTCCAGGTAGCTGCAGTGGGGGAAAGGTCTAGCACGTGGTGCAATATGGCTATGGACAAGGTAATCCCCGGTTTCCACAGTGAGTGGCACGGGGCCACAAGTTAAGCATAACACAGTTGCAAGCTGACATACGATCTGTATGAATAGGGCCTATTATAGCTCACAGGTTCTTCCCCGTTGAAGTAACCCAGAACAAAAATGCAATAAATTGATTTAAAAAAATGTAAATGTTTTGTATTTTTATATGCTAATAAGTGAAAAGCACGAATTTATGTATTTATAGAAAACATGCTTAAATATGTATTTATATAAATAAATATTTATTTACCAAAAATTCCGAGCCCTAGTAATTAATACCTGATGGCCCAAAAATGCGTGAACCCGGGAGCGGAGAGGGGAAAGGAGGAGAAGGAAGGTAGTGGAGGGGGTCTTTGCTACTGTGCCCGTGGGAGACACTAACGCGCAGTACTTCTACCGTTACAGTAGTAGCAACGAGAGAAGTTAATGTTCCTCCCCTCTAAACCCTCCGTTGGTCGTGTGGATTACTATTGTTGTTGTTTATAATAATTCATTTAGGGGCTTTGCGACATTTAACCCCGTGAACTTGGGTGTGTGTAGAATCTGTCTGATAACTTGAGTTAATGTGGTGTCTATTAGTGTGGGTATTTGTAATGCAGGGAAGGATTGGGAAGGATGTGGCCATAGCCATTAGTTAGGAACAATCCCGGTATTTGCCTGGAGTAGAAGTGGGAAACCACAGAAAACCACTTCCGCTGAGATGGGAATCAAATCGACCTCTCCTCAGTTTTGCCTCACAATGCTGAGTATAACCCGTTCCAGCCCTCAGATCAGAGGGCAGAGCCGGGAATGGAACCCAGGCCTCCGTGGTGGCAACCAAGAATGCTAGCCACTACGCAACGAGGCGGACGGATTACTATTCTAAACCAGGTTTATTTGTTATATATCTGCGAACATAATACACTAGATTTTGGTAGACTACATAATGTTCAGTACCTTTCCTAGAAGGCCTCCCCATTACCATCACCGTGAAATATTACATAAATGACCACTAGCGTGTCAGTTGCATACCAAAGAGTAAATTTTGTGAGGTTTCAAGCCATTTTTCAGTGTTGCCTAAGTAAACAAAAGTTTGGTGCTTTTCAGTCGGTCAACACGAATGTACCCAAATAGAGCTGGGTTATGTCCTAATCCTGAAATAAATTACATAAGATTAATAAATACACTAGGATGACCAGTTTTGATCGTCAAGCGATTATCATCAGATCCATTACACTTAGGCTATAACATCTATGTTGGAGACTACAGGTGAAAAATATATACAATATGTATAATTATTTAGTTGCAGTGTTGGTAATGCAACAGTCGGTGTATGCTAAATGTGGTATATCTAGTGTTAGGTGAACTTCTAAAATAGTGATAAAAATCCGGAATTTGTCTGTTAGGGGTGATTATATGGTTATACAAAATCAACTATGGTTATACTGTAATAATACAGGCTTATACTTATCGGGAAAATTCCGGATTTTTATCACTATTTTAGAAGTTCACCTAACACTAGATATACCACATTTAGCATACACCGACTGTTGCATTACCAACACTGCAACTAAATAATTGTACATATTGTATATATTTTTCACCTGTAGTCTCCAACATAGATGTTATAGCCTAAGTGTAATGGATCTGACGATGATTGCTTGACGATCGAAAGTGGTCATCCTAGTGTATTTATTAATCTTATGTAATTTATTTCAGGATTAGGGCATAACCCAGCTCTATTTGGGTACATTCGTGTTGACCGACTGAAAAGCACCAAACTTTTGTCCAAAGAGTAAACTTGGCTTACAACTCTACTCCGCGCTACTATTTACGGAAATACGCTTCCCTGCGTTGGTGTGATTGTATAGGTTATTATTATTATTATTATTATTATTGGTATTCTGCCCGAAGGCAGGTCCATACCTCAGAAGAGGCTATCCTCGACCGGAGTTTACGTGCGGTAGGGTGGCCAGGGCCTTTCCACTCCTCCTTTTCCTGCCAACAGCGTGTGGTCCCACTGAACCGGCATTCCATCCTAGGTCCAACCACGCCCAATGCGGCTTAACTGCGGAGTTCTAAAGGGACCCGGTGTTTCAACATGGCCAGGCCATTGGCTTGTATAGGTATAGCATTGTATTGAATTTGGAAACTGAATATACTGTATTGTAGAAAAATACCGTTCGCAAATATTTCATGTTATATTCAATACGGGAAATATTACCAGATTCCTAATTAAATTCATTTTTCCTGCTATGTCAATATATTTGGTATTTCATGTATTTGCCTACGATCAGTATATTTATAACACTCCACCCTTCTTACAAAATAAAAAATAAAAAATAAAAAAATCGCTAATGAAATACCCATTAAAAGTTTGCCTACGAGTGTAGTCCACGCGACCACCGGAGGGTTCCATGCTACAACACAAGAACTCGCGCTCATACGGAACTCGTTGCTTACGCATATGTCATCAGGCAATAATTCCGGTTTACTACTCCCACTTTCTTCAGCAGCCTGTCCAGGGTGAGAGGGCCTACGGTGGCTGTTTTATTTATATGACTCCCGTGCAAACTCTACTGCTGTTATCATCTGCAGAGGCGGCCCCGTAGTGTAGGAGTAGCACGCTTGCATATTAGCTAGAAGACCCGAGGTTTGGTTCTCGGCTCCACCATTAATTTTATATCTAACATGAGAGCGGCAACGGATTGGCCTTAACCTCGTGAGGACAATTGATCAGCAATTTGATATGAGGCTACCACCCTTCCCCCCCCCCCCCCTCTCCCCCCTTCCAGCGAGCGTTAAACTGATGGTCGTGGGCATTCAACCACATGCCTCACACCCCCTGCCCACAACCACTCAATAGACACGCATAGCAGGCTTTTCCCGACAAAATAGACTCAGAGCAATTATTTCCCGCCACAAAACTTCAAGAAGCTGCAAAATCGGGGTTATATGGCGGTGGACTTGACCCGTCCAACCAGCCGAAAACTAAGTTATGGCTGGGGGTGTTTTCAAGCCAACCACGCATCCCCCGTAATCCGTAGACTACAGCGTGACAAGTTCATCTGAGGTCCCAGAAAGTATGCGAACTAACTTACTAGGCTTCCCCTTGCCCCTATACTCATCATGTTGCTGGATCTACTGCTATTTGCTGCCGTGGAAGGCGTGACTTGCACAGAAACCAACTGGCGCTGGGTAGCGCGCACGTGAGGATGATTTACCAATGGTATCACTCTCTCCCCCCGCCCACCACGTGCTTTCCCTCCCTAGCTCGCTTGCGCCGACAGCGCCCTCATTCAGGGCTTCAGTTGAACTTGCCGGGCTATATGTGTTGGGTGGAGGTAGTTCTTGGATACGCGTGGTCATCTAGGTCCAATTGCGGGATTATTATGTTTTGTTAACGTCAAACCTAAAAACCTGGCGATATTCCAGAGTTTTCAAAACGTACACTCACGGGTTTTTGTACAGCTCCCAACCACTGAGAATTGTCCATAGCCTACTGAAAAGTAGTTATAGGTAGTTTTCTTTCTGTTGTGGACTATGAATATTGTGAAAAGCTATCCAACCTCGGCTTTTAATTAAGTTCACCTCATGGCGTAGTGGCTAGCATTGTTGGGGATATCCCTGAGGTCCAGGTTCGATTTTCGACTCTGTCAAGAAATGTAATTCTTGTCTGAGGGCTGGAATGTGGTACACCTAGTCACATGTGGTAGAACAGAGAGAAGGTTGGTTTGATTTCCACCTCAGCCATCCTAGAAAAGGTTCTCCATTTTAACTCCAGGCAAATGCAGGATGGTACCTAAATGAAGGTCACGACCGCCTCCTACCCAAATTCTAATCCTAAATACAAATACGCACTTTCACCGCCATCACAATGACACAGGTAATCAGGCAAATTCAACTCACATCCAACTACACGGGGTTACGTGACTACGATGTTGAAAACACCCTTAATAAATTTAGAAGACAACAGCAACAGCTTCAGCTTCTAGATAAGGACCTTTCTTTTATCGCTTATCCTCCCAGCTCAACTTCACCCATGGACTCTGCGAGGGATCATTCCTCTACCGTCGCAAGGACGGTGTCTGCAGATACAACTGGGGATGGTGAAAGGCCGATCACCCAGGTGACCGTTAACTTGTGTCTAATTACAAGAAGGGTCAGGGAAGGGAGTGTGGAAGGATTGTTGATAGGAGTGGTCCCAGCATTTGCCTGGTGATGAAAATGGGAAACCACGAAAACCATTTCCAGGACGGCCAAACCCACGCTCTGCCGAAGACAGCGAGGCAGGAGATAGTACGTTAGCACTCCCGACCACCGTGGTCAAGGTTAAGATCATATTCGAATTTTAAATGGGAACTGATAAATCTTGAAATCTATTTATCATCAAAGTTTGTACTCTTCTGACTCGAAACTAAATGTATAGTGGATAAGAACGTCAAAGTCCGATGAATGCTCAATTGGGTAGTCAAATAAAACGCGAGCGAATAACTTTCAATACGTCTGTAGAACAAAATGTAATTAAATAGTTCAGTTCTTCCAAGTTATAATGTTGATTTATGGCGGTAGTCTCATGTAATGAAGGTTATCTTTCATATTAACGCTTCTTTTATATTTCACTCAGAACATGAAGGGTAATTTATTTCATACATAGTACTACTGGTGAGGAAAAGTAAATGGTAGTGAAATCCAACGAAACCCAAGAATGACATTATCCATCTTCTGGAGGAGATTAAAGGAAATATATATCCTGTTTAACGAGCAATGAATGGAGTTCTTAGTGCTGTAACTTTAAATGGGATTGCTTAAATTAGACCTCAGAATTAAGGGAGCCTACTGTGATTGGGTAACCGCCGCCTTCATTTGAATCGACTGACTTAGTAGAATTAAAATAAGATAAAGACTCTTTTTCTTTGTCTCAAAAGCAAAGCGCAGCTATGCTCATAATTTTATTATGGTTAAAATGGATGAGACAAAATACAAGACAAGATTATGTTTTTGTGAGGAATGAGAGAAATTAATTTTAATACTATTCTTAAGAAAAGTTGCTGCTGTAAATGAGAGTGTTAAAATTATGCAAAAACGTTCTAACAATAGCAAATTCCATACTTACGAGCAATGCACAGTATTCTTCAGTTGGTACAACTAGTACATCTGAAGTTTCAATCACATATAGTATGAGTTTTCGAGTTTAAATTTTGTCCATTTAATTGTTTTTGCTTCATTTCAGGGCTACGTGTTGTCACGGAATTTGCCTGGAGTGAGTGTCATAAACCCCGAGGGATACATTTAATTCTCAGGTCCACGTACTTGGGTCTGTGTATATATGCCTTGGGCAGTTTGTGGTGAAGCCTCAAAGTCAAGCAGGCAGGTTCTCAGCTACGTTTCAGAGGCGGAGGAACAGCGACCGCACTCACTCTTCCTCTACCGTGCTGTTGACAACTTGCTTAAAATCTGTGCATTCAATCGTCTTGAGCTCAGCGCAGCTACTTAAAGGGTGTCTCCTCCAGCGCTCTAGATTTTCATGACTCATACTGTACCGAGGCCTCGAGGTTTCACCACATACCGACCAAGCTATAAATTGATAACCTAGAAACAATGATAGTGGTGTAGCTGTAACCTCAATTATTTGAACGTAGGTTTAGAATAGTTGAACCAGGAATTGAAATAGGCCTATGTTGGTGTTATTTCAATTAGGGGCTTGGCACGTGTTGGTAATTAGCTCCCTTATATTTGTGTGTATGTGGTATTTGTCTGATAAGCTGTGATATAAGGGTGCCTGTACCAGTGTGTGCACTGGAATCATATTGGGTATAGGACTGGAATAGGTGCCCAGGAACTTGGAATAAAATGTCACGGAATTTGACAGGAGTGAGTGTCAAAAACCCCGAGGGAATTCACACTCAACATGGCCGCGCGGGATTCGAACCTCTGATTTCCGAATATGCAGATACCCAGTCTTCAGCATGAAGCGTATCCTAACACACTCAGATCGGGTTGTATAAGCCCGTGTCAGTAGATTTACTGGCACGTTAAATATCCCCTTCGGGGCAATATTCCGTCACCATGGGTCTCTCAAAGCGGCAGTAGTTAAAAGGAACCTAAAACCAATAACATTATTACATATGTATTTTAAGCTTAGAGGCAGATGATCTCGATGTTCCACCCCTTAAAGCAACAATCTCCACTACCATTCTAACACGCTTATGGCATTATACTATATAATATACGCTTATATTCTCAACACATTCTGCCAGTCACACGACACCTCGTGGATCTCATGAGGACAATAAAGCAGAAAATGGGTTCGATTTATCTTAGAAGTGGTTTTATAGGCCTATGGCTTCTCATTTCAACTTCAGCGGATCACCGAGATGGTTCCTAAGTTGAGACAATAATCACATCCTCTCCAGTTCTAATTCTTGGAACAACTACACGTATTAGTAGAGACATTGCAATAGCACAGGAGTTATGAGACACAACAATGCACTTGGGTCTGATGATCTCGATGCTCTATGCCTCTAAATGAAACAGCAACGAGCATAACGTGACAGTTGGGTGCATACAAAGGAGACATGGACTAGGGCTTTCACTACCAGAGAGAGAGAAAGAGAGAGAGAGAGAGAGAGAGAGAGCAATTATGCTAACTCGTGGTTTTAATTAAGCTAGATTGTTTCAATTGATGCCAGTTTTTCAATGTTTGTAGTTTTATTACCAATGTTTTCTGTGTCTTTTAATTTTACATTTTTTTAAAATTAACAAGGCCTCTTTTAATGTTATTATTATATTTGAATTGCAGCCAAAGGCCATAGCAGGGTACTTTAATTGAACGCCTGAATGCTCCCCATCAAGTTCAATTTCAAGTAGTTCCAACTTTGGCTACCAGAGATGCTACTGTCTCTGACACCTAGTGGCGAACGTTGGAACTTGATAGAGCGTTTCTAACCAAATAACCTACAAAATTTAGCTACACTCTAGCAATTGTTGTAGTTATAGGTTCTTTTACATGCCATCAATCTATGACATGGGCCCGCCGGCTTTTGAAGGAAGGCATATTGAAGGATTTTAACGCGCTTAAAAAATCCGGCGACTTCGGCCGTGTTTGAACCCGCGATCTTGAGCATAACAGTTCAGCTTGCTACCGACTACGCCAGCGAAGCCGTTTTTATTGTTACCCACCCGTAAGTTCCGCTTAGAAGCTTCAATATATCAGGAAATGTGCTATGAACAAATTAGCCGCTGGTCCATTTATACTGAACATTGTTAGAGTTAAGTTTTAAAAATATTCATGATACCAGATTTAATTTTCCGTAGGACATAAATAAAGACTGAAATGCATTTTGCAATTGTGTATTATTTTGGAATTATGTTAAGGCCATGATGGTAGATGCAAAATCTCAGGGCCGGATTTAAGAGTATGCCGCCTATAGGCTAAAGTCCATTTACCGCCCCCTCTAAAGTTCATATTTGCTTAATACATTTGTTTTATACAACAAAAATATTGAGTTCATTGGCGTTTTCATCTTTTTTTAACATTAAGTTCATTTAGTTTAAATAAAACTACAATTGTAATGGTTTACATAATAAATTATATAACGAAATTAGTTATCTACTTTCTTTGACTAACTTCTTTTAAGATTCGTTAAAAATGAAATGGGTTTCGAATTTAATTAATTAATTAATTAATTTGTTCTTGGAGAAGGATTAAAACATATTTTGAAGTAACATGTATTCTTAAATTCGTACGGATATAACGTCTGCAATACTTCATGTTAACTTTTAGATAAATTGTCAAACTGCCGCCCCTGAAAATTTGCCACTCTAGGCTGCAGCCTACTTAGCCGATTAGAAATACGGCCCTGCCTGTACTAAGTTCACAATATACTGTATGTGAATATTTTAAGTTACAACTGTGATGAAAAAGAAAAGCATGGAAAGTATCGGCAGATATTGACAAACAATGATCTGGTGTGTATATCTACAATTCAAGCAATTAGCCTAAACCGGGTGCAGTTATAATTTGTTCTACTGTGGAGAAGAAACCACAAAGACAATTCCAGCCACGAAACAATTCGTTCTCAGTGTAGATGAGTCCACAATATAGGGCAGGACAACACCACACACAAGAAAAACTTTCACTTGATTGATTGATTGATAAGGAGCTGTTAGATGGAAGTGATTACCACCAGCGGTAATGAGATTGGTTAGAGAGACCCACGCTCGATTTCCGGTCGGGACAAGGTTGATGTATGGCGTCCAACCCATGTGACCACAAGCCTGTGGGACAGCTTGGCGTGAATTCACTAACACGGCTAGGCAGGAGGGATTCGAAATGCGTGCATTCAACTAGAGTAGTACTTAGAAGGAGCCGTGTAGCACAATTCATTAACTAAATAGGGGCTTATTACAGTATACAAGGCCGTATCCATCCCAATGGGTTAACTCTTCACTCATCACAAGAGTCTCATGTTCCAAGCTGCTACTCCATGTACTTGGGTGTGTGTAGAATTTGCCTGATAACCTGTAGTGACAGTTATTGTGCGTATAACAGTAGCCTATTTATTAGGCTATCGTGTCGGAACCATTTATCATTGTTGCCTTTGTAAAATAAAATTTAAATGCTTTTCCGTCGGTCAACACGATTGAACCCAATTATAATGGGTGTTATTCCCTAAACCTGAAAAGAATTACATGAGATTAATAAATTCACTCGGATTACTAGTTTCGATCGTGAAGCGATCATCATCAGGTCACTTACACTCAGGCTATTAAACCTAGGTTTACGAATATGTTGGCGAATATTTTGACAATATATAGACTACAATATTTTAGTTACAGAATTTTATTGTTCAGGACGAAAAACTAAAAGTGACAAAAGCTGTACGAGAACGGATTTAATTTTTGTTAAATCCATTCTCGTACAGGTTCTGTCACTCTTCGTTACTACATCGTCCAATAACCAGCTAAGTTCTTTTACCCATCTCCAGATTACAAGCAGAAATAGTGATAATATTTATTTGATATACAAGAGAGTGGGGAGTGGGGAAACTAACCTAAATACCCGGACATTTTAGAGAATATTTAAAGGCCTGTGGGACGTAAAGTAAATGTACATGTATAACAAGGAAGACATGTCTCGCAAAAGTCTGTAGGTAGATCACCAGAAAAATGTGCGTCTTTCTTCCAACATCACTGGTTATGATTGACGTAGGCTATAAGAGTTATGAATACTGATGTTATTAATGGCTTCGGTGGCGTAGTCGGTAGCATGCTGAACTGCTATGCCCAAGATCGCGGGTTCAAACCCGACCAAAGTCGTCGGATATTTAAGAGCGCTACAATCCTTCAGTAGCCTATGTCTTCTTCAGAGGGGAAGTAAAGCCGACAGGCCCATGTCATAGATTTATGGCATGTAAAAGATCCTACCACTACAATTGGTAGTGTGTAGCTGAATATGTAGGTTATTTGGTTAGAGACGCTCTATCATGTTCCAGCGTTCGCCGCAAGGTGTCAAAGTCAGTGATAGTCTCTGATGGCCAAAGTTGGAACTACTTGAAATTGAACTTGATGGGGTGACTACGGGTGTGCAAATAAAATACCTCGCTATGGCCATTGGCTGCAATTCAAATAGTAAATACTGATGGCATAAAGAATACCGCGGTGGGTTCAGAGCACTCCAGAGCGAGTGATAAACATAGAGTCGTACCGCGAGAGACTTTAGGGGGCATGGCCAAGGATGCGGTATCTCTGGTTGGAAGGTCAGACGCCAACGCCAGCGCCAGCACCGAACTGGGTGCGAATATTATCGCACCAGCAGCTGCTACATATAGCATTCGTTAAATTTAGCTCCATGTTCTAAAAGCCTTATAGATAAAGTAGATCTGCCTGTGGGTGAACACTTTTGGCCCCTTCCTTTGCGCTGCCGGCGCCACACTTGTGCGTAACCTACCTTATTATCACTGCATGCTGAGACCATCCCAGGTTCAATTTCCGCCTCTTTCAAGAAATTCTGTTCTGCTGGAGCAGTGGTCACTCAGCCTCATGAGGACACCTGAAAATAGGTGGGTTTGATTCCCACCTCAGCCAACGTTGTAGTGATTATTACCCTTGTCAGCTGCGAATATTGTACATTTTTAGCCTTTTTCTTCCAATGAAATATAGGTTTATGAGATTACCTTTTGGCGTGTGTCTGCGTGTGTATGTGTCCCCCTCTAAAAGAATTTAATGACTGGAGTGGCATCAATGAAATTTGGTAAGTTCTTACTAATAACCCGTCCGACCTCACCTAATTTTATTCAATTTTTATCAGAACTTAAAAATGGCGACTGTATAATTTTTTCAAATCAGGTTTCTATTTCTCGTGTTCTCAACAAGCGATTGAAATGTAAGTAGGTACAAAGAACCACTATTATGATGTTCATCTGCTGGCATAGAATTCTATAGCATATGCCTATATGTAAAGCAATCCAACATGGTGTCCATGCGATATAATTAATCGGTTCACAATATCTCCGAAACTATTTAAGCAATCAAACGGAAATTTTGTATCGTGGTAGAGGACCATGAGGAAGTCTACATATATGTGACTTTCAAAATCCTAAAGAACACAAAAACAACATGGTGACCAAATCATTTTCAAATATTTAAAATGGCTTTTCTGGCGATTTCTCTTTCCTTCTCAAACTGCCCGAATGCGCCCGGATATGAAAGTCACAGCTCCCTGCTAAAGCGCCCGAAAGCGCCCGTGTAGGTTTTGGCATTCTCCTGCCACCTTTCGTATTGGTGTGGAATTAAAACTAATTGTGAACTATAGCTAATATGTCAGGCAGGCATAGGGCAGCAATCAGCATTCAGAAGGCATAGGGTTAGTTTTAGCGGTAACAATGAATGTTTGTTCCTTGACCTTTCTCCCAGCTGTTGCGAGGCAACATGGCTGGTCTTTCATATGTCGATGTCCTAATAGAATTGAATAGAAGCGATGTAAGTGATTTAGAAAGCTCGTGTGGAAGTGATTTTCTGTATGATTTAGACGTAAATGATAGTGACAGTGATATTGATGAGGATACAGTAAACTAGCGTACTGTAAATGCCGGTGTTGACGGTAGGCTACAACCAAGCATTCAACCTTCCCTGCCTTTTACTCCGCTAGATTACTTTACTGGCAATGGGTGTAGAATTGGGAACAAAGGACTACATGGAGCAGGCTACCGAGATGTATATATTAGAATATTTAAATTAGGATTTGACAATTATTGCAGTATGGGCCAATGTGACTAATCCTGGGAGAAATAAAAAGATGCTGAAGTGGTTCTGAACCAGGGACCTCAGGATATAAAACGGAAAACAATGTAAATATGTGTTCAGTTTGTGCAAATTCCATTACTGACACATTTTTTAAAACTTAGTTTCATTTATTGTTTATGTGGCCAGATCATATAGTTTTAAAATTGTGACTAGATTATATGAGGGTAGACTTCAAACCAAGGACCCCAGGTTAGTGTAATTTACTGTGGGTCATTGTAAGACTGTAGGTAATTCACGTATAAAATTTCATTTTATTTAAATATACTGTATTATATAGTTCCAAAGTTATGTGCAAGAGTTTATACCCATGTCCACAGTACTTCATATTCTAAAATAATAGGGTGATTTCTGGGGATATCAAACCTGGAAATGCAACAAGGAAAGGGTTAATCACTCGAGATCAATGAAACCTAGCACAGCGAATCTTCATTCAGAGTTTATTACTGAGACAGCTCATTTTCAACTGTTTTCAAAATTTCAAGATGGCATCAGTTCAAATCACCGATACTGAAAGCATTATAGTCTAGCACATACTTTCTCAATAAAATGGGTTGGTGAACACATACGTCATGAACCAAAAGCTCTTTAGAACATCACATGGAAAGGGATTTTAATAGGTGGGAGAGTTTCAATGGAAACGACCAGTGGGATATATGAAAACAGGCTATTTAGTTCTTCACTGAACTACTTGTTTTTCATAGGATGAAAATAGGCTATAAATGGGAATGTGCTACAGACTTCAAAGAATACCATTGTTAATATTGTTCTTCTGTGATTGTGGAGGTCTGCGGAAACACAATTTCTTAGATGTTAGTAGTTCTTAGAATAAGGAAACATGACATATTACTCTATAGCCGGGGTGATCACCGTATGGCCCACGGGCCGGACTCAGCCCTCGAAGGCATTTTAAGTGGACCTGGCTGAGTTTTTATAATGTGCTTAAGTTTGAGGTTTTTGGTTTCCATAGATACCAAAAAAACTTTATTGTAATTTACGGAGAAAGGGGATAGAAGCATAAGAAAAATCTCTGAATTATTCGTAGTTTTTTCTTGACATGATATTTCTTTTACTGGGTTGTAGAAAAGTTCTAAGATACATAATTATTCCCACATTAAACGCAGGTAAGGGTTAAACTTCATCCATTCATTTCTTGGAATGACAGCCGTGTGTGCTTCTCAACTTTTTATTCCGAACATTGTTAAGAAAATATGCGTATAATTCTAGGATTATTGGTGTCAGGTCGCGGCAAACGATAATAAGAGTACAGCACAAATGATTGTTTCCCATCATACCGTAGTGTACACATTAATGCCTGTCATTCAAGAGTCTACAACTCGACAATGTAAAACCTCGGCAATAATATCGCCACAGAGCAGCTTGTTCGTGTGGTCGGTGCTAAATACTTCTTTACCTTAACAGTACGTTTGTGGACTCACAAAAGCTATTATTAACCGTACAGAATAGCGATACAGTGAGTTTGCTTGGTGTTATCATGATGTTTGTGTGTTCTGTGTTAACTGCTGTAAACTGTGAATGACCTCCACCCAGACTCTTGTTTCACCTTGAAGGATAATCATTGCATGGTGAGTATTGATATATTCATCATCAGATTACTTTTTATTTTGTATTATATTTGTATAGCTGTCGAGTGGTTGGCCTCTTTCTCATATTCATTGAATAACGGTGATGAAGGTAGCATAGCTTCGGTGTGTTATTTATTTATGTACCGTATTTCTGTATTTGACTTGGCAACACGGCTCAGCTGTTCCAAGCTTCCGCCATTTTCTTCAAGTTCTTTGTTGCGAAATACAGAGTATACTTTACTGTGAACAAGCGTTCTTATGAACTGCTATTATTCTACGTAGTTTTAATAATTTATTTGTGAACGAAAATGTCTCTTTCCAAACGTAGAAAAGTGGATAGTGAGTGCCGTGTTTTTAAAGAAAAAATGGACAAATGACTATTTTGTATTGAGAGTAGTGGGAAAGAAATGTGTCTGATATGCAACGAAAATATGCCAGTTATTAAAGAATACAACATCAGGTGGCATTATGATTCGAAGCACAAATCTGTATATAAGAAATACGATGGGGTATTACGGAAGGAAAAGATTTCAAATTTAATGAAAGGTCTTGCCTCTCGAAAACAGATGTTCGCAAAACAGATGGTGGAAAATATAGCTGCAGTCCGTGCTAGTTATAAAGTTGCACATTTATAAGCCGCAAAAGGTTAACCATTTTCTGATGGGGAGTTTGTGAAGAATGTATATTTTCTGAAATAGAAGAAATGTGTCCTGCAAAGAAACAACTGATAAATTCGGTCAGCTTATCGTGAAGTACAATGACGAGAAGAACAGAACTCGGGGCTAATTTGTGCTAACAACTACGCAAAAAATCTAAATCATTCGAATGTTTTTCGTTGGCTATGGATGAAAGTAACGACGTCCATGATACAGCACAACTTTTAATTTGTATTCGTGGGATTGACAAAGCGTGTGAAATAATTGATCACTGGCATATTTAAGAAGCATCCATGGTACTACAACAGGCGAGGATTTGTTTCTCCAACTGAGTGAAACATTGAAGGATCTCGATTTAGGATGGGATGAATTGGCAGCTATAATAACAGATGGAGCAATGGATATGAGTGGTACAAAAATTGGATTGATTGGTAGAATAAGAAACGTATTTACTAATAGAAATACTGATTTGCCTCTTGAATTACACTGCATTATTCATCAAAAATATGTGGAAAGGTATTACATTTACAACATGTGATGAACACAGTGACATCTACAATTAATTATATTCGATTGCATGGACTCAATCATCGACAGTTCCAGTTATTTCTGGCTGAAATTGATTGTGATTACGGTGATGTAATTTATTATAGCGAGGTACGTTGACTTAGTCGTGGTATTATATTTGTTACGTGCAAGAGCCCGTCCCAACGTTTTCAAACATGTATCTACACCTGGATGTAACTTCATTACATTTTGAAACGACCGCATCGTCGTTTGGTTCCGTTTGTGAACACGAGATGGTAGCTGCTGTCGGACTTCGGTGTTTCTTCACGTGGTTCCTTCTTCTCCGCTAGAGTGTGTTTGTTGTGCCTTATAAACTATCCTATTCGAGTCATGTATGAAGGCAATTATTATTATACCACATGAAACAAAAGACTATATATACTTCATGCCGCCAAAACATTTTAGTGGTGTCGTGTGAATATTATTTGGTTTTTACATTGTCGTAATATGTGGCTAAATTTAATTGGTCCAATTTAAATAAACCTGGTGCATGCTGGGTGGCCTTCGTCGCTTTTTGTCATCCATATTGTGAATAATAAGTTGTGACTGATTGCTGGGAAAAGAACTACGCATATTGTGAATCTCGCCAGGGCGAGGGCTCTGCCCTCGTCCAAGCTAACTTGGGAATATATCCCAGTGTTTAATGATACATGAAGTATTAGTGTGCAACTATCATCTATGATAATCGTGTGAATAGTTTCGTCGGCCTTAATATGGAAAGGCGATCTTTGGTGTGCATCTCTTCGACAGCGGCTGGCAGCCATCTGCTATTTTGTTTATTTTGATGATATAAATCCTTTAAGGATGTCTAAGTAGTGTTTAAAAATTAGTGTCTCCCCTAAAGGTATGTTTTGCATTTTATTATTTTAAATTATTGGAGCTCCTTATTTTGCATTGTGTACTGAGTGTTTGTTTTGGTTCTGAAAGGTTGACCTTGGAATAGATATGTCACCTATGAAAATGTAAATTTTTGTTAAACTATATTTGTCCGGGGAACACTACTGTTTTTCTTCTTAATTTATTATTTGGCATCTGGCTAAGGCATTTTCTTCTTATAATATTATGGTACTGGCCAGACGAATCTATTAACACTAGGCCTAAATTGGTTCATTAGTCGGTCGGTTTTTAGTCTGATCCGTTGCCTTTAAAAACTATTTGATCTCGTAATATCTGGAGATTGTTTTTATCTAGCTGTTTTCTCACTGGAGAAGATTTAATTTAAAAATGTAAATTACGCGTTTCACATAAATACGTACTGATGTACCTTCAACTGTTCTTGGTCGCCATGGTAACTTGTTGACAGAAGTGCATTGTGGGTTTTGTTGTCTGGCGTGTTTTGAAGTGCACGTTCTTGGGTCATGGTGATGTTGGTTAACTTATTTGTTTTAATTTTCCTTTTGTTTTCCTTTTTTGGATTTTTTTTGGTACTCCTACGTTATTCTTTCGTTACCTTGTTTATGGTAATAAATTTGCACTAGTTTTTTTTTTCTGATTCTCCAAGGCCCTCATGGTCCAGTTTGGGAATATGTCTGGTGCTTATTTAGTGTTTTATTTTGGTTTGTAGCTGTTTATGCTCTTACCTCAAGTAATTTTTTTTTGATATCGGCCTTAAAATATTTATTATTTCTACAGTGATAATTCTAGCTGAGATTTTATTTTATATTTAAATTTAGGCTGCCTGATGCATGTTCTGTTTTCTGGTGGAGGTGTTTTCTTTTTAAATTTTAACATTAAATTTTTATTTTAAATTTTTAATCAACTGTTGTGGCATTATTTCGTCGGCAGCAGTTCCATTAGTTATTGGGGGTGTCTGTAGAATAGCCTGTGCGTTGTCCCCTTCTCCACCTTCCTTCCACCCCTTTGGAGCTCTTCTGTTGGGACATGTCATCTGGAGGTGATTTTGGTTGCTGAAGCGAGGCGGACCTCTAAATAAGGTAAGTTGGCCCATCCACCCTGGCCGTCCACGGTGTCAATATTGAAACGCTTCTTTCATCTTCGTGAAGAAATAAGCACATTTATGAACATGAAACAGAAAAAAGTGACAGAATTTGGAGACGAAAACTGGATGTGGGATTTAACAATACTCACAGATTTAACGCAACATTTAAATATTTTGAATATGGGATTACAAGGAAAAGGCATGCTTTTAAATAAAGTGTATAGTGACGTTTTGGCGTTCGAAAATAAATTGAAATTATTTCGACAGCAATTAGAGAAGGGCACGTTCCCACACTTTTCATGTTGTACTGAGCATCAAGAAGCGAAGTCAAACAGATCAGCGCCATGTGATCGGTTTATTAAGTTGATTGGCCTACTGTAAAATGAGTTTGAAACCAGATTTAAAGACCTTTCTGTGAATGCGGAGAAAATTCATTTGTTGGAAAATCCATTTGCAGTTGATGTCGGTGATGCATCTGTGCAACTGCAAATCGAATTATTTGAACTTCAGTGTTGTTCCCAAATAATGGACAAGTTCGCGGAAGGAAATCTTATTAACTTTTATAGGGTGTTTAGTTATAAAAAAATCCGGCTTTCTTAAAATTTGCGAGAGAATACTTGTGCACGTTTCCGACTACGGTACTTACATTTGGGAGCAAACATTTTCAAAACTGAAGTTCGAAATTACGTTCCCGGATAAGTGATGAACACCTACATTCAATTCTGAGGGTGGCTGTGTCAAATCTCCAGACATTTCAACACTGTCACTTCAAGCGAAGGCCCAGACCTCTCATTAATTGATAAGTTTATCCCAAGTTACAAAGTATTGTTTACTTTTCTCATTTTTTTGTATTGTGGTTCAGGTTATTGTTTATGTTGTCAAATAGCCGCGTGAGAGCTTGGTTGGTAAATTGGTTGGTGATTGAAGAAGGGGGGGGCACCTGGGTGTGTGGATATACTTGTGTTAGGGAAGGTCGGTGGAGAGGGGAATGTGGCCCCCGGTACGTTTAGGAATCTGCCATTCGGTCCGCCCGCAAATTATGTTGAGCACCCCTGCTCTATAGTAAACAAATGAATGAATAAATAAATAAATAAATAAATAACAAACAAGCAGGCAGACAGATAACATGTTCAGTAAAGAGCGTATAGACTACTTTCTCCTAAATGTATTTGTATAGTTATAACTCTTTGTCCTTATCAAGGACTATAATTGAATGCTCTTGTGATTAATGCTGAATCTTGTTTCCATTATAAGATTCAAATATCTTATTAGTTACTCCCTTTTGCAAAGTTTCGTGTGAATTGTGCAATTGGACCCATATATGGTTCTACATTATTCCTAATTTCAGTAATTTGGGTTATTGTATCTCTAAAATATATAGAATTATTTGTTTGTCTCTTTTATGATTTAAAGATGGCCGCTCCACGCTTAACTCAGTGTGATATTACTATGAATAATCGTAGTGAGGTTTTTTGTATGGTACACTTCTATCACAAAATTTTGCGTTAATTGTGTTATTATAGGCCTATCCTGAGTTTTGAGAATACGCCCAATCGCCATTATTAACGTATGGAGTCGCTGTTCCTTTGACTTTGTCATAGGAAGACACTTACAAGGTTCTAGCTACGCACATTACTGCTAATCTTCATTGGTGTATCTAAAAAATACTTTGAGTTATGCATTATGATAGTCTATATTTTCAAGATGGCCGCCTCGCATTGTACTCAGGGTTATGGCTTATTTCAGTAAGGTCCCTTAAATAGTACTTCTTTCGTACTATGATTCGTTCTAATTATGCAATAACATAAGTTACTGAATGATTCACTATTACAATGTAATATTACGCCCAGCCATCATCTTGAAAATTTGAAGTCGCTGTTATTTTCCTTTATGTATACGATACTCCATATAGGTTTCTGTCCTATCACACATTTTCTTATATTAGTTCTAAAGCATAGAATGTTATAAATTTTTAAATTATGAATTTTGAGGATGGCTGCTGAGTGGTATATTCAGTTTGAAAAATTTATCACTAACGCTTCTGTTGCCTTGCATATAATACTCCTCCCCTACAAAGATTCGCCATAATTGTGCATTAACATCCTGAGTTGCTAATATGTGGCCTATAGTACGCCTAGCCGCCATATTGAATCTATAGAGTCACTAGTCTGTTACTTTGGGCATACGAAGCGACTTAATAAGATTCTATTTTGTTACTAAATTTCGTTATCATAGCTCAAGGATACCGAAAGCTATAAATGTATTTTGAAATTTCATGATGGCCGCTGTGCGCTATATTCAGTGTGATAGTCTTCTGGCCAACACATGTGAGAGCTCTAATACGATGCTCTCCTCGTGGATGCTCACCTCTTGACAAGATTAGATTAATATTCAATATCATGGCCTATATTTGTGCCAATTTTCTGAACGTTTCCATGTATACATTCCCAGATATCCAGAACTTCGCAGCAAAGACGTCATTTTCAAATATGGCCTTGAGGTGCTCAGGTATAGATATATCTTCACCCATATTAAATTTGGTTTCGATAGCCGCAATGCTTAGGATTTGATAGAGCTGGGAATCAAACCCAGGACTTTTGAAATTGGAGGCTCAATACTCACTCAGAGCACAGAAGGTGGCAAGGCAGAGAACAGCAGTATCAGATAGTGGATTTTCCAGGTGCAGTGACGGTGTATTTTTGATGAGCCCCTGATATCCATACATGGGGCCACATATGTTGAGCGGTTCGCAAGACAACTGAGGGGAGACAACTTAGGCCCTGTACTAAGAAAGGCAAATTGGGTATGTTGTTGTTTGAGTCTTCAGTCTTTTGACTGGTTTGATGCAGCGCTCCATGCCTCCCTGTCCTGAGCTAATCGTTTCATCTCTACATAACTACCACACCCTACATCTGAGGCAATCTGTTTAACATATTCTAACCTTGGTCTACCCCTAGTGTTCTTGTCCTCGACCCTTCCTTCCATAACTAAGCTTGCTATTCCTGGGTGTCTTAGTATGTGTCCTACCAACCTATCTCTTCTCTTCATTAGCAGTCGCCAGAAACATCTCTCCTCTCCCACTCGTCTTAATACCTCTATGTTTGTAACCCTATCTACCCATCTGATCTTCAACATTCTCCTGTAACACCACATTTCAAATGCTTCTATTCTCCTCTTTTCTGCTGCACCAATAGTCCAAGTTTCACTTCCATAGAGCGCCACGCTCCAGACAAAGGCTTTCAAAAATGACTTCCTAATACCTAAATCTATATTCGATGTCAGCAGATTCCTTTTTTGTAGAAAAGCTTTCTTTGCCTGAGCCAACCTACTTTTTATATCCTCTTTGCTTCGTCCATCACTGGTTATTCTACTTCCTAAGTAACAGAAGTCTTCTACTTCCTTCAGCTTTTCACCTGTCAATTTGATCTCCATAGTGGTTTCTGATTTATTTCGGCTGCATTCCAGTATTTTTGTTTTACATTTATTAATTTTCATCATGAATTCTTTCTGTAAGACGGAGTCCATACCATTCAAAAACTCATTCAGGCTTGTCGGCCAAGATGACGATGTCATCAGCAAATCTCAGAGTTGAAATTATTACTCCTTGAATCTTCACTCCCACTTTAAATTTTTCTCTAATTTCCTTCATTGCTTGTTCAATGTACAGATTGAAAAGTATGGGTGATAAGTTGCAGCCTTGCCTTACACCTTTCTGAATACCAGCTTCTCTCTCATGTCCTTCAACTCGAATGACTGCTGTCTGGTTTCTGTATAGATTGTATATCACCCTCCTATCTCTGTACTTTATTCCAATCGATTTCAAAATGTCAAACAATTTAGTCCAATCAACGTTATCAAAAGCCTTTTCTAAGTCTACAAAAGCCATGAACGTTCTCTTATCTTTCCTTATTCTACCTTCCAAAATCAGCCTAAGACTTAGTACAGCTTCCCTTGTTCCTACATTTCTCCTGAAACCAAACTGGTCTTCACCCAACTCCGTTTCTATCTGGCTTTCAATCCTCTTGTAAATTATCCTAGACAGGATCTTTGAAGCATGAGTAATCAAGCTGATTGTACGGTAATCTTCACATCTGACAGCTCCCACTTTCTTTGGTATAGGGATGATTACATTGTTCTTGAAATCAGGGGGTACCTCACCTGTCTCATAAATCCTACACACCAAGTGAAATAACCTGATCAGACCTTCATCTCCTATGCAGCGTAGCAACTCAATCGGTATATCATCTATGCCTGGTGCTTTGTTCCTGCTTAAGTCTTCCAAAGCTCTATCAAATTCTGATCTCAATATTAAATCTCCTTTCGCATCCTCATCAATTTCCTCCTCCCTTTCCATTACATGATTCTAAATCTCCTTTCCCTTATACAAACTCTCTATGTAAGCTTTCCATCTCTCAACCTTTTCTACCCTATCTGTTAGAGGCTTTCCATTTGTGTCCTTAATATTACAGCACTTAGTCTTCTTTTCCCCAAAAGTATTCTTAATCCTTCGATAAGCTGTGTCTACTTTACCTAATTTCAGACAATTTTCTATACCTGCACATTTCTCTTTCAACCATTCTTCTTTCGCTTCCTTGCACTTCTTGTTAACCTCATCTCTCAGACGTCTGTATTCTGCTTTCCCCTTCTCATCTCTTACATTCTTGTGTTTCCGCCTTTCATCCATCAATTCTAGTATATCCTGAGTGATCCACGGTTTTCTACCTATTCTTTCTTTCCTACCAATGTTTTCTTCTGCGGATTTTGTTATTTCATTCTTCAAAAGTGCCCATTCGTCTGCAATTGAAGTTTGTTTAGGGTTTTTCATTAGTCCTTCCTTTTTACTCTTCTTGAATCATTCGTTTACATCCTTCTCTTTCAGTCTGTCTATTGCCCACCTTTTTGGCTTTTGACTTTTCTTCAGTTTCTTCAACTTTAATCTGCATTTCATTACGACCAGATTGTGGTCAGAGTTTATGTCAGCACCAGGATATGCTTTACAATCCAAAATCTGGTTTCGAAACCTCTGCTTGACCATAATGAAGTCGATTTGGTAACGCCCTGTATCTCCTGGTCTCATCCATGTGTATATTATTCTATTGTGGTTATTGAATAAGGTGTTAGCTATGACCAACTCATGCTCGGTGCAGAATTCTACCAGCCTGCTTCCTCGATCATTCCTTTCACCTAATCCGAAATCTCCTACTATTTTCCCTTCTCTCCCTTTTCCTACCACAGCATTCCAATCTCCCATTACTATAACATTTTCATCACCCTTGATATACCTCAGAATTTCGTCTATTTCTTCGTAGACCTTTTCAACATCCTCATCATCAGCTTGACTGATAGGCATATAGACTTGTACCACTGTGGTGCAGGTAGGTTTAGTATTGATTTTTGCTACAATAATCCGTTCACTATATTGTTCATAATATTCCACCCGCTGTCCAAGTTTCCTACTCAATATGAGGCCAATCCCTGCTTGGCCATTGTTTGATTTAGTGCTAATGACCCTATAGTCTCCTGACCAAAAGTCCTGTTCTTCCTGCCAGCGCATTTCACTAATCCCAACCAAATCCAACCTCAACCTATCCATTTCCCTTTCTAAGTTTTCTAACCTTCCACTTCCTAGCAGACTTCTAACATTCCACGCTCCGATCCGTAGAATGTCAGATTTCCTCTTTGTCACTTCTGTGATGTTAACCCCCTCTCGAGTAGTCCCCGCCCGGAGATCCTAACGGGGGACTAGTTTACCTCCGGATTGAAATTTTACAAGGGAGGAGGCCATCATCACATGTAATTATGCATAGGGAGGTGCATATCCTCGGGAATAGCATACGGCTGAAGTTTCCCGTTGCTTTCAGCCGTGCAGCAGGACGCAGTGTAGCCAGTATTTGGCTTATATTATCAATATCTTAACCGTCTATAAGACTAGTAAAGAATTGATTTATTCTGAAAGGCTGCTACTCCCTTTCAGAATAAGTAAAGAGCAATTCTACTAAACAAAAATACTAACCTTCTACCGTACTAACAATTAAATACCAAAATTCTACTAACGAAAAAAATATTAAAGTTCCACCAACAACAAATACTACCACTAAAACAGTCTGTCACCAGGCACACTCACATGCACCCTCACACATCACAGTCTACTGAAACAATGAACTAGAACTAAAAAACAATGCAACTGCTACCAGACACACTCACACACCACAGTCTTAGAAAACACTATCGAGCAAATTATTACGAACGACAATATCATAGAAAATTATATGATTACGGAATTTTACGGAGTTTCATCAGTTAGGGTATATTGAGAGAGATGAGTCACTGGAAATTCAGATACAGGCTTATGCTTGTCAAGTAGTATGACGCAAGGCTGGGTCGCATCGTCAAGAAAAGGCGGATGTATGGAACGGCAAACGACTTCACCCTCCCGCCGAGTGTAATGAGCCAGAAGAGGGGAGTAGCGCGTGAGGGGTCAGCCAATCAGTGGAGACCACGTAAGCTGGAAGTCGGCACTGGAGTGGGAGGCCGTCTAGTGCATATATCGTTTGGCGTGCCCTGGAGCGGGGACAATCTGTGTAGAACTTGCCGAGTATGGTTGCACGCGTGAGTTGCTCCGATGTTCCGTGGAGTGGAGGACTATCGTTATAAAATTTAACCAGTATGGTTGCACGAGTGAGTGGCTCCGATGTTCAGTGGAGTTAGCGACTATCTTTGTGAAACTTAACCGTTGTGGTTGTACGTGTTGGTTCCGATGTACGGACCATAAATCTTCATATCTACAAATATATCATCAACAACGAAGAAGATGACGACGTCCAGGAGGCTATGGGAAGCTCACTTCAACATCCAGTACGAGGGAAATGCTACGGCAATTTCCAGTGGTAAGCGCGAATGACACATAACTACGCAATCTCTCGTCTTTCTTTGTTTCATATTCAGTAATTCAGAAAATGCATAGCTTGGGAATAAGAGTAAAATCAGTAATTTATCCGACTCCGTTTTCACGTAATTTTCTAGCGGTAATATTTAAATCGCAACGCTCCAATTTAAATTCAAACTTATTATTAATATTATTATTATTATTAATAATTTTGCTATACTTGTTTTTTATACAAGAAATACATTTCTTTTAACCATGCAATCTTTGTTTTCAGTAGGTAGCATTAGAAATAGACCAATTCCTTCTCCTGATACAATTGTTTGTTGGGTTAATGATCCAATCATACCACGATCTGAGAGTAAAGATTCTTGAAGGTGTTCTACCAGAGCTAGGTGTTGTTAAATACAAATTTAGATTTCAACATAGCGTTGAGGTCTTGGCGCCCATTAAAACAACATATCTTAGTAGAAAACATTACATTTGTCACGCAACAGTGAGGGCGATAGAAACCATTACAAGTTATCACAACATCGTATTTTTTATGTAAAACTTATGTTAAGTACGAGTCGGCTCAGCGGGTTCGTGATGCATTTGTTCAGCAATTTCTTGATGAAGTGCCACATTCACTAGCACAGATTCACGTAATTGTAAATAAGTTTGACACTACTGACTCAGTGTTCAATAAAAAGCATAAAATTAAAAATCAGAAATATTACAGTGGCAGAACTCACTCGCGTCAGCCAGAATGTGGTAACCAGATACAATGCCTGTATAACCCAGGAAGGACGACACTTTCAGCATCTTTTATAAGGTAGTATTTCATACAGTATTGTACACACACTTGAAGCAGGGGGCCATGGTGCGCCACAAGCTCGACCAAGGCCATCGCAGCAGGGAATAACAAAACTGCCGCTTGCCGTTCTTACTTTATATGAAAGACCCTGTAAGTATTTCCTCTCTCCTGTAATACTTATGATTGTGGAGATATTCAGTTTTGAAAACAATCTCCTCACATATTTACGTAATTTGGCACATATTTCTAGTGCAGTTGTGATAATGGACAGTAATTTCAATTGGCAATGACTTCCTGAATATCAACTACGGTATGAAAATTATGGAAATGACATAATATTATCTATGTGCAAGTGTAGGATCCACGTTCAGCACTCCCGAAGAATTACCCAATGATTTTACTCTTGCCATGGAAAATATATAATTTGCATAGCTTATTACATATTCTGCGAATCATTACCAATTGAAGTTAATGTCCGTTATCACTAATACACTGTAAATAATTGCTAAATTACGTAAATCTTTAGTGTTTATTTCTTGCTCATTCAACGCCGACAATTGTCAATGTGCATGAGGTTTCTTCAACTGTTATCGAGGCGCTCACAGGCGCGTACATTGACGACACATTACTGTTACCACCACGTGGGACACAAAATACACCAAACAGGTCATGCGAAGCGAGTAGGTTAACCACTGTCTAGCCGATAATTGCTGCTTGTACTACAAGCAAGGGGGTCTGAGACGCTATGTTTAGGGTTGCCAATATTGTATTAGTCTCATAATTCACCAGGAATATGGGGGACACAGCTGGAAGTTTACTATATAAGTCGTGACCTAAAAAGGGGCTAATGACTGGGAAGAGAAAACATCTAATGCTACTCGTACATCATTTCCAGATTATTCATCATTACAAAAGGTATTCGGCTAATTTCAGTAGTGTAGAAATTTTTACAGTTTTTTCGGGCCTCCCATTGCGTTACCAATCTTCTATCGTAATACCACAAAATTGCACAAATAAATGCCATGTTATAAAATCAGTTTGCAAAGAAGTTTAAATGAACTGGAAGAAGAAATCAGTTTAAGTGTAATACGAGTGGCATCGAGCCTACCTACTGTACCCATCTGACATCATGTGGAGAACATGTATTCACATCCCGACTTCCTCTGCCCTTTCGCGGTGTGGTGCGTCTCCCCACAATGCGAATACATGCTCAGGATCTGAATGCTACCAGGTACTACTCCACAAGAAAATTAAACAGATTCCTAAAATAACTGTATTTAATTTAAATCATGGCAATATAAAACAACAAGAAAAACATCAATTACATTTAAAAATTACTCCCAAATACAAGCAAAATAAAATTTGGAGCACACAGATGATAATTACAAAGGGACACTGACTCCTAATTTGCATCATCTGTGCTCCGCAGCTGAGATCGGAATCTGATCTCCTCAGGCATGCTGCAACACATCTCTTTTTGTGAGTTCATGAGTCTATATTTGGTGTCTCAATACACCTTATCCTACACTTTCACTATTTAACTTCCATTTATGGAAAAGCATACTTGTCGTTCGACACATCACTGGGTATGTACAACCACAAACTAGCAGGACATGATTGCGTATTTCCACAAATTATTATTTCTACGTGGTAGGCCTACATTCTGTTTCTAGATCTCTTACACTTAGCACTTTAAACACTGAGAGTAATTAGCTAGTGGTAGAAACAGTTCTATCAAGTGGGCTGTCTGTGCGTGTTAATGTGAAATCCTATGAGACCAGGCTATCTCTAAAGACGGCTCTCTTGCATTTGTGCACCCTCAAATGCCAACTGACTGTGCCAGGATTCTATCCTACAACCTTGGGAACAGCAGGTGAGAAATTTACCGCCGTGCTACAAAGCCAGTCAAATTTTAATTCTGGTGCGAGGGCTGGGACGGGGTTAATTCAGGCTCGCGAGGCTAAACTGAGATGAGGAGGGTTCGATACCCACCTCAGTCATTCTGAAACTGGATTTTCGTTGTTTCCCCAACCTCTACTCCAGGAAAATGCAAGGATGATAGCTAACTTAAGCACGGCCGCCTCCTTCCCAATACTATTCCCAATTTTAAAATACACACACCAGTACAGCCATGACATTAACACAGGTTATCACACACATTCCACACACACAACCAAATACACGGGACTATATGACAATGATGTTGCAGCTCTTTAAATAAGCAACAACAACATGAAAACGAGTTGGTTAGAACTCCACCGTCGGTCATACTTGAAATGGTTTTCCGTGGTTTCCCTTTTCCAGCTTCAGGCAAATACCGGAATGGTACCTTCGAATACGTCACGGCTGTTTCCATCCAACTCCTCGCCCTTCATTCAATTCATCTCTCATGAATTCCTTTTATGAGCTTAGCGTCAGTGTAGGGCATACGGCGGTAAATACTATCCGCCACTTAGGTAAGTCATCCCATCATTGACCCGGTAGAATCGGGAATAACAAGGTGGTAGGAAAATATACATTTTGCTGCTAGACGCCTCATTCCTCACACTTTTAACATTGAAATTAATAAGCTAGGAAAGAAAATGTTCCAATAAAAAGAGTATCGTAATGTGGCTGATTTTGTAAAGCACGAGAATTAAGTTTCTAGCTTAACGTGTGTGTTTAGCTTTGTATTTTGTGTTAAGCCAAGGTCCTTACGGATTCTTCCACGCGGCTGAGTGGTATCTTATTCAATGAAGTGATGAGTCCAACTTAGTGAATGCTGGTATTTATTCTATATAGAGTATTTGCAATAGAAGCTGGTCAAGCTCTTTACACGTTAAAATGTCAGTAATGAAAGAGAGTGCAGAGCATTCATGAACCATGTCTTTTATAGGAAATAGGCTATGTTTGGAGTAACCCAAATACAAGAGAAAACACCCAGTGGCTAGTCAATCACGCATACAAAACATACAAAATTTCAGTTTGATTGCTGTAACAGATTCGTAGATATTGAGAACTGTCTAAATATTTCGGATGGTCGCCATGTTGGATTTTTATAAATGTAGGTATTGTAGTTATGTTCCATTACATGAATATTATTGTGTAGGTGGAGTATTCGAATTCCAATCGCTTGATTAGGACACAAGAAATAAATACGAGATATTAAAATTTCACACAGCTGCCATCTTGTGATTATCAAAACAATTGAAATAAATTAGATGCCAGTGGATTAGAATTTGTATACGCATTTACCGTACCAAATTTCACGCGCTCGGACAGCTAAACCACGAGAAAGGTCCATTTAAATATTTTTATTTCGCGTCGCCGCCATGTCGGATTTGTGCTCACCGAAAGTCCCATAGGTGAACTTATGTTCATAGCCTCTATCAACACACAAAATTTCAGTTTGATTGCTGTCATAGATTAATGGATATTGAGAACCGTCTAAATATTTCGGATGGTTACCATGTTGGATTTTAATGTGATGTGCCCTTTGACCTACGTCTTAGGCAAAGGACACATTACGTCACTGGAGTATTTATATAGGGCAATGTCATGATGTTGAATACTGTGGCATGAGAATGAAATCATCATTGTGCAATGATGATAATAATAACTAGGATTTTTCTGCCGTGTTGAGAGCTACATATACTGTAGAAGGCTTGGCAGTTTCGACAGGGAGATATTTATGATTTTCGCACAATGGACCGAGCAGGTGCGTCAGTAGTCGCTTGCACGCGAGTTTCAGGGCAGGAGCACTCCAGCGAATTCTGACAATCTCGCTAAAACGCAGTAACCACCTCTAGTTAACACGGAGAAGATGCTTGACTCCGCCCTCAAAGAGTACGTCTCAGTTGGTTACGAGAGATCAAGACATTACAGGAATGATCTGAAACGCCCATGATGAATCTAATTATTATAAAGATTTTTGGGAATGCGGTAACGAATTAAATATCTCTGTGTTCATCGAGTAGAAGTAGTCCTCTGCGCAAGGAAATTTGACAACATCGAATGTACGAGAGAGAGGGCATAGCGTCCTTCAGCAATAAATTAGTCCTACCCAAGCACTGATGATATTAATTTAGCCTATGATCGAGTTCCATCGTGAGCCATATGCTTAGCAAGGAAATATTTTTATGTATAAATTAAGGTGCCTGTTTACTGTAGTATATGATTGTGAAAGGAGCATTTGGTGTCGTATGTGCAAAACTGTGAATTGGCAACCATTTTGTCATATATGCGGGTGGCAATCTGTGACAGGGCGCATTGTTCATCACTCAGCCGATGTCAGTGGTTGCTGGTCCATGTAGCACCACGCTTAGCATTAGCACACAAAACGCACAGTCCATTGTTCGGCTGATGCGAAATAATATTAAAGAAATGAATACTGAGCTGTGAATGTATATAACAGAAAAAGGTGTCCGCAACAAGTGTGGTAATAGTGCGAGAATTTGTCAATTCATGACGAAATTGTGGAGCCCACTAATGTATATTTTTTAGAGTGGTGCATAATTTAATTAACTATATGTGTGTATGCATTTTAAAAGGGTGCTGGCTTACAGTAACCTAGTGATATGGAAGATTGCAGTGATATTAGCGAGTGGTTTAACATCATCGTGATGGGATTCGAACTGACCATGGAGGTCATGTGCTAAGTCATATTGGTGCGGGCCTCTGGTCCAGTTCATGCAGAGACGTCGGTATGATAAGTACCTTTTGATTTTAAAGTGTGAATAATTCATGGATTTCATCGCCGTAATGTTAGCATGTTATTTTTTCCCTTTTGATTTGTTTTATTTTGTGTGTGCAATGACTGTGTCAATGGCGACCATAGTTGTGCATCTGACGGAGCTGGGTACGCTCATAATGATTAATGATCACAATAATTATTTTAATGAATTAAAAGTGCCTAAATTAACGTAAGGATGTTGCTAGGTAATCGTATCCGTACATAAAACACCAGGTAGAATTCCCTATTTTATTTATAAGTGTGTGTTAGAATTATCCCGTGTGTTTTTCACCCGAATAGGACGAACGAAGCATGGTATTTCGATAGATGCCCTTTCCAGGCAAAATCTCATTATTTTGAGTAAATGACCAGAGATAGTAATTTATGTATTTACATACCGGATGAATTAATATCCGAGGATTTTTTTGGGATGATATTTGAAGGACCATGGTGTATGTGATGGATAATGATGGGATATTATGGTGTAGCAATGAGTAGAGTTTAGAGGACAGTTTACAATGGCGTGAATTATTTAAGAAGTGACGGCTGATCCAGCCTCACTATTTGTTATATTGGTTATTATAGAGCGCGTGTGATATTTAAGGCCATACAGGTAAGATGTTATAAGGAGAAATCTACGATGAAATAAGATAAAATAGATTATAATGCCAGGTAAATAAGACCTGAGGAGAAGACGCCGGATGAAAGTAAGTATGATAAGTTTACAGTGATATAAGTGAATTGTACGTGCAAGGTAGTGGCCAATAAACGCAGGTAAAATAATGCTATAAGTAATCTATATTTGATTAAAATCATATCGTGCAGAGGGATGAAGGTGAAGAATTCACATTGCAATAATATTTCACAGGTAAGAGAATGGTATAAGTAAAAATGAAGTGACTGTAATAATTAATTTATATTCAAGTGAGAGCACTTTGCTCCACATTTAGAATACTAAGGTCTGGTCCGAACAGCTGGTAAAGCACAGTCATATGTTAGCCCGGGGGGAGTGAAGACTTGCATCTCCACCCTTTCGCGGTCAAGGTTAGCTAGCAGGTGTGGTTCACTCATTGTCACCCTTCACAAAGGGGGGAGCGCACTGCAGGCACGAGTTCTGTGTCGCAGCGATTCTTATATTTTTTTGTGTTTGGTCCCAAGTTCAATATTTATGTAAGGGTACGTTAAGTCACTACCCTGAGGCCTCCAGTCGATAGTGTTTTTTTACTGATCATTTTGATATAAGGGACGGTTTTGTCTGTTGACCATACAGTCCCGGGTTCGATATCCTCTTGTTATGCCTGGTCCAGAAACTATCTTAAACGGGCACTAGATAGGCAGTAACCTTGCAGTCCCGGGTTCGAAATCTTCTTGTTTATGCCTGGTCGATCAGTCTTTTTAAACGGGTACTAGTCAGACAGTGACCTTAGAGTCCTGTGTTCATGAATAACTATTTTCGGTCCTGGAAAATAATAATTATTAGTTGTTTTTGATAGTTAATAATGGTTCAAAATTATCTTGAGATTTTTTTTTTCTCTCGATAAATGTTGACCAGACCATGCTTAGTTCTATCGTAACCTCGTTCTGCAAGATAGGGGCACCCAAGGTAATGAACCCTTTATCCTCTGATGGATAAATGATTCGATGTTTTATTTCTTCAATTAATTAATATTTTCACCAGCGTCATGAAATAGCCAGACGAAGATGAGGAAACTTCAAGCATTTGTTGGAGACAGTGGGAACATACCTGCAGCAGTTTGACAAAAGGCTAAATACTTTAGCATTGTGAAAAGAAAGACCCTAGCTATGTTTCAGAAGGACAGGTGGTGGCTACCTCAAAATAGAAGGGACGCGTGGTGAGACACGCTTATGGCATGTGCATTGTACTATTCGCGCCTAGAAAAAATATAATGCAGTAACGTGAGTGGCTGATGGGACTACTGGACACTCCTACGAGGCCGAGGTCTGATAAAAACCGCGAAATTATTGAAAAAGTGGAACCAATGAGAGATGAATGCTTACGAACGCGCCAAGTCTAGCTTGGGCACGCGAAAGCTAGCATTAACGCGGGAGATCGGCTAGACAACATCTCTACGATCGATTCTTGGATTAATGGGCATATTCTTGACCTGCGCAATTTTACGAGTTCAGTGATATTTGTTTCATTCCTATACCACTATTATTTTGAGAAATTTTTATATAATTTCCCCCTCTATCGATACCTAGGGCCAGTTCATTTATAAGTGGCGTGAAGAGCCAAGACATTGCTATTACTTTTGTGCGTCTGAGGACGTAGATTACTATTACATTTGTGTGTCGGAAGACACAGGTTATCATTACATTTTTGCGCATCTGAGGACGTAGGCACTTGTACTATGCGTGTCATGAGGGCACAGATTTTTATTAATATAAGCGTGTTAAATTCAGTGTGATAGATAGTCACAGTACTATTTTTGTAGGGACAGTATCATCGACAATTCGCCAACAGACTGTTCTGGGGAATTAAGTACCTAAAACGGCGAATTTAGTAAACAGATATCGAGTGTGAATTAATCTATAACTTTTTGCATCAGCACGAGAGATGACATCGCTTATCCTGGAAGAAGCTTGGAACTGTCAACACTCCATCGAGATGTTTGAGACGAGCTAAGCGGCATTAAGTAGGGAAATGGCTGCAGATGTTCGTTGACGGTGACTGGCAGAGGATGAGTACATGAATAATATTCTTATTATCTGACAAATTAACTTATGGTATATGGGACATATTTTGTTTTGTAAATATCTTGCTTGTGTTGATTAACGTAGTGTATTTAGTTTTGGTCTGACACACCTTTTGCATGGAAACAGCTCGCACATATTTTATCAGTCGTAAGTTCTTGTTTGTTTGTTTTAATTAACGTAGCTATGTGGACGACCGTGTTCGCATATGTTTACGTAGTGCGATTAAGAAGCGTTAGCTTAACGTGCATTTTTGTTCATATAAAGTAATCTCAGCCGGTGAGGTTTTGTTGTTGTTGGTTACATTCCATATTTATGTTCTGTATTAGTGACCCGTGCAGTCACGTGCGATGCTGTCTTTTCCTTATTTGTGTATTGAGCAATTGGCCGGGTTGGCAGCTCATTTGTCAGATGCGTCATTGCATTGAAGGAGGGTCTCGAGGGAGATTCCTGTAAATATTAGTTTTTAGATTGTGTGTCAGCATTAATTTTTAAGGGTTTTATTAGTGTTGTGTCCCATATCCGTAAACGTTGATTTACGAGATGATTGTTCGTAAGCGTCGTGGCTGTTACCCGATGTAAACGAACAGTCATCCAAGTACTCATTCCTCGTAGTTAGTCATTACGCGTACATAAAATCCAATGCAAGTTAGTGGAACTTGGATCCACATATTTTTTATAAGGGGGAGATCCGTCTGACTCCTCAACTTTTGATAAATATTTCTGTCATGGGGAGATTCAGGGAGGAATTTTATTATTGTTGTTGTCTATTTTCATTTTATTTGCACTAATAGTCATTAAATTATGTTATTTTTTTACGTCTTGTCACTTCCTTTCTTAATTATAGTTTTAATCCTATGACCCTTACCTCAGTAGAGCATGTTGTTTGGCGAACGTAAACATCACACTATGAACTGAGCGCGACCCCTTGATCAAGATTTCTTGCATATAAACACTGCAATACTAAAGGGTTCATAGGAGGTAAACTGGCGCGGCCAAGCGTGGGGCGGTTCACTGTGGTGTAACGGCAAAGAAATTGCACATGTCAATGTAAGCGTAGTTGGGATTACAAACTGACGCAACAATGAAGGTGTATTTTCGTTGCTGGTTCGCTGCTGGAACACATTTAGTTGGCGTATTTGAGTAAAACTGACAGGTCACAAGTGGAGGCAGATATGACAGTATTTTAATCACCGGAAAGTGATATTTTATTAAAAGTAATTGAGGCGAAGAGGATACCGCCAACTGTGTGAAATATAAATTAAAATCAGGAGTTTGCAATGTAAAATACGGTTCACGTTTTTGTCTATTGAATTAAAATAAAAATAATATACGTGATACCGGGCGCCCAATGATTAAAGTTAAAACTAGATTTGTTTAAAAAGTCAAACTCATGAAAATGTTAGGAGGCTGGTAGCCTTAAATGACAATTAATACTTTGTTAATTAGTCAGTGTTAATATCAGATCAGGATAACAATTTAATGACTTAATGTGTGTTTGGGTTTAAATTAAATTGAGTAATATTAGAACCTCTCAGAGATGCAATCGACTAGTGGGATTAAATGTAAATTATAAATGAACTGAGTAGGGTAAAGAAATTAAATGTGCATTGGGATTATATGTATGTGTCAGGGGACATAGCTTTATGCCATTTCCCTAATGTCTCATATAAAGTGTATAACATGGCAACAGTAGAACAGATTCAAGAAATCATTGAGAGTGCTGCTAGGAGGACACAGAAATTGTTGGACACTAAATTGGCGGAACAGAGTGAACAATTAAACAATAGTATGTTAGAACAAAGTGAAGCATTAAAAGCGAAATTATCTGAACAATTAAACAATAGTATGGTAGAACAAAGTGAATCATTAAACACTTAACTATTTGAACAGAGTGAATCATTAAACACTAAGCTATCAGAACAGAGCGAATCACTAAACACAAAACTATCTGAACAAAGTGAGTCTATAAACAAATTGTCTGAGCAGAGTGAATCACTAAAAACTAAACTATCCGAACAAAGTGAATCACTAAACACAAAACTATCTGAACAAAGTGAATAATTGCGGACACAATTAAACAACAGTAGGATTGAACAAAATGAATATCAGGCGGAACAAGCTAGATTACTAAAAAATGAAATCAATGACACTATAAATTCGCAGTTAGAGGCGCAGAATGTTAAAAACACGAACCAATTAGCTTCGTTAACCGCAGAGATGAAGGATCACACTAATCAACAGATGGTATTGCTGACCCTAGATGTTAGTAAAAACAATGAAAAACAATTAGATCAGATTAAGAAAATGGAAATTATATTTGATCAAAAACTTAGCATTCTGGATGAAACGGTGTTAGGTAAATTAGAGCAAATTGTACTAGCATGCACTATGAGTACGAGCGAGGTCAAGATAGCTCAGGATAAGTTGGAAGGACGATTTAAGGAAATGGAAAAAAGCGGCAAGGTCATTCAACAACAATTATCAGCGGTAGATGAAAATATATCCGGCATAATTAAAGATATGGATCGTCTCGAAATAAAATCAGCGGAGCAATGGAAAAGCCTAGAAGCGGATCAGGATCAATTAAAGAATACCATCGACGAAAGGTTGAGCCAGATAGAAAGCAATCAGGATGACACTAAAAGCCAGATTGAGGAGAAAGTAAGCACAATTAAGGAGCAAATAAGAAAAGATTGGCGAAAAATGAATATCGATTCGAATGAGGAAAGATCAACCATCCTTAAGACAGTAGGCGAAAATCATACTCATATTCAAGCATTAGAGCAAGAAATTAAGAGTAAACTTAAAGAACAAACAGACAGGATCATTAAAGCTGAACTGAGGTCGATAGAACAATCCTCGATATTTAAAACGGGAACAATGAAAGACAAGCAGGACGACTCAAATAGCCCGGAGGGTACGAGCACAGCAGGTAGTCAAACTCAGACAGAGAGCCCATTAACAACAAACACGGAGGGGTTTCGCAAGAATATTGAAAGGAGTTCCACGCCACAGGACGGTCATCAGCCCACACAACTTATCCAAGTAATTCGCTCTAACGATTATAAACCGCAGAAATACACGGAGAATTCAGGGGTGACACCTAAAGCCTTTATTAAAGAAATTGAAGATCATTACAATGACACTGGGGTACCTGAAGCACGTAGGCTAAGGATGATGGAGAGATTTTTATCAGGAAATGTCCTTACATGGTTTTTAAGCTTCAAATATACATTTGGAACTATGGCAGATTTCAAAATCGCGTTTCTGCGCAAGTACTGGTCGCCGGCATTACAACAGAGCTTAAGAATGGAGCTTTACTCTAGGAAATACCAAACTACCCAGCAAACGAAATACTCAGATTTCTTTAACATGCAAATGCTAAAATTTCGCGACCTTGATTACCCTTTAAATGAAGCGGATCTGGTGATGACTATAGCGCGGCAATTACCAGTCAACGTGCAACAAGTACTAGTCGCAGCGAACGTTAGTACGGCCTTACATGCAGAACAGATATTACGCCAGATAGATGAGACTACATCTCATAATCATTATAGAGGAGGAAGACAACTGGAATTAGTCAATACGACAGAGGTCGTAAAACCAAACAGGCAAACACGAAGACGCAGGGTACAAATACATGCACATCCACACCTAGGCGGAATCAGGAAGAGGTAGAAAACAGACCGTACCAGCGTAACGAGAATAACTATAACAATAGGTCATATCAAGGCAACAATAGATATCAACAGAGAGGGTATCAGCAATGGCGTGAAAATCGAAGAAATGAGAGGCCTTATGGAAGATACGGTGATTACAATGGGAATCAAAGATGGAAAGGAAGGAGAGATCAAAATCAAGGAGAGGCACGTAATTATCGAAATGACTGGGATGATAGGCACGCTCAATCACAAAATTACCTAGAGGAATTACACGCTAGTCAAGGTGGAGAGCAAGGACGATGGGAGAAAGCCATTGGGAACATGAAGAATCCAGACACACATACTGAGGAAGCTGGAAGTCTACTGAGACAAGAGGAAAGTCAGGGGCGTGGGCGACAAAATGATACGGGAGTCGCAGCGGAGCTAAAAAATCTAAATTAGGATAAAGGAGACAGTCTACAAACGCAACAGTCGGAAGTTGAAGATGGATGGATAGTAGCGAACATACAAGAATGGATTGCTTTGCCAGAAGATTGCCTGGAGGAGACGGTGAAACCACGGAACGATGAAATTAGGCAGTTACCCGTTATTTACGCGAGGATTGGTGGAATTAATATAAGATGTTTATTGGATACGGGGTCGCAGATCAGTCTGGTATCGGAGGCCTTGGTTCGAGAGTTGGGACGGAATCAGAATATTCCTGTGATTCCCGTACCACAACTCAAAGTGAGGGGTGTTATTCCTGAACGCACCGTCACTTGTAAACGTCAGGCATACTTAGAACTGAACATATTGGAACACACTTTTGGGCAAACATTCATTATCATGGCAAAGATGAATTTCAATATAATTCTTGGTGCAAATTTCATTTGTGACTATCAAGCAGTGATAGATTTGCACAAGAATACAGTCAGTTTTAGAGAGTATGATCAACTGAAGAACGTGGGATTGCAAATGGATGAAATCACTACCGGAAGAGATGTAAATTCTTGGGCATTGGAAGCAATATCGGAAGAGACGGAAGAGGAGATACGAAAGGCAGAAGATAACATCATAGAAGGAGCTGTTGTGGAACTAGATGAGGAAAGTGAATCCCAGGAGATATGGCCTTTATTAACAGAAGGAGATGACAGTGATGCACAATTTGAAGAGTCACTACAGGAGCGGCTCAATGACATTCAACTTGGGGGTGAACATAGAAAACAATTGGAAGAGATTTTAAGGAAGCACAAAGCAGTATTTGATACAGTACCTGGGAAAATATTAAATTTCAAATATTCAATGCAAGTCGAGGATTGGTCACCTTTCAAAAGTAGATTGTACCCAATTCCGGAAAAATATCGTGGTCAAGTCAAGGTCATTATAGATGAGATGTTACAATCTGGAGTGATAAGGAAGACACCTACACCTTATCTAAATGCGATTTTGGCAGTCACAAAACCAAATGGATCTATTAGACTTTGTTTAGATGCCAGAAATCTCAACATGAGACTCATTTTTCCTGAGTATGACAGAGCACCAATTATCAGAGACGGACTAAAAGGCTTTAAGAACAAGAGCATATATTCATCAGTTGACTTGACGTCCAGTTTACACCATATTGAATTGGATGAGAAGTCACAGCTTCTAACTGGCTTCTTATTCGATAACCAAACGTTTTGTTTCGTCCGAATGCCCTTCGGAGTCAAAACAGCGGGCTGTGCTTTAATCCGAGCCCTGGATCGGAATCTAACCGAGGAAGTTAAGGAGATGACGGTGCGCTACATTGATGACATTCTGCTGGCATCCGACAACATTGAAATTCACATGGAAAATTTTGATAAAGTATTAGGCAACCTTAATGCATCAAATTTCAAAGTAAACCTGAAGAAATCGTATTTCTTCAAGAGCGAGATCTTATATTTGGGTCACATCATTGACAAGGAGGGAGTGAAGCCAAACCCAGCTAAGATCGAAGCGATAAAGAATTTCCCTACACCAACGAGGGTCAAGCACATTCGGGCTTTCTTAGGCGTAACGGGATTCTTTCAAGAAAACTGTCCAGGTTACACGGAGACTGTAGCTCCAATGCAGGAAATGCTAAAAAAGAATAATAAATGGTTGTGGAATGCGGAATGCGAGAAGGCGTTCCAAGCAACAAAACAGCTACTGGAAAACTGCATTAAGTTAGGATGTCCAGATTTCAAGCACAAATTTATAATCCAAGCGGATGCTTCACTAATTGGTACAGGTGCCATGCTCTACCAAGAAGATCCAGCTAACCTGCAACATAAAACATATTTGGCATTTGTCAGCCGGAAATTGCGTAAGCACGAGCGCAATTATACTGTAACGGAACTACAGCTGTTGGCCATCCTTCATGCGCTTCAACAATGGAAACGAATAATTTATGGCTACCCCATTGTTGTCAGGACTGATCACAAGGCACTAACATTCTTGTTTAAGACGTCGATGGCAAGCGAACGTGTGACACGTTGGTCTATATATATTCAGCAGTTTAGCATTGAGATTGAACATTGCCCAGGGAAGATGAACGTGATTCCGGATGCACTCAGCAGGATCCCAGAGCCTGATAATGAAGAAACAGCGATGGTACAACACTTGGAGTTAACACCGAAGGACCGGGAATTCTTGGAGGAGTTACGTGAGATACAGCGAGAACAGGAAGCGGAACCATGGATGATGCTATTAATTCAATACTTCAGAAAACAGCTACCTACAGGAACACCTGCATTTCGAGAAGTGAAAGCAAAAGAAGGAAGATATGTTTATGTCAACAATTTGCTGCACAAATGGGTAGATAATGACCACACCAAGTTACGCATACTAGTACCTGCATCTTTACAGCGAGGATTGACATGGCATACTCACGAAAGTTACGGACACGTCGGAGTAGACAAGTGCGAAGCGACGATAGGAGAGACATTTACATGGCCACGTATGAGAACAACTATATGTGACGTCATTACGACTTGTGATCCTTGTCAGAGGAAAAAGCCCAATAACTATTTAATGAGGCAGTATCCTAGACCATTGCTACCTCAGAAACCATGCGAGCTACTGGCCCTGGACTGTTTCAGCCAAATCCCGAAAGGTAGACGAGGTTGCCGTCACTTGCTAGTGTGCATTGATGTGTTTTCTAAGTTTGTCGTATTATGCCCCATTCAGAAAACCACATCGAAACAAGTACTCAGTCGTATTCGAAATAGAGTTATTCCAATCCTTGGAAAACCAGAATTTATATTGTCAGACCATGGCAGCTATTTTACAAGCGCCGAATTCAAGAAAGGTATGGAGGACATGGGTATAAAACACGTTTTAAGCAGTATCCGACATGCCCAAGCTAATCCAAGTGAGAGAGCAATAAAATGTGTAACATCATACTTGAGAATCTTCATTCCCAAAGAACATCATAAGTGGGTGGATAAAATTAAGGATGTAGAGACATGTATGAATTCTACCAGGCACGAGTCAACAGGACAGATCCCTATGGTCTTACACAAAAACGAGTATCCAGTGAGAACGTGGAAAAGCATCATTAACTGCCCACAAGATCGCATGATAGCACCTGACCTGCGAATAGAGAGAACGAGAGCCTACATGAGAAAACAAGCAGATCGCAGATTACGGCGATTGAGAAATAAGAGATTTCACCGTGATCTAGAAATCAACCAGCTCGTTTTGGTGAAACGACCCGCTACATCTGATCCAGAGAAGATCTTCAGCAAATTCTGTGAAAAGTTCATAGGACCCTATTCTATTGTAAGAAACCTAGGAAATAATGCATACAGAGTGAAAGAGTTAAGCACAGGAACAATGTCGGTCTACAATGCAGCCAACTTAAGAAAGTATCGAAGAAGTGAGCCATGGGAGCGCCGAAATAATGATGCAGTTTGAATATATGGACGTCCTATATCAACCAATTGGACGGGGCGCAGTTGAGTACGGCACGAGAAGAAGGAAGTGGAGATGGTGTTGACAAACATTAACGAGACGGGCAGAGTGTTGCCTAAGGCATCAGTGCGTCACGCAAGCGGCTGAAAGGGTGAGGTCTGGGCAGGAAATAAAACGAGTAAATGCCATTCAAGACAGGAGCGGCTAGACCAAGTAATAGAAAAGGGGTGATTCTGAAATAAAACAAATTGGCCTACGGAAGTCTTTTAAAAATTATCGACTTTATCCTAAGTTCGAAATTTTGTGAGTGGAGGAGTTGTGAACCCTTTATCCTCTGATGGATAAATGATTCGATGTTTTATTTCTTCAATTAATTAATATTTCCACCAGCGTCATGAAATAGCCAGACGAAGATGAGGAAACTTCAAGCATTTGTTGGAGACAGTGGGAACATACCTGCAACAGTTTGACAAAAGGCTAAATACTTTAGCATTGTGAAAAGAAAGACCCTAGCTATGTTTCAGAAGGACAGGTGGTGGCTACCTCAAAATAGAAGGGACGCGTGGTGAGACACGCTTATGGCATGTGCATTGTACTATTCGCGCCTAGAAAAAATATAATGCAGTAACGTGAGTGGCTGATGGGACTACTGGACACTCCTACGAGGCCGAGGTCTGTTAAAAACCGCGAAGTTATTGAAAACGTGGAACCAATGAGAGATGAATGCTTACGAACGCGCCAAGTCTAGCTTGGGCACGCGAAAGCTAGCATTAACGCGGGAGATCGGTTAGACAACATCTCTACGATCGATTCTAGGATTAATGGGCATATTCTTGACCTGCGCAATTTTACGAGTTCAGTGATATTTGTTTCATTCCTATACCACTATTATTTTGAGAAATTTTTATATAATTTCCCCCTCTATCGATACCTAGGGCCAGTTCATTTATAAGTGGCGTGAAGAGCCAAGACATTGCTATTACTTTTGTGCGTCTGAGGACGTAGATTACTATTACATTTGTGTGTCGGAAGACACAGGTTATCATTACATTTTTGCGCGTCTGAGGACGTAGGCACTTGTACTTTGCGTGTCATGAGGGCACAGATTTTTATTAATATAAGTGTGTTAAATTCAGTGTGATAGATAGTCACAGTACTATTTTTGTAGGGACAGTATCATCGACAATTCGCCAACAGACTGTTCTGGGGAATTAAGTACCTAAAACGGCGAATTTAGTAAACAGATATCGAGTGTGAATTAATCTATAACTTTTTGCATCAGCACGAGAGATGACATCGCTTATCCTGGAAGAAGCTTGGAACTGTCAACACTCCATCGAGATGTTTGAGACAGCTAAGCGGCATTAAGTAGGGAAATGGCTGCAGATGTTCGTTGACGGTGACTGGCAGAGGATGAGTACATGAATAATATTCTTATTATCTGACAAATTAACTTATGGTATATGGGACATATTTTGTTTTGTAAATATCTTGCTTGTGTTGATTAACGTAGTGTATTTAGTTTTGGTCTGACACACCTTTTGCATGGAAACAGCTCGCACATATTTTATCAGTCGTAAGTTCTTGTTTGTTTGTTTTAATTAACGTAGCTATGTGGACGACCGTGTTCGCATATGTTTACGTAGTGCGATTAAGAAGCGTTAGCTTAACGTGCATTTTTGTTCATATAAAGTAATCTCAGCCGGTGAGGTTTTGTTGTTGTTGGTTACATTCCATATTTATGTTCTGTATTAGTGACCCGTGCAGTCACGTGCGATGCTGTCTTTTCCTTATTTGTGTATTGAGCAATTGGCCGGGTTGGCAGCTCATTTGTCAGATGCGTCATTGCATTGAAGGAGGGTCTCGAGGGAGATTCCTGTAAATATTAGTTTTTAGATTGTGTGTCAGCATTAATTTTTAAGGGTTTTATTAGTGTTGTGTCCCATATCCGTAAACGTTGATTTACGAGATGATTGTTCGTAAGCGTCGTGACTGTTACCCGATGTAAACGAACAGTCATCCAAGTACTCATTCCTCGTAGTTAGTCATTACGCGTACATAAAATCCAATGCAAGTTAGTGGAACTTGGATCCACATATTTTTTATAAGGGGGAGATCCGTCTGACTCCTCAACTTTTGATAAATATTTCTGTCATGGGGAGATTCAGGGAGGAATTTTATTATTGTTGTTGTCTATTTTCATTTTATTTGCACTAATAGTCATTAAATTATGTTATTTTTTTACGTCTTGTCACTTCCTTTCTTAATTATAGTTTTAATCCTATGACCCTTACCTCAGTAGAGCATGTTGTTTGGCGAACGTAAACATCACACTATGAACTGAGCGCGACCCCTTGATCAAGATTTCTTGCATATAAACACTGCAATACTAAAGGGTTCAGTAAGAAGTGTATAGGTAGCGAATACCCCTAAATTCATATTGACCCTATTGAGTCACATTGGAACACATTTGTGTCATGTCTATTTTTTCTAGGGGTCGCGGCTTCAAATACATTCACCGTCGTTTAACATAACACTGATACAGGGTATTCTTTTGTGTCATGTCTATCTTATTTCAGGATGTTTCCGGCTTGATTGAAGAACATTCACCGTTGCCTAACGTGACTCTGACACGATACGATTACTTTAATAATGTTTGGTTGGAATTAATATTTTGATTCCCACATCAGATGAACTTATTAATTGTTTTTCATGTTTATCCAACCCAAGTTTGATAGGCAGATGATTAGTCATCATTTTTTTATGATGTTATTTTTGTTTGTTTTTAAGGCACTTTTCTTAGTTTGTTTATTGAATATCCATGAATTATTTGACAAGGCATCGAGTGCTTGGTTCGAGAGTATGTCACGCCGGACGCAAGGGCCGAAGCCAAGCTTATCATATCGCTAATATGCTAATGTAATGTGTGACTATTTGTAAGTGTGTTTCAAGGCTAAGGGAACTAAATGGCTTCATTGATTCAGCTAATATGTTTTAAAGCTAAGACGTCGAAAGTAATGTCGGGTTTGGACATTAAGATTTCATACGGAAAAGGCTTCCATAATTAATTTACAAGAGTATGTAAATAAGATGCATAAACCATGTTCATGTTTGCAGATAGAAATACATAATTAATGCCATGAAGGTTAAGGTTTGATATGAGGGTAAACTTTAATTTAACGGAGGGATCTCAGTAAATGGTAATTAAACGCCATTAATAATTAAATGAGACAATGGCTAGGCTATAATGTATACTTCGGGATGGTTATGGATATCTCTGATATTGACCATACCATGTATCTGAAATGTAATTGGATGATATTAGCATTATGTTTACTTAGATTAATGATTGATTAATTTCGTATAATTGGATTTCTTTTTCTTAATCCATACTGTTGTTGCAGTTGACCGGACCCTCTTGATCCCTCATCTCTTAATAAATTAACTTTCTGATGATATTTTATCATCGTAGTTAATTAATTTGATTATACCGGGTGAGTTAGCCGTGGTGGTTACGGCATGACTGCTGGCAGTCGCTCACATCCGGGAGGCGAGGAGGTTCGAATCCCCCCGCTGACAACCTTGAAGATGGTCTTCTGTGGTTTCCCATCTTCCTTCCAGGCAAATGCCGGGGTTGGTCCCTAACTATAGGCCACAGCCGCTACCTTCCAATTCCTAGTCCTTCCATCCAAACTTTCCTCCCTAACGGCACTTGCAGCTCACCCATTGGGTGTCCGTCTCGAAGCAGCTACAGAATTGGCGAGCCGAACATGTCCTCGGACACTCCCGGCACTAAAAGCCATACGCTAAAAAAATGATTATGGCAATTAAGTTTAATTGGTGTTAACCAGATTTCATTTCGTTTCATTTTCTTTATTTTGACATATGATTGGTTTTTATTTGTTAATTAATTTGATTGTAATCTTACATCATGACTATTATGATAAGTGTTAATTGATGCTGATTAGCATTTAATTGGTGGTTATTGGACATTAATTAGTCCATTGTTAATATTTTTGATTCTGACTTAATTTTGTGGATTCCGTAGTTGATTTATTTTACTTTTGAATTATTATTATTTTAAATTTTATTTCTACTATTTTGGTTTTATTTTATTTATTTGTTTTTGTTGTACTGGTGTTTGGTGCATTAAATTTGTTTATTTTCATTCAGAATCTGTGTGTGATGAATTTTATTCAGCCCTAGTGATCTTCCTATAATATCCAGAACAGTTTCATATTCAAGCTAGTGTACCATTCATGCCCCGACGACAGAGTCCTGTTCTGAAGGCTTTGTGCAAGGGTACAGTATGTAGGCCATAGAGTTATGTACTATTAGATTACGATTATTGTGTAGGTTCATTATTCAAACGTTCACTTCGTTCGCATGATTATACATAAGAAATAAAAACTTAATTTTAAAATGTATGTTAACAATTGAACTGAATTAGATGCCGGTGCATTACAATGTGTATAAACATTTACCGTACCATATTTCACTGCGCTCAGATCCTTATATCGCGAGAAAAGTCTATTAAAATGTTACAATATCGTTTGGCCGCCATGCTCGTTGTGTAGTCTTCTAAAGTCTCATAGGTTAACTGCCAGTAGAGCCGTTTATCACCGTACAAAATATGAGGGTGATATCCGCAATAGTTTCGGAGATATTGAATGCCGGTGATATATGTCGCAAATCCACCATCTTGAGGTTATGTAAACAACTGAACTAAATTAGATGCCAATGCATTGCAATGTATATAAACATTTGCTCTACCAAGTTTCATTGCGTTAGGATGGTTCAATCGCGAGAAAAGTCTATGAAATTCACTTGGACGCCATGTTTGTTTTGTAGTAAACAGGGTTTTGAAAGTCACACAGGTGAACGTTTAGTAACACCCTTTATCACCGTACAAAATTTCAGGGTGATATCGGTAATAGTTTCGGAGATATAGAATGCCGGTGAAATATATCATACAGCCGCCATGTTGGATTGCCGAGACGTAAGCAAATTTGAAGGGCACGGTCGGGGTCAGCTAAAATAGTACTATGACCTTACCGAGTTTCATTGAAATCGCTCCAGCCGTTTAGATGTTATTAGGGACACACACACACGGACACATACATACCACACACACGGACAAAAGGTGATCTCACAAGCCCATTTTTTCATAAATGAAAATAGGCTAATAAAGAGATTTGAAAGTGAAATCTCTGGGGAATGATAGTCTCTGGTTTGATATCACGCGATATACATAACTCGAGTGTTTCTTATTTTAGTATTAGATGCTTCATTCAGCCGAGGTTAGACCGTGTTAGCACTTGCCTGGTTATCCGTCTATCAGTCGATTAATCAATCAGCCATGAATTAAATCAGTTTTATATGCCATTGGCACGCTCTTTGAAAACATTAAATCCAAATGTTCATCATTCATCTCCATAGCAACAGTTGATCGCTTTAAATAGCTTTATTGGTAGAATCATATTCAGGACACCAACAGCAGGCGAGACTGATTTTAGCACTAGTGGACCTCGCAATGTTGCCGTGCGCGTTAAATCTCACACCACTACTGCGATGGGGAGCTGGAATTCGGGAGATCAAAGGTTCGAATCCAGGTGTTGACAGCGTCTATCCTGAGTATGTTTTCCCCTGGGGTTTTATCCACTCCCTCCAGTAAAGTGTCAAGATGGTACCTTATTTCAAGCGTCGTGGCACTCTAATATTTACTGTTACACACGCAATAGCAGACACCACAGAAGTACAGGTTATCAGACAAATTCAGAAACACACAAGTACACAGGGTTGATGACAGAGATCTCCCAAGTCCCCAACCTGAATTATTAATAACAACAACAAGTATTAGCATTAGCGATAAGTTGGGGTATACATATTAGGCTAATTTGCATTTTATAAGCTTAAATGAAGCTTTAAATACCGGTAAGTTACAAGTGCAAGGAAGCGAAAGAAGAATGGTTGAAAGAGAAATGTGCAGGTATAGAAAATTGTCTGAAATTAGGAAAAGTAGACACAGCTTATCGAAGGATTAAGAATACTTTTGGGGAAAAGAAGACTAAGTGCTGTAATATTAAGGACACAAATGGAAAGCCTCTAACAGTTCGGGAAGAAAAGGTTGAGAGATGGAAAGCTTACATAGAGAGTTTGTATAAGGGAAAGGAGATTGAGAATAATGTAATGGAAAGGGAGGAGGAAATTGATGAGGATGCGAAAGGAGATTTAATATTGAGATCAGAATTTGATAGAGCTTTGGAAGACTTAAGCAGGAACAAAGCACCAGGCATAGATGATATACCGATTGAGTTGCTACGCTGCATAGGAGATGAAGGTCTGATCAGGTTATTTCACTTGGTGTGTAGGATTTATGAGACAGGTGAGGTACCCCCTGATTTCAAGAAGAATGTAATCATCCCTATACCAAAGAAAGTGGGAGCTGACAGATGTGAAGATTACCGTACAATCAGCTTGATTACTCATGCTTCAAAGATCCTGTCTAGAATAATTTACAAGAGGATTGAAAGCCAGATAGAAACTGAGTTGGGTGAAGACCAGTTTGGTTTCAGGAGAAATGTAGGAACAAGGGAAGCTGTACTAAGTCTTAGGCTGATTTTAGAAGGTAGAATAAGGAAAGATAAGAGAACGTTCATGGCTTTTGTAGACTTAGAAAAGGCTTTTGATAACGTGGATTGGACTAAATTGTTTGACATTTTGAAATCAATTGGAATAAAGTACAGGGATAGGAGGGTGATATACAATCTGTACAGAAACCAGACAGCAGTCATTCGAGTTGAAGGACATGAGAGAGAAGCTGGTATTCAGAAAGGTGTAAGGCAAGGCTGCAACTTATCACCCATACTTTTCAATCTTTACATTGAACAAGCAATGAAGGAAATTAGAGAAAAATTTAAAGTGGGAGTGAAGATTCAAGGAGAAATAATTTCAACTCTGAGATTTGCTGATGACATCGTCATCTTGGCCGACAAGCCTGAGGATTTGAATGAGTTTTTGAATGGTATGGACTCCGTCTTACGGAAAGAATTCATGATGAAAATAAATAAATGTAAAACAAAAATACTGGAATGCAGCCGAAATAAATCAGAAACCTCTATGGAGATCAAATTGGCAGGTGAAAAGCTGAAGGAAGTAGGAGACTTCTGTTACTTAGGAAGCAGAATAACCAGTGATGGACGAAGCAAAGAGGATATTAAAAGTAGGTTGGCTCAGGCAAAGAAAGCATTTCTACAAAAAAGGAATCTGCTGACATCGAATATAGATTTAGGTATTAGGAAGTCATTTTTGAAAGCCTTTGTCTGGAGCGTGGCACTCTATGGAAGTGAAACTTGGACTATTGGTGCAGCAGAAAAGAGGAGAATTGAAGCATTTGAAATGTGGTGTTACAGGAGAATGATGAAGATCAGATGGGTAGATAGGGTTACAAACAAAGAGGTACTAAGACGAGTGGGAGAGGAGAGATGTTTCTGGCAACTGCTAATGAAGAGAAGAGATAGGTTGGTAGGACACATACTAAGACACCCAGGAATAGCAAGCTTAGTTATGGAAGGAAGGGTCGAGGACAAAAACTGTAGGGGTAGACCAAGGTTAGAATATGTTAAACAGATTGCCTCGGATGTAGGGTGTCGGAGCTATGTAGAGATGAAACGATTAGCTCAGGACAGGGAGGCATGGAGAGCTGCATCAAACCAGTCAAAAGACTGAAGACTCAAACAACAAGTTACATTAGTTCAATTGATGATCGAAGATACAATTCTAAGCATTTTCGGTTTTTCGCCAGCTTAATTGAAAATTGTGAGGTTTGAAGCCATTTTTCAGTGTTGTCTAAGTAAACAAAAGTTTGGTGCTTTTCAGTCGGTCAACACGAATGTACCCAAAATGAGCTGGGTTGTGCCCTAATCCTGAAATAAATTACATTATTTATTAATCTCATGTAATTTATTTCAGGATTAGGGCACACCCCAGCTCTTTTTGGGTACATTCATGTTGACCGACTGAAAAGCACCAAACTTTTGTTAATTGAAAATATTTAAGAACAGATGTTTTCAGCTTAAAAGTAGGATGTCATACCTGACTACTGTCAGGAATGATCAGCTGGTAAGTAGACAGCTGTAGGTCCAACAGGTGTTTACTAAGAAGGAAAGAGCTAAGTTTCTCCCAATTACCGGACCTGCTCAGCTTGTGACTGAACAGTAGCAAGGGGAGTGTCTTAGTCACGGTGAAAGTACGAAAATATCAAGAACATCGTACGAATCCTGTTCATTATTTTTCTTCGACTACATCATATAAATAACGGAAGGAAAGTTTACCACGATACATCATCGGTTGAGCAGAAGTGATTCAAGGTTAAGCCTCCTTTCACAGGCGATTACAATCTGTGTTGCTTTTTCACTTAAGAGGAGCCTTTAACATTATGTTACTCCATCCCACATGATTGAAATAGCTTTTATCTTACACAGGGGCGTGGACATAAGCTCATCTGCCCCATTCTCCTCCTCTATGTAGGATGTGGATGAATTAGCTTCTCACATTATGAGGAAGCAATCTGCAACAAAGTATTTCTGGCATATCACATTTAAAAATACACAGGAAGAATACGATTGAAACCAACTTTTTGAAGGGGCAGATGACCTCACGGTTCCGTCCCTTAAGACAACAATAACTAACCAGATAACTAACTAACGAATAACTTTTTGAAGCACTGCAGTGTGTTGTGTTCGCATGAAAACCTGACAGATAGACCTATCTATCAACGAAATGCCACAGCAGATTATTGAAATGTGGTATATTCCCCGAATATGCGATTTACGTAGATAGTACCTATATTGGGTTTTCTCTGGTTCTGATTTTCCCTTTATTTTTTCTTCCGTGAAAACCACAAAGAAAGATTTCTGTGTGTGTTCGCTCTCTCCTTGGGCATTTTGCTTTTTCTTTAGTATGTTGCTGCGAACGAGATCCATTACCCCTTTTTTTCAACAGAAACGTTGATTTTCTTCTCGCAGCGCCATCACGCGGCACTTTGCAGAACTTACTCATGTTTTGCGGTCAACAGTGGACCGACTACTGATGATGCTTGAAACTTCGACTCGTCCTCTACAGATTGCAACTTACATACTTCTTCATTTCTTGGACTCTGCCGCAAGAAAGAAATTTGTGTACCTAAGGATTATGTATTTTTCATATGTTTGTGACCCTTATGTCCTACGTCATACCTTTCCCTAACCCCTCGCTCAAGTTGCTTGGTGGGAGCGCTCTTGCGAGCCGACCACTCCGTTCAGTTAAGTCAGCCGACAAGCTCAGTCGTTTTTCGAGGGTCGCCCGTTTACCTTCCGACATTTTGTAATCGCCATGAGGTGATAGTTGTGTACCAGCGGATCTTTGCTGAACTTACTCATGTTTTGCGGTCAACAGTGGAACTAGCTATCACCGACTACTGATGATGCTTGAAACTTCGAGTCAGTCAACATGCAAAGATAAGTTGAACATACAATTTAAAACTTATTTTATGGAGCTCCTTTCAACTCACTTGCAAGAAACTTCATATTTCTGGTTTTATCCTGCCGGCAGGAGTAATTGCAATGATGACAAATCTTAATTTCAACCGGCGCGGCGTGGGAAATCTCTTCAAATGTAAAGTTAATTTGATGGCTAGGCTCCACGTGAGATTTTATCATTTCTTCTTCACTCTGTCAAATGCCAGTAGTTGGACTCATCGTGGGATCAACTTTGTACCCTATTCAATCGAATCAGAAACATCTCGAAAGTTCTTCATGCAACCTCGTCAAATTTCAATTCTGTAATAGCAATGAAACTTACAAATGCTCAATTGGAAAATATTCATCATATTAAACAGTGACATTTTGTACCAAGAATCTATGCTCCCACCCTCCAAACTTTTAAGTGCTTCGCACCAAAAAATAATCTGGTTTTCGTACGAATGTTTAAAGTAAAGGGGACCCGAATGGACTTGCAGTGAAAAATCCCTGTTTCCTTCTCTCCCCATTCAACCCTTCTAACGAATTCAAATTAACTATTTAAAAATAATCTTTGCTGTATTCTTCCTTGTAGTAAATTGGAGGTTCTATCTAAATGATGTCCTCCCCATTTTTGAATTTATAATCAACTTCAATTTCTGGTTAATTCAGTGGTATTTGTCAACCACGTCCCTATGTCCAACTGACAAATAAGTTGGAACTTTCTCGAAGCTAAAACAATTTACATTTATTGTGACTTTAGAAGATTGCAAGCTCTTCCCATTTATAAAAGAGTATTTCAAGTTGATTGCTGCTGAGCCCATGTTGTTGGGAGCAACATACATTTCTCTATATTGGCCTTTATTAATCTTAACTGTGCCAAATGGGGCACGTTAACTCGTGATATTCTCACTTATTTACTCTAGTCTATGCAACCATTGCAATTTTTCATAATTAGTATCTTAAAGTCTAACTCGGTCTGAGACCAACTATTTACTAGCAACTGTTGGAATTTTGTATTGTGCCAAAATGAGCAATCACATTGCTATAAATTTGTATTCGTGGCCTAACTTTCAAGTTTACATTATTCTTCAATTACTTAATGTTTGAGAATTTATCCTTGATTATTTTAGAAATTGATTTCTATTCTCGCTATTCTTGCCCTTGTTCTTCACTTATGGTAGCAACTTGAGATGCTCCACGTGAACTTTGGCAATTATTCCTTTTGTATGTTGTGCTCAGACAAAAACTTGCTAAGCTACTTGTTAGTTAAGTTAGTGATTTTTTCACAGCTCTCTTTATAGTGTTTATCGCTGGTAGAGTTCGCTCAGCTAACTTCCTACCTAGGGTCGTTTTCAATCTATGCATCTTGATAATTGTTGTTTCGAAATCAAGACTGTGTCTAATCTCGTTAAATCTGTCATTAGTATTTTTCTTGTGATAGATTGAGTTTTTTCCGAGCACAACAATCATTGTCTTTATAAAAGCTTTAAGCTTAAACATATTTACACCAGTCCTAATATTTGTAAATAGCCACAGGACCCTCCTCCCCTCGCATCTTTGCCTTGAGTAGTTCAAAGGTGTTTAATATTAATACTATTAATGGTATTACGCTCCTTTTAAGCATCTTCTTATTAATTCAAGTTTTATTTTTATTGTCGTTTACCCTCTTTTGTGAATAAATTTATTTTGATTGGGTTCTTGCCTTGTTACCTATGGTTTCCGATTCCTCTCCCAAGCCTATTTCACTTTTCAACCTCATCTTCCCTACGACAGTGGTTGGGCTTCGCCAAAATGAGTCGAGTCGCATTCCACAAAAGTGGAACACATGGGTAGACATCATTTTGTGTTAATTCTTTCAATTCATGGTTATTTCACGGTTGTTGAGAAGTGTGGGGCCTAAACTAAGTTTCCCCATCCATGACAAAACTGCCGGATCTCCTCCACTGCCAATCACCTCCATGTCAGGCCTCTAGGTCAGGCAGTCTTCATCCTTTCCCTACTCAAGTGTCACTTTTGAGCTCAAGAATAATTCTCGGGATGCAGCATGTTTTGTAAACACTAACCCCTCCCGAATAATTCGTTAACGTGAATTAATTAATTATACCGTTGTTCAATCTGAGTTCTATGCTATCTTCGAGTCATAGATAAAATATCACAGTCAAATAAAAATCCCTCTTTCAGCATAAAAATAAAAATCCACAAATTCAATGTTATCAAATTACTCTTGTTGTTGTTAATTCATTTAGGGGCTTCAAACATCATGGTGTGTACTTGGGTGCATAAAGAGAGAGAGTATTTGTCTGACTACCTGTGTTATTGTGTTGACTGTATTATTGTGCGTGATTGTAAACAGACAATGATTTGGAAGGAGGTGGCCATGGCGTTAAGTTAGGAACTATCCTGGCATTTGTCTGGAGTAGAAGTGGGAAACCACGGAAAACCACTTCTAGGATGGCTGAGGTGGGAATCAAACCGACCTATTCTCAGTTCTGCCTCAAGAGACTGAGTTTTCCCAGTTCCAATCCTCAGATCATTGGCTGATTAAATTTCTTGGCAGAGCCGGGAATCAAACCCGAACCTCAGGAGTGACAGCCAAGAATGCTAGCCACTACACCGTGAGGTGGTTTTATCAAAATGCAGACATTCTGGCACCAAAAATACATTTTATCGTCTCAAAATAACATAAGGTTATTAACTTTGTGGGCTGCTTTAAATCGCCTGTGGGCCGATAACCTCGATGTTAGGCCCCTTAAAAACAATTATCATCATCATAAATCGCCTGTCTGAAAATCGCCTGGAGTTTAGAGATTCGGAACCTCGCTGGCAGGCCGTACAAAGCAGTTGGATCTACCTCTTTTCTCTGTCCATGCAGGTTCCACTCGAGAACTTGCCAGGCTGTGCTGTCATCGGGTCGACACAGCGTGTGCCCTCTCTTGATTTGCTCCTCGGCCATTGGTTGATGCACTCATTCCTCATTCGATATTACTTCAGGAATTATGGCTACAAAATGTAATTCTAAACCGGGAGTGAAAGATATAGGGTTGAAACTTGCAAATAACATAAGGTGCAATAAAGCCTCAGTGTCTGGAAACGATCCACTTGCGTTGTGCGTGAGAATGTTATGTCCATAACCGCCATTGCCTAGCACTAACTGACTGAGCATACAGAACAGCAACGATGTCTCTACTGTAAGTGCACAGAAATTAAGAAAGAAGTCAAACATTATTATAATTGTTACTAATATATTAATAATTAATATTATTATTTTACTTCACTCCTCTGGCAAATATATAAAATATAAAATTATAAAATATCAGAGCATAATCACCACATTTAAAAGAACTATTTTCACTAGTCCTTACATTTTCGAACTAATCTGGTTGTCGCAATGAATACTGCTTTATGGATTGACTTGTATACATTTTTGTCTACATCAAGTTCCTTCAATCCATGCAGTAAACTCATTGGTACAACGCCAGTGTTTGTTATGACAATTGGTATGATCGTCACATTTCCAATCTGCCATTGCTTCTTGATAGGCCCCACTAGGTCTTTATATTTGGAGATCTTTTCGTCGTGCTTTGCCTTTGAATTGTTGCTACTGGGAACTGCTATATCAACCAGGATGGGTTCCTTAACCTTCTTATTGACGACTACAATATCAGGCCTGTTATGGTTGACTGTCCGCTCGGTTAACATACAGTAGTTCGATCTCAATATAGACGATAGGTTTCATTTTGTATGATGCACTCTGGGAGGTAGTGGAATTATATGACGTCCCAGAAATTGAAATTTGTCAGCCAGGTCTTGGTGCAAGATATTAGCCACTGCGTCAAGCCTTCGTCTTTATTCTGTACCCGATAACATTGTATTATTACTATTATTTTCACCGTTATTCTCAGATCATTATCTGGTAAAATACATAGCAAGTATGCAGATTACATTGAATCAAAGCATACTCATCACCTTCATTTAGTTCACTGCCAATGAATTTACGAACTATCATAGTTGTAGCCGATATCACTGCTTTCTGTATTAATGTATACAGGTTAGTGTTTAGATCAAGCTTATTTAGCCCTTGCAGAAGATGTTTAGGAACCACACCATTGCTTGAGATGACTATTGGTATAATTCGAACTCTCTTGACCTGCCATTGATTCTTGATAGGCTCAACCAGTTCCAAATATTTACACACTCTTTCAACTCGTTTAATCTGCATGTTGTGCGTATTTGGAATAGCAACATCAATCAGCGTGACTTCCTTCAATCTTTTGTCAGGCCTATTATGTTTCACTGTCCTTTCGGTAAGCACAGTCCAATCCCAATACATTCTGTAATGCTCATTTTCAGCCACGCTCTCTGGAAAATACTGGTAGTACGGAACCTTGTTCTGTTTTACCCATGGCTCATAATCACAAGATTTACGGTCACGTAAAACTACAATCTTCCTTTCCTTTGTTCTGTTTTAGAAGTTGGAATTTCCCAGCTAGCTCTGGGTGCAGAATATTTTATATAGAATCATGCCTGTGCTTATGTTCAGTTCCTGACAGCTGCGTGCATCCAGAGGTGATATGTTGAATACTTTCAAAGACTTGACACCCATTGCGACATTTATCGACACTAACTGACGGATCTCTGATGATGACCTTGAGATAGTTTCTAGTAGGGATGACTTGGTCTTGAATTGCCAACATAAATCCTTCCGTCTCAGGGAAGATTTGGCCCATAGTCAGCCAAACGTTCGACGCAATCATGTCGACATGGGCTTGGCTTATTTCATGAGGATATCTTCCATGCAGATGTTTGGTCTTACACATTTCTAATTTCTGCAAGTCATTGGGTTGGTGATTTTCAACAATGTGTTCACTCAAGAGAAAAAGTGTCAGATTATCTGTTTCATAGATGGCCTTTTGCTACTCAGAACTGCTTTGCTTTTCGTGAAAATACTCTCTCAGGCTGTTAATCTGTCGTGCTGACTGGTTTCCAATGTCTTCCAATGTATTTTTATTATTATCATTATTATTATTGTCATCACAATACGTTTGGCCATTCTCTCATGAACCGGCTGGCTACGCTTGTGGTGTTAATAGAGAGAAGGTGAAGATTTATTAGTTAATAAGCCTTCATCCTGGAATTGTGAGGTCTTACACGACAACGTATGGGATTATAAGCTCAAACAATCCTTCATCCTGACGAGTTTGTATTATCGTACTTCCTTAAACGTATTTCTTTTCAGTGGCATGGCAGGAGGCATGGACACCTCGTAACTCAGCCATTTGCAGGGAATCCTCGCCCTCCCCCACTCCCGCAGGGGCTATTTTGTTATGCTGCGCTCGTGAGGAAGCGAGAAGGGATTAGATGAACACCACCATTTGTTTCCTGCTTGCGCCCTCCACTCCGTCTAGCGTGTCCCACCTTCCCGGAGGAAGCCATGGGAACTGATAAATACCCGAACGTGACTTGAAAAAGAATATAAAAAAATCTTTACAGAACGTCATGTTAAAAAGAAGCGATGATGGCAGGTAAGCGACGAAGGTTCCAGAATAGATGAAGATACTGAAGTAGAATGGCATTACTATTCTTCATTACTATGCGAAGCAGCGCTCAATATGCTTCTTCTTCAGGCGCCCAATTAATTCCTTCGGTCGCTGGCACAGTATTACAGAGAATGCCCTGATAAATGCCTTCAACAACCCTTCAATGTAACATCAGCGTGGTTAAAAACTTCGCTAAAACTGTTATCGAGCAAAGGGTGGTGTCATTTGCAACTAAGTTACACAAAACAGTTTGAGACAGGCAGTTCGTCATTGTTAGAAAGTCGGGAGAAAGTGGGAGGCGAGAGGAGAAAAGGAGGCGGGGTGAAAAAAGAATGGAGGAAGAAAAATAGCTGCTACATGGATGTGGCATTGCTGGCAACATTAGGAGACAATTACTACGAAATATAATTACAAGGTCTTTGAATGGTGTCTTGCTGTTATGGCACAAATCTGTGGACTAACAGACGACACCTAGACACTGAATGAGGAATTAAAAGAGTGTAAACTACAGCGAGGGCCCTCCCTATAGAACGGGGACTCAAAGAGGCCGTGTGGCGGCCGGAACACTGTGTATTGCAGCGTGTCGAGCAAGGCATTGGCACTAGCAGCAGAGTAGCACCCAAATAGTTTAACACATTTTGACTTTTTAACGTATTTATTAATCATCACTACTTGAATTTCAGCGTAGTTGCTCGAAATGCTGTCCCTCAATTTCTAAACACACGTTGCACCGACGTAGGAAGTTTTGGTACACTCCTTGTAACTCATCCTCACTGATATTGCATATCGGTGCGGTTATTTCGTTCTCGAGAACCTCCAGAGTACACGGATTGTTTCTGTACACCTTTTGCATCAGGTTCCCCCATAAGTAAAAATCACACGGCGCTAAAACTTACGAACAAATTTACTGGAAGATTTCTTCTCGAGAAGATAAGTTTCAACTAGGAAAATTCGATGTTTTGTTCTACACCTAACCATGTTCACTAGATACGAGGTAGGCTACAGTACTTCACAGCAATTCTTAATTATCACAAGTAAGGTATCTTGCTAAATTAATAAATGTTATGACAGCATCCAGGGCTCCCCGACCCGCTGTTGTAATCGGTACATGCTATAAATCTGTCGGTGAGTCATTGCGACCTGTCTGCGGCACGGCCTCTGCAAAGCTCCGATCTAAAGGGAGGGTCCCTCACTGTATGAGTAGATATCACTAATTTGTGTGCAGCAACCTTTACGTCCTATGAGGGGTATGGCAAGTTGGGAGAAAATTTATATCAATGATTCTGAATGATTACGATTTGTAATCTGCAATGCATGGCTCTCCAGCTCAACTGCCTCCTTGCCGATACCGGGCTGTACAGCTGTGTGTGAGCCGAACTAATGCCCGGAGCGAGAGAGTGGAAAGGGAGGTTATATGGGCTATCTCACCCAACACCAATCAGAGCAAGGCTCAGTTGACTGGCGACGCAGGGTGTGGAGTAGTGGGAGTAGGCCGGAGTCAAGCACTGAACACACATCAGGCGTCCTCGACCGATGGGTACGAGTTAGAGAGGTATGATGTAATGAACAGACCAATATGCGGTTCTTCAGGCAGAGAGCAGTATTGTATTTTGTTGTTATTCTACACAGTTCATAAATGAGTAATGAATTCGAAACTGTAGGATGTGTAACATTAATAGCACGACCTTCAGGGCCAATAAAGTCAAACACATTTCTCAACACTTATTTGTTTAGAGTAGGCCTATGAGTACACCAACCATTCTCTTTTGTTTTGGTCAATACTCTCAGAGCTGAAAAGAACCACACTTATTTCAGGCACCTGTATGACAGCGCAAATCATTGCTGAACAAGAAAATATGAAATAACTTTTCATATCATCAGTGTCTTCCAGCTATTATTCATAACTGCAGTAAAGAGCGCAGATCTTTGAATGTGACCTAGTATTTGAGTGTATTCACATAGGACATTTAAGATCATATATTTAGATGTTCAGAAAATTGGTTGCTGAGGGAACGTTGTTAATGGCAATCTAAGAGCAAGCCATAATTCTATGCATTGTTGTGAAGCTCAAAACTTGAGAGGCTTGTCAATGCAGTCGATTGAACGATCCAGTAGCCTAATTCATTAAATGTTAAGAACGCTATGTTGTAATTAAAAATGAGGCCATATACAGTAAGTCCTTTGTCAGAAAGGTCGGTTAGGAACTTTCTTTCAGAATGTCACGTTGTACTTTGTTCGAGATAATATACGGTTCGCCTGTCTAACTTCATTCTTCTGCGGTTATTTTAATCCATCAAAGGAACTCAGTCGCAGTCAAGCCTATAATTTGACATTACCTAGCTGACTAGAGTGTGACATATAAACCTACTCTATTCTTTATCAGAACAGAAACTTTGAAGACTGTGTATATTGAAGCAAAGGGGAGGAGATATATATGCCGTGAATCAAAAATCATTAAGTACGCTACCTGCGATCGTTGGCCGAGTGAGGGTGCTGGAAAGAGAAATAATAATTTCATGTCCCCAATACAGTTATGTGATTATCGTTGTTGTTCTATCATCTGAGGGGCTTGGATATCGTGGTCATTCATCCCAGTGTACTTGGGTGTGTGCTGAGGAATTTGGTCTTATAACCTGTGTTATTATGAAGGCTGTATTAGTTATAATCAATGAAGCCCTCGGCAAAGAAAAACAATGCACTTAAATTCCTTGATCACATGGCCTCGAAGCCCTAAGTTGAAACAAAAACTACATTATGGAGTCATTCCTATTTAAAAGAGAAATTAATTGCACCGACCAGGTTAGTTCAGGTGTCAGCTATTGAGGGTGGGATTCGCGAAATGTGTGGGCTCAATTCGCTCCAACGATCATCCACAAAATAACTTCCCTAGTTTCCCATCTCAAATCATGGCAATGTACTTGAATGGTGGCACACTCGTAGCGTAGACTACAGCCGCTATCATCCCAATTAATTGTCTAACCAGTCTTACTTACTTTCCTAATGAAACTCAATCGGAGTACGCTTGGGCAACTCGCTTCAAATTAGGCTGATAAGACTTCGGCGATGAGTCTGGGAGGTTAGCCGGTAACAGAAAATAAAATCGTCAATTTCTTCCTTTCATTGAAAGATCATAGACTACTATATAATTAATAGTTTATTCATTCATTCGGGACTGTTTCACCCTGAGGCGTCCAGTCCAGCCTGCAAGCCCCTATGTGCGAAAGAGTCCCCTCAATGATCCCCTATTAGCAATTAGCGCTGCGGCCTCCTCTACTTTTACACTTCTCACATAGAAATCATTAAAAATGAATCTAACCATCACTTCGTTGGTCTACCTCTGCTTCTCTTACCCTCCATAGCCAAATTCATTAACTTCCTAGGTAATCTCTCCTCCACCTTGTTCATCACATGACCCCACCATCTGAATTGGCTCAAATGAACATCTTCGTCAAACGTAGCCTTTATTTCTGCATTCCGAGTACCATCCTACCATTGCTCCCATCTATTTGTCCTAGCATCATTTAAGCTACCATCATATCAGTTGCCTCCAGCTCATGTATGAGATATCCTGAATCCAACCAGTCCTCACTCCCATACAGTGCAAGGTCTGCCTAAATACTGAACAATGTAGAGGGAGTTTCACGGCTACACAAACTACTTTATTGTTGAATGCTCTACTTCGCAAATGAGAACTCACTGCATTGGCCTTTCTGCACCTTGACTCAACATCTTTCATTTCACTGTACTGTCACTGTGAGAGAATACACAGCCCAAGTATTTAAAGTGGTCCACCTGCACCGGTGTAGTTCTTCCTACCTGGTATTCTACTTTCTTGTGTTTCTTCCACACCGGCATCAACTTCGATTTTCAAATGCAAATTTTAATATCATATTCACTACAGTTACCAGCCTCCGTGGTTTAGGCGGCAGCACGCCGGCCTCTCACCGCTGGGTCCATGGTTCAAATCCTGGTCACTCAAGGTGAGATTTGTGCTGGACAAAGCGGAGGCAGACAGGTTTTTCTCCGGGTACTCCGGTTTTCCCTGTCACAGATTCCATTCCAGCAACACACTCCACTATCATTTCATTTCATCTGCCATTCATTTAATCATTGCCCCAGGGGAGTGGGACTGGCTTCGGCAGCCGGCACAGTTCATATCCTCGCCGCTAGATGGGGCTTCATTCATTCCATTCACTGACACGGTCGTTCGACAGGAAGCAGGCTGTGGATTTTCATTTTCTTTCACTCCAGTTCTGTTCAAGTTCTAACTTATCACTATAATATTTCTGGCAGAATTGTATCTACCACTGCATTGCGACATTGTGGTTTATCTACCATCCTACTTACTTCTCCTATATAATTTCGAACTCTTGCTACATTGCCAGAAATGTTCCCATTTATATTTAGACAATTTTCGTAGTATTCCTGCCATTTTTTCAGTCTTCCCTTGGCATCTACAGTAAGTTTTCCAGAATTATCCAAAACGCTAGTCTTTTCTCTTTTCCTCCATTTCTGAGATTCTATATAACACTCCAAATAAGCTTTCCTGGCGACTGACCAAACGTTTCCAACTTATTTACAAAATAATCCAAGGATTTCATTTTATATTCCACCGTTATTTATTTGGTTTGTAGCCTATGGAGTCATTTTTTTTTTTACAATCTGACATCACTTTTCCCCCACGATGCGCGTTTTTTCTGACTTAAGATATGTATTTGCCATTTTTAGTCCTGCATTCCTGTACCTTGACCACTTTTTATGAATGTGCTGAGGTACCTTGCCACCTACGCTTTGAAATGTCTCGCATATCATTTCCGTGTATTTCTATCTAAGTTTAGATAAAGAGGGATGGAGAGAAGGAAGTAGGAGATTACAATATGTAATCCTGGAAATTTTCAACCCCAATGTGTCTGTAAACAGACCTTACTTTCTGCATTTTACTCTAACCATTTTCAATTCACAGCTGATCAATTTGTGACCTGTTTCATCAAAATATCCCCTGGATAACAATATCCTAAATGCAGAGTCTATTATTGACCCTCTAATGTGTATCTGTAAATCTCTCTAAGGTTACGCTTCGAGAAGGAGTTTGCAACAACTAATTCCATCCCGTATAACATCCCGTAATCATTTCTCATTTCACTTTTTACCCCTGAGTCCTATGTTCTATCCTAGCATTGAAATCCCGGAACAGTACTACACTATTTTGATTGTTAACTATCACTACCACATCATTCAATGTCTCATAAAATCTGTATACAGGGTCTTTCATATAAAGTAAGAACGGCAAGCGGCAGTTTTGTTATTCGCTACTGCGGTGGCCTTGGCCGAGCTTGTGGCGCGCCATGGTCCCCTGTTGTACTATTGAAAGCGCGCGCATAGTACATACGAGGGCTGTTTTTTTCAAGTTCCGATGGACTGTATAAAAATAATAGATTGACGTACCAAACTGATTTTACTACTAAATGTTTGCTTGTTTTATTCGTATGTCTCAACATAATCGCCAAAACGATTGAAACATTTGCCGTATCGTTACACCAGCTTGCCAATGCCCTCGGCAAAATATTCTGCCGCCACTGAGGTGGGCGTCTGGAGAGTCTCCTGAAGTGTTTCCTTTTTGGCTAGGCGTTGCCGCCCAACCATACCTTCAATTCTCGAAAAAGGTGAAGACCATACACGACCACACTGTACCAACGTTACGATAGATTTTTCAAGGAATTCAAGTGTGAAGTTTTGGACCATCTGAAGTTTAGTCCAAACCAGCCACGTCAGTGGCGGCAGAATATTTTGCCGAGGGCATTGGAAAGCTGGTGTTACGATACGACAAATGTTTCAATCGTTTTGGCGATTATGTTGAGACATACTAATATAACAAGCAAACATTGAGTAGTAAAATCAGTTTGGTATGTCAATCTGTTGTTTTTATACAGTCCATCGGAACTTGAAAAGAAAACAGCCCTCGTATGTACTATTTGCGCGCTTTCAATAATACAGCAGGGGGCCGTGGCGCGTCACAAGCTTGGCCAAGGCCAAGGTTCGTATATAAGAGGTTGTCTCGTTCCGCGCGCATGCGCTCTACTCCCCCGGCTGATGACGTATTGCTCAGACCCGGCAACAGCCAACACCACAGTCTCCAGTAAGCTGGCAGCTTCAGCTATTCTTTATGGTGTTGTGTTGATGTGTTTATCTATTCTCGTTACGTGTCATTATATAGTGGTGTTTGATTGTGCTTCATTAAGTACTGCTCTACACGTTTCCCCTAGAAATAGGTAAGTGCTCGGTAAATGAAAGAGCCATTTGTGTATCATTAGCTTCGTGGTACGACCTGATAGTTTTGATGTTTTTTTTTATTTCTTTCAGTTTTCTACGATGCCTGGAATGAGATGCACGGTGGCTTTGTGCACAAACAGTCTTATTAAAACGAAGCGGGATCCCGGGAGTGCGCATATAAAGTATCATTCATTCCCTAAAGACAATTTAATTAGGCAAAAATGGGTGCTGTGTACTAGAAGAGACGGGAAGTGGAATCCGAATACTTCACAAATATGCTCTGAACATTTTACGGAGGATGACTATGAGAGGGACCTGAAAGCAGAATTATTGAATTTAATTCCTAAGAGAAAACTAAAACAGACTGCTGTGCCTTCACTTAAATTAGGAACTGATATACCCGAAGAAACCCAGGTGCAGATACGTGAACGTGAAATACGTAGTGAGAAAAGAAAATAAAAGAACTGTGAATCAAATTTTAGAAAGCTCGTACTCTGTTCAAGAAGTGTGTGATGACGTCCAAACCAGGGCTGGCATGCGAAACGAAATGCATTATCAATTTAATTTAGCGTCGCGAAATGAAATTGTTCAATGGAATAACATTTCGCTCCTGGCGCGAAATGATATTTGTTACAGACTTTTAATTTCGCTCCTGGCGCGAAATTATATTCATTACGGACTTTTAATTTAGCTCCTGGCGCGAAATGATATTTGTTACAGACTTTTAATTTCGCTCCTGGCGCGAAATTATATTCATTACGGACTTTTAATTTAGCTCCCGGCGCGAAATGAAATTCGTTACAAACTTTTAATTTCGCTCCTGGCACGGAATTAAATTCATTACGGACTTTTAATTTAGCTCCCGGCGCTAAATGAAATTTGTTACAGACTTTTAATTTCGCTCCTGGCGCGGAATTAAATTCATTACGGACTTTTAATTTAGCTCCCGGCGCGAAATGAAATTCGTTACAGACTTTTAATTTCGCTCCTGGCGCGAAATTAAATTCATTACAGACTTTTAATTTCGCTCCTGGCGCGAAATAAAATTTGTTAACGACCATCAATTTCGTTCCCGGCATTTAGTCCCCCCCCCTCCGGCCTGAAATTAAAATGCATGGAACATTTCATTTTGTTTCTGAAATGAAATCTGATTCTTTTCTTCCCCGAAAGCCTTATTTGTTCCCGCGTCCTACACCTAGCCACCATCTACATTCGTCCCTACCACCCCATCCCCGAAGACTGCATTACCCACGTGTCTGAAGTCTTCCCCATTTAATTCTAATGGCCGACCTCAACCTTCATTCCCGTTCGGCCCTAGAACTTCATAGCCTAGACATCTACCTACGTCACATCGACGCCACCCTCGTCCCTCTCCCAGAATCTACCCGTCCTTCCTCCAATACCACCCCGACGCAGTCATTGCTCATAACTCCCTCCTCCATCTGTTTGACGTGTCTGTCCTGCCACTCAAAGGAGGTGATAATGCCCCCGTTTTATTCAACTTCCCTCTTCCCCCACTACCACCTCCCAGGATGGTCCAGAATTTCTGCACAGCAAACTGGCAGGAATACCGCGCCTACGTCAACAATCACCTCCGTGCGGACCATCTCCCACTGGATAACCAGACGACGGTCGACGCATATACTGCACACACAGATACTATACTACGACAAGCCTCCCAGGTAGCCATCTCCCTCATTCCAACGACCCCGTGCACTACATTTGAGTCGTCCAGTTGCAAAAATCGTTTAATCCACTTGTGAATAAGGATCATGTCGTAAAATTATTTATTTAATTATTTTATTTATTTTACCTCATTTTATTTTGTTTTATTTTATTTTGCTTTATTTTGTTTTGTTTATTTTTTTGTTTTACTTTATTTCGTTTTATTTTGTTTTAAATTGTCTTGTTTTATTTGTTTTATTTTGTTTTTGTTTTTATTTTGTTTTGTTGATTTTGTTTTATTTTGATTTCCCAGAAAACAAATGCAAAACCAAAAACACAAAACACGAAGTAAAATGCTAAATTCAAACACAAAAGCAAAAGCAGAATAAAAAAGAAACGCAAACCAAAAAGCAAAATTCAAAAACAGCAAAAGCAGAAAACAAACACAAAACCAAAACAAAAAAGAAGAAGCAGAAAGCAAAAGCAGAACAAAAAAAAAAGCAAAGTCAGAAAACAAGAAACATAAAGCAAAAAGCAAAATTCATAAAAGCAAAAGCAGAAAACAAACACAAAACAAAAACAAAAAAGACGAAGCAAAAAGCAAAATTCAAAAACAAAAGCAAAAGCAGAAAACAAAAAACAAATAACATAAAGCAAAATTCAAAAAAGCAAAAGCAGAGCACAAACACAAAACCACGAAAGAAAAGCAATAAGTCAAATTCAAGAGCAAAAGCACAAAGCAAACACAAAAACACCAACCAAAAGTAGAAAACAACAAACACAAAAGATACGTGAGGCAAAGTCCAGAGAAACGTTTCTCATGAAAATGATCCTTATTCACAAGTTGATTAAACGAGTTTTGTAACTTAACGACTCATTTGCATTTGACTGTTGGCACGGGCTAGAGTAAAATGTGGCTTTTCACTGATGTCTCAGTCTTACACATGGCTGTGATTATATGGAAGCTACAGAGGTATGGGTGGTGCTTAGTAATGAAATTCGGGGCAGTCAGTGCCTGTGGATGCTGTGAAGGGTTCTACTCATAGGGTTAGTACTGCTGTTCTGACTCAGTGAGGAAAGCAATGGCAAACTACCTCACCCCCCATCTTGTCTAGTACGCCTCACTATAGCGCTGCCTTGAGTTTTTGTGGGTATCTACCCACATAGTCGCCTCCGTAGCGTAGCGGTCAGCATGGTTAGCTGCCGCCCCGGAGGTCCTGGGTTCGATTCCCGGCTCTGCCACGAAATTTGAAAAGTGGTACGAGGACTGGAACGGGGTCTACTCAGCCTCGGGTGGCCCAAATGAGTAGAGGGGGTTCGATTCCCCCTCAGCCATCCTCGAAGTGGTTTTCCGTGGTTTCCCACTTCGTCTTCGGGCAAATGCCGGGATGGTCCCTACCGTAAGGCCACGGCCGCATCCTTCCCTCTTCCTTGCCTATCCATCCCAATCTTCCCCTCCCTTCCCTCATGAGGCCCCTGTTCGCTTTGCAGGTGAGGCCGCCTGGGCGAGGTGCTAATCCCACCTCACCAGTTGTATCCCTTCCGATTAGATGTTCCCAGCTCTAGGACACTGCCTGGATAGGCGGTAGGGGTGAGTTCCCTCGCTGAGTCCCTGGGAGCCACCACCCTGGAGGGTAAACATGATTTAAAAAAAAAGAAAATCTACCCACATAACCTACCGGCGGTACTTTTTGAGGATCCAACCAGCCTTCGGGCTGACTAACTAACAGACAGACGTTCAGGACTTTGAACATCGTACAGAACATTATTTAACTCTCGAAACGAATATACTGTATTTTAATTTCAACAACGAAATTAAATGTTTCATGCATTTTAAATACACGTCGGAGAGCGAAACTTAATGCCGTTTGGGAATTTTATTTCGCCTCGGGAGCGAAATTAAAAGTCTGTAACGAATTTTATTTCGCGCCGGGAGCGAAATTATAAGTCTGGAACTAAATAAATTTTGTGCCGGGAGCGGAATTATAAGTCTGGAACGAAATTAATATCGCGCCTGGAGCGAAATTAAAAGTGTGGAACGAAATTAATTTCGCGCCGGGAGCGAAATTATAAGTCTGGAACGAAATTAATATCGCGCCTGGAGCGAAATTAAAAGTGTGGAACGAAATTAATTTCGCTTCGAATTAAGTTTTGCTTTGATTTAATTACGCGCCGACAATCATTATCATTTCGCTCCCGAATATCGCGCTTACGGCGAAATTAAATTATTTTCGTCCCCACAGCCATGAATTTAATTTCGCATGCCAGCCCTGGTCCAAACTACAACGGAGGAAAATCAAATAGATGTTTTGAAGATGGATAATGAAAAGTTGCGACAAAAGAACGCAGAGCTGGAGGAGAGAATCGTACTGAAAAGCCAAGAAATTGGCAGGCTTAAAAGAGAACTTTGTAAAATGAAAAGAAAAAGGATTGATGAAACCAGAGTGCGTAAAAAGGCCCGGGAAATACTCGGTTCAGTTTTCACCGAAAATCAAATAGACATCCTTTTAAGTAAGAAAAAGAAAGTTAAATGGACAGACGATGAAATATCTCTTGCATTTTCCCTGAGATATATTAGTAAGCGTTCATATCTTTTTCTGAAGAAGAAAATGAACATTCCTTTGCCTGGACTGTCTACACTGCAAAAATGGGCATCAACAGTCGATATGAGCAATGGTGTTCTCCAAGATGTTTTCTGCTTTCTGTGCGTTGCTGGTTCATCTCTGAGCAAGAAAGAAAAAATTACGGTTCTTCTTTTTGATGAAATGAAAGTTAAAAGCGTCATGGAATATGACCGGAAAGGAGATGAAGTTATCGGGCCACACTCCAATGTGCAAATAATAATGGCTCGGGGACTTTTTGCTCAATGGAAGGCGCCTCTCTTTGTTGATTTTGACGTGAAAATAACCTGCGAGATTTTAAACTCTATTATTTTAAAACTTTCCGATATAGGGTACATTGTAAAAGCATGTGTTAGCGACATGGGGGTGGAAATGTTGGACTTTGGAAGGAACTAGGAATTAGTACTGAAAACAAGTAGTTCCGTGAAGAACTATACAGCCTATTTTCATATATCCTACTTATGTTAATTGCCACTATCAACATACACAATTTCTGTTTGATTGCTGTAATAGATTCGTAGATATTAAGAACCGACTAAATTTTTCAGATGGTCGCCATGTTGGATTTTATATATGTAGGTCCTAGAGTTATGTACTGTTACATGCAGATTATTGTGAACGTGTAGTATTCAAACTTCAATCGCAAAATTAGGACACAAGAAAAAACAAGGAGATTTAAAATTTTTTCACAGCTGCCATCTTGAGGATATGGAAACAATTGAAATAAATTAGATGCCAGTGGATTAACATTCGTATAAGGATTTACTGTACCAAGTTTCACTGCCCTCGGATGGTTAAATTGCGAGAAACGTCCATGTGAATATTTATAATTCGCGTCACCGCCATGTTGGATTTGTGATCACCAGGTTATTTAAAGTCCTATAGGTGAACATAAGTTCATAGCCCCTATGAACATTAAAAAATGCAGTTTGATTGCTAAAATAGATTCGTAGATATTCAGTATCGTCTAAATATTTCGGATGGTCGCCATGTTGGATTGTTAAATGTATAGGCCATAGAGTCATGTACCATTAAAGGAAAGTTATTGCGTAGGTTCATTATTCAAACTTTCACTTCGATCGCATGACTACATCACAAAAAATAAAAACTTAATTTTAAAATTCGCACTGCCGCCATCTTGAGGTTATGTAAACAATTGAACTAAATTAGATACCAGTGGATTACAATGTGTATAAATATTTCCTGTACCAGGTTTCAGTGCGCTTGGAACATTAAATCGTGAGAAAGGTCAATTTAAAATTTTCAAATTCGCTTGGCCGCCATGTTCGTTTTGTAGTTAATCCGTTTCTGAAAGTCTTATAGATGGACTTCCAGTAGTGCCCTTTATCTCCGTACAAAATTTTAGGGAGATTCCGCTAATAGTTTCAGAGATATAGAATGCCGGTGAAATATTTCGCACATCCGCCATCTTGTGATTATGTAAACAATTGAACGAAGTTAGATGTCGGTGCATTACAATGTATATAAACATATACTGTACCAAGTGTCATTGCGTTTGGTTGGTCAAATCACGAGAAACGTCTATTTAAAAGTCGCAAATTCGCTTGGCCTCCATGTTGGTTTTGTAGTTACCAGGTTTTCAAAAGTTACATAAGTGAACTTATAGCAGTTCCCTCTATCACCATAGAAAATGTCAGGGTAATATCGGTAATAGTTTCGGAGATATTGAATGCTGGTGAAATATTTCGCACAGCCGCCATGTTGGATTGGTGAGTCGTAACCAAATTTGAAGGTCGCCGGGAATAGTGCTATGAACTTTCCGAGTTTCATTGAAATCGCTCCTGCCGTTTAGATTTTATTAGAGGGGACACACACACACGAATCACACACGCACACACGCACACACACACGGACAAAAGGTGATCTCATAAGCCTATTTTTTCAAAATTGAAAATAGGCTAAAAACGAAAGTCACATCACTGTGGAAAAGACTCAGAGACAAAATGTGAGGAAAGCGTGTCAGTTATTGTCGCACAAGACAGCTACTGCTCTGCAATTTATGAAACCGGGAGCTGATCCTCAGCTGGCTGAAGAAACTGGAAAATGTATTGAAATAATTGATAGGTGGTACGATGTGATGAATACATACACTCCCAAACCTTCAGGTAGACCTTCCAAGAACCCATATGGAAAAGATCTGGAATCTCAAGACGCAATTCTCAACGACATGCTTGAATTAATTGAAACAATGAGATGCTGTGGCAAGAGAAATATACAGCTTTTTCAGAGAGGAATCATCACATTAATTAAATCTTTGAAGTAACTTCTATTAGATTTGAAGAGTGTCCATGGTATTGAGTACATACTCACCCACCGTCTCAACCAGGACGCTTTAGAAAATCTGTTTTCTCAGATTAGGACGAAAGGGGGTCTGAATGATCATCCTTCTCCTTTAGACACATTATATCGTTTAAGAATGATTATTTTAGGGCGAAATCAAGGACTCCTTCAAAATAATTCTAATACAGGAACCGAAGATGATTCCGAATATATTCCAGCCAAAGTGCTTCGAATGTCCGGTGTATTATGCAAGAAGGAAGAGGATAATCCGGAGAAAGATAGCGAAATAGATGTCACCAAAGAAATGATTGCATCTTCGATTCCTGAAAACGAATTGAGCACCCCCCCTAACTGAAATGGAAGCCAATGCATTGTTTTACCTTTCTGGGTGGGTAGCAAAAAAGCTTAGATCGACATGTCCAAACCTTGGTAGCTATACATTTACTAGCTCTGAATCGCAGACTATGAATCCACAAAATGCATGGATCAAAAGTTTGTCGTTCGGTGGCCTCGTAGAGCCTTCTGAAAGCTGCAAAAAAGAGGCAAAATTGCTAGAAGATGAATTTAAGAAGTACCATGGTCTCAAGAGCATAAAAAGGGGTAAATTGTGCATTACCATTTTGGTTGAATCTCTTTACAAGAAATATCCTGAAATAAATCGTGTAGTGGTAGAGACATTCGTTCGACAGAGGACCTTCATACGAATGAAGTTCATGAATGCACTGAAGACAACACAGGGGAGCTACAAGAGGAGTAATGAATGTTCAGTCTCTCATGACAAAATATCCAAGAAGATGAAAAAATACACCAGGTGAATATATTTTCAGGCTTGAACGCTCGATTGAGTTCGTGAACAGTGAGCAAATGTACCGGTAATAGTTTTCCCTACTTAATCTCAACAGTATAATTGAGCATGAATTTTAATAGAATTAAAACGGCGCTGTGTATTGTACATTATGTTGAACTTTATCAATTATGACTCAATTTTGAAGCTTCAGAATTCTCGTTCTTTGTCGATTCGAATAACTTTTATATTTAATTATTCATGATGATGATGATGATAATTGTTGTTTTAAGGGGCCTAACTCGAGGTTATCGGACCCTAATGGTTTGGGTGACAGTGAAAATGAAAGGTGATCAAATGAAACCTATAACTAAAACTAACTACTCTCTTACAAACTAGAAGAGGAAATGGTCAACAAAAAGTGTATTTACACGCTCTGATTATTTAAAGCTCTATTATATTAAACTGCATTTATAGCTACAAGTATCACGAGTTCTTATGTTGTACATCAACCCCGTGGTTACCTTCTGCAGTAGTGCAAGGCTGTTACGGCTTGACATACAGCCCTACTCCTCACTTTGCCCTGTCTCGTTGTACACCTGGTACATCTTCTAATCTCCTACTTTCTCCTCTGGGTACTCCTTTGTATAAACTTCACGAATCCCTAGAATATCCAGTCCATTGCTGACACAGGTAATTGTACTTGTTTCTTTCCATAACGTTGTTCGATATTGATAGCACCCCATTGGATACCAGTACCCAAATGCCGAAACAACCCTTTGATGAAGGTTGTTTGGAACCCACGTGGTTTTCTTGAGTTAATGGCAACTACCAGATTGGGTATATTTTGTTCGATTTGACTGTAATCTCTCCTTGATCTACAATTTCTTTTGCACACATGGAAGTGCTTCTTGCATTACCATTCTGCGATGAATATATTAATTTATTATTATTATTATTAGTCAATTATTATTATTTTTACAAAATGCTTGTACAACTCTTAAGCATATTAGGCCCTACCCAGTAAACACACGTACCAGCATTGTGTGAAATAGTTTCACACTGACCTGTATGTCTGATGATACAAGACTCTATTAGTCCACAAATTTACTGACTATGTGCCATGTTTACATAAGAACAGCTTTCTGACCGATTACTATTATATTATTATTACTATACCGGGTGAGTTAGCCGTGGTCGTTACGGCATGACTGCTGGCAGTCGCTCACATCCGGGAGGCGAGGAGGTTCGAATCCCCCCGCCGGCAACCTTGAAGATGGTCTTCTGTGGTTTCCCATCTTCCTTCCAGGCAAATGCCGGGGTTGGTCCCTAACTATAGGCCACAGCCGCTACCTTCCAACTCCTAGACCCTCCCATCCAACATTCCTCCCCAACGGTACTTGTAGCTCACCCATTGGGTGTCCGTCTCGAAGCAGCTACAAAACTGGCGAGCCGAACATGTCCTCGGACACTCCCGGCACTAAAAGCCATACGCTTAAAACAAATATTACTATTATTATTATTAGGTGACATAAGAGTTGGGCATGTGCCATTAGTCCGCTACTGCACGCGGCTATCTAGATGAGATAGTGCAGGGAGTAATAAACAATGGCAGATCACAACTGCATTAATTTCCGATCTGATTTAGCAGCTCACTGCTGCATGCCCACGGAACAATGGTGCTCCTCACTCGGAATCCTCGTGTGTCCACCCCATACCTCCCGCGCTAAATCCTTCCTCCTCTCTTCATGCCTCTTGCTGTCTCTTTAACGTTTCCCTCACCCCAACGTGCTGGTCGTGCCTGCACCACAGGTTGCTGGCTTACGGCATAGCGAGATTTTATATCAACAGTTACACCTCACAAATATTTGGAGTGTTGTAAACTTTTTTATTGTTAGATTTATGATTAGACTCCCAGCTCTGCTAAGAAATTTAATTCTGGTCTGAAGATTGGATCGGGGTACACTCAGCCTTGTGAGGCATAACTGAGGAGAGGTGGGTTCAATTCCCTCCACAACCATCCTGGAAGTTGTTTTTCATACTTTCCTACTTCCATGCCAGGCAAATTCCTGGATGGTAGCTAAGTTAAGGTCACGCATGTTTTCTCCCCAATCCTAGCCTCAATCACAAATACATACAATTTTACAGTCACCACAATAACACAAGTTATAAGAGAAATCTTGTGCACACCTAAGTACAGGGAGCTGTATGTTAACGATGTCCAAGTCACTGAAATGAAACAATAACAAGATTTTTAACCTAATTTTATTTATCAAATATAGACTTATGAGATCACCTTTTGTCCGTGTGTTTGCGTATGTGTGTATATACGCGCGGTCCTGAATACATACAATCTAAACAGGCTAAAGCGATTTTAACTAAACTTGGTGAGGACTTACTACAACCTTGTCCGACCTCGACCATGCCTGTCATATTTTAATGAGTGTCACCAATCTAGCATGGTGGCCGCGTGAAATATTTAACCGGCATTCAATACCTCCGAAACTATTACCGCTATTAACATCAAATTGTGTGTGGTGATAGGAGATACTATAGTAAGTTTACCTATGTCATTTTCAAAAACTTGATAAGCACAAGACCCAACATGGCGGCCATACGAATTTAAAATATTAAATGGACTTTTCACGCAAATTTATCGTCCGAGCGCATGAAAACCTGGAATGAGAAATCTATGTGCAAGGTCTAATCAAATGACGTTTCATTTAATTCAATTGTTTTGAGAAATTGAACATGGCGGCGGTAAAAGAAATTTAAAATGTTTTCATTTCTTGTGTCCTAATCAGGCGATCGAAATGAAAGTTTTAACTAACCACTGTAATAATATTCATATATTGATACATAACGGTATGGCCTAAATAAAAAAAAAAACATTCCAAAATGGTGGCCATGCGATATATTTTCATCTGTTCTCAATATCTACGAAACTATTACAATAATCAACTATAATTTGTATGCGAGAGAAACGATAAGGGGAGGTGGACATCATCACAGGGAAAATCTCGTTAAATATTATACGTATTAAACTCATTATATCTCACTCAATTTTTACAATAAAACTTCTAAATTCTCAGATTCTGTTAACTAGCAATTCCCCTTAATTTTAAGATGATTTAAGGTCCTATATATTTCTGGAGAGTGAAGTTATTCTATTTTGAAAATAATATGTGGTAACTTTTTTTTGTATACATCCTGAGTTTCTAGTACACTTTTCTCACTAACAACTGCGGTTTGGCAAATAAAATTTCAGAAGTGTGTTTTAAAGGCTTGCTTTGATATAATAGACTTATAACATTAAATTGAATTGCATTTCTGTTTTTTTACAGCCATTTTTAATTCTGGTCTCTGAAATTTGAATAATTTTATTTTTATTTTTTAGCCCCTATGTGTCACTGTATAACAAATATATGTTTTTTCTTAGTCTATTTTACAGATAAACAGTCACACAAATAACATGGAAAATAACAGCAGTATATCTTCAATAGTTTCTGAGAAAAGTGCACCTTAATCTAAAAAAATGGCATTTTTAGAAAATCTGTTTAAAGTTTATCATGAACCGTACTTGTTCTCAGAACATTCCTGGGCCATATTTAACCGGACGAATATAAATATTTATCATTTTATGGCTCACAAATTTTAGTAAAGGGATGAATAATGATGCGTAAAATTTAAAATTTTACCTCGGGTATAAATTAGGGAAGTGGAAAGAGATAATTAATAATTAAATTTTAGAATAATTTAAGATATGTCTATATCCAATAATTAGGAATTTATATTATTTTCAGATTATGGTTATTTTAATTTGAATTGAATTTGGTAGGCGATCTAAATGAACAATTTATGGTGAATGAAGATTTTAAATATAATAATATTATAATTAATTTGGATGTTCTGTCTGAACTTGTATGCGGAAGTGTAAAATGTAAATATTGTGGCGGAGAAGATGGTGTTCAAGTTGTTGCCAATAATTGACAGCAAACGCATTGAGGCTGCAGAAAAGGACATTTTACAGCCAACCAAATGGGTTAGGGTGAACAAAAGGATTCAGAAGAAGAAGAAGAAGAAGAAGAAGAAGAAGATTGAGAAATGTCCAAGCTTTCGCTTTGATCCTCTACTTCTTGTGTTACTGTTTTGGTTAGAATTAGGCCTAACCTCGTTTACAGATGTACTGTAGGGAAGGATTTACTCTCTACGTTGACATACCTATTGCCAAAAAACTTCCTCTTAACCCCAAATTTCATTATCCTGCCCATATTCCCTTATAAAACTAGCTCAAGAAAATAAACTCCTTCAAACAGACTATTATAAACTCACACGTGACAAAATGTAAACAAGCAATAAGAATATGCCATGACAGTCCAAAGAAATCTTGTAGTGAAGGGAACAAACTAGTAGAGCGTTCACACCATCTTTCAGACCAGAGAGGTGAAAAGGAAAGATATTCAAAGTGGTATCAATTCAAATAAACTGGTAGCATTTATTAGTAGCTGAGAGTAGGCGTGGCACACGAGCGCCATTTTTAAATCTCCTGATTTAAAGGGCTGACTGTTGGCACATCATGGTAAAAATTATCATAACATGTTCAGAAAACATTAAGGTATTAAATAATGTAGAAAAAGGAAATCAAAATTTTGAAGCCATATTTCGTCCACAGAAGATCACTTCTGTGACTTTCAATAACCTGATGAGCACGTAACATTTAAACATTTGAATGGACTTTTCTCGTGACTTATCATCTGACTGAAGTGAAACTTGGCAGGTTAATCTTTATACAAATCTTAATATACTGGTGTCTAATTTAATTAAATTTTTAAGAGAAACTCAAGATGGTGACTGCGCTAAATTTAAAAATCTTTTTTGTGTTTCTTGTGTCCTATCCACGATCAAAATGAAAGTTTGTACAATGTTTGAAATTTTTGCTCTATAGTTAATCAGAATGCAGATCGTGTGTCACAAGCTTATTAGTCCATCATATGGAAAATCCATTTAATAGGTGAGAGAGTTTTTAAATGGAAAAGACCGGCTTAATATTTGAAAATAAGCTATAGTATTTAGTTCTTCTCGGAACTACATGCTTGTAGTAATATTTGAACTGAGGTGCAAATGGCCTTGATTTACGGCCGGTTAAAACCTAATCACCACCAGTAACTGAACTAAAATAAAATAAAATAAAGCAAACGCGCTTGCCCAAAATGGAAGTCCATGTTGTGGAGTAGTGACTAGCATTCTTGGTTGTTACCGCGGTGATCTAGGTTTAATTCTCGGTTCTTCCAACATAATTCTGGTCGGAGGGCTGGAACGGGGTTTACGCAGCTCCTGGAAGAATGTTCACGTATTAGATATGACCACTGTTATAAATATACTTTTCCCAGGAGTGTTATTTACTTATATAGGCTACATTGTAACCCACCCAGTCATTGGGCAAATTCGTGTGGCAGACTGAAGAGTTACAACTGACAATGCATTGATTAGCACTTAATTAGCACACAAGCAAGGAGTGGGGGGGGGGGCTTATTAATTGGATTTTTATTTATTTAGCGTATGGCGTTTGGCGCCGGGAGTGTCCGAGGACACGTTCGGCTAGCCAGAGACTGTAGCTGCTTCAATGCGGACACCCATGGGATGAGCTACAAGTTCCGTTCAATTTCATGTAGTTCCAACTTTCGCTACCAGATGTCGCTGACACCTAGTGGTGAACTTTGGAACTTTGATAAAGCGTTTCAACGAAATCCAGCCCTCAGACTAGAATTAAATAGCTTGGTAGAGCCGGGAATCCAACCCGTACCTCCTGGGCGACAGCCAAGAATGCTGGTCTCTACACCAGGAGGTGGTCACTTTCCCGAATAACGTTTGTGTGGCATCTTTTATCTGGCTCATATCACATTGTGCACACTCCGTTGTGAGCATAGATATTCGTAGGATTAGGCCCCCAATCTCGCACATGCACTTACATTCGGAGCGCCTTGTGTTCAGGGGGAAGGTCGTGCGTATACTGCGAGTGTAGAGCTGTGTCATCTCCACAAGTCTCACTGTGGCAACAGTGCTCAGGTGGACGCACGCTACTGGGCGAGCCCATGTTCACAGTTGTTTTCGGTCTGATATAATAACACTGTCGGATCTAGTAACATCGCACCGGCGCGTGAGATTATAACATCAACACTTTGTCGCAGAACAAGTCAGATGACAAGTATCACATGAGGAGTAACCTCGATGATTAACATGCCTCTGCTATCCAATCCACAGTTTATATAGGCTTCCAGGGTCATGAATCGACTCTTGCAGCGACATTACGTAATGCGATACACTTCATTCTATTGGCTCTCGTATTAGTAATTTGCAGAATACGATTCCTGTGCAATGAAAGGTCTTTAATTACACAGGGTATGAACTTAAATCAGGACTCTAGTTTACTTATGCGTCAACATCGTTACATAAGTGAAACAAGTGTATTACACACAGGCACTTGTTAGCCACCTCCAGGGCCACGCAGGTAAACATCGAGCAGTGATCTTGGCTTCGCCTCTGGGCACTGAATTCAAATAGTATCTCATGCCAGTCTTCTCGCTACCTCTCATCAGGGCACAGTAGCGACATGTTTCTTGAGAAATTAAAAACCCGTAATTGTTCAGCAAACTGAAAATACCTCTGCTGATGTGGTAAAAAGAATAACTTGACGGATAATATGGTAATTATTAGTTATTGTTGTTGTAAGGGGCGGAACAGTGAGGTCATCTGCCCTGATGGGTAATATACCTCAGTTTTATGAATTGACGTATTACAGTCATTTTAGGTATAGCATTTGGATTGGTTCGATGCAGCATGGGAATCACCGTGTATGGTCAGTAATTATGGGAACTGCCAGTTTGAATACATTATGTTGTTGTTAATTCATTTGAGGGGCTTGGAACATGTCCGTCATCAGCCCCGTGTAGTTGGGTGTGTGTTGAACTTGTCTGATAACCTGTACTCCTTTGATGACTGAAGTAGTGCTTGAATACATTATTCGTAAGCGATAACATTAGGCCTACCTCTGCTGCTATTTGCAGAAACCACTTGGATGCAGGATGTCCAGTTGTCCTGATTAGATAATATAGTGCTGCTCTACTCTGATGGTTACAGGGAAACATTCCATAGCATTGTCCACATTCATAAACGCATTAGTTATGTCTATGAATTATTTTCATTTCTGTTCCTGTCTTTTTAAGCTGAAATTGCATCTTGAAGGTATGCTTTTCCATGGAGACGTACACAAATTAAATGAGAACCTTTTAGAGACGGGGACTGAACATTTGTAGCGTTTACGTGAGAAAACATGTATTAAAACGTAGAACTGAGCTACATTATAATGAAGAACGCACGAGATTAAACAGTGATAAATGAAGTACACTGTTCAACAATGAGTTTTTTTTACGTATAGAAAAATACCCAATCTTTATAGACTTTTGTACGCTGAATTCGAAAATGTCAATAATTTTCGCTTTTTACCTCCCTTTTTCGTGTTATATGAATTTTTTTACGTCCTTGTTTCTGTTTTTATCTCTTGTCTTTTCTTATTTAAGGAATGCCAATGGATGCTGTGTTTTGTTTCTAGCTGACATAGCTTGAGATTGCTTGTCTTCCGCAGTGCTCCATTGTGTACTGTGACGCGAGTTTCTGAGTTACCGTGTGGAATCAAAACTGCTCCTTTTTATTGTGATTTCTATGTCAGTTTCTGAGTTATTGTTTGGAATCAAAACTGCAGTTATAATGCCCCGCAGATGTGCTAATAACCACAACATTTTTGGCCCATTATGTGGAGAACATAAATGTTTCAATAACTTCCGAACCTGAGCTAATCTAGATTTTTAACTGTAATTTTCAACTTCAGCACACTCAAATCCATTTAAATTAACTGTTGTGTCCTTTGTAAAAAGCAAAAAGTTAAAATTTGTCTAAGTGGTATCAGTGCGAAATACGTACATGTGAATAACGTATAAGTAGAGACAGTTGAAAATCGCGATTCCATTTTGTAGTAAGCTACATTTTAAATACCTATCTACGAGGGGTGATCAGAAACTAAGGTTACAAGGCCGATATTCCTGGAGTTTCGTCTGTTATAGAGAAATTAGTAGCATCGGGTAATTCGAATACATACGGTTGGTATCTGCGCAGAGTTTCAGTCACCCGCCACCTACAGCGCTAGTTGTAGGTAAACAAATAATGGCGACTCGATTGGAAAATTCGTCTCAGGAAGAGAACCGATCAGTTATTCGATTCCCGTGGGCGAAACATGTCACCGCAGCCAGGACTTCTCACCAAGGGTGTCATCTTTCTTCATGACAACTCGCGACCTCATACAGCCCAGAAGATCACCACGCTGTTGAAGCAGTTCCGCTAGGACATCATTGACAACCCTTCCCACAGCCCGGACCTCGCTCCTAGCGACTTTCACCTGTTTCCTCACTTGATGATGATAATTGTTGTCTTAAGGGGCCTAACATCTAGGTTATCGGCCCCTAATGGTCTGGGTGGTAGCGAAAATGACAATGAAGTGGAAACCAGAACGAAAATTAAGTGAGAAGGGGAATGCTTACAAAAAGGAACTCAGATTGAAACTACTCACAAAATGGAGAGCGGTAATACTTACAAAAGGGAATTTAGAACGAATATAATCACAAAAGGAATAGATTGAAAAATACGCACAAAATGTAGGCTAGGTTCAAAATACGTACAGAATGCAATGTAGAGTCGAAATACTTTACTTGCAAAATGCAAGTGAAATTCAAAATACTTAAAAAATGCAAATGAGATTGAAAATACGTACAAAATGAAATTGAGGTTCAAAATACTTACAGAATGCAATTGAAATCGAAAATGCACAATGCAATTTAGATTGAAAAACGCGCATTTCAAATTCCAAAAAATCACAAAGTGCTATTGAAATTCAAAATATTTACAAAATGCAATTGACATTGAAAATACTTGCAAAATGCATGGTCGATTCAAACTACTCAATTGGATGTACAATACTTACAAAATGCAATTTAGATTGAAAATACTTACAAAATGTAATTTAGATTCAAAATAACCACAAAATCCAATTGAGAATCAAAATACTTGCAAAATGCGCACCATACAAAATGCAATTAAGATTGAAAATACTTGCAAAAAGCGATTTAGGTTGAAAATACAAAATGCAATTGAAATTCAAAATACTCACAAAAGTCCCATCCCCTATATTGAAAGACTTACTAAAAAGCAATTTAGATTGTCAATTCTTACAAAATGCAATTGAGGTTGAAAACACTCGCAAAATGCAATCTACTGTAGATCGAAAAGACTTACAAAATGCAACGTAGACTGAAAACACCTACAAAATGCGAAAGTAGATGCCAAAAAATCGCTAAATGGAAGTTAGATTGACGGGGAGCCAATTAAGAAAAAACAGTGTGGGAATCTTCAAGAGAAAAGGAAATATAATGAAAAGAAAAAAGAGGTCTGCCCCCTCGAAGAAGGAGGGATCAGGAAAGATGAGACAAGTGCCAATTAAGGCGGGAAAGTGAAAGACTCCCTAGGCCTCGGATACCCTAATACCGTCGGGGTCGGAAAAGAACAAGAGTTGACCAAGGGAGGTCGACAGGAAAGAAGACGGAGAGGAGCCCGGCACAAGTAAGTGGAAGCAATGCCGGACTCAGGTGTGGTCCCGTGGTTGTCTACCCACGTCCCACTCGATGTGAGCCCCTGGGGGAATCCTCACTTGAAAGAGCACCTAGGAGATCGACGATTCGCTTCAACGTGGCTGAACTCACAAGGACAGGATTTTACCATGAGGCAATATTCAACTTCCTCTCACGAAGCAACAAGTTCCTAAACCGATATGGAGACTATGTCAAGAATAACCAAATGTAATGTTTATACTATCAGTTGACTGTATTGGTTGTATGGAATAAAATGCACACGTTTCACTGCAAGCTTTGTAACCTTAGTTTCTGATTACCCCTTGTATGTAGTATGTGCTGCTTTCCGGGTTGGGTCACAGTTTTGTTGACCCACCATGGAGATTTCCGAGAGTCTATAATAAGCACTCGAGAACAGAATGAGCATATCATATGCAACCCAGTCACCAGTAAAATGGTTTCCCACTGTGGCAGCACCCAATGAACTCAGTATGTCGGCTAACGTATGCAGAGGCCTGTAGGGTCTAACCGACAGGCCATTGAATCCACGAATATAAGTGAGTTCCGAATGTAGGCCTACTCTTATCATTATTTGCATAATAATAATAATAATAAGAATGATTTTATTTGTTTTACGTCCCTTTTAACTACTCTGGCTTTTAGAGACGCCGGGGTGCCGGAATTTTGCCCCGAAGGGGATCTTTAACGTGCCAGTAAATCCACTGACACGGCTCCCTTGCATTTGCGCACTCTCAAATGCCAGCTGACTGCGCCAGGATACGAACCTGCAACCTTGGGCCCAGCAAGCGAGAACGTTACCGCTGAGCCACGCAGCCCTATTTACATAATTAATAGTCAATCATGTTCCACCCTAACTGGGTGCATCATCAAAATATCACATAAATAAATAAATAAATTAATTAATTAATTAATAAATAAATAGGTCACCTCCGTAGCGTAGCGGTCAGCATGGTTAGCTGCCACCCTGGAGGTCCTGGGTTCGATTCCCGGCTCTGCCACGAAATTTGAAAAGTGGTATGAGGACTGGAACGGGGTGTACTCAGCCTCGGGTGGTCCAAATGAGTAGAGGTGGTTCGATTCCCACCTCAGTCATCCTCCAAGTTGTTTTCCGTGGTTTCCCACTTCGTCTTCGGGAAAATGCCGGGATGGTAGTGTACCCGTATCCACGTGGTCTTACCTGTTGGAATCCGATGGAAGAGCTGGAACGTAGACTCTGGAAGTACCGGGCTGAAATAACCCCCAAAACTCTACCAACTCGGATCAACCAGGGATAAGGACACCTTATTATAAAAGAATGTGATAAGAAGGTGCCAGTGGTCGACGAAATGAAAACGAAAATCAGCTCAAAATGAACTAACAAGACTCTTAAAAATTAAATTAATCTCGGGCATAAGGCTAAGCATTCAATAAAGATAGTAACCTACAGGCCCTCGTAGCCCATTCTGGTTCTAATATAAATCACCAACTCATTCGAAGAAAATTTTAAATGGATCAACAGTTTATTGTCTAAGGAACTGCTGCACTTGTGGAAATTCTCTCCACTCAACAATTAAATATATGATTGCTTCTAATGAAGCACATGATAGTCTGGTGTGACATTAGCCTAAAATTTAGCTAACACATGCTGTTCAAGAATTACAGCATTTTAAACGAAGTTCAAAATAAACGTCATTGGATTCTACAAGATCGTACAAATAAATTTAAAAAATACAAAAACCCTAATAAATTTGTATTAATCAATATACATTTATACATTTAATTCTTTGTTCGAATTTCTCCTACATTATTCATAAATCCATTGACAAGTGTTCTATTGAGATCTGTTAAAAGTCTTATTTGGGCATATCCAACGAACAATGAAGTTAATCGAACGTTATATGGCTTCAGAATTATATAACGATTCATTTTAAATTATTCATGAAATATTTAAATTAACATCCATTAAACTTTCACTTATTATTATTATTATTATTATTATTATTACAATGCTATACAGATATTATTACACGCCTTTCAAATCGGAATTTTTCATAAAAACAAATGTTACTATTAACAATTCATTTTTAGATTAATTGTTACAATGCATAACTTGGTTTAAATGTTGGATTTAAATGTTGATTAGCCTTCTAGTAAGTGAAATCGTGACTGTAATTCACGTTCAAAAATTCACATTAATTTACTCAGTAATAGCTTATCAGCTTATTTAATACTGGAAATCTGATATTGACCATCCATCGATGTCTAATATCTACTTCATTATAACTCAATTCTCGCAAACATTAATTGCTTTACACGTATATTAGCTCTCAATAGCTATAAATAATTACCAAACATTTTTAAGATCCAAAGAGCTTTTATACAACAATCGTAAAATACCATGTTTCAAAATGGACAAATGTTGCAGTGTCATGGACAATTTTTATCAGAACTGTGTTAAATATGTTGTATTCACATGTTCAAATAATAGTATTAGTGATTTTCCAAAATTGTCATTTCGTTTTATGACGAATCTATTTTATACATAGATTTCCTTTCTTTCAATAATATTTCATTGTACTCTCATTTTTCACAAAGATTTCTTTCAAAGAATTATAGATTGATCACTATCAAAAAGAACAATTCAGTTTCCGCCTAAACAAAATTCGAAATGGAAATCCTCCTCTAAGGAAACACGTAAGAAACTACGCCATGAAAAATAGCCCGTCTTAAGAAGGTACAAATAATCCATTAGAATCAAACGCTTAACCAAGTTGGAGTCTTCCAAAAGAATAAAGAAAGTAGAAAAACTGAACGAACTAGAAAAAGTGTCTATATTCAAAACGGAATTCAAGACTGTGGATCGCAAAAGCCTAATCCAAAAACGTAATTTTTCACACTAGAAATCACTATATTTCCGAGTCTATACCGAACTCGATGAAAAATAGACTAACTCGTCTATCAAACAATGTTGCATGAAATTCCAAAAATATTCAGACGTTGCTTAAATAGTCACACGTATTTGTTCTGAATAATGTTCAAGTATACGTGAAATATAGGTCATCTTTTTGCTAACGACTATTCTTATATAATTTTATCGTAGTCTTGGCCCTGTTCTTCTTATATCGTGTCTTCACAACTAATTATAATGCTCAATTTATCGCCAAAGTAAATTTAGAAAAAGAAAAGTAATGCTTTAAAAATAACATCACATTTAATATTAATATTAACTACAAGGGAAAATACATGCTTGGACAGAAATGATAAAAGTATCAATTCTAGCCCTAGAATGCACTTTCTATCTACTGAATAAAAATTGGTGAAAGAAGAACATTCTAAAGTATGACTAATTCATACTGTCTACTTATATGAAATGTTTCCAGCTACCTTGTTCGAAGTCATCTCGATGAAAATGGAAAAGAATGTTTGAAGCACACATTCCTGGTAGGGACTGAACCCTTGTCCTTAGCGTTGCGTAGCTCTCGTACCGCCTGGAACTGCGAAGAATCGAACCCCGTTCCCGGCCGGCTCGAAAAAACAGCTGTTCGCGTGCAAAGTTCATCGCTCCGACACGTCTCAAGATTGCTCGATAGCCTAGTTGAAAATGCCATTGGAAGTTCATATTGTAGAAGTACGAATGTAGCGTCAATATCTCAAGAGTGCCTTCAGCCTCTTCTTATAGAGAATTCTGATATTGAAATGCATAGTTGATCTTATTAATCATTCCAAATGGTCGACACTGCTAAGCGGCTGCATTCCCGTTATTCATTTAGTATCCCTTCATATTACTTGTAGTATATCGAAGTGCATTTCCACACAACATAATATCAACGTTCATTTCTGCAGTATATATTGACCGTACTATAATGTTCAAATGTCTTATAATGGCAGTAGAATATCACCAGTCTATATGAAGACTGTGTTCACTTACATTGCACTCAAATCTAACACAATGGGCTATTCGTTTCTCCCCGTGCGTTGCTAACACTCGCGTCTTGCTATGGCAAGTCAAGACCTATCGTTATGAACCGAACTGTTCTCACTCCGCACAAGTTTAAATTTCACTTGATATGCCTACATTCAGTCATGCCATCGGACGCGTTTCTAGGCCGATACTGAAGTAGTGTACTCAACGAACGAATGATGTGTTATCTCTCCCGAGTGAGATTTTCAAACTGACTGCATGTCTACCCACAATACTCCTGGGTGCAAACGATATGTCAATCGAAGTCGACATAGAATGATTGCGATGACCACCTGATATTCTGAAATGTGCATTTGTAATGTCAAAATCATACTCAGATCGTTTCTACATGAAATACAATGCATTTGCCAGTTGTGGCTCCTCTCTGTAATATCTGTAGATCTTTATAACAGCGTGTATTGGAGTCATGTTTACTCGGCATCCATCTTGAAAGCAATAACTGTACCTTGGACAAAGCACATGTTCGAGATTGTAATGCGGTTGCTAGTACAGCTCCTATGCGAGCGCCACGAAGTCATAGCTCCTGCTTGCAGTTGAAATAATTCCATAAAAATATCAGCTGTGTTCCTTCTAACATGACCAGGTTCCAAGTCAATGCAAAATACTGGCTCAGTAGGCTACCTACTCTAAGGCCATGGCCACCTCCTTCCCTCTTCCTTGCCTATCCATCCCAATCTTCCCTTCCATTCCCATCCCTCATGAGGCCCCTGTTCACTTTGCAGGTGAGGCCGCCTGGGCGAAGTGCTGATCACACCTCCCCAGTTGTATCCAATCCAACCAAGTGTTCCCAGCTCTAGGACACTGCCTGGAAAGGCGGTAGTGGTGAGTTCCCTCGCTGAGTCCGTGGGAACCACTAACCTGGAGGGTAAAATTGACAGAAAATAAATAAATAAATAGATGAATGTACATTTGAATAGAAAATTCCATCATACATACGGGTATGCAGAGGTGGCCCTAGCAGGGTTTTCAGATGGTGCAAGATCCCATTGCGTCGCCCCCATCCCCTGCGGAAACTAAACTGTGCATAGAGACAAAAGATAACATACTTTTTTACATTTGTTACTCAGACCTCCGAAAGATTAATATAGCAGTAGTGTGGATGAGAAACAATACGGCAACAGTAGAAGGACAATTATCTTGTTTGAAAAGGTTTATTTCAACTGCTATGTCGCAGACAACGCTCACATCATGCATACGTCAAATTTGCATCGTAAATTAATTTGAAACAAACTAAGAAAGAACAATAATTAAAACGTCTAGATTACCACCTTCCTCGCTCTTGCGCTTGCAGTTTTTATTAATATAATATTATATAGTATATAATATAATACGAGTATATTTTTCTATAGATAAAATTGCCAAATTTGACAGTCTATCCTGACACATGGTTGAATGTAACTACGTTCTTATAAGTTTTAATTTACTGAAACTTAGTTCTCCTTTAGCGACATTTACAGGTATGGTTAGCAAAATTCGAAGTGCTGTCCACACATTTGGGAATCCATCCTGCCAACCTTTTTGTTTAATAAGTTGAAAAACATTTATTGGTTCTGCTGATTCAAACTCTATCAACAATGGATTCAAGTGTAAAAGTATCTCAACCAATTTACAACCAAACTGTCACATTTTCCCCATCGGTTAAACTTATTTCAAAATCTGCAGAGTCGGTTTCTAATTTCGAGTTTTCAGGAATTGGTTTGATACTGTACAGTGAGAATTGAGACTCGCAGAGACGGTGTGGCGGCTGGGGGCACTGTGTATTGCAGCGTGTCGAGTAGAGCATTGGCGCTAGCAGCAGCGTAGCACCCAACTAGTTCAACACATTTACACTTTTAACGTACAGTATTTAATAATCATCATTACTTACATGAATTTCTGAGTATTTTCTGGAAATGCTGTCATTCAATTTCTATAAACAGACGTTGCACCGACGTAAGAAGTTTTGGTACACTCGCAGTAATTCATCCTCACTGATATTTGGTATCAGTGCAGTTATTTCGTTCTCAAGAGCCTCCAGAATACGTGGATTGTTGATGTATACCTTTTGTTTGAGGTTCCCCCACAAGTAAAAATCGCATGGAGCTGAAACTTACGAACACATTTTCTGCAAAATCTTCTTGATACGATAAGATTCCAATAGGAAAATTCGATGTTTTGTTCTAAACCTAACCACGTTCACGGGATATGAAGTAGGCTACAGTACTTCACAGCAAGTCTCAAAACTAAGGTATCTTGCCAGCTACGTATGTAATAAATGATATGATAGCATCCAGGGCTTCCCGACGCGCTGTTGTAATCGGTACATGCTGTAAATCTGGCGATGAGTCACTGCGACCTGCCACGGCACGGCCTCTGCGAGGCTCCGCTCTATAGGAAAAGCCCTCAATGTATATTGTTCCTATAATATTATTCGAAGCCGACATAATTTCCTAGGAACACTACAGTAATATTCTAATATTAATGAATGTATCTAGAACGTTCCTAGATTATTGTTATTATTGTGGGCTTATAGGATTGTAAGTCGCGCTACACAAAACAAATATGCCTAACATGATGTTGTTTCTAACATGTTACTAATACAGCGAGAGCCTTCCCTATAGAACGGGGCTTTGCCGGGCCGTGTGGCGGGCGGAAGGTTTTAAGTCACCGCCAATTGACTAGCATCTACCGTTAAGCCACAGCGGGTTGGGAATCGCCGCATGCGGTCATAGCATTGATCAATATCCTAGCTGGCAAGATACCTTAATTCAGAGGGCTAAGACGTGTGGTGAAGTACTGTAGGCTATCTCGTATCCTGTGAGCATGGTTAGGTATTGAACAAAACATCGAACTTCCCTAGTGGAAACGTATCTTCTCAAGAAGCAGTTTTCCAGTAAATGTGTTCATACGTTTCAGCGCCGTACGATTCTTACTTGTGGGCGAAACTCAAACCAAAGGTATACAGAAACAATTCGCGTGCTCTGCAGGCTCTCGATAACGAAATAATAGCATTGATACGAAATATCAGTAAGGATGAATTACAGCGAGTGTACCAAAACTTCCTACGATGGTGCGCAATTCCTTGTTTAGAAATTGAAGGATAGCATTTCCAGCAACTACTCTGAAATTCATGTAAGTAAATATGTTTATTAAATACGTTCAAATGTGTAAAGGTGTAAAACTAGTTTGGCGCTACTCTTCTGCTAGTGCCAGTGCCTTGCCCGACACGTCATACGACGCCTGCAAGGTCCCGTTTTACAGGGAAGGCTATCAGAGAGGCGCTGCGGTGGACAGAACTATAGATGTATAGATATGGGTTTCAACTCGTTAATATTTCTAGAACGTTAAATGTGAATTTTACGCCATATCTATACCTTTGAAATGCGCATACCCCGGCTCACTGATATATACACAGAATAATTTTTTTTTGCGGGTAGAGTTAAAGAGTGATAAGTTTGTTGGGTTTCATTTTTTGCGCAGACATTCTATCGTTGATTATTCTGCCCCCTCCATACGACAGCATCCGGTGCGTTCGCACCGTTCGCACCGCCCTAGGGCCGCTCCTGCGGGTATGTGTCATGAATTTAGTTGAATGATGCAGGCTAGAAAATTACTTGTGTACTAATGAGACAACTGCCTACCATTGACTTTCTAATGTCAATAACTTATTTTTCCTCAAAACAGATGACCGACAACTCAAATGAAATGTAAATAATCAGTTAAAGTGGATGCTACTTTATTTTGATATTGCAAATTTTAAGTAAATAGCACATCCTTGCGGTGCCAACAAATTCCACTCTGTGACAATATCACTAACTTCCAATCTTTCCCCTCTCGCTAGTCGCCTCCCAGTCCTATGTTGGTATACAGTCCAACCGAGCAGTCCACTTCAGGTCATTTTTCTCTATTGGCTATAAGAACTTAAGAAAATGACCCTTACGAGATTGTTATGCTGAGCTACAGTACTTTCTCTCATCTGGCTAAGAGTGTGACCGGTTTAAGGTCAAGTATGGAAGAGGACAACATTCTCACATAGCGGATTATGCAGGCGCAGCAAAGTTTTATAGGGGCAGTTTAAATTTGTGGTTTAATTTCATACAAGCTAGATTTTAAATACATTCTGAATTGGTCACAGTACCTTTGACCCACCATGGAAAACTCCAAGCCCGCTATAAACACTCTACAACAGAATGAACTAATCGTTTGCAACCCAGTCGCCAGTAAAATAGTTTCCCATCAGCCAATGAATACAGTATGTCAGCTCGAGTTCACAGAGGTTTGTATAGCCAACTCAAACCTATCAGTCATTGATTCGTGAATTTTAACTGCCTCTAACTTTTACACCACCTTATCTTAAAGCATTTTGACACAACTAGTGAGCAAATGAATATAAATTTACGTATGTCATATTTCGATACGAATCTTTGGCCTGGTGTCAAATGGGTCAATACTATTTTGTTTAAATTAGAACTAGTTTTTTTACTTGGTTTTAACTAATCCACAATATAATAAAATGCCCGACGTATTTGGTAAATAGAATATCTTCTTGTATGTGAACTCTGTCTTACTATGTAGCTCCTAAAGCCATGAAGATACAAGATGTGAAGAGTTCTCATGAGTTATGTATACACTGATTAGATAGCAACTTGCTAACAAGGAAGGAATTAGTTTAACAGTAAATCATTGGTGGGGTATCGTGAGAAATTGTGCAAGAGTTGATATTTTTTGACATTACTGTACTGTAGACCTTTTAGCGACAAGCTGTAGAAATAATCTTGTAGTGAAATATTAAAGAACCAACAGAGCCAACATACAGTATATGATCCCCATCATAAAGAAAGAGCAAACTAGAGTGTTCTCTCTCTTCCCCATACCATTCTCCTTCAACTACAAACCAAGCGGGAGCAAGATTCCTGACGTCACCATGTATGGTGGTGTGTTGTGAGTACCTGCGAAAGCATCAGGGAGCTGAAGTGCTGCATCCTCAAGTTTATTACAGTCGACGGCTTATTAGAAAGTGACTGGTTATGCGTATGGAATCCAGAAACTTCTCTACGGCAAATCTCCACCGCTCTCCTGGGGAATAGCGCTCTTCCCCATTGAAGGAATTCACAGCTTGAAATTCGCGCTGAACAATGGAAATGAGCCCTAAAGGAAGTAGAAGCACCCAAGGGGTATATCTAATCCTGCGGAATTTCATTTAGCCCAGAGGGAGCTGCAGTCTAGTATAACACCTCCAGAGCCGTTACTTCGCATGCGACACTGCTTAACTTGCGAAAAAGCAACATTGCCATGATTGTTATCACCCAACCTCTCACTGGTTCCTTTAACTGCTCGAGGGAAAATGGCCAAGTATCATTCTCCAGTTGAGATATCATCATTTCTTTTGAAGAACAATGTAGTTATTTGATGTCCATCCTTATGAAGATACACAGGCTTAGTGGAAACTATATAAAAGAGAGTGAAACGAATGCAAAGTCAGCATAATATTCTGTAAACAGCAACTGTACAAAACAATTAAACAGAGATACAAGAAAGTCAATGGCAATATAATACGTAAAATGGACAGTGTCGCCTCCGTAGCGTAGCGGTCAGCATGGTTAGCTGCCACCACGGAGGTCCTGGGTTCGATTCCCGGCTCTGCCACGAAATTTGAAAAGTGGTACTGTACCCTTTTACCTACCAATACCTGTTGAATCCCTGGATAGCAGCTGGATCGTAGAACCTGAAAATTCCCCGGCTCTAAAGACCCCCCAAGTTCTACCAACAGACACAGGGATAATAGGGCCACTCGAATACCTAACAGGATGTATTAAGACTGACCAAAGCTCAGAAAAAGAAAAGACTAGCTCAAAACACAAGAATTCTTCAAGAGGAAGAAAGAATCTCAAAGGTGTGGTAAACACTAAAATACCTAGCGATGGCCCCCTTAATACACCCTTCCATCACCTCTATAAAGCATCACGAAATAATTAAAACCAAGTAATAAAGTAGTTTATTGTAAGAATAAACAAGACAGAAAGAACAATCAATTTTGTCGATACCACGACCAATCAAAAAAAGAAAAAAATCTCATTGATAATACTGGATTGTCTTTCAAAAAAAATATATTACCCATTATCTCAACTAACTTTTAATTGATTAAAATATAAGGCATATTAATAACAATAATGATCAATCCCATAGGGTAAGCATTTACAAAAAGAAAAATGTTATAAGACTTGAATACATTAAATTCGTTTCGGTTCCTTAACTGAAATAACATCTTATACAAAAATATCCTGATTATAATTAATAATCCTACACGACATCTTCAGTAACATTATATGTTCTTGTTATTAAATGAAGAAATTCATATGGCCTATTTACAGAGTATAATTTACACAAAATTCCAGAATAATTTCAATTATTCTTTTCCCACTGACTTAATGTCACGACATTCATTTCTGCTTAATATTGTTACATTTCTAGTTTTAGGGTAATTCTGCCGAACAGTTAAGCTAAGCAAAAATTAATCATAAATTCAGCATTAAATAGTTATCGGTTTCCTTGTTAAACATACATCCTATGGCAAAATCGTTATATTAATTTTACTGGAAATATTGAACCGGATATCCACTCAAGATTCTCAATAATACTGCTCAGAAAAATATTAATCTTCACACAGGCATTTTCACGATAACAGCGATAAAGTCAACTATGACCAAATATTAACCATACTAGGTTAAAAACAACACCTCTCTAGGTTAAAACCCCAATCAATCTAATCCTGATTGGCACACCTGGCTCAATCCTCAACAAGAAAAATATGCTTTACAAAGCACTGCATCAATATACTTAAACACAAAGACATTACTCATAGTACATGCCTCTCTAAAGTCGAACATGCACCTATAATAGGAGCCTTACTGTTATAAATCCACAATTATGAAAATCAGCTGTTTATAGAAAAATCCTGAACTCATGTGCGAAAAAATAATATGATTCTGTAACAGATTACCAACAAAGCCCAGTGGATTTCAGAAATATTCCACCTATCTTTAAAAACTTGCCTTACATTGATGTATTACATGATCCATAATTCTTAAACGTATGACTTATAGTAAGTCGTCCCTGGGATTATCCTCGCAAATTTGGATGTCGTTCAAATACCCTCTTAATAGAGAAAAACTATTGCACCAAAGGCAATGATATCAATTTAATCCAGTGTTAACTTCATAAGAAAAGGAAAGTATAACACTCCCCAACCACACAAACTGAGGTTGTAAAAGCGATCTATAAAAAATAAATTCAATCACAAAATAAGATCTTCCCTGAATTTCCCGAACGCGAAAATGTCGATGGATTAGTCCTACAGCATGGATCTAGGTTAGCAACAAAGGCTAAGCGACAAATGACCCATTAGGCAATCCATTTCGAAAATCACGCTCAGAAAATACAAGTTAAATCTATTAATAAACTGCAGAAAAAAATAGTCAAAGGACTCGAAGTAACATTCAGAATAACAGGATCCGAAAACTTCCTAATATCGTAATAAGAATACGAAAAGGAAAATTCTCCTCAAAGAATACGATGATCCACGCGAAAGTGCTTAAAGAACAACACTAGAATATGAAAAACTCAATCAAAGTTCCCTAAAGAAAATGTGTTACTAAAATGTTCTTACACAAGAAAAACTGTAGATCTTCTTCCTACATTTGTTTCTCGACAAATAAGAATGAGCATATCAGTTTAAATACTGTAAAATACTACTGAAATTTTTAATTTATTCATTAAATTACACAAAGGATGCACTCATTTTTATGAGTCAAAATCCTGGCATCATAGAAGGTCAGTTTCGAAATAAACATCGAACCTGCACTTTCTACTCAACCATTTAATCTACAAAATCAAATATGGCAATATGTGGTAGTTCAAAATGTCCACGCTACGCTACTGTAACAAGTTGAAGTGATCTGTACCTTTGGCGAATCTAGATGAGGAAAAAAAGGATATCGTTGGCCATACTAAGCTCCAGACCAACAGAACACATGCTGGACTCCAACTGGGTTTCCAGAGAACGAACCAAAGTCCTCCTAGGCTCGAACAACACCCGGTCGGTCGAAATAGTTCCAACATATCCTGGCGATATCTTCCCATACATATTCGAATACCGTTGGACGGACCGCACACAGTTTATCAACTCGTCACGAAGCGAGGGTGAACTCGAACAGCCGCTAAATAGTTCCAATATATGAACGCGAATGCTAGCAAGTTCACAAGGGTCGACGCGGCCCCTTGTATCACGAGAGTCGCTTGCACACTTCATGCTAAATGAAAGTTGCTGCCAACATGTCCCCGCTACACTCTGCTAATGCAGTATCCTTATATTAATTTAGCCTACCATCGTAATGGATATAAGCTTCATAGTGTTCCTTCCCTCTAGATACCTTGCTTGAGAATGTGCTCTTTTCAAAAAGTATAAGCACTGTGAAGAGTGAATCAAGTCTAGGCTGCATTTCCACGACGGTTTATATGCAGAGTTTTGTGACACATTACAGCTGAGCTCGCGGTCGGGATTATGAAAGTATCCATCCGCATGGCCCGTTAGTTGCTGTCGATACACGGTCGCAAAGATAAACTATTACATGTTTAAGACCATGTCTGAGCCCTATTAAACACGTGTATACTTCACGTAGAATGCTGAACGAACTAGCGTATACACTCCAGCGCGGTCACACGTTTTTAAAACTACCGTTAGCTGGCGACTTCACTTTCACTGTTTTCAGGCTCAAACCTCTACGCTGTCGGTTTCTCTACTCATTGCTCTCTGCAGGAGGTCGTCTCGGTCTCACATCCGCTACCCCACTCCTTCACACGTCACGACTCGATACGAAATATATCGCAGTCGAAACGTAATCAGTAGTGAGTTAACAGATCATCTTCTGTTCTTCATACTTTCTTAACAATAGCTTTCTGCCATGGAAATATACATACAGACGTATGTAGCTGCTTACATATAGCGCTAAATATGCTTTAATTTGTATTAATCACTCTCAGGTGAATCGATCGATATAGTGTTAGACACAGTCAACATGGTTATTATCGATGACCTTCGGGTTTCTCGTCGGAAACACGAGCTCTGCCGATCTCTTTCTTGATAGCATGACTTTTGCTCGCTGTAGACCAGCTGTAATTATAGACTTCAGAGGCTAGTTAGGAAGTTACAAGGTGTTCCCAAAATACTGTAACCATGTCTGTACTTAAGACCTTTATGAATAATGGTGCATTTTCCCTTTGATACCTTAAATAAAAGTCTCCTTAACTTTTATTTACACCATTCCAGGTAATCTCGGCATATGTAGCATTATTCAGTCAACACTCAGACTATCTTCTTCACATATCTTTTCAGTTTTTTTGCATTGAAACGACCTATCATTTCTCTTCCATTTAGGCTTACTATCTCATAACAATTATTTCCTTTTATTATAGTGACTTCTCTGTCATGGTAATCTCTTTCTTGATAGTCGTTAACAGGTAGAATGCGTGACATCTCAGTGCTTAATTTCTTTTTGAAAATGTTTTTCCTTTGTCCCGGTCAGGCGTTCTTTCTGAACTCCGACCTTCACTGCTAGTGCTGGGTTGTGACTTATCTGGATTTTCATCCTTTCTTTCCTTCGATTTTCTTCGTCCAACCTCCGTGGACTTATCTCGCCCTCTCTTGAGCCTCTCCTGTTGCACTTTCTTATCGGATGCCTCCGTCCGATAATTGTTGTATCTTGAGTACCCTTGATTTTGTCTCTTATCTCTGTTTTCATGGGTATCCCTATCATTCCTATTATATCTGTTATCTCGATTATTTTGATCATATCTGTAATTCCTGTTATAAGTTGTTTCTCGATGATCATTCCGGTTTCGATCATTATCTCTTCGATATAAATTTCTTTCCTCGTAGCGACGTTGCCATGGCCTCTCCTGGGCGTCCCTACGTTGGTTTTCCCATCTCCTCTCTTCCTGATGGGTATTTCTAATAGGACCCATTCTATCATCTCTTCTTTGCCCAAAACGATCCGTCTGCTGTGTACGGTTCATCATTACCGCGTTTACAATTTTCGATTCCTGCCTGGCATTTTTGATTATGGTAGGTTGCGTCATCATACTCATATGATCTTATCGACGTAACAAGTCATCTAACGACTTTAAAGACGATACTCCGGAAGAAATAATTGATCTCCTTACTTCCGCAGGCAATTGACGTGAGATAGCTTCAAGGAGTTCTTCCTGGGTTAACGGCGGCTGAAGAAAACGGAGTTTTGCTAACTGACGCGCAAAGTATTCAGCATAGCTGGTTGGTCCTGTACTGGAGTACTTGCGTGAATAGACTTCCGATCTCACATTTTGTTGGACCTCGATCGACCAAAATCTTTGTATGAAGGCTTCCGAAAACTGTTCAAAATTGTCAAATGTGTAACGAAAAGCCCTGAACCATTGTAACGGAGCATCGGTAAGAAACCTTTCCACCATACGTAGCTCACGCTCACGTGGCACATGTGACTCCAAAAAGTAATCTCTTAATGCCCTGACAAATTCGATTGGTGTCATTCCATCCAAGTTGCTAAACTTCCTAGGTTTGTCATCAAAGTTTCGTATTATGGTTACATTCGGTGTCCTTTCCAATGATTTCGATGTATAATCATCCACGCCTACGTTGGGGTTCGGAGAACTAAAAGTTTCCCTGCTTGTTCGAATGGGACTCGAATGTTCCATTTGACTGAGCCGAACGTTGGGTTCGTTGTTGGGAGATTCCTGCATCATCCTTTCCCTACCATCAGGTACTATCACTTCAGGTTGTTCAACTACAACTCTAAAATCGGACTGTAAAAGTGATCGCAATCGATCTTTTAGCGTATCTAAACTGATATGCCCCTCTAGATTAATTTGTTCGAGACCCTTTCTAATTTCATTAATTTCGGAAGTTTTCTTCTCCCTGACCTCATTTAACTCTATCTTACTTTGGTCGACTTTAGTTTCAACACTGTTAATACGTTTCTCTAAATCGGATATGTTATTAACCTGTGTATTTTGAATTCCATCCATTCTTTTGCTTAGATCTTCCCTAACATTTATTATGTCTTTGCTATTAGTTCCAAGACCAGTGGCAAGTTTAGATTCTAACTTAGATTTCTCAACTTTAAAACATTCCTCATTAATTTTCATGATATCTTGACGAAATGTTACAATATTGTCTCTTATGATCCCTTTCAAATCGATGTCAAAATCATCCCTGAGAAGTTTCGTATGATCAGTGACCTGAGCTCGGAGTGTCCCCATTTCACATTTCAACTGCTCCAGGCTATTCTGGGTCTGATTAGTTTCATGGGAAAACTGTAGCTGAAGTGCTTCTAATTTTTTTTTACTGAGCTTCACACTTTTTTCAAAGTCCAGTCTAATCTCAACTTGAAACTCTTTATTAGATTTTTCTAGCTCCATTAACTTAACCTCCGTCTGATTTTGACTAGATTCGATTTTTCGGACCTCTAGCTCCATTTTATTTTGACTGGATTCTATTAATCCCACATCTGTTCTTAAATCATTGATTTGGGATTGCATAATCCTTACATTAGAGTTTACATCCTTTACTGTTTCCTCAATTCCCCTTTGACTAGTCTGAACATTGTTAAGATCTGTTTGCATTGAAGTTTGACTATTTTGCATTGATATTTGACTATTTTGCATTGATGTTTGACTAGTTTGGATATTGTTAAGATCTGTTTGCATTGAAGTTTGACTAGTTTGGATTCTTTCTTGGGCAACCTGTACCAAGCCAACATTAGCCCGTAGTGTACTGATATCTAGTTGTGTTTTTCTATTATCGTCCTGAATATCTTCGATATTAGATTCTACACTGGTAATCTTCTTTTCTACCCTTTTAGAACTGTCATTGATAGCCTTCAATGAGGATTGCATAGTATCAATTTCCCCCCTGATACCTTCAGCAACTGCATCTTTTATCACTTCCTGACTTTGAATAACAGTTTCAGACATATGGTCTAATGCAGATTTAGTTTGGACCTTAATATTTTCTATGTCCTGATTCAAATTGTCCATTTTATGTTGAATAATTTCAAACATCTTCTTAACGTCACCAACAGTCACCATATTACTTTCAGACATGCTTCACTACACTTCACAAGAAATAAGAATACCACACCAACAAAGCACAGCGAGTACATCTACAAACAACCACCATTTACCATACATGCTCATTCTTATTGTCTAGCGTTACCTTAAAATAAGCTTATGTCTAAACACAAAGTGCCCCATTTGATTTGGGATCGACCATATACAAGTGCGTGTTGGTTTATATCGGTGAAGGTCTATGATTCTACCATTACTTAAATTTTAAATTTACTACAAATACTTCTATTTTAATGATGTCAGCAATGATCATCAGCCGGAAACAAGTAGAACAAATTATTAACAAAGCGTGTGGCACCACTCCAATACATAAAATAAAATAAAAATTAATAATGGTTGCAATACCACTTGTAAGTCAAGTAGCTCGAGTATCCTCGTAATTGCTTTGTTCCATAGGAATTCCAATAGTTCGTGCCAAAATATTGGTTCACCATTATTTTATCGCCTTGATTCATAGTCACACAAGAAACACGGTGTTCCAATTCGCGATCTGTGTTACATGATCATAAAACTAATTTCCACTCTGTACTTTCAGTTTCAATTTTGGCGGAATTATGGCATTCAACTCCCTGGTATTCGCTCTGGTATTCCAGTTTTTCGAAGCCCCACGTTGGGCGCCACCTAATGTACCCTTTTACCTACCAATACCTGTTGAATCCCTGGATAGCAGCTGGATCGTGGAACCTGAAAATTCCCCGGCTCTAAAGACCCCCCAAGTTCTACCAACAGACACAGGGATAATAGGGCCACTCGAATACCTAACATGATGTATTAAGACTGACCAAAGCTCAGAAAAAGAAAAGACTAGCTCAAAACACAAGAATTCTTCAAGAGGAAGAAAGAATCTCAAAGGTGTGGTAAACACTAAAATACCTAGCGATGGCCCCCTTAATACACCCTTCCATCACCTCTATAAAGCATCACGCAATAATTAAAACCAAGTAATAAAGTAGTTTATTGTAAGAATAAACAAGACAGAAAGAACAATCAATTTTGTCGATACCACGACCAATCAAAAAAAGAAAAAATCTCATTGATAATACTGGATTGTCTTTCAAAAAAAAATATTACCCATTATCTCAACTAACTTTTCATTGATTAAAATATAAGGCATATTAATAATAATAATGATCAATCCCATAGGGTAAGCATTTACAAAAAGAAAAATATTATAAGACTTGAATACATTAAATTCGTTTCGGTTCCTTAACTGAAATAACATCTTATACAAAAATATCCTGATTATAATTAATAATCCTACACGACATCTTCAGTAACATTATATGTTCTTGTTATTAAATGAAGAAATTCATATGGCCTATTTACAGAGTATAATTTACACAAAATTCCAGAATAATTTCAATTATTCTTTCCCCACTGACTTAATGTCACGACATTCATTTCTGCTTAATATTGTTTCATTTCTAGTTTTTGGGTAATTCTGCCGAACAGTTAAGCTAAGCAAAAATTAATCATAAATTCAGCATTAAATAGTTATCGGTTTCCTTGTTAAACATACATCCTATGGCAAAATCGTTATATTAATTTTACTGGAAATATTGAACCGGATATCCACTCAAGATTCTCAATAATACTGCTCAGAAAAATATTAATCTTCACACAGGCATTTTCACGATAACAGCGATAAAGTCAACTATGACCAAATATTAACCATACTAGGTTAAAAACAACACCTCTCTAGGTTAAAACCCCAATCAATCTAATCCTGATTGGCACACCTGGCTCAATCCTCAACAAGAAAAATATGCTTTACAAAGCACTGCATCAATATACTTAAACACAAAGACATTACTCATAGTACATGCCTCTCTAAAGTCGAACATGCACCTATAATAGGAGCCTTACTGTTATAAATCCACAATTATGAAAATCAGCTGTTTATAGAAAAATCCTGAACTCATGTGCGAAAAAATAATATGATTCTGTAACAGATTACCAACAAAGCCCAGTGGATTTCAGAAATATTCCACCTATCTTTAAAAACTTGCCTTACATTGATGTATTACATGATCCATAATTCTTAAACGTATGACTTATAGTAAGTCGTTCCTGGGATTATCCTCGCAAATTTGGATGTCGTTCAAATACCCTCTTAATAGAGAAAAACTATTGCACCAAAGGCAATGATATCAATTTAATCCAGTGTTAACTTCATAAGAAAAGGAAAGTATAACACTCCCCAACCACACAAACTGAGGTTGTAAAAGCGATCTATAAAAAATAAATTCAATCACAAAATAAGATCTTCCCTGAATTTCCCGAACGCGAAAATGTCGATGGATTAGTCCTACAGCATGGATCTAGGTTAGCAACAAAGGCTAAGCGACAAATGACCCATTAGGCAATCCATTTCGAAAATCACGCTCAGAAAATACAAGTTAAATCTATTAATAAACTGCAGAAAAAAAATAGTCAAAGGACTCGAAGTAACATTCAGAATAACAGGATCCGAAAACTTCCTAATATCGTAATAAGAATACGAAAAGGAAAATTCTCCTCAAAGAATACGATGATCCACGCGAAAGTGCTTAAAGAACAACACTAGAATATGAAAAACTCAATCAAAGTTCCCTAAAGAAAATGTGTTACTAAAATGTTCTTACACAAGAAAAACTGTAGATCTTCTTCCTACATTTGTTTCTCGACAAATAAGAATGAGCATATCAGTTTAAATACTGTAAAATACTCCCCCTCAGCCATCCTCGAAGTGGTTTTCCGCGGTTTCCCACTTCGTCTTCGGGCAAATGCCGGGATGGTACCTTCTTCAAGGCCACGGCCGCCTCCTTCCCTCTTCCTTGTCTATCCATCCTAACCATCCCTTACCTTCCCTCATGAGGCCCCTGTTCGCTTTGCAGGTGAGGCCGCCTGGGCGAGGTGCCAATCCCACCTCCCCAGTTGTATCCCTTCCGATTCGATGTTCCCAGCTCTAGGACACTGCCCATAGAGGCGGTAGTGGTGAGTTCCCTCGCTGAGTCCGTGGGTTCCACCAACCTGGAGGGTAAACGACTAAAAAAAATGGACAGTTGAGACATGTTTCATAAACTCGTATTAAAGTGATGGCTACGAGGCGCTTGCTGTTTCTATGATGGTGAATTGAATCTTGGCATTTGAGGGGGCTTCGATGTGAGAGAACCACTTCTGTAGATTGTTTGGCAGTTTAATATTCCATTAAGGACTAAATCAGGCACCCTGGCGCCCTTATATCCACAGTAATTGAAAGGGACACAAACCCCACAGCATAATAATAATAATAATAATTATCTTAATGCTATGGGTTTTGCTTCCCTTTTAACTTGTGTGCCGTGAAAGACTCCTTTATTATTATTATCATTGGAGTGAATCACTATGGCTCTTAAAATAGGCCTGCATAATTCATCCAACTAATATAAAAGTGCTGCTGTGTGCTGCAGGCTTGTAGAATTAAATCCGGGTACAGTCAGTTGGAATATAAAGGTTAAACACATGAGATACCCGTGTTAGTACAGATACCATCCAGGACAATAATCCACCACATCAGCAATTCAAAGCCAAATTACTTAAAAGGGACGTGAATCTGATGACATTACGATTAAAAAATTATCCTTCAAGTACCTTTGTATTTACTTTTAGGTAATCAATGCAAACTCCTTTTCTCCGGATTATCTCCACTATGAATGTGAGTCCATACCCAGGATGTACTTGCACACAGCTTCCCCTTCTCCTTGTACACATGCTATACATATTATAATAGCTCACATCCCAGTTCCTAATTCTATATTGCAGCCCAGGTTTGAAAGTTATCCTAAATGTGTAGTAAAAGATCAATTTCAGGGTTGAAATAAACACTAACGCGTGTATTAGTGTGACAAGAGTTAAGCTGGTTACTCTTCTTCGCATCAGTTATGGGAAGTTAATTCAAATTTGGTGAAGGTTGGAAATAAACTTCGCTGATATAAAACTGTAACCAATATTATTATGAGCCCCCCATGATAGTTTGATTTAGGTTATTAACATTCAATGATTTATTTACATAAGTTACTTCTATATCACTATTTCAATCGTGTTTGCAACGTGTCCCAATGTATTGGTCCATTCGTAGTAGATGGAGTGGCATTATTTCATAAAAGTGTTATAATTATCACTATTATTATTATTATAAGTCATATTTTAATTCGAGGGTAATGTACGGTTTTGTCTGACGATGATATTCTGACGCTTGATTTAATTCTACGTTTTATGTTCAACTTGTACAATACTTATTTCTAATGCAAGGAATATTAAGTTTGGCCACCACAAACTTGGATTAGATGAATAGTGTAACAGTTGTCTAGACGGTATTTTGGAAGATTGGGATTTTCTCTGACTAATTGGAACTCCCTAAAACTCGCCGGAACAGCAGCTTGACAATGCTTATGTCACGTAATTTCAGCTGGGTGATATGTACGTCAGTGATTGGAGGGCACAAAATTTGAATCTGGTGAGAGAGAGAAAATATGGGGAGGAGAGTAGAGTGGCGGTTCACGGACGTCAACCTGGAGCACAGGCGAAGGACTAAAACCAGGTGTATCGGCTGTTCCTAACCATATTGTTTTATGCAGCTAACTAGCGTTGTTATCAGGAAGGTCGACATTTCTCTGCTTGCTTCCCCTATGGTACTAATGCATTGCAATCATATCCTGCAAGCGATACTGAACACTATTATTTTCCCCTCAATGTGACTACGGACTAATATGCTGATATGGTGATAGAGGACTGTTAAGTACGTAGACATATGTGACTTTCAAAAACCTGATAAGCACAAATACAACACTGCAGACGACAAGCAAATTTCAGGTACCGGTAATTAAAATGAATAATCCGAGCTGCTGAAACATGGAATAACGAATATTTATTTAGATATGCATATAGGCCTACATCTAATGTTGTTGAATTGTTTGCAGAAATTCAAGATGGTGGCAGCACGAAATTTTTAAAACATGTTATTATTTTCTCAAATTATATTCCAGCGATAGAAGTGAAGCGTTGTATAATGAACCACCACAATAGTCGTTATCTACTAGCACTGAATTATCTTGCTTGCTTTTCAAAAATTACAGAACCCGTGAGTATGTCTTTCCTTAAAATGATATCTTATGACTCGTTACAGGAAGATGCCATCTCTACAGGAGAAGTCATCTTTAACCGATAGTGGAATTCATACATTCTCTCACGTAATGTTATTATTCTAGTGGTGATGGTGGTGATAGTTTTAAGGGTAGAACATCGTGGACAGCAACTCCATTTCTCTAGAGTATGTATGGTAATTCATAGAGTATAGGCATGTTAATTTCTGAAAAGGAACATCTCTTACTGCTGCTCTATTGAACCGGTCTTCGGGAAAATCGATAAACCAGTCCTATAAACTAAATATTGCCTTACATATTTTCTTAGAGTTGTAATCATGTATTGTGGACAGCGCCTCATTATGTAACTTTGGACAAATGTTTTCCAATGCTATGAATTGGGTTGGTGTGAGCTATCTTGAGCAATGGTGAAAGCTTTAGTTTAAGATAGGGCAAGCGCTGGTGTCAGCAATAGTAAGACGATTTCACTATCTTAAAATACTATTTTAATTTTTATTTTCTAAAATGACTACAATGTTTGGATATTGAGTTTTGAGTTTGAAATTGTTGCCCTATACTGTACTGTATCACAATGTAGGCCATATATCGATAGATGTTTAGTCCATCGCATGGACAATCTATTTAATTGTTGGGAGAATTTTGAGATGGAATGCACCAATAGAATAAATGTAAATCGACTATATTGGTTCCTCACAGAACTACTTGTGATTTGGCGCCCAATATTGTGTAAGATAATAAATGCTTTACTTCTTTTTTTTTTAGAATTTCCTTTACAGTAATGTATGGTCAGCCTCCGTGGCTTAGGCGGCAGCACGCCGGCCTCTCACCGCTGAGTCCGTGGTTCAAATCCCGGTCACTCCATGTGAGATCTGTGCTGGACAAAACGGAGGCAGCCAGGTTTTTCTCCGGGTACTCCGGTTTTCCCTGTCAAAATTTCATTCCAGCAACACTCTCCACTATCATTTCATTCCATCTGTCATTCATTTAATCATTGCCTCAGAGGAGTGCGTCAGGCCTCGGCAGCCGGCACAGTTCACGTCCTCGCCGCTAGATGGGGGCTTCCTTCATTCCATTCCTGACCCGGTCGGAGACTGGAAGCAGGCTGTGGATTTTCATTCATTTTCTTTACAGTAATGTATGGACAAATATAATTACAGTCTCTCTGATTATAGGGGCGTGGTGGCGCAGTGGTCAAGCTGCTGGCCTCTCACCAAGGTGAACAGGGTTTGATTCCCGGTCAATGCATGTGAGATTTTCAAAGTGAAATGCCGTGTCCTGTGGTTCGGATTCCAAGTAAAAAGGTCGTTTCGTGGCTCATGATCTCATGCTTCCTTCCTTCAGTCTCTTTGACAAAAGATTCCTTGATGAGTAAGACTATTTATATATATTTTTTGTCTCATTGCTGTTCTCTTCTGGTAGATCTTTAAGAACTAGCGCATACGTTGTATTTCTTTTCAGTTCTGGACATCAATCTTACTATAACTTGCAGACCTCAAGTAGCACTGCTAGAATGGTGTCGTAAGCTGTAGCCGACCCACGGCTGTCCAACCACGTATCGCACGTTGCGCTTCTTCCGTGGTGAACAAAATTAATGGCAATAAATAGAAGTACAAGCACACGATTTATTCATATTGTATTAGAATTAATAGTTTTGTAGTATTTTAGGTATATTAATGCTATCACTGCAAATGTTTGAGGGATTCACTGCATCATTAGACACTATGGATGAACCGCACCTGTTATGAGCACGACTATGCTGTGGTGTATTAAAAATAGACAATTCACAGGAGAAGGTTAGTTCAAAAAAGTAGCAATAAAAAGACGTCGCGATAGATGGAGAGTTACTTGGTGATAAGGGTAGCTGTACAGATAGTAGATTGTACGGAATTAACTTTGGAACACAGTTTGGATGAACCACGATGTAAAATATCACCTATGGCAATGTGAATTAGGCTAAGATGGATTATCTAATTACTCTTTCCTCGCAAAACATTATTTCCGTAAGACAACTTACCTTAGTTTGTTGAATCTGGTGAGCCGAGTATTCCTACGATCGGCCAACAAGCGAAACCTGCAACAAGAAATTATTATGATTTTTTAATTTAATATGAATATCCTATCACGAGTAGCCTATACCTAGGTATAGACGTTAGGACAAGTGGGATAAAATATTCAACCATGTCTTAACAAAAATCTCTTCAAAGAAGAATTTCAATATATTCACAAGGAACACTGACCAAATAGACTCTCCAATATTGAAGGAACTTAATAATGATATAATTTTAAGGCTCACAAAATGAACGAACCTTAATCCCGAAGCTCTCGATGAGATTCAACGCCAATACGAAGCGTTTGAACGTTAGTGTCAGGGACCCGGAACAGAACGTAACGCGGAACGGAACTCTTGTCTATGTGGAACGGAGAAATTCCGTTATCTCCAAGGTTATTTCCAAGTTGTAACGTTACCGCTGTCTGTTCCAAGCGTAACGTTACCGTCCTGGAACGGAACTGATTCTGAAACCGTACCCGGTATCTGGAACAGTGGAATGTTAGCCGAGCCTGTACCGGTACAGCGTATTGGAGACGGGTGGAACGTTACGTTGTCCCGTACCGAAATGAACAGAGGAATATCCGATACGTTACAGTTCGGAACATTCTACTTATAATAACGGAACAAACAGACGGAACGGAACGTTACAAATTTAACGGGATTGTATTGTTATAAGGCTGCATTATGACGTCTCAAGGTCAAGCAGAAGGCGTGCGATGTAGCTGTTATTTTTATTGGGACGACGTGCATGCATTTACTCACTCAATCCCATTTACCCGCTCACCTCACAGCACGCCAGCCTTCTGTTTCAGGTAATGTAGAGATCCTGTACCCCAAAAGAAGCTGCGCGACTCCGTCCCCTCGTTGTGATCGGTTGATCAAAATTTCTTTGGGATACCGTACACGATTTGTGAGGTAGGGCAATGGGCAAAGCACAGTGCTATCAAGCGGTTCCGTGGCACATTTTCCGTATGTAACTAAGTAGATCTAAGTTGCGGGAACACCGTAGTGTTTGTTTGTACTTCAACGTTGATTATCACCGAGACATGAGGTTTGAGACCACATATAAAATGTATACATTTCAAGCTGCCTGGAGTTGGAGAGGGGAGTACAGACGATTCTCTAGTTTAATCAAATTTTGGTTGGCTTACATATCATTGACAATCATTTCATGTCTCTGCTTTCAGAATAAGGCTATATTATGACTACCCACATCGTCACTCCAAGAGGACAGCGAAATACTTATTATTAGACTATTGTTATTATTATTATTATCATCATTAGACAGTTATGTTATTATTATTTTCATAATTATTAGTCAATAATGATTATTATTAGTATACTATTAGTCTATTATTATATTTTTCATTATTCTAGACAATTGAGTTTGTACAAAAATTCGCTATCCAGCAACAGAGAAACTACCTTATACTATCGGGGCGCAGTTAGCCTATTATGAGGAACCGGATTCTTAGGTTCTTATCTATTTTTCCCATACTTCTAAATACTTTTACGAATCACACTGAAATTCCGTACTACCTAATAAACTAAATAATACGCGAGTACCTAAAAATAACTAATTGCAGTTTTGTACCATGTATTGTAGTATATTTCAAATTTTGTCCATAATCCTTGAAATTAAATGTGAAGATAGTGTTTATTCCTAGCTCCAGTTGATTGAAAGCAATCCTACCTACAGGAAAAATGAAATATTTTCAGCACTTTCCAGCTTATATATTATTGTTTGGTTATTTACCGAGAGGAAAGAGCGAATAAATCTCTTATTATTCCCAAGAATCCAATATTGTAAAGAATCAACATTATTTGAACGAGATAGAGTGTGAAAATCATCTCTGACATCCTTGGCTTTATTGCAATCCCTAAAAGTGTAAAGTTATCGGTGATAATTTGATTACGCATCATTATGTAAAATATTTACTCTCTCGTTGCAATCAGATTGTCTACTAACAATGAGGTATTAATTTTAAGCCTTATGTAATGTATGTCAACTTTCGCTACCCTTTAAACATAAGAACCTATTGTAAAAACCCATTCTACCTAATAAAAACCTAAAAAGAACAATTTTAAGTTTTTGAAAACCTAAAATGACAATTTTAAAAACCACCAAAATCCGGCCCCTATTTATTATATTCTGATGGTTGGGTGGTAGAGCAGCGGACTCTGTACTGGGATAAACGCCAGGAAAGAAGAAGATTGTTGGGTGGTTTCGTAAGTAAGACAAGAAGTTCCATGAAGAACTATACAGCCTACTTTTCATGCCAATGATTATTCTACAGTATATGAACCTATCTAGAATAATGACGAAATTAAGTTGGTAATATCGAAATATCTAATTAGTTCAAAACATACCTGGTGTAATGTAGCCTAATAACGCACTACAGTTGGCAGCCCTGGTGACTAAATTTATTCTTATTTCCATCTCTTAAGGTACAGAATACAACATTTGGTTGAAGTCCAAAGGACGTTACATGCAGTTAGACACTGGATCTATCAGCACGCGTAAAAGCATGTTGCCAACAATACCATGCGTGTGCTGGTCAGAAATAATCTGAAATTTTATGATATCTTGTTGTGCCAATTTTGGATGAAATCCATTTGTTAGTATAGAAGTTACATGTATTTTAAAATTGGACCTATCAGCAGGCATAGAATCATGGTGGCAGCACTGACTTATATTAATTACTCCAAATTAATCTAGAAAGTCAGGTGCTATACGTGTGCAAAGTATAGAGCTGTTGGCTTGCATACTTTCTGATATATTGATACTAGGGTAAACAAATATAGACAGCATTTATTAACAGTTGGCAGCCCTGATTGCTCTTAACAATACTTATAGTCATATCTGTTATGTTACACATAGCACATACGAAATTTGGTTGAAATCCAACTGATAGTATATAAGTTACATGTATTTAAAAATTGGTACTATCAGCAGGCTTATAATCATGTTGGTAGAACTGATGTATATAAGTTACTCCAAATTAATCTAAAATGTCAGAATATACGTGTGCATAGTTTAAAGCTGTCGGCTTGCATACTTTCTGATATATTGGTATTTGGATAAAACAAATAGAGAGAGCAATTATTAACAGTTGGCAGCCCTGGTGGCTCTTAAGAATACGCTCAGTCATATATGTTTATGTACACATTTTACATACAAAATTTGGTTGAAATCCCATTGATAGTGTAGAAGTTATATGCATTTAAACATTGGACCTTTCAGAAGGCTTACAATTATGTTGGCAACACTGTCATGTATGGCCTCCTGGAAATTAAACTGAAATAGTATTATCTACATGTGTGCCAATTTTGGAATAGCTCCCATGCATACCTTGCAAGATATCCAACATGGAGCTCAAATTTCTAGTGCGTTTTTCAGCAGTTGGTAGCACTGACATCATTTTCAAATATGGACGTGAGATATTCCGGTGCACATCATTACTCATACTAAATTTGGTTTTGATTGCTGCATCCGGTTAGGAGTTCATAGGGGGTGACACGCACACAGCCAGACAGACACACATTTTCCCGGATCGATCTCATAAGTCTACTTTTTCCTCATTTTTGTAAAATGTGAAAAGTAGGCTAGGGCCCAGAGCCACTCCTATTTCAGTACACGAGCTAGCGAGTCTAATACCAACAGGCCGAGTGGTTCGAGGCTGGCTGGCGTACCTCTGGTCGTATTGGGTACTGACGCACATTAGTAGTATATGCTTATTTATTTATTTAGCGTATGATGCTTCATTTGACAATCGTTGAAATGTATTACATATAATTGCTATTACAAAATAAAAATTAATATATACATATTTATATACATGGATGTAAAGTATTACAGACATAATAACTGGGATGCACGCATACACACACACACACACACACACACACACTGCTGCAGATTCTGATATTTCATCACAAGCTGATGTCTAGTCCTTCCAACCAAGTGAGTGCCGTAGGGGTTACTTGATGTAGCTCCTCCACAGGCCCAGTGAATGCCCGCAGAGGACATTCTTTCACGATGTGGCTGATGGTTTGCATTTCAGCACCACAGTTGCAGGAAGGAGACTCCAACCACCCCCATTGGTGTAGTGCAGAAGCAGTTCTTCCAACGCCGCAGCGTATCCTGTTTAGTCTGGTCCAGATGGTGCGCGGGAGGTTGAACCCAGGAGGTTTTGCTGTTGGGTCATCGATGTTGATTAGACCATGTGGGTGTAATCTGGCCCATTCTTGCTTCCATGCTTCGTCAGGTCTAAATGGTATGTCAGCTAGATTCCTGGCCGTCTTCCAGGCAGGTTTCCGGGATTTCAGTCTTGCTACGTCGTTTTCATCTGCATGCTGGTGGATGGGAAGAGAGCTGTTCATCATCACCTTAGTCCATAATCTGACAAGGGCATTTTGTCGTCTGATGTGAGGAGGTTGAATGTGGCTCAGTACGGGTAACCACTGTACAGGAGTAGGGTGCAGGGTGCCAGATATGATTCTCATTGTGTGGTGTAGCTGGACGTCGACCAGACGAGTATGGGAACTATTCAGCAATACAGCAGAACAGTATTCAGCTGAAGAATATACTAGTGCTAAAGCAGTTGTTCGCAGTGAATTTGCATCTGCACCCCATGATGTTCCAGCTAGTCTTCCCAGAAGGTTGTTACGACTTTTCAGTTTAGCTGCCAGTTTCTGAAGGTGATTGCGATAGGTTAGAGATCTATCTAATGTTACGCCAAGGCTTTTGGGGGTAGTATATGCTAAAAGCATAAGATGGCGTCGATAATTTAGAGGTGGAACACCCGATTCGGCGAGTCGGCTGGTTATCGGGCTGGTCCGGAAGGCACCAGTAGCCAGCCTAACGCCACTATGGTGGATACTGTCCAGCATTTTCAAGGTTGCCGGTCTTTCTGAACCGTAAGCCGCAGAACCATAGTCTAGCCGGTACACGACGAGGGCTTGGTAGAACCGTAGCAGCACCGCTCCGTCAGCCCCCCACGTAGTGCTACTAAGAAACTTGAGCATGTTCAGTTTCCTGAGACACGTCGTTCTTAGTTGCCGTATATGGGGCTGCCACGTTAATTTGCTGTCAAAATGGAGCCCCAGGAAGCGATAAGTGTCAACCAACGGCAACGCAGCATACCTGAGATGTAGTTCAGGGTGTAAGTGTAGCCTTCGGAGCCGACAAAAATGGACGACGGAGGATTTCGCTGATGAAAACCGGTCGTGAGCCCACCTGTCGACCCGGTTAATAGCTATCTGCAATTGCCGTTCCACGATTGACATACTTCCAGAGCTGTAAAGCAGAGCTAAATCGGCTACATACAGTGATGGAACTATCGTGGGCCCGGTGGCGGTAACAATGCCGTTTATGGCAACCTCTTTAACTTTTACACTCATCGGCGTATCGCAGATTCTTTCTTCTTTTATATTTAAGGAAAATATATCAATTCAAAACAACCATTTATTGACACTTCTGGATGCCATGACAGTTAATTTTACAACAGCGGAAAAAAGATAATAAAGAAAAAAATGACAATCTTAATGTAGCATCTTTGGCCAAAAGATATGACACACTTCCACCTTGAGTTGGTGGAAGAACAACTCAACCATACATAAATAACTATAGCCTAATTACCTCAAAATACAGTAATCATAAATCTAATCTCTTGACATCCCTTCTCATCCCTAAACACATTTAGGCTAATGAGACTTCTGTCATTTTTTGAAGAGAAAGGCTCTTCCTGTACCAATCTTGCGACTATTTTTTCTGCTGACATTATCTCCTCACATGATAATTCTCCACGAGCTCTTGTAAGGTTTGCTCTTCGCGTATTTTGGATAAATCTCTTTATCCAAGCAACCAACCGAATTATTTTTCCATAGCTTGAAAAATATAAGTAATACCAATTAAAATCGTGGTACCTGCACTGATCATTATTTACATGTTTTGGGGTGCTACATGAAGTATCTACAAAGTAACTCATTATTTGAGTTGATTTTCTCTTTTCTTGCAAAATCAGCTCTGCCTCTGCAGGTGGAAATTCACCAGGCCACTCTGGCCGGTCCTTTCATAAAAACTCTGACCCCTCCCACCATCGAAGTGCTAACAATTTTTCTGCCAGAAAACTCTTGAAGGAAGATCTGCAGGATTCAAATGGCCAGGATCATATCTCCACATTTCTGGTAAAGTCAACCGATGGATTTCTTTAACACGGTTGTTGACAAACACAGTCCATGTTTCTTCCTATAGAATCCATGCTAAAACCGTTGTCGAATCAGTCTAGAAATTCAACTTGACATCTTGGTAGTTTAGTCCTTCTAGCACTGAATTACCTAATCTAGCTCCCACTGTTGCAGCAATTAGTTCCAGTCGGGGAATGGTGACTGTGTTTAATGGGGCTACTCTTGCTCTGGCGGCAAGAAGGTGTACCTTACTCTCACCGTCAATTTGTAGTCGTATGAAGACTACTGCAGCGTAGGCCTATGCACTAGCATCACACAAAATATGTAGACTGACATCCCTGTGGTTCTTGGAATAATGAAACCAGCGTGGAATTCTCATCTCTTTCAGGAGAAAAAGGCTTAAATACCAAGTTACAAATTGGTCCTTAATATCAGTAGTAACCTCTTCATCTCAAGATATACCACTTAGCCATATCTTTTGTAATAACAATTTAGGAACTAGAAGTACTGGACTAACTATGCCAATTGTATCAAATATCTTTTGTGCAACTGACAGAATAGATCTTTTCGTGATCAGTCCCAATTCATGGTTCTGTAACCATTCCAAGTTTAACAATAAATTGTCAGATTCCAAATCCCATCGTAAACCTAGCACCGCTGTCCGTCCTACAAGAATGAAAGCATCATTGTTGGCCTGCCAACCTCTGAGGTCGAACTTTCCTTCCTGCATTATATCACGTGCTTCATTAAAGAATTCTTTCAGTTCTGATTCAGTATCAACACTGGTTACAACATTGTCCACATAAAGGCTCTGTTTAAGTCTTGATATCTGTCCTTTACTATATTGACAATCTTCCATTGCCTTGTCCAAATGGTAATCAAGAACTGCTCCTAAAAGGAAAGTGCTACATTTTAATCCAAATACCACCCTCCGATGCCGAAATATCTTTATATTCTTCCAGTCATTTGGATCACACCAGAAGAACCTAAGAAAATCTCTGTCTTCTTGACGAACACTTATTTGTAGAAAAGCCATTTCTACATCAGCTGTCACCCCAAATCTCCCTTCCCGAAATTTTAGTAACAGGGAATGAATCAGTTCAATCAGATTGGGTCCACACTCTAAACAATGATTGAGAGAAGGAGCATTTCTACCTCTTGCTGACACGTCAAATACAGGACGAACTCTGGTGGTGCTATTCTCATTAATAACAGTTAGATGTGGTAGGTAGTGTCCATAATTCCCTACTTCTTTGACTGGTACTTCTTCAATAATTCCCAGTTCTTCCCACTCAGCTAGAACTGCATCGTATGAAATGAGAAGATTTTGAGACTGAAGCTTTCTAGTGGTATATTCTAACCTTTTGAGTGCTAGCTCCCTGTTACTAGGAAGAGCCAAGCTATCTTCTTTCCATAGCAATGAAACTTCGTAACGTCTCTCATCATTTACAGTAATACCTCTTAGAAAATCATCTCTAATTTGAAGCTGTCTTTTATTTTTGGACATTTTAACAGCTGAGTCTGAGATTACAATGGTATCTAGGCTCCAGCGATCGTTGATCTCATTACCAAACAGAGCTGTAACTTCTTCTGCCAAGTTAACAGAAGATTGTTGTGGAACTTTCCCCATCAAAGTCCAGCCTAAATTTGTTTCCACAGCAACCAAACCAGAAGATAGAACTTAAATATTTCCTGTCAGAAGTTTGTCCGCTACATCCGCTCCAATCAGCAAGTCCAAAGGCCTAGACTCATCCCCAATATCTGTTAGGCTGATATTCCCTTCCTCATGTTCATTCAACCAAGGTCCTTTCTTGACCGAAGGGATGCCATTACATATTAAAACCTGATCCAATACTTCAAAATTACATTGATATTTTCCATCCAGGCTTTCAATTTCTACTTTGTAACATGAATGTTCATTAACACTCGTTTTCACTCCCCCAAAAAGGTCATGTTTAATTGTTTCAGTTCTGACTGGAGTGTAACCTAATCTTTTAACAATGTCTTTCTTAACATAGGATCTTTGGGATCCTGAGTCAATTAAGGCTCTAACAGAGAAGGAAGAGCCAATACCTTTCATCTTTATAACCAAAGTTTGCAAAATAACTTTAGGATATTTAGAAATATTACTCAGCGAATTTGTCTTTTGTTCATTCTTCCCCCCGGATTGCCTGTGTTCGACATTATTATGGGATATATTTTGTTTATTCTGAGGTAAATCAGGGCACATCAGAACTTGGTGGCTCTTACTAAAAATAATGCACCGTACTACGGCTTTACATTTATTGACACAGTGTCCCTTCTTAAAGCACTTAAAACACCCACCCTTGTCCTTTAGGACCTTCTGTTTCTCAGATAGACCTAATTAGTGTGCTTTAAAACAATTAAGGGCATCATGTTGACCTCCACAAAAAATACAGTACCCTCTCCTCTCCTCAACTGGGTTAGTGTTTATCAAGTCAGCTGCAGTAGCAATGTGCTCTGACAATTTGGGTTGGTCTCTACTCCTGTTATTATCTTTGATTCCAAAACCGGAAATTGCTGAACTGATCCGTTCCTCGGCTTCCACTTCCCTTTTCATGAATAGCATGAGATTGTCTAACCTATCTTTCGAATCACGTGTGTGTGCAAAATTGGAACTTCTTTGCCAGGCCCTAAGAAACTCCTCAGGCAAACACGACTCCACTAAAGGATACATCATAGATTCACACTTATCTGTTGTAACACCTAAGGTTTCAAGTGACCGTATGTGCGATTCCAAGTTGTCATAAAGGCTACACATTGAATTGCCATCACCGGGAGTGGAAGATTTCTTAAGAACTAAAGATAACAACTCTCTTACGTAAACTTCAACCAACAGATCATCTCTACCGAACCTGCTCTTTAAACATTCTACTGCCTTCGTATAATTTTCCCCAATAGGTGGAAAACTTTCAGTAATTTCTCGAGCACGAGACCCTTTCACTGTAGCTTGCATTAAGTATTGAAACTTATCTTCCGGTGCAATATCCGGATCCTTGTCTATCTTTTCAAAATGGCCCCTGAACTGTATCCACTGTTTTACATCGCCATCAAATTTCCTTAGTTCTAATTTAGGTAGTTTGAATTTTCTCTTGCTCACAAGATCTACACTGCTACAATCACTGTTGTCTTGAGCGATGCCTCCTGAAGGTAGAATATATTCAACACTCACCTCTATATCAAGAAATTGACGTTGATAGTCATCGGCAAGTCTACATTCGTCGTCCAAGTCCTCTTGGCCGACGTCAAGTTTTAGACTTACGACCTTACCATCCAGCTGCAGGAGCTCATCATTTTTCTTCCGAACTAAAGAAAGGGAAACCTGAACTTTCCTTCGCTTTTCATGAGCTGTCATCTGGACGTCATCAATTTCACCTTTGAGGTTATTCAACTGCCTCGAAAACGCCGCCCGTGTTACCTTACGTAGCTTTATCGCTCGATCCAGTTCACGTTGAGTTGTCTCCATAATTAAAATATATTGATATATTTATCCTATCACTGGTCGCCACTTATTTTACTTTTACGCTCGCAGATTCTTTCTTCTTTTATATTTAAGGAAAATATATCAATTCAATACAACCATTTATTGACACTTATGGATGCCATGACAGTTAATTTTACAACAGTGGAAAAAAGATAATAGAGTAAAAAAAATAACAATTTTAATGTAGCATCTTTGGCCAAAAGATATGACAACCTCGAACAAGGTGACAGAACAGAACCCTGAGGAACTTCGTTTTCTTGGGTATAATATTGCGATATGTTCTACCGACCCTTACACGGAAGAGTCGGACTACATGAAATTCGTAATGAAAGTCGGTAGATTACCACGGAGTCCCCACTCATGAAGGGTGGAAAGGATCTCGTAGCGCCATATGGTGTCGTAGGTAATTCGGAGAAATGCCTCCTGTATGGTGCTCACAAGTCGCACCAGATGGACGGTGGTGGACATATGGGAGCGAAATCTAGACTGGTACCCTGACAGTAAGCCTCTCTCTTCCAGGAACCACACCAGTCGATGGTTCACCATCTTCTCTCGCAGCTTACATAGGGCATTTGAGAGGCCTGTAGCTGCTGACAAGTTTGGGATCCTTTCCAGCCTTGGGAACCGGTATCATGATCCACTCTCGCCATTGAGATGGAAACTGCCCATCAATCCATATACGATTGAAGAGGACCAACAATTGCTTTATACTGGATTCGCACAGATGTTTTAACATTTGATTCTGTATGTTATCCGGTCCGGGAGACGTATCCCTACACAGTGAAAGCGCACTGCGCAGTTCCCTTTCAGAGAATGGTACATTGTAGGACTCCAAAGCAGCAGTGGCAAAGGACAAGGGGTGAGCCTCCGCCTCCCGCTTCAGAGTCAGAAACGTAGGATCGTAACTCCCAGAACAGGATACATCATTGAAGTGCGATCCAATGAGGTTGGCAATGGCAAGTTGGTCCGTGATGAAGTCTCCGATGATGGAGACTCCGTGTGCCATCAATGATATCGGGAGTCCGGAGATCCGACGAAGCTTAGTCCACACTTGGGATGAAGGAGTAGGTGTCGTCATAAACAACACATATTTTCCCACGTCGTTTTATTACTCTCCCGAATCAGATATCGGGCTCTAGCACGCATCCTTTTGAAGGTGATAAGGTTGGCCATAGTATTTTGCCTCCGATAGCATTTGAAAGCACGTCGACGATCTTTAAAGGCTGTTACAATCTCGGCTGTCCACCAAGGGACAAGTTTCCAGTGGGAGTTGCCGGATGAGGAAGGTATTGTTTCCTCAGCAGCAGCCGAAATACCATGCGTTATGTGAATGGTATGATCATAGACACTCTCAAAGGTATCTTCGGCAAAATCAGCACGTGCTGTGAAAGTTGTCCAATCAGCCCGACGGAGAAGCCATCGACTTGGTAATTCGATGGCTCTCTGGTTCGGAAGAGTAACGATAATCGGGAAATGGTCACTAATACAAAGGTCGTCGTGTACACCCCACTGTAGCAGGGGAACCAGCGCACGACAGCACAAGGTGATTTCGACATTTGAATAAGTGCCGTGTGCAATAGAGAAGTGCGTAGGTTCCCCTGTGTTTAACAAATACAGCTCCAGCGCCTGATCAGTCTCTCAAAATCTCTCCCTCCATCACTAGTGGTAGCGGAGCCCTAGATGGTGTTGTGGGCATTAACATATCCCAGAAGGAGAAAAGGGGGGGGGGGGGGAGCTGAGAGACTAGATCCACCAGCTGGTTTCAATCCAGTTGAGAATCAGGTGGAATGTACACGTTACATACTGTTGCCATTACTGGCGACGAAGTACGAACTGCAACTGCTTCTAGCTGAGTACGCAACGGCACCTCTTCACTAAAGAGGCTAGAGTGGACGAGAATGCAGACGCCACCGACGGCCACAGCTCCATCCACCGGGTCTTCAGAGAAGAGGTTGAAGTAACGCATTATTGTCTCACGTCCAGGACGAAACCTGGATTCCTGAAGACAGACAATGGTTGCCGAAAACGAAGATATTAATTGATGTAACTCATTGAGATGACCAGAATAGCTATTACAGTTCCCTTGTAAGTAGAAGTGGGTCTTCTACTTACGCTTGACCGTTTGCCACCATTCCCCATCTCTAGTTGGATATGATGGGGCAGGAGAGCGCACCTCAATCTCCACATCTCGGTCCGATGACGAAGAAAATGGAGCGGGCAGTCCCCTGGATGGCGCGCGGTCCTCGTCGGACTTCACGAGTCTCGCTCTTGGGGAAGAGCGAGAGCGGTGTCGAGGGACTTTATCCCGGTCCGAAGACTGGGTGTCTGTCCCCGACATTTCCCGAAGAGATTTCTTTCTTGATCGGCGCTGACGTCTATTTGGGGAAGTAGCTGGTCGCTTCCCCACAGACGCCAGTTCCTTACAAAACATGGCCGCTCCTGCTGACACCGCTCCACTGGTGGTGGTGGGAGTGGAATGGCCAGCAGATACCTGAGCAGCCCTGTCTCTAGGAGAGGAAGAGAAACGGCGCTGAACCGTTCCTCTCTCCTCCGCTGATGTATTTTCCTATTTGTAGGGGAGTTCCTCCATACGGACGTGTTTGGCTTCAGCCGGCTTCGCTCCCTTGATGGTCGTGGGAGCGGGAAGGCCAGCAGAGTCAGTAGCCACTCCGTCAGGAGGAGGGCGAGAGAGATGGCGACGAACCTTCTCTCTCATCTCCACTACTACTTTTGTCATATCGGGTGGACTGGAAGAAGGACCAGCCCTGGTCGGCAAACTCTTCTTTCCCCTGTTAACTGAGGAAGACATGTTAGCCGACCGGTTCGAAGAAGAAGAGGACTTCTCCGATTTCGCTGGTTTAGATGATATAACTGTCGCCTTCTTTTCCTTGCCCGAAGAAGGTTGTGGGACCTCCTTCGGGCAGACAATTTTCGCTGGTACAGTGAGGGGTGATTTCAAATCTGCTGAATTACCGGACGTCGAGGGTACTATACTGGAAACTGTGACAGCAGGGGTGAATGAGGGCGTCGCTGCGGCCACAAACGTCACCCGAAATTCGGGGGCATTAATATCACGGTACCTCTTGCGAGCATCGTGATATGAAAGCCGATGCATTGTTCTGATTTCTTGGATTGTGGCTTCTTTACAGAACTCAGGGAACTGCTTCGATCGTGGAGAGTGGCTTCCTTGGCAGTTAGGACAAATCGGGGGAGGCATACACCTCTCACCCTCATGTGTCCCCTTGTCACACTCTCTACACACGGCCTTGGCAGTGCACCTGGAAGAAACATGCCCGAATTTCTGGCATTGATAACATCACATAGGTGGAGGGATGTACGGTCGAACATCGCAGTGGTTCGATGTGACCTACATCTGCTTAGGTAAAACATCACCCTCGAAATGGAGAATAAAAGCGCCGGTATCGACGCTGTTCTCTCCAATCTTTCGGGTGATGCGCCCAATCTTGGTGACGCCTATCTTCCCCAGATTCCGCAACAATTCCGCATCGCTATTCAAAATGAATTTACGATGGAAAATAACTCCACGGACCTCATTTAGCGTTTCGTGTTTTGAGACATTAACGGGAATTTCGCTGAAATGCGTGCATTCCAGCAACGTTTCGGTTTGCTGTCGGCTAATTGTATGCAGTAGGAGCTTTCCGTTCCGGAGCTTGGAAATCCCGTTTAGATCTCCAAATTTCCCCTCGAATTCCTCGGAAAAGATCATTGATTTCACCACTTTGAAATAATCCCCGTCTGTCCTGATAGCTACCAGGTAGCGATGTGACTTGTCAACAGGGAAACGTGCATTGAAAGTTTTATCCCTGATCCGACACTCAAGAGACGGCTATTTAAGGAGGACACCCTCTGATGATTTATTGGGCCGCTTTCGCGTCATCCCGAAATCACCCTCCCCGAATACAACCTACTCCGAACGAGGGTCATCACTGTGGGCGCCACCCAGCCAAGGCAATACCTACCTGGCATAGCAGGTATTGCCCGGGGTCCCAGTGCCTTGAATAGGCACTTCCCCCTCGGCATGCACAGTGATATGTTTGGCGAAATTATTCGGCCGTGCAGGGACCTCCGTTGTGAGGCGGATACCACTGCAAGGGTACATGGCGCACCCACCTGACGGGATGGGGAATACCGTCCAGGCTTTTTGGCCAGATGGCCAATTTGGTGGCCCTTCCCCAGGCAGCATGACGTTTATTTCTAAGGGTCAAACCAAAAATGGGACCGGAAGTCGGAAAAGACCTTTTACGACAGGCAGGGGATACCGTCGATGAATTTTCTCTTCCCATCAACAGGGAGTCTTCAAAATCAAAGTCAGTCATGTCAGTCTGTCTTGTCGGCCCTATTAGTGTCCTCCTACGACAAGCAGAGCATACCGTGTGTGTATTCTAACCCGCAACCCACACGGGGGTGTACCTAAAAGGATGTCTGTCGCACCCAATGGGGATTATCCACACTCCAGTAATGCATATTATGACGATAAACGGTTCCATTGTTGTGTAATCGTGCTTCGTCCGTAAATAAGATGGTCGCTAGAAAAGCCGGATCAGTTTCCACAGAACGCCACCCGTGCTTCGAAATCATGACCATGTATCTCCAGGTGTAAGTGCAGATGGTACGGGTGAGACCAGTGGGTGTGCATTATCCGCATAACAGACGCTCGGCTGATGTTCGTCTCCAGTGCAATGGCCCGTGTGGTAGTATGAGGGTGACGCCGGATAGCGTCAAACACAACCTCTTCATTGTGAGCAGACGTCACGCGATGATCTCAAACAGGCCGTGTTTTTCCCAGGGATCCAGTATCTCCCAGGTGTCTTTCCACACTCCGAAATACCATGCCTGTCGGTCGTTGTCTATCCGGATACAGTTCTGGTATGCATTCTGTCGAGCTCCTCCATTAATATAACATATTCAGGCGCGGATTCAAGGGGGGGGGGGTCACGGGGGTCATAACCCCCCCCCCCCAAACGGAGAACAAATTTTTTACAAACTCAAAAAAAAAAACCACAATAACCAGACAAATGAAACTTAACGAATTTAACTGAAAAACAGTTTTTTTCCATTTTATTCAATACTGAAAATTTCTTTATTGCAATTATTATGTTCTGTTACAACGGTACTTATTTACTACTTCATACCTGTTATATAAAAACGAGTATTTATATAACAAAATCAACTCGTCGATTTTGTTTAGCAAACCTTGTGATTACTGAATCGATGTTTATAGTGATGTCACGATGAATGTGCAGCAATGCACGAATAGGAATTTGGGGCTTTTTTCGCACCAAAATTTTTTTCCGACGTCCAAACTGCAAGCTTGGTTGGCAATTTAAGCTGTGACTTTCTCCCTTTGTCGGTACCAACCCGACTTGTCGAAACTGCAATGTACTTTGGTATTTTTCTCGAAGCTCGATGTAAAAGTCGCAAAACACGCCGTTGCAATTTGTACAAATATTTTAGGTGCGCTAAACGCATCAAATTTCTATCCATGTAGCTTGCAAAAAATTGGTCTGGTTTTGTACGTTTGGTTATTTTGTGATTGCGTTTTTAGTGATACCATTTTGCTTAACTATTTCGATTCTCTGACCCCCCCCCCCCCCAAAGCCAAACTCTAGATCCGCGCCTGAACATATTCATATGCTCTTCGCTGGAATACATCTCGAGGCAGTGAATACGCTTCGTGTTGTGAATTACGTCGAAGGAGCGAGTTCGCGCAGCTACATACTGACTTGCCATCGCATGTTGTTTTCGTTCCAATGGGGCACACTTTGCCCTAACTGTGGTCTACGAAGCTTGGAACATGTACGACGTAGCTAACTGGTTGCCTGTGCCCTAGCCAGAGACAATCACCTCCTCATCCTTGTCCAATCCAGCACCTTAGCTTATGCAACGATACACACGGTCTTCTTTTCTTTTTCTTTTTATTTGATCGCTTACCCTCCAAGCTCGGCTTTACCCTCGGACTTTGCGAGGGATCAGTCCTCTACCGTCGAATTCCAGGACAGTGCCTTGGAGCTGAACACACCTTGACAGCAGATTCAACTGGGGATGGTGACAAGCCAATCGCCTAAGTGACCACGTACTTGGGTCTAATGAAGGAAAGGGCAGCGAAGGGAGTGGGAAGAAAGATGCCGTGGTCCTGTCGAAAGGAACCATCCCAGCAATCGCCTGGAGGAGACGTGGGAAACCACGGAAAACCACTTCTAGGATGGCTGAGGCAGGAAGCGAACCTGCCTCTACTAAGTCTGTGTGCCTCACGAGGTTGGGTGAACCCCGTTCCAGGCCTCAGACCAGGAACAAAATTTCGTGGCAGAGCCGAGATTTGAACCCGGGCCTCCGCAGTGACATGGTCTTTTACAGAGCCAAATAAACAAATCGTGTCGCCTCCGTGGTGTAGTGGTAAGCGTGCATAAATGCCACCCCGGAGGTCTGAGGTTCGATACCCGGCTCTAACAAGAAATTTGACAAGTGGTATGAGGGCTGAAACGGGGTCTACTCAGCCTCGGGGAGAAGAGTAGAGTGGGTTCTATTCCCACCTCACCCATCTTCGAGTGGTTTTCCGTGGTTTCCCACTTCGTCTTCGGGCAAATGCTGGAAAGGTACAGTACCTAACCAAAGGCCACGACCGCCTCCTTCCCTTTTCCTTGCCTATCCCTCTCACTCGTCCCATCCTCTCATCAGGCCCTTGTTCACTTCGCAGGTGAGGCCGCCTGGGCGAATTGCTAGTCACACTCCCCAGTTGTATCCCCTGATTCAGAACCTCAAGCTGCAGGACACCGTCCTTCGCTTAGTCCGTGGGAAAAGCCAACCCAGGAGGGTAAAACGATAACGAAAAAAAAAAAAAAAAAACTAATCAGTCTGTGAAAACGATTAAGTATGTAACCATGCCACTTGCCACGCAACTCCAATCGCGCGCTTGCCATGTGAGCTACTGCGACATTTGACCTACAGCGCGCACCTACCGGTCTATACAATACCTGCTCTCCGTGTATGCGTGCACCTCTTGTTTTCAAGTGTGTGTTCTGCGTATCTCTGCTCGTTTAACGGGTTCATTCGAGGTACCCATACTGAATTAATAGTGGCGCTCACGATTCCTGCTGTCTTCTAGCCCGTAAACACACATCTCGTTATATTACCCCGGTTTAGGGAGGGGGACCTATGTCTTTCAGAATTGTAGTACAAGTGACAGAATGCATAAAACTGGATCGCAAGGGGCCAGTGGACCGTTCGGTATGTAGGCCATAGAGTTTTGTAGACTACTATTACATGAAGATACCGGTTGAGTTAGCCGTGCTCGTTACGGCGTGACTGCAGGCAGTCGCTCACATCCGGTAGGCGAGGAGGCTCGAAACCCTACACCGGCAACCTTGAAGATGGTTTTCTGTAGTTTCCTATCTTCCTTCCAGGCAAATGCCGGGGTTAGTCCCCAACTATAGGCCACAGTCTCTACCTTCCAATTCCTCATCCTTACATTCACACTTTCCTCGCCAGACAACCACCACACGGGACGGTACTTGTAGCTCACCCCATGGGTGTCCGCATAGAAGTAGCTGCAAACTTGAGCGAGCCGAACATGTACTCGGACACTCCCGGCACTAAAAGCCATACGCTTAAAAATATAATATAAGAACATGAAGATTATTGCGTAAATGTATTATTCAAACTTCAATCGCATAATTAAGACACAAGAAATAACAAGTACTTCCGTGAAGAAATGTGTAGCCCAGTTTCATTTATCCTGCTTATGTTAATTGCCTCTATCAACATACAAAATTCAGTTTGATTGTTGTAATAGATTCGTAGATATTGAGAACCATCTAAATATATCGGATAGTTGACATGTTGGATTGTTATATATGTAGGCCTTAGAGTTATGTACTATTACATGAAGATTATTGTGTAAGAGTATTATTCACACTTCAATTGCATGATTAGGACACAATAAATGGTAAAAACGAGATTTTAAAATTTTGCACAGCCTCCATCTTCTGGTTCTGAAAAAAAAATGAAATAAATTAGATGCCAGTGGATTAAAATTTGTATAAGCATATACCGGGGGCTTCATTCATTCCATTCCTGACCCGGTCGGAGACTGGAAACAGGCTGTGGATTTTCATTTTTCATATACCATACCAAGTTTCACTGTGCTCATCCTTTTCAATATTCGCATTTCGCGTCGCCGGCAGGTTGGATTTGTGATCACCAGGTTATGAAAGTTCCATAGGTGAACTTATGTTTATAGCCTCTATCAACACACAAAATGTCAGTTTGACTGCTGTCAGATTATCAGATTTTGTGATCCGTCTAAATATTTTGGATGCTCGCCATGTTGGATTGTAACATATGTAGGCCATAGAGTTATGTACTATTAGATGACTATTATTGCGTAGGTTCATTATTCAAACGTTGATTTCGATCGCATGATTGCGACACAAAAAATTAAAACTTAATTTTCAAAATTTGCACAGCTGCCATCTTGAGGTTATGTAAACAATTTGACAAAAATATATGTCAGTGCATTGCAAAGTGTATAAAGAAATGCCGTACCAAGTTTCACTGCGTTCGGATTTTTAACCCGCCAGAAAAGTCTATTTAAATGTTTCAAATTCGCATGGTCGCCATGTTCGTTTTGTAGTTAACAGGTTTCTGAAAGTCCCTTGAACGATTTTGTAGTAGTGCCTCTTATCACCGTACAAAATTTCAGGTTGATATGAGTAATACATTCGGAAATATAGAATGACAGTGAAATATTTCGTACAGCCGCCACGTTGGATTGTTGAAACGTAATAAAATTTGTAGGGCACGGCCGGGGTCGGCCAGAATAGTACTATGACCTTACCGAATTTAATTGAAATCTATCCAGCCACTTAGATTTTATTAGTGGGGCGTGGGGACTCAAACACGGACGCACACACACGGATAAAAAGTGAACCATAAGCCTATTTTTTCATAAATAGAAATAGGCTAAAAGCGAGATTTTAAAATTTAACACTGTCGCCATCTCGTGGTTAAAAAAAAAATTAAGTTTGATTGCTGTCACAGATTAGTTGACATTGAGAATCGTCTAAATATTTCGGATGGTCACCATATTGGATTTTTATGTATTTTGTAGGCCATAGAGCTATGTACTAATAGATGATGATAATTGTGTAGGTTCATTGTTCAAACGTTGGTTTCGATCGCATGATTAGGACACAAGAAATTAAACCTTAATTTTAAAATTTCGCACAGCCGCCATCTTGAAGTTATGTAAGCAATTGAGCAGAATAGGATGTCAGTGCATTACAAGGTGCATACCATTTGATGTACCATGTGTGACGGCACTCGGATGGTTTAAATTCGAGAAAAGTCTACTTAAATACAACAACTTCGCTTGACCGCCATGTTCGTTTTGTAAAGAGGTTTTTGAGAGTCCCATCGTTACACTTCTATTAGTGCTTTTTTCCACCATACAAAACGTCAGGGTGATATCTGTAATAGACTCGGAGATAAAGAATGCCGGTGAAATATTTTGCACAGTTGCCATGTTGGATTGGTGCGATGTAATAAAATTTGAAGAGCACAGTCGGGGTCGGACAAAATAGTACCATGACTTTAACGAGTTTCGTTGAAATTGCTCCAGCAGTTTATATTTTATTAGGGAGAGGAGCGAGGCGACGGTCACATGCAAACACACACATACGTACACACACACGGACTATATGTGATGTCATAGGCCTATCATTCATAAATGTAAATAATAAAGGTAGCTTTTCAGTCGGTCAACACGACTGAATAGCTTTCATTATTAGAATTAAGAATCACTGAAAAATGGCTTCTATCACAACTAAATGACAATAGGCCAACAAGTAAACGAAAGGCAGGAACGGGAGGTTTAATTTAGAAAAGAAATACTATTATTGGTCACAAAGGAGCTAAAGTTCCGCTTACACGTACCTTGATGCTCGGTACACTTGGGAGTCGAGTTCCGACTGTAAAGTTCCAGGGCTGTAACGTTCCACACGCTCGTTCTGAGTTCCAAGTTACAGTTCCAGAACGATACCGCAAGCCAGCTCGGGGCCGCGGTATGGCGTACGTTACGTAACGTGGAACACAAGCGGTACGTAACGCATTTCAGTTCTGTTCCGTGTCCCTGATGATTAGTTTAGTCGTTTATTAATATTAAGTTTTGACCAATTGAGTAGCTACAATTGAGATTTGGTAAAGATGGCGGCAAAATAAACATGACACTGAGGTGCCCTTTTCTAGTGCTACTTCTGTACAAAATGTCGTGTTTCAATTGATAGGGGGGAGCCGACATATTGAGACCGTTTAGTTGATGTCAACAACCACGATGACTCAACTAACGACACATAAATCGAATAAAAAGTACCGTGAGGATCAGGTGACCTTCCAAAAAGGCTAAAGCGGCACGAGAGTCCGTAGTCCACAGGGATCGTGGTACATGGTGACGATGGTCATAGACCGCCTAAGGAAAGGTTCACCTTAAAACTAGACTGAGAAAATAAACATCCAGACTCATGTAAAACACCGTGAAAATTTATTAAAATTCACAAGCCCCTAGCCTAGTTCGGAGGGTTATGATCGGCTAGTCCGCAAATTAATAAATAAACTAAGATAAAGAACAGGTCCCCTACCTGAGAAGTTACTGAAAAACCCTCGCGAAAGATCTAACTCACAATGATAAAGCAACAACAGCAACGCTAGGAATATGGTACGACGCAAGTCCCTAGTTCAAGTTACTAGATCAAGCTAATATCTGAATTTACATTTAACAGGGTAGCAAAACAAATCTAGGTTAGGATGGTACCATTTCGACATTTAAATTTAACATTAATTCAACTAGCTAAGTCCTATCAATTAACAAAATTTACGGCGATGACGTCCGTAAAAGAAAACAATTACATCCAAAAGCTAAGTGTACAGCCATGAAAAACAAACAATTTAATTATGCTTAATAACTATGTGCTAACAGCACACAATAAAGTAACATGTAGGGTTTAATACACTTGACATCATAAATTAATAACGAAATAGACACAGTAGTTTTATTAAAAATTCCTGCCTACACCTTGGTTTACTCTTTGTAAACCATAGTCATCTAATGTGTATAGTTACGGTGACGAATGCGCAGTTGAGACCACGTCTGACATCGCATGGCCTGAGCTCCACAAGCTACGAACTCTAGGTTCGCACATGCTTCAGGTCGCTACAAAAATGTCAACTGTCCTAGTCATTTCCTCACAAGGAAATTATCTTCAACTGCACGGCTATGTCAACAGTTCCAGAATGCAAAGAACAAAGTTAGATAGAAAGAATCGTTAGTTAGGCTTGTTTTACAACAATTATGCATTTTATTATTAGAATGTCGGTTTATAGGTTTATCGTAGGTTTATGGCGAATAACATTGACAATAGCCTGGGCACGGAGTGTCTCCAACTGAGATCATTCTCCACCAAAAAGCCTCGACTCAACAGTCGGAATATAATCAACGAGTATAACAACTCGTACACACAATAACACGGGTTACCAGCGGCGCTAAGCTCGCGTTCAATAACTCTGGGATAGGCCTGTACAACAGTTACCTTCCAGTAACATCTGGTCAACGGGATCATCCCCGGACAAAGCATACAATAACATCCTGCTATAACAGGGTAGACTTCACCATCCTATAGAAAACCTTACATAACTGTACCTGTCATACGACAATACACGCAACAGAGCGTTAAACTAACAAAAACCGATCCATAAAACATGTGATCAAATACAAGAGTGGAAACTGATTTCCATAAGCAAAGTAGCAATGAAAGGAAAAGCGAATACAAATTGTACTCTGTCCTCGTCTATAGTAGTTTTGTCTCACAATGAAGCAAGCGTGCTCTAGGTCACTGGGTTTCATAACCAGTTTATTCAAGGCCGGCGATTCAATCAATACAAAACCTGCACTTGGCCGGTTCATAAAAAACTCTACCATATGTTACGGATCTCTACAGAGTCCGTGTATCAAACGCACGCTATAAATCTGAGTATAGTAATACACCTCCGTCCCCCCCACCAAAGACGTCCAAATGAAAGCAAACTTACAACAACTGAAGCTCTTTGCTCCAAAAATGCAACTCAGTAGTTGCTAGAACATCAAATAAAAACGTGTCTCACACGACACAAGAAAAATATGATAAATGTGGCACAGATTCACACACTAGATCTGCTCAATGATACGTTGGGAACCGCGTTCGATGCTAGGCAACGAAACACTCCTTCCAGTTGGTAGGTTCAAACATGACCAAGAATAGCTTCTGAGCTTATTCAAAATGAAATATAATGCATTTACAAACTGGTAGTTACTGTCGACTACCTAAATGATACGACCGTTCTAACGACAGTCAGGGGTGTAACAAAGGATGGCTGCGAAGAATGCAGTCAATTAATAACCAAGGCATCTGATTGCCATAACTACAGTCAGCAAAGACTTGAAAATTACCCCAAGTAGGGTTGAACAAAATAGCCTCAAAATGACTACGATCAGGTTCAGCAAAAAAGGTAGGCATTGACGTTCCACGACGTTCACCAAGCTGCACCAGGGCTGACCAAAATGTCTGACCCCAAGGGTGTCTCACTCTAAACTGAAATAAATGACATCTAACTAATCTAGTTACATCCCTACCTAGAAAAATGGCTGACACTGAGTGTAGTTGATTCACAAACTACATTAAAACTACTATACCACCAGAAACTAGAACAAAGAAGGGGTGTGACAAAAACTCACGAAATGGAGGAGCTCTCACTCAGCTCTCTATTCCACAACAAGGGTTGTACATAAACCTCTCTGGCTCTCTGGATCGGTATCCTCCTCATCAGGATTCCCATCTGGACTCCCCCAAAGACCAGGGTTCGATTTGTCCCTGTCGACATCTTCGTGGATATGCCTGGAAATGGCATTTTGGCTCCTTCCCTCTCGTTCATCGTTCTGGAAGTTCCACCATCATGCTGGTTCCTGTAGAAACGTCACCCCCCCATACTGGGATGGTATTAGCCCATGGTGACTGATTCAACCATGGTGAATAAAAGTCCAATCACGTGGGTAACGAAATAAGTTGCGTGATTATTCATCCTCTCACTTCCAAAATTATAATGTCCGTCGTGACTATTATAGGCTTCAATTATAAAATACGACACAGCCTTAATCTTGCAGATGTGGATTAGCATGTGAGCTAATACAATTTTATAATGCTTCACGTGCTAGTGACGCTACTTTTGTATCACGCAGCATCCGTGAATTATACGACGTTTCAAAGATGAAATTTCCACTTTGGCAATTTAAATATCTCATACTATTATAATCACACTTATTCAGGATAATTGTAACACTATTACCTGTATATTTCCACTAGGCATCTGCCCTCCACATACGCGTGGGTAATATGTGATGTCACAGCAATGTTGTGCAATACACTATACTTGCCAATAATTATTTCCCAAGCTTCTTATTTAATTCACTGGACTTCATCGACAGTGAATATTGGTATTTGCTTGCTCGATGGCACCTTATAATCACTTTTAACGCTAAACAGCGGATATTCTTCTACGTCTCGTAGGACAAATGTAATTCCACGCCTACACAAGGCGGATTCTAAAGACGCAGTGCTCCGGTACTGGGTGTCTCTAGAAAGTAGGTCGTCAAAACGAAAACGTTGAGCGACTACTCACGTTCCTTTTTGCGTATCTGCAAGGGCATCACCCTACCTAAAGTAAAAATAAACATTCTCCAAAATGTTTTAACAATGCAGCATGACGAAATGGAATATTCTGAGTCTCGTAGGAAAGATAAAAATAATTAATAAGACCTCAGATAACAATTAGCAGTTTACACCAAAGTCAAAAGTGCGATTCACCGCTACTTCAAAGTATCGCGTGATCTCCCAGCTTCACGCGGCCTCCTGGGTGCGTTCAAAAGTACAACATCCCATCACAAATGCTCTGTCATAAAAAAATATCACATGAACCATAGCTCAGCGGGTTCATCTGCCTCTCTGTCGTTTCAAATAAAATGTTGGGATAACATTTTTATTTGCTTTGAAATTCATTCAAGAGTGATATTTTTTTAGATTGGCTGCATTAAAGGTTCCAATGCGTTCTCCTGTCCTAATGTCTTCTATCACATAACTTCCATTGTTTAAAGGCTGTCGGATACGACTAGGGCCATAATACAAGGATAGAAATTTCCCATATATGCGGTCTATAGGACTAGAAATTCCGGGTCTCCTTATAAGGATAAGGTCTCCTTCTACTAGTGGTTCTCTAAACCTCTGGCGTCTAGTTCTTCTCAAGCGCTTGGCAGCTTGTCTGTCCATAGTCTCTCTCGCAGCTAAAAGTCTGCTGGCATGTGATGGTTGTAAACAAGGTGGATTTACAATCACACGATCCCATATTCTCAGCGGCATCTGGTTCAAATGCAAGACCATAGGTATTTGACCAGTGCTTTCATGTACTGTTGAATTAATACATTTTGCCATAATAACGAGGACTTCAGTCCATCGCCAGTGTTCTTCTTGACAATATAATCGACAGAATTTTGCGATAATAGACATCACGCATTCTGCTGGGTTGCTCTCTGGATGTCGAATAGATGATAAAACATGACCTATTTCAAGCTCATTCATGGCATTGGCAAATTCTGCTGAGGTGTACTGTGATCCGTGATCAGTCAACAAGAATTGTGGCTTTCCTGCCTCCGGTATCACTTGACGTCTAATCCTCTGAATAATCTGATGTGCAGTAGCTTTTTGAATTGGATGAAGCATCGTATATTTCGTGAACACATCCACCGTTACAACGATGTATCGATTCCCACGACGAGCCTTAGGTATTGGGCCATACAGGTCCTGTGCATACAACTCTCTAGGTTGAGTTGGTAGTATTGGTCTAGGTTGTTCCTTCAGCAAGTGTGACGTGTATTTGTTCCGCTGGCATGCGTCGCAAGCACGTAAACACTGTCTAACGGTGGCTCCTAACCCTTTCCATGTGAAAGACTCCTTGATAGTTGCAATGGTTTTGTCTGTTCCACCATGTCCAATGGATAAATGTACCATAAGAATAACAGATTCTTGGTATCTCCTAGGAATAACTGCACGCAGTTGAGTGTGGTCCTCGTCTACAAACTTGTATAAGACACGATGATAAATCAAATAATCATCTGCAACAGCAGCAATCCTTGCATAATGATCATCCTGTGGATCCATTCTTCGTTCTAGGAAACGGATAATATGTCTGAGTTCCTCCTCACGTCGCTGTCCTTCAGGTAAATGACGAAATCGGCGAAGGTGTTCCTCGCATTCTCCCTCGATGTCTATGGCATTAACAGTAGCTTCAGGATTCCGGCTGAGGATGTCGGCCAACACATTCTCTCTGCCTGGTCGATAAACTATTTCCAAATCGAACTGTTGGAGAAACAGCGTCCAACGTGTGATCCTGTCGCTTGCCAGTCTTGTTCTCAAGATGAAGGTCAACGCATGATGATCGGTTCTCACAATAATCCTCTGACCTAACAGAAGTTTCTGCCAGTATTCAAGTGCGTAAACAATTGCAAGTGCTTCTATCTCGGTTGTGAAGTAGTGAGATTCATGTGCTCTTAAACGTCGGCTTAAGAAAGCGATGTAATGACGTTTCTTCTCATCATCTTCCTGCAGTAAAATGGCTCCTATACCAATGGCAGATGCATCAGTTTCTAGAATAAAGTTCCGAGAGTAATCTGGATATTCTAACTGAATTGAGTCCACAAGCATCTGTTTAGCTCTCCTGAAAGCTATCTCGCATTCATCATTCCAGTTCCACCTGCAGTTCTTTTTCAATAATCCTTGCAGTGGTGCAACAGTTTCGGAATACTTCTCACAATGAGCAGCAAAGAATTGGAGAATTCCTAAGAATTGTCTCACGTGTTTCACACGGGTTGGTGTTGGAAATGCAGCAACAGTTCTAATCTTTGCCGGATTCGGTCTATATCCTTCTCCATTGATTATGTGTCCTACGAATTTCACTTCTTCCTGAAAAAATCGACACTTGTCAAACTTGACCTTAAAATTTGCCTGTCGGAGATTCTCAAAAACAAGGCACAATGTCTTTAAATGCTCTTCTTCTGTTCCCGAAGCTATGATTATGTCATCCACATAACATATTACTTTCTGCTTCACTTCATGAGTCAGCTTGGCATCAAGTGCTCTGATTAATGCGGCTCCGGCATTTTTCAATCCAAATGGTAGTTTTTGGAATACATAAGTAGTCTGATCAAACAAGAATCCAGTATATTTCTGAGTATGCTCAGATAATCTGATATGGTAATAAGACTGAACCAAGTCTAATGATGAAAATATCCTTTTTCCTTTGAACTTCCTGAGAATGTCCCTAATCTTGGGCGGTCTGTCGTGCTCAGGAGCTAGACGTTCATTCAAGGCTCTGGCATCAAGACAAAGTCTCAAACTTCCATCTACCTTAACCACAGGTATTATGGGATTCAAGAAAGGAGTCGGTGATTTCTTGATTGTACCTGCTGCTTCCATCTCATGGATCTTCTTAGCAGCTTCTTCGAGATGTTTCTCGGCAATCGGATAGATCCTTTTCTGGAATGGGGAATCGTCCAGTAATACAAGATCATATTCGTAGTCTAATATCTCACCAGGTGTGGTGTCGAATATATCTCGGTATTCGTTCAGTATTGCCTCAAGATCCTCATGTGTGGGTGCTGATAACGATTCTGCCTCTTCGTCGGCATCTAGTGTCGCCTCAATTTCCTTGCCCTTTAATGCTTCGACTACGTCTACTTCGGATAGGAATTCCGGTTCTTCTTCAATTAGGCTCATCTGAATGGGTTCGTTCGGCTTGAACTCTACCGTATTCCGTCCCATGTCAATGATTCCATCATATTTTCTAATGAAGTCTGCGCCTAAAATGGCATCATGATGCAGGCCCTTCATTACGAGAAATTCGTGCAGGTACACGTGGCTCGAAATCTTCACAGTGCACAAAATCTGGATTTTGCACGTTACAACGCGGTCAGGTATGACACCTCTGACTCTTATAGCTGAAATGGGCAACTCCGTCACCTTAGAGTTTGCTCTAAGTCTGGCATGGCAATCGGCGGAAATTACACTAATCATCGCTCCAGTATCGATGAGTATGACTACACTGACTTCATTCAAGGTGGCTACAATCTTGGGTAGACGTGTTAATTCATAATTGTGGTTCGTCGTTCGTCGTTCGTTCAACAAGTCTTCTTGGATTGGCTCCCAGAGTAATATAGAGGCAGTTACTCGGTGCTCAACCAAACAAGAATCTATTGATTTTTCGGAGTTTTTTTTTCTGTCATGGCGAGAAGTACTGGGCTGGCTCTGCTCCGTCTCCTGCGCCGAATGTCTATTTTCCCTCGAAGTAGGGTTCCGTTCTCCCTCTTCTTGGATCTGCAATTCTCTCAATTGTTGGAGGTACTCACGGCTCTCCCGCGCTCTTCCTTTCCAATCCCTGTCTGGCTGGTATCTAGGGTCTCGATTTCAGTCGTAACCCCCACTATATCGATAGTCTCTACGGATACGTCCGTGTTGCTGATTTCTTCCTTCATTCCTTCGGCGGTCGTTTTCATGACGTCGGTTGTCGTCCGTCCTTCGGTCGAATCGCCGGTCCCAATGACTTCGCCGGTCATCATGTTGATTTCGAGTATACGGAGTGTTGTTCCATTCTCTCCTGTTATAACTGTAATTGTTATCACGTCGCCCAGAATCCTCTGTGGTTTGTGTTTGTTGTGGCGTCTGGCTCATTTTATCAACAGTCGTCAGATTCATATGTCTATCCTCGCGCCTATCAGCCTTCTGCTGACGGTGTGTAGGAAACTGTTCTGTGTTAGCGTCCAACCTTCGCAGTATTTGGTCACACTGCTGGAAAGTGGATGCCCCTGCAGCGATTAACACACGTTGTACATCCGCAGGGTACTGCCAAACAATTGTGTTCACCAAATCTTGCTCGGACAATGGAGGCTGAAGACAACGGAGCTTCGCGAGCTGTATTGCGAAGTAATTCGCATAACGAGTAGGTGTATTGGAACTGTACCTTCGAGTGTACATCTCAGCTCGGATGCTCTGCTGGATGTCGCTCGACCAATATGTTCTTAATAACGCTTCCTTAAAGTCTTGGTAGCCTGTGAATGAGTATCGGAATGCTCTGAACCAGGTACCGGCTTGTCCCTCAAGCAGTCGCTCTATAACTCTTAGTTCCCTCTCTGGAGTTACCATAGTATCACGTAAGTAGCTTTCGACATTTGCTAGGAATTCCACTGGAGTAACACCGCTCCCAGTTCCCGAGAAGCGAGCTGGTTGCTCCTCTCTCGAACGAATTATGGTGACATTTCCCTGCGTATTCGCGGGTCTGAAAGTATTTTGCATGTAACTCTGCGTAGGAGTGTTAGTCTCATGACTAATTCGATTAGATGCTGGTTGAAACGGGTGAGCGTTAAAGTTCAAGGTCTGACCTTGCGCTAAATTAGTGAATTGTGACGGTTGCGGTTCCATAGGCGCGCTGGGTTGGAAATGGGTAGGCATCATTCCTCCTGATTGAGATATAGGCGTTTCCTGAGATTCTCCCATCTGTGGGTGTACGTGTCTCTCTCTTGGAGTCGTCTCGAGTCTGTCCAGGCGTCTTTCTATTACTTCAAGACCTGGGATGGTTCTGGCTGCGACTTTGTTGCCTAAGTCGTTCAATTGCAGCTCGATCCTGTCAACCTTTCCCTTGAGGTTTGTGTCTACCTCGCGTATGGCCGTCCTAAGGTTATAACTGAGGTCTAACCTCTCGGTTACCGCGACTTCCTCAAATCTCTTTTGTAAGGAATCGATATCTCCTTCAACTCTGGACATATTTTCTTGGATTTTACCCACATCGTCTCTAACCTCGGCTACCTTAGCCTCGACTGTAGTTTCGTGTTCGTTGAGGTCACCTCTCAATAACATGAGGTCAATTTTGTGTTCCTCATGATGAACATCAACTGTCTCACGTAGACTGGCTACGGTTTCCGTCAATTCAGAAATGTTTCTCCTGTTGGTGTTAAGTTCCTCTTTAATCTCCATCATGCCATCAACGATAGTCTTCACGTTGTTATTAACGGCATTGGCAGCTCCTCTCATCAAGATTAAACCAACGTTCATGGTTGCCATGTCCTTCTTCACATTTCCGATAAATCCCTCGACGTGATCTAGTCGAGTCCCGAATTCTTCCCTGGTATGTTCCAGATCTGCTCTCATGTCTATCTGGACTTTATTCAAGGTTGTCTGAATTTGAGCTGTGTGCTCCTCCAATCGGTTTTGCACCTCCTCCCTAGCTCTATTCATCTGGTCGGTTAAGCAATCTACGCGCTGGTTAGCCTCCTGATGGTGTTGTATGACATCAACCCTAACAGCTGCTAAACCTGTCGTCAGATCATTTCTCGCTTCGATCCTATATGTGTCCATGTCTGCCCTGACTAGAGTTAAATCAGCCCTAACATTATTTACAGAGTGGGTGTTAATTTCTAAGTCCTGTCTTACATTGTTTATAGACTGAGTGTTAATCTCTAAGTCCTGTCTAACCTTGTTGACTTCCTGTCTAACCTGGTCCACATGACCACTGACATTGTTGACTTCCTGTCTAACCTGGTCCACATGACCACTGACATTGTTGACTTCCTGTCTAACCTGGTCCACATGACTACTGACAGTATTTACAGCCTGAGTATTCTGACCTAAGTCAGCAGTAATCTGTTGAAGATTGGCATTCACACCTGCCATCATCTCTCCAAACACACGACGAATAGTTTCCTCATCCATAGATAAGAAATATATGAGAAAGTGAGGGATCAATTTCTACTGGAACTTACAGCTATGATTAGTTACTTGGTGGTATAAAGCTTGCTTCATTTATATAAATATCACGAGTACAGCTGGAGTATGCACACTAAGTGCTTCTACATTTACAAAGACAACGGTGAGCAAAGCAAAGTATTACATTTACTTAGGACGAGGCATCATCAAAGAAAATCCTATCCTTCATTTATTCAACACTAAAGCCTCACCCCATGGACTTCTATCAAACATGAATGCCATGCGGTCAATTGATCTGCAGTACGACTTTCTAAGTTCGTCCCAGTCCTGTCAATTTACCATTAATCAACATTAGGATCCTCAAAAAAAATAACATGGTACTGAGGGTCACCACGTTAACGTCGGCACATGAGTTGGGCGCCATTTTATGTGACCGTTTAGTTGATGTCAACAACCACGATGACTCAACTAACGACACATAAATCGAATAAAAAGTACCGTGAGGATCAGGTGACCTTCCAAAAAGGCTAAAGCGGCACGAGAGTCCGTAGTCCACAGGGATCGTGGTACATGGTGACGATGGTCATAGACCGCCTAAGGAAAGGTTCACCTTAAAACTAGACTGAGAAAATAAACATCCAGACTCATGTAAAACACCGTGAAAATTTATTAAAATTCACAAGCCCCTAGCCTAGTTCGGAGGGTTATGATCGGCTAGTCCGCAAATTAATAAATAAACTAAGATAAAGAACAGGTCCCTTACCTGAGAAGTTACTGAAAAACCCTCGCGAAAGATCTAACTCACAATGATAAAGCAACAACAGCAACGCTAGGAATATGGTACGACGCAAGTCCCTAGTTCAAGTTACAAGATCAAGCTAATATCTGAATTTACATTTAACAGGGTAGCAAAACAAATCTAGGTTAGGATGGTACCATTTCGACATTTAAATTTAACATTAATTCAACTAGCTAAGTCCTATCAATTAACAAAATTTACGGCGATGACGTCCGTAAAAGAAAACAATTACATCCAAAAGCTAAGTGTACAGCCATGAAAAACAAACAATTTAATTATGCTTAATAACTATGTGCTAACAGCACACAATAAAGTAACATGTAGGGTTTAATACACTTGACATCATAAATTAATAACGAAATAGACACAGTAGTTTTATTAAAAATTCCTGCCTACACCTTGGTTTACTCTTTGTAAACCATAGTCATCTAATGTGTATAGTTACGGTGACGAATGCGCAGTTGAGACCACGTCTGACATCGCATGGCCTGAGCTCCACAAGCTACGAACTCTAGGTTCGCACATGCTTCAGGTCGCTACAAAAATGTCAACTGTCCTAGTCATTTCCTCACAAGGAAATTATCTTCAACTGCACGGCTATGTCAACAGTTCCAGAATGCAAAGAACAAAGTTAGATAGAAAGAATCGTTAGTTAGGCTTGTTTTACAACAATTATGCATTTTATTATTAGAATGTCGGTTTATAGGTTTATCGTAGGTTTATGGCGAATAACATTGACAATAGCCTGGGCACGGAGTGTCTCCAACTGAGATCATTCTCCACCAAAAAGCCTCGACTCAACAGTCGGAATATAATCAACGAGTATAACAACTCGTACACACAATAACACGGGTTACCAGCGGCGCTAAGCTCGCGTTCAATAACTCTGGGATAGGCCTGTACAACAGTTACCTTCCAGTAACATCTGGTCAACGGGATCATCCCCGGACAAAGCATACAATAACATCCTGCTATAACAGGGTAGACTTCACCATCCTATAGAAAACCTTACATAACTGTACCTGTCATACGACAATACACGCAACAGAGCGTTAAACTAACAAAAACCGATCCATAAAACATGTGATCAAATACAAGAGTGGAAACTGATTTCCATAAGCAAAGTAGCAATGAAAGGAAAAGCGAATACAAATTGTACTCTGTCCTCGTCTATAGTAGTTTTGTCTCACAATGAAGCAAGCGTGCTCTAGGTCACTGGGTTTCATAACCAGTTTATTCAAGGCCGGCGATTCAATCAATACAAAACCTGCACTTGGCCGGTTCATAAAAAACTCTACCATATGTTACGGATCTCTACAGAGTCCGTGTATCAAACGCACGCTATAAATCTGAGTATAGTAATACACCTCCGTCCCCCCCCCCACCAAAGACGTCCAAATGAAAGCAAACTTACAACAACTGAAGCTCTTTGCTCCACAAATGCAACTCAGTAGTTGCTAGAACATCAAATAAAAACGTGTCTCACACGACACAAGAAAAATATGATAAATGTGGCACAGATTCACACACTAGATCTGCTCAATGATACGTTGGGAACCGCGTTCGATGCTAGGCAACGAAACACTCCTTCCAGTTGGTAGGTTCAAACATGACCAAGAATAGCTTCTGAGCTTATTCAAAATGAAATATAATGCATTTACAAACTGGTAGTTACTGTCGACTACCTAAATGATACGACCGTTCTAACGACAGTCAGGGGTGTAACAAAGGATGGCTGCGAAGAATGCAGTCAATTAATAACCAAGGCATCTGATTGCCATAACTACAGTCAGCAAAGACTTGAAAATTACCCCAAGTAGGGTTGAACAAAATAGCCTCAAAATGACTACGATCAGGTTCAGCAAAAAAGGTAGGCATTGACGTTCCACGACGTTCACCAAGCTGCACCAGGGCTGACCAAAATGTCTGACCCCAAGGGTGTCTCACTCTAAACTGAAATAAATGACATCTAACTAATCTAGTTACATCCCTACCTAGAAAAATGGCTGACACTGAGTGTGGTTGATTCACAAACTACATTAAAACTACTATACCACCAGAAACTAGAACAAAGAAGGGGTGTGACAAAAACTCACGAAATGGAGGAGCTCTCACTCAGCTCTCTATTCCACAACAAGGGTTGTACATAAACCTCTCTGGCTCTCTGGATCGGTATCCTCCTCATCAGGATTCCCATCTGGACTCCCCCAAAGACCAGGGTTCGATTTGTCCCTGTCGACATCTTCGTGGATATGCCTGGAAATGGCATTTTGGCTCCTTCCCTCTCGTTCATCGTTCTGGAAGTTCCACCATCATGCTGGTTCCTGTAGAAACGTCACCCCCCCCCCATACTGGGATGGTATTAGCCCATGGTGACTGATTCAACCATGGTGAATAAAAGTCCAATCACGTGGGTAACGAAATAAGTTGCGTGATTATTCATCCTCTCACTTCCAAAATTATAATGTCCGTCGTGACTATTATAGGCTTCAATTATAAAATACGACACAGCCTTAATCTTGCAGATGTGGATTAGCATGTGAGCTAATACAATTTTATAATGCTTCACGTGCTAGTGACGCTACTTTTGTATCACGCAGCATCCGTGAATTATACGACGTTTCAAAGATGAAATTTCCACTTTGGCAATTTAAATATCTCATACTATTATAATCACACTTATTCAGGATAATTGTAACACTATTACCTGTATATTTCCACTAGGCATCTGCCCTCCACATACGCGTGGGTAATATGTGATGTCACAGCAATGTTGTGCAATACACTATACTTGCCAATAATTATTTCCCAAGCTTCTTATTTAATTCACTGGACTTCATCGACAGTGAATATTGGTATTTGCTTGCTCGATGGCACCTTATAATCACTTTTAACGCTAAACAGCGGATATTCTTCTACGTCTCGTAGGACAAATGTAATTCCACGCCTACACAAGGCGGATTCTCAAGACGCAGTGCTCCGGTACTGGGTGTCTCTAGAAAGTAGGTCGTCAAAACGAAAACGTTGAGCGACTACTCACGTTCCTTTTTGCGTATCTGCAAGGGCATCACCCTACCTAAAGTAAAAATAAACATTCTCCAAAATGTTTTAACAATGCAGCATGACGAAATGGAATATTCTGAGTCTCGTAGGAAAGATAAAAATAATTAATAAGACCTCAGATAACAATTAGCAGTTTACACCAAAGTCAAAAGTGCGATTCACCGCTACTTCAAAGTATCGCGTGATCTCCCAGCTTCACGCGGCCTCCTGGGTGCGTTCAAAAGTACAACATCCCCTCACAAATGCTCTGTCATAAAAAAAATATCACATGAACCATAGCTCAGCGGGTTCAATATACACACACAGACACACAATGTTTCTTGAAAAAAGTCCCTTAATACTAGCCACGTTCTTCTACTGGCAGTGATCTGTATGAAAATCAGGCATTTTTAGTCTACGTTTGACGTTTTGCAAAAATAAGGAAAAAGTAGACTTATGAGATCGATCCGGGAAAATGTGTTTCTGTCTGTCTGTCTATCTGTCTGTCTGTCTGTCTGGCTCTGTGTGTGTCTCCCCCACCCCCTATCAACTCATAAACGGCTTCAGCAATCGAAACCATTTTTTAGTATGAGTAAAGATGTATACCGGAATATCTCAAGCCCATATTTGAAAATTATGTCAGTGCTACCAACTGCTGAAAAAACGCACTAGAAATTTGAGCTCCATGTTGGATATCTTGCAAGGTATGCATGGGAGCTAATCCAAAATTGGCACACAAGTAGATAATGCTATTTCTGTTTAATTTCCAGGAGGCCATGCGTGACAATGTTGCCAAAATAATTTTAAGCTTTCTGATAGGTCAAGGTTTTAAATGCATATAACTTCTGCACTATCAATTGGATTTCAACCAAATTTTGTATGTAATATGTGGACAGATATGACTGGGCGTATTCGTAAGAACCACCAGGGCTGCCAACTGTTAATAATTGCTCTCTCTATTTTTTATCCAAATACCAAAATATCAGAAAGTATGCAAGCCGACAGCTTTAAACTATGCACACGTTTAGTACCTTAAATTTTAGATTAATTTGGAGTAACTTATATAGTCAGTTCTACCAACATGATTCTAAGCCTGCTGATAGCACCAAATTTTAAATACATGTAACTCCTATACTATCAGTTGGATTTCAACCAAATTTCGCATGTGCTATATGTACCATAACAGATATGACTATGCTTATTCTTAAGAGGAATCAGGGCTGCCAACTGTTAATAAATGCTGTCTATATATTTTTTCCCTAATATCAATAAATCAGAAAATATGCAAGCCAACAGCTCCATAATTTGCACACGTATAGCACCTGGCATTCTATTAAATTTGGAGTAATCAATATAAGACAGTGCTACCAACATGATTCTATGTCTGCAGATAGGTTGAATTTTAAAAAACATGTAACTTGTATACTAAAAATGGATTTCATCCATAATTGGCACAACAAGATATCATAATATTTCAGATCATTTTTGACCAGCACACTCATGACATTGTTGCCAAACATGCTTTTACGCGTGCTGACAAATCCAGAGTCTAACTGCATGTAAAGTTCATTGGAATTCAACCAAATTGTGTATTCTGTACCTTAAGAGATGGAACGAAGATGTATATATTAAGTCGCCAGGGCTGCCAACAGTACTGCTCTATTAGGCTACATTATACCAGGTATATTTCGGACTAATTAGACAATTCGATATTAACAACTTAATTTCGTCATTATTCTAGATAGGTTCATATACACTAGTTTAATCATTGGTATGAAACTTAATTTTAGGAAAAGTAGGCACTTTAGTTCGTCACGGAGCTTCTTGTTAGGGTTTTAATATGTGTTTGAAATTTGTTGCAGATGATTATTTTATCATATTTTCATACATCTTGTTGCGGTATGTTGACTTAGGCTTCAATTTTCAATCCTTCTTTATGATGCACCATATAAGGTTTAATACCAAGCGACTTTTTAGTGTTACGCTACCGGTATACATTTATCTTGTGTCTTTGATATTTATCAATTCATTCATATCGGCTGATGTTGTTGTTAGAGTCTTCAGTCTTTTGACTGGTTTTATCCCGGTCTCCATGCCTCCCTGTCCTGAGCTAAGCGTTTCATCTCTACACAGCTACCACACCCCACATTCGAGGCAAACTGTTTAACATATTCTAATCTCGGTCTACCCCTACAGTTCTTGTCCTCGTCCTTTCCTTCCATAACTAAGTTTGCTATTCCTGGGTGTCTTAGTATGTGTCCTACCAACCTATCTCTTCTCTTCATTAGCAGTCGCCAGAAACATCTCTCCTCTCCCACTCGCCTTAATAGCTCTTCTTTTGTAACCCTCTCTTCCCATCTGATCTTCATCATTCTCCTGTAACACCACATTTCAAACGCTTCAAATCTCCTCTTTTCTGCTGCACCAATAGTCCAATTTTCACTTCCATAGAGTGCCACGCTCGATGTCAACAGATTCCTATTCTGTAGAAATGCCTTCCTTGCCTGAGCCAACCTACTTTTTATATCCTCTTTCCTCCAACCATCACTGGTTATTTTGCTTCCTAAGTAACAGAAGTCTTCTGAGATTCGGATATATAGAATGCCAGTGAAATATATCGCACAGCCGCCATGTTGGATTATTGAAACGTAATAAAATTTGTTGGGCACGGTCGGGGTCGACCTGAATAGTACTACAGTATGACCTTACCGAATTTAAAAGAAATCAGTCCAGCCACTTAGATTTTATTAGTGGGGGGTGGGGACACACACACGGACGCACACGGACAAAAGGTGATCTCATAAGCCTATTTTTTCATAAATATAAATAGGCTAAGAACGAGATGTTAAAATCTGACACTGGCGCCATCTCGTGGTTACGAAAACAATTAAGTTTGATTGCTGTCAGAGATTAGTTGACATTGAGCATCGTCTAAATATTTCGGATGGTCACCATATTGGATTTTTATATACATGGTAGGCCATAGAGCTATGCACTATTAGATGATGATAATTGCGTAGGTTCATTGTTCAAACGTTGGTTTCGATCGCATGATTAGGAAACAAGAAATTAAACCTTAATTTTAAAATTTCGCACAGCCGACATCTTGAAGTTATGTAAACAATTGAGCTGAATAGGATGTCAGTTTATTACAAGGTGAATACCATTTGCTGTACCATGTGTGACGGTGCTCGGTTGGTTTAAATGCGAGAAAAGTCTATTTAAATACAACAACTTCGCTTGGCCGCCATGTTCGTTTTGTAAAGAGGTTTTTGAGAGTACCTTAGTTACAATTATATTAGTGCTTTTTTCCACCATACAAAACGTCAGGGAGATGTCTGTAATAGTTTCGGAGATATGGAATGCCGGTGAAATATTTCGCGCAGTTGCCAAGTTGGATTGGTGAGATGTAATAAAATTTGAAGAGCACAGTCGGGGTTGGACAAAATAGTACTATGACCTTACCGAGTTTCGTTGAAATCGCTCCAGCAGTTTAGATTTTATTAGTGAGGGGAGCAAGGCGACGGTCACATGCAAACACACACATACGAACACACACACGGACTTTATGTGATGTCATAGGCCTATCTTTCATAAATGTAAATAATAAAGGAAGCTTTCCAGTCGGTCAACACGACTGAATAGCTTTCATTATTAGAATTAAGCATCACTGAAAAATGGCTTCTATCAATACTAAATGAAAATAAGCCAACAAGTAAACGAAAAGCAACGACGGGAGGTTTAAGTTAGAAAAGAAATAATATTATTGGTCACTAAGGAGCTAAAGTTCCGCTAACACGTACCTTGATGCTCGGTACAGTTGGGAGTCGAGTTCCGACTGTAACTTTCCAGGGCTGTAACGTTCCACACGCTCGTACCGAGTTCCAAGTTTCAGTTACGGAACTATACCACAAGCCAGCTCGGGGCCGCGGTATGGCATACGTTACGTAACGTGGAACACAGCGGTACGTAACGCATTTCAGTTCTGTTTCGTGTCCCTGATGATTAGTTTAGTCGTTTATTAATGTTACGTTTTGACCAATTGAGTAGCCACAATTGAGATTTGGTAAAGATGGCGGCAAAATAAACATGACACTGAGGTGCCCGTTTCTAGTGCTACCTCTGTACAAAATTTTGTGTTTCAATTGAAAGGGGGGAGCAGACATATACACACACAGACACATAATGTTTCTTGAAAAAACTCCCGTAATATTAGCCACGTTCTTCTACTGGCAGTGATCTGTAAGAAAATCAGGCATTTTTAGAGTTTTAATAAGTGTTTGAAATTTGTTGCAAATTATTATTTTATCATATTTTCATACATCATGTTACGGTATGTTGATTTAGGCGTTCAATTTTCCATCCTTCTTTATGGTGCACCATATAAGGTTTAATACCAAGGGACTTTTTAGTGTTACGCTATACATTTATCTTGTGTCTTTGATATTTATCAATTCATTCATATCGGCTGATGTTGTTGTTTGAGTCTTCAGTGTTTTGACTGGTTTTATCCCGTTCTCCATGCCTCCCTGTCCTGAGCTAAGCGTTTCATCTCTACATAGCTACCACACCCTACATTCGAGGCAAACTAACATATTCTAATCTTGGTCTACCCCTACAGTTCCTGTCCTCGACCCTTCCTTCCATAACTAAGTTTGCTATTCCTGGGTGTCTTAGTATGTGTCCTACCAACCTATCTCTTCTCTTCATTAGCAGTCGCCAGAAACATCTCTCCTCTCCCACTCGTCTTAATACTTCTTCGTTTGTAACCCTCTCTTCCCATCTGATCTTCATCATTCTCCTGTAACACCACATTTCAAACGCTTCAAATCTCCTCTTTTCTGCTGCATCAATAGTCCAATTTTCACTTCCATAGAGTGCCACGCTCCATGTCAACAGATTCCTTTTCTGTAGAAATGCCTTCCTTGCCTGAGCCATCCTACTTCTTATATCCTCTTTCCTCCAACCGTCACTGGTTATTTTGCTTCCTAAGTAACAGAAGTCTTCCGAGATTCGGAGATATAGAATGCCAGTGAAATATATCGCACAACCGCCATGTTGGATTATTAGAACGTAATAAAATTTGTAGGGCACGGTCGGGGTCGGCCTGAATAGTACTATGACCTTACCGAATTTAATTGAAATCCATCCAGCCACTTAGATTTTATTAGTGGGGCGTGGGGGCACAAACACGGACACACACGGACAAAAGGTGATCTCATAAGCCTATCTTTTCATAAATAGAAATAGGCTAAAAACGAGATTTTAAAATTTGACACAGGCTCCATCTCGTGGTTAAGAAAACAATTAAGTTTGATTGCTGTCACAGATTAGTTGACATTGAGAATTGTCTAAATATTTCGGATGGTCACCATATTGGATTTTTATATACATGGTAGGCCATAGAGCTATGCACTATTAGATGATGATAATTGCGTAGGTTCATTGTTCAAACGTTGGTTTCGATCGCATGATTAGGAAACAAGAAATTAAACCTTAATTTTAAAATTTCGCACAGCCGACATCTTGAAGTTATGTAAACAATTGAGCTGAATAGGATGTCAGTGTATTACAAGGTGAATACCATTTGCTGTACCATGTGTGACGGCGCTCGGTTGGTTTAAATGCGAGAAAAGTCTATTTAAATACAACAACTTCGCTTGGCTGCCATGTTCGTTTTGTAAAGAGGTTTTTGAGAGTACCTTAGTTACAATTATATTAGTGCTTTTTTCCACCATACAAAACGTCAGGGTGATGTCTGTAATAGTTTCGGAGATATGGAATGCCGGTGAAATATTTCGCGCAGTTGCCAAGTTGGATTGGTGAGATGTAATAAAATTTGAAGAGCACAGTCGGGGTTGGACAAAATAGTACTATGACCTTACCGAGTTTCGTTGAAATCGCTCCAGCAGTTTAGATTTTATTAGTGAGGGGAGCAAGGCGACGGTCACATGAAACACACACATACGAACACACACACGGACTTTATGTGATGTCATAGGCCTATCTTTCATAAATGTAAATAATAAAGGAAGCTTTCCAGTCGGTCAACACGACTGAATAGCTTTCATTATTAGAATTAAGCATCACTGAAAAATGGCTTCTATCAATACTAAATGAAAATAAGCCAACAAGTAAACGAAAAGCAACGACGGGAGGTTTAAGTTAGAAAAGAAATATAATATTACTAGCAGTAGTACCCGGCTTCGCCCGGTGGAATGATGATAATGTTTTAAGGTCTCCTTAGAAATATAATGGACTTAAAATCTAAGTCATTTGCCCCCAAAGACAATGAGGGAGTAATATCTAGGTCATTTGCCCTTTTGATAAGGATGATAATAAAAACTACTGTTGAATTGACACGTCAAACTTACAAACTACCGTAATAGAAATACATATTTCAAAATTCACAGGCGAGGAAGACTTATTGTGTGTGGTGATTAATGGTGTAATGGGCGTAACATCTACTGTAGGTCATTTGCTCTTACGATGAGGATGATAAGGGAAACTACTACCGGTATTGAATTGACACTTCAACGTATAATGTACACAATGTACTGTAATAAAAATAACTATATGGCGGCTTCGGTGGCGTATTTGGTAGCATGCTGAGCTTCTATGCCCAAGATAGCGGGTTCAAACCCGGCCGAAGTCGTCGGATATTTTAAGAGCGTTAAAATCAGTCAGTATGCCTTTCTTCGGAAGGGAAGTAAAGCGGCGGTCCTATGTCAGATTTATGGCATGTTAAAGAACCTTCCACTAATTACACCTGTGTGAAGCTAAATTTGATAGGTAAACAACGCTCATAGATGCCTACGTCCGTTGCCAAGAGCCGACTGCAGTGGCGTCTAGTAGCTAAGTTCCGAACTTGGCCTAGTAGTCGTTGACGGTGGCGCTTGGCGGCAAAAGTACGAACTATTTGAAGAATTCTAAGTTGCAGTTTGTATTTAAATTTAAAAACAGATAACACACACTAATACAGTCATCACAATTAACACCGGTTATCAGACAGATTCTACACACACCCAAATTACACGGGGCTACATGACCGCGTTGTCGCAGCCCCTAAACTTAAGAACCAACCAACCAACCAAAAATAAATATTTAAGAAATCACAGTCGAGAAAGACTTTATGCGGCGGTGATTATTGGTATGATGCGCGTAACATCTAGGTCATTTGCACTTATGATGATAATAATAAGGTAAAAAAATGACTACTAAACGAACATGGTGTTATTTTAAAACTGATATAGGTAATTCAGGTGTCTAGCTTCGATGTCTTTCAAGGTCTCAACCTTATTTTCTGGCTTAGGCCTGTACTTGATGCGTCTAGTGAAAGAGCGTACTGCTCGGCAAAGACAAAGAATATAGGTCCGAGCTGCACGAACCTGAGATGATCGCAGATGATGACGAAATATGATGACACACGTTCGGGGTTCCCCGTCCTATACAGATTGACCGGGAATCACTCACTGTTTCGCAACGGCCCTGTGCTGGCATCAGCATAGACAGCAGGAGATAACACGGCGGGCTCTGGAAAGTAACTCTCAAGTCACCTCGCGATGAATCAGCAAGCTATTCTCACAACTGACCCCCCCCCCAGGGTCTCACAACTTGTGGGACGTGGGTTGGCGACCACGGAACCCCAGCTGAGTCTGGCATCGCTTCCACTTCCTGGTGCCGGGCTCATTTCAGTTCTCTTTCCTGTCGGCCTCCCTTGGTCAACTCTTGTTCTCTTCCGACCCAGACTGTATTAGGATATCCGAGGGCTAGGGAGTCTTTCAATTTCCCGCCTTAATTGGCTTTGTCTCATCTTTCCTGATACCCTCATTCTTCGAGGGGTCTGCCTTCTTTTCCTTTTCATAATATGCTCAAGGCCCTCAAAGAGGCAGGGGACCCACCACTTCTGGTACACCCTCAAGGGCTCATGACTGGTGAGTTAGGAAGCTGGCAACCCCGAGAAATTCCTGAGCTACATGCAGGGAATGGAGTGGTATGTCAGAAATTTCAAGTGGACAGTGTTACGCATCGGGTTCCAAAGGGTAAGTATACACACTTTGTTTTCAATCGGTGAACGATGTAGATTTGTACCAAAGGGCCTTAATGCGGGAAATGGAGTGGTCTGTCCGAAATTTCGAGTGGACAGTGTTACTCGTCGAGTTTCAAACGGTAATTATGTAAAATCTGGTTGAGATCGGTGAAACGGTGTAGTTTTGTGTCAAGGGCCAAAATGCAGGGAATGGAGTGGCCTGTCCAAATTTTAAAGTGGACAGTGTTACTCATCGGGTTCCAAAGGGTAAGTATACACATTTTGTTTTCGATCGGTGAACGATGTAGATTTGTGCCAAAGGGCCTAAATGCGTGGATTGGAGTGGTCTGTCCGAAATTTCGAGTGGACAGTGTTACTCGTCGAGTTCCAAAGGGTAATTATGTAAAATCTGGTTGAGATCGGTGAAACGGTGTAGTTTTCTGCCAAAGGGCCAAAAAGCAGGGAATAGTGTGGTCTGTCCGAAATTTAAAGTGAACAGTGTTACTTGTCGGGTTCTACGGGTAAGTATATAAAATTGGGGTCAGATCGGTGAAACGGTGTATATTTGTGCCAAACAGCCTAAATGCAAGGGATGGAGTGGCCTCGCCGCAATTTCAAGCAGACAGTGTTAGTCGCAATGTTCCAAAGAGTAAATATACAAATTTTGGTTGAGATCGGTGAAACGGTGTAGATTTTGGACAAAGGGCCTAAATGCAGGGAATGGAGTGGTCTGTCCGCAATTTCAAGCAGACAGTGTTACTCGCTGGGTACCAAAGTGTAAGTTTCCGAATATTGGTTCTGATCGGTGAAACGGTGTAGATTTGTGCCAAAGGGCCTAAATGCAGGGAATAGGGTGGTCTGTCCGAAATTTTAAGTGGACAGTGTTACTCGCAGGGTTCCAAAGGGTAAATATACAAAGTTTGGTTCAGATCGGTGAAACGGTGTAGATTTGTGCCAAAGGGCCTAAATGCAGGGGATTGAGTAGCCTCTCCGCAATGTCAAGTGTTAGTCGCAGTGTTCCATAGGGTAAATATACAAATTTTGGTTGAAATCGGTGAAACGATGTAGATTTGTGACAAAGGGCCTAAATGCGTGGAATGGAGTGGTCTGTCCGCAATTTCAAGCAGACAGTGTTACTCGCAGGGTTCCAAAGGGTTAGTATACACATTTTGGTTCAGATCTGTGAAACGGTGTAGATTTGTGCAAAAAGGGCCTAAATGCAGGGAATGGCGTGGTCTGTCCGAAATTTCAAGCAGACAGTGTTAGTCGCAGTGTTCCATAGGGTAAATATACAAATTTTGGTTGAGATCGGTGAAACGGTGTAGATTTGGGCCAAAGGACCTAAATGCAGGGAATGGAGTGGTCTGTCCGCAATTTCAAGCAGACAGTGTTACTCGCAGGGCACCAAAGGGTAAGAATACGAATTTTGGTTCTGATCGGTGAAACGGTGTAGATTTGGACCAAAGGGCCTAAATGCAGGGAATGGGGTGGTCTGTCCGAAATTTTAAGTGGTCAGTGTTACTCGCAGGGTTCGAAAGGGTAAATATACAAATTTTGGTTGAGATCGGTGAAACGGTGTGGATTTGGACCAAAGGGCCTAAATGCAGGGAATGGGGTGGTCTGTCCGAAAATTCATGTGGACAGTGTTACTCGCAGGGTTCCAAAGGTTAAATATACAACTTTTGGTTCAGATCGGTGAAACGGTGTAGATTTGTGCAAAAGGGCCTAAATGCAGGGCATGGGGTGGTCTGTCCGAAATTTAATGTTGACAGGGTTACCCGCAGGGTTCCAAAGGGTAAGTATACAAATTTTGGTTTAGATCGGTGAAACGGTGTAGATTTGTATACATAACAGACAGACAGACAGACAGACAGACAGACAGACAAACTTTGTGCTTTATATATATAGATTGGTCACTAAGGAGCTAAAGTTCCGCTAACACGTACCTTGATGCTCGGTACAGTTAGGAGGCGAGTTCCGACTGTACCGTTCCATACGTAACGTTCCGCTAACACGTACCTTGATGCTCGGTACAGTTACGAGGCGAGTTCCGACTGTACCGTTCCAGGGCTGTAACGTTCCACTTGCTCGTACCGAGTTCCAAGTTACAGTTACGGAACGATACCGCAAGCCAGCTTGGGGCCGCGTTATGGCATACGTTACGTAACGTGATACACAGCGGTACTTAACGCATTTTCCTTCTGTTCCGGGTCCCTGATGATTAGTTTAGTCGTTTATTAATGTTAAGTTTTGACCAATTGAGTAGCCACAATTGAGATTTGGTAAAGATGGCGGCAAAATAAACATGACACTGAGGTGCCCATTTCTAGTGCTACCTCTGTACAAAATGTCGTGTTTTAATTGATAGAGGGGAGCAGACATATACACACACAGACACACAATGTTTCTTGAAAAAAGTCCCTGAATACTAGCCACGTTCTTCCAGGAATTATTAGTCTACTTTTCACATTTTGCAAAAATGAGGAAAGAGTAGACTTTTGAGATCGATCCGGGAAAATTTGTGTGTGTCTGTGTGTCTGTCTGTCTGTCTATCTGTCTGTCTGTCTGGCTGGCTGTGGGTGTCCTTCCCCCCCCCCCCCCTATCAGTTCATAAACGGCTGCAGCAATCGAAAACAATTTTTAGTATGAGTAAAGATGTATACCGGAATATCTCAAGCCCATATTTGAAAATGATGTCAGTGCTACCAACTGCTGAAAAAACACACTAGAAATTTGAGCTCCATGTTGGATATCTTGCAAGGTATGCATGGGAGCTATTCCAAAATTGGCACACAAGTAGATAATGCTATTTCTGTTTAATTTCCAGGAGGCCATGCGTTACAATGTTGCCAAAATAATTTTAAGCTTTCTGATAGGTCAAGTTTTTAAATGCATATAACTTCTGCACTATCAATTGGATTTCAACCAAATTTTGTATGTAATATGTGGACAGATATGACTGAGCGTATTCGTAAGAACCACCACGGCTGCCAACTGTTAATAATGTTGTTGTTTGAGTCTTCAGTCTTTTGACTGGTTTGATGCAGCTCTCCATGTCTCCCTGTCCTGAGCTAATCGTTTCATCTCTACATAGCTCCGACACCCTACATTCGAGGCAATCTGTTTAACATATTCTAACCTTGGTCTACCCCTACAGTTCTTGTCCTCGACCCTTCCTTCCATAACTAAGCTTGCTATTCCTGGGTGTCTTAGTATGTGTCCTACCAACCTATCTCTTCTCTTCATTAGCAGTCGCCAGAAACATCTCTCCTCTCCCACTCGTCTTAATACCTCTTTGTTTTTAACCCTATCAACCCATCTGATCTTCATCATTCTCCTGTAACACCACATTTCAAATGCTTCAATTCTCCTCTTTTCTGCTGCACCAATAGTCCAAGTTTCACTTACATAGAGCGCCACGCTCCAGACAAAGGCTTTCAAAAATGACTTCCTAATACCTAAATCTATATTCGATGTCAACAGATTCCTCTTCTGTAAAAATGCTTTCCTTGCCTGAGCCAACCTACTTTTTATATCCTCTTTGCTTCGTCCATCACTGGTTATTCTGCTTCCTAAGTAACAGAAGTCTCCTACTTCCTTCAGCTTTTCACCTGCCAATTTGATCTCCATAGAGGTTTCTAATTTATTTCGGCTGCATTCCAGTATTTTTGTTTTACATTTATTAATTTTCATCATGAATTCTTTCCGTAAGACGGAGTCCGTACCATTCAAAAACTCATTCAAATCCTCAGTCTTGTCGGCCAAGATGACTATGTCATCAGCAAATCTCAGAGTTGAAATTATTTCTCCTTGAATCTTCACTCTCACTTTAAATTTTTCTCTAATTTCCTTCATTGCTTTTTCAATGTAAAGATTGAAAAGTATGGTTGATAAGTTGCAGCCTTGCCTTACACCTTTCTGATTTCCAGCATCTCTCTCATGTCCTTCAACTCGAATGACTGCTGTCTGGTATCTGTATAGATTGTATATCACCCTCCTATCCCTGTACTTTATTCCAATCGATTTCAAAATGTCAAACAATTTAGTCCAATCAACGTTATCAAAAGCCTTTTCTAAGTCTACAAATGCCATGAACGTTCTCTTATCTTTCCTTATTCTACCATCCAAAATCAGCCTAAGACTTAGTACAGCTTCCCTTGTTCCTACATTTCTCCTGAAACCAAACTGGTCTTCACCTAACTCCATTTCTATCTGGCTTTCAATCCTCTTGTAGATTATCCTAGACAGGATCTTAGAAGCATGAGTAATCAAGCTGATTGTACGGTAATCTTCACATCTGTCAGCTCCCACTTTCTTTGGTATAGGGATGATTACATTCTTCTTGAAATCAGGGGGTACCTCACCTGTCTCATAAATCCTACACACCAAGTGAAATAACCTGATCAGGCCTTCATCTCCTATGCAGCGTAGCAACTCAATCGGTATATCATCTATGCCTGGTGCTTTGTTCCTGCTTAATTCTTCCAAAGCTCTATCAAATTCTGATCTCAATATTAAATCTCCTTTCGCATCCTCATCAATTTCCTCCTCCCTTTCCATTACATGATTCTCAATCTCCTTTCCCTTATACAAACTCTCTATGTATGCTTTCCATCTCTCAACCTTTTCTTCCCTATCTGTTAGAGGCTTTCCATTTGTGTCCTTAATATTACAGCACTTAGTCTTCTTCTCCCCAAAAATATTCTTAATCCTTCGATAAGCTGCGTATACTTTTCCTAATTGCAGACAATTTTCTATACCTGCACATTTCTCTTTCAACCATTCTTCTTTCGCTTCCTTGCACTTCTTGTTAACCTCATTTCTCAGACGTCTGTATTCTGCTTTCCCCTTTTCATCTCTTAGATTCTTGTGTTTCCGCCTTTCATCCATCAATTCTAGTATATCCTGAGAGATCCACGGTTTTCTACCTATTCTTTCTTTCCTACCAATGTTTTCTTCTGCGGATTTTGTTATTTCATTCTTCAAAAGTGCCCATTCGTCTGCAATTGAAGTTAATTTAGGGTTTTTCATTAGTCCTTCCTTTATACTCTTCATGAATCTTTCGTTTACATCCTTCTCTTTCAGTCTGTCTATTGCCCACCTTTTTGGCTTTTGACTTTTCTTCAGTTTCTTCAACTTTAATCTGCATTTCATTACAACCAGATTGTGGTCAGAGTTTATGTCAGCACAAGGATATGTTTTAAAATCCAAAATCTGGTTTCTAAACCTCTGCTTGACCATAATGAAGTCGATTTGGTAACGCCCTGTATCTCCTGGTCTCATCCATGTGTATATTCTTCTATTGTGGTTATTAAATAAGGTGTTAGCTATGACCAATTCATGCTCGGTGCAGAATTCTACCAGCCTGCTTCCTCGATCATTCCTTTCACCTAATCCGAAATCTCCTACTATCATCCCTTCTCTCCCTTTTCCTACCACAGCATTCCAATCTCCCATTACTATAACATTTTCATCACCCTTGATATACCTCAGAATTTCGTCTATTTCTTCGGAGACCTTTTCAACATCCTCATAATCAGCTTGACTGGTAGGCATATAGACTTGTACCACTGTGGTGCACGTAGGTTTAGTTTGCTCTCTCTATTTTTTATCCAAATACCAAAATATCAGAAAGTATGCAAGCCGACAGCTTTAAACTATGCACACGTTTAGTACCTTCAATTTTAGATTAATTTGGAGTAACTTATATAGTCAGTTCTACCAACATGATTCTAAGCCTGCTGATAGCACCAAATTTTAAATACATGTAACTCCTATACTATCAGTTGGATTTCAACCAAATTTCGCATGTGCTATATGTACCATAACAGATATGACTATGCTTATTCTTAAGAGGAATCAGGGCTGCCAACTGTTAATAAATGCTGTCTATATATTTTTTCCCTAATATCAATAAATCAGAAAATATGCAAACCAACAGCTCCATAATTTGCACACGTATAGCACCTGGCATTCTAGATAAATTTGGAGTAATCAATATAAGACAGTGCTACCAACAAGATTCTATGCCTGCAGATAGGTTCAATTTTAAAAAAACATGTAACTTGTATAGTAAAAATGGATTTCATCCATAATTGGCACAACAAGATATCATAATATTTCAGGTCATTTCTGACCAGCACACTCCTGACATTGTTGCCAAACATGCTTTTACGCGTGCTGATAAATCCAGAGTCTAACTGCATGTAAAGTTCATTGGAATTCAACCAAATTGTGTATTCTGTACCTTATGAGATGGAACGAAGATGTATATATTAAGTCGCCAGGGCTGCCAACAGTACTGCTCTATTAGGTTACATTATACCAGGTATATTTCGGACTAATTAGACATTTCGATATTAACAACTTAATTTCGTCATTATTCTAGATAGGTTCATATACACTAGTTTAATCATTGGTATGAAACTTAATTTTAGGAAAAGTAGGCACTTTAGTTCGTCAAAGAACTTCTTGTTAGGGTTTTAATATGTGTTTGAAATTTGTTGCAGATGATTATTTTATCATATTTTCATACATCTTGTTGCGGTATGTTGACTTAGGCTTCAATTTTCAATCCTTCTTTATAATGCACCATATAAGGTTTAATACCAAGCGACTTTTTAGTGTTACGCTAACGGTATACATTTATCTTGTGTCTTTGATATTTATCAATTCATTCATATCGGCTGATGTTGTTGTTAGAGTCTTCAGTCTTTTGACTGGATTTATCCCGGTCTCCATGCCTCCCTGTCCTGAGCTAAGCGTTTCATCTCTACACAGCTACCACACCCCACATTCGAGGCAAACTGTTTAACATATTCTAATCTCGGTCTACCCCTACAGTTCTTGTCCTCGACCCTTCCTTCCATAACTAAGTTTGCTATTCCTGGGTGTCTTAGTATGTGTCCTACCAACTTATATCTTCTCTTCATTAGCAGTCGCCAGAAACATCTCTCCCCTCCCACTCGTCTTAATACCTCTTCATTTATAACCCTCTCTTCCCATCTGATCTTCATCATTCTCCTGTATCACCACATTTCTAACGCTTCAAATCTCCTCTTTTCTGCTGCACCAATAGTCCAATTTTCACTTCCATAGAGTGCCACACTCGATGTCAACTGATTCCTTTTCTGTTGAAATGCTTTCCTTGCCTGAGCCAACCTACTTTTTATATCCTCTTTCCTCCAACCATCACTGGTTATTTTGCTTCCTAAGTAACTTAACAGAAGTCTTCTGAGATTCGGAGATATAGAATGCCAGTGAAATATTTCGCACAGCCGCCATGTTGGATTGTTGAAAAGTAATAAAATTTGTAGGGCACGGTCGGGGTCGGCCAGAATAGTACTATGACCTTACCGAATTTAATAGAAATATATCCAGCCACTTAGATTTTATTATTGGGAGTTGGGGGCACAAACACGGACACAACGGACAAAAGGTGATCTCATAAGCCTATTTTTTCATAAATAGAAATAGGCTAAAAACGAGATTTTAAAATTGACACTGGCGCCATTTCGTGGTTAAGAAAACAATTAAGTTTGATTGCTGTCACAGATTAGTTGACATTGAGAATCGTCTAAATATTTCGGAAGGTCACCATATTGGATTTTTATATGCATTGTAGGCCATAGAGCTATGTACTATTAGATGATGATTATTGCGTAGGTGCATTGTTCAAACGTTGGTTTCGATCGCATGATTAGGACACAAGAAATTAAACCTTAATTTATAATTTCGCACAGCCGCCATCTTGAAGTTATGTAAGCAATTGAGCTGAATAGGATGTCAGTGCATTACAAGGTGCATACCATTTGCTGTACCATGTGTGACGGCGCTCGGATGGTTTAAATGCGAGAAAAGTCTATTTAAATACAACATTTTCGCTTTGCCGCCATGTTCGTTTTGTAAAGAGATTTTTGAGAGTCCCATCGTTACACTTCTATTAGTGCTATTTTCCACCATACAAAACGTCAAGGTGATATCTCTAATAGTTTCGGAGATATGAAATGCCGGTGAAATATTTCGCACAGTTGCCATGTTGGATTGGTGAGATGTAATAAAATTTGAAGAGCACAGTCGGGTCGAACAAAATAGTACAATGACCTTACCGAGTTTCATTGAAATCGATCCAGCAGTTTAGATTTTATTAGGCAGGGGAGCAAGGCCACGGACACATGCAAACACACACATACGTACACACACATGGACTATATGTGATGTCATAGGCCTATCTTTCATAAATGTACATAGTAAAGGAAGCTTTTCAGTCGGTCAACACGACTGAATAGCTTTCATTATTAGAATTAAGAATCGCTGAAAAATGGCTTCTATCACTACTAAATGAAAATAGGCTAACAAGTAAACGAAAAGCAAGAACGGGAGTTTTAATTTAGAAAAGAAATACTATTATTGGTCACAAAGGAGCTAAAGTTCCGCTAACACGTATCTTGATGCTCGGTACAGTTAGGAGGCGAGTTCCGACTGTACCGTTCCATACGTAACGTTCCGCTAACACGTACCTTGATGTTCGGTACAGTTGGGAGTCAGGTTCCGACTGTACCGTTCCAGGGCTGTAACGTTTCACATGCTCGTACGGTGTTCCAAGTTACAGTTACGGAAAGATACCGCAAGCCATCTCGGGGCCGCGGTATGGCATACACAGCGGTACGTAACGCATTTCAGTTCTGTTCCGGGTCCCTGACGATTAGTTTAGTCGTTTATTAATGTTAAGTTTTGACCAATTGAGTAGCCACAATTGAGATTTGGTAAAGATGGCGGCAAAATAAACGTGATACTGAGGTGCCCTTTTCTAGTGCTACCTCCGGACAAAATTTTGTGTTTCAATTGAAAGGGGGGAGCAGACATATACACACACAGACACATAATGTTTCTTGAAAAAAGTCCCTTAATATTAGCCACGTTCTTCTACTGGCAGTGATCTGTAAGAAAATCAGGCATTTTTAGAGTTCTAATAAGTGTTTGAAATTTGTTGCAAATTATTATTTTATCATATTTTCATACATCATGTTACGGTATGTTGATTTAGGCGTTCAAATTTCCATCCTTCTTTATGGTGCACCATATAAGGTTTAATACCAAGGGACTTTTTAGTGTTACGCTATACATTTATCTTGTGTCTTTGATATTTATCAATTCATTCATATCGGCTGATGTTGTTGTTTGAGTCTTCAGTCTTTTGGCTGGTTTTATCCCGCTCTCCATGCCTCCCTGTCCTGAGCTAGGCGTTTCATCTCTACATAGCTACCACACCCTACATTCGAGGCAAACTAACATATTCTAATCTCGGTCTACCCCTACAGTTCTTGTCCTCGACCCTTCCTTCCATAACTAAGTTTGCTATTCCTGGGTGTCTTAGTAAGTGTCCTACCAACCTATCTTTTCTCTTCATTAGCAGTCGCCAGAAACATCTCTCCTCTCCCACTCGTCTTAATACCTCTTCGTTTGTAACCCTCTCTTCCCATCTGATCTTCATCATTCTCCTGTAACACCACATTTCAAACGCTTCAAATCTCCTCTTTTCTGCTGCACCAATAGTCCAATTTTCACTTCCATAGAGTGCCACACTCGATGTCAACTGATTCCTTTTCTGTTGAAATGCTTTCCTTGCCTGAGCCAACCTACTTTTTATATCCTCTTTCCTCCAACCATCACTGGTTATTTTGCTTCCTAAGTAACTTAACAGAAGTCTTCTGAGATTCGGAGATATAGAATGCCAGTGAAATATTTCGCACAGCCGCCATGTTGGATTGTTGAAAAGTAATAAAATTTGTAGGGCACGGTCGGGGTCGGCCAGAATAGTACTATGACCTTACCGAATTTAATAGAAATATATCCAGCCACTTAGATTTTATTATTGGGAGTTGGGGGCACAAACACGGACACACACGGACAAAAGGTGATCTCATAAGCCTATTTTTTCATAAATAGAAATAGGCTAAAAACGAGATTTTAAAATTGACACTGGCGCCATTTCGTGGTTAAGAAAACAATTAAGTTTGATTGCTGTCACAGATTAGTTGACATTGAGAATCGTCTAAATATTTCGGAAGGTCACCATATTGGATTTTTATATGCATTGTAGGCCATAGAGCTATGTACTATTAGATGATGATTATTGCGTAGGTGCATTGTTCAAACGTTGGTTTCGATCGCATGATTAGGACACAAGAAATTAAACCTTAATTTATAATTTCGCACAGCCGCCATCTTGAAGTTATGTAAGCAATTGAGCTGAATAGGATGTCAGTGCATTACAAGGTGCATACCATTTGCTGTACCATGTGTGACGGCGCTCGGATGGTTTAAATGCGAGAAAAGTCTATTTAAATACAACATTTTCGCTTTGCCGCCATGTTCGTTTTGTAAAGAGATTTTTGAGAGTCCCATCGTTACACTTCTATTAGTGCTATTTTCCACCATACAAAACGTCAAGGTGATATCTCTAATAGTTTCGGAGATATGAAATGCCGGTGAAATATTTCGCACAGTTGCCATGTTGGATTGGTGAGATGTAATAAAATTTGAAGAGCACAGTCGGGTCGAACAAAATAGTACAATGACCTTACCGAGTTTCATTGAAATCGATCCAGCAGTTTAGATTTTATTAGGCAGGGGAGCAAGGCCACGGACACATGCAAACACACACATACGTACACACACATGGACTATATGTGATGTCATAGGCCTATCTTTCATAAATGTACATAGTAAAGGAAGCTTTTCAGTCGGTCAACACGACTGAATAGCTTTCATTATTAGAATTAAGAATCGCTGAAAAATGGCTTCTATCACTACTAAATGAAAATAGGCTAACAAGTAAACGAAAAGCAAGAACGGGAGTTTTAATTTAGAAAAGAAATACTATTATTGGTCACAAAGGAGCTAAAGTTCCGCTAACACGTATCTTGATGCTCGGTACAGTTAGGAGGCGAGTTCCGACTGTACCGTTCCATACGTAACGTTCCGCTAACACGTACCTTGATGTTCGGTACAGTTGGGAGTCAGGTTCCGACTGTACCGTTCCAGGGCTGTAACGTTTCACATGCTCGTACGGTGTTCCAAGTTACAGTTACGGAAAGATACCGCAAGCCATCTCGGGGCCGCGGTATGGCATACACAGCGGTACGTAACGCATTTCAGTTCTGTTCCGGGTCCCTGACGATTAGTTTAGTCGTTTATTAATGTTAAGTTTTGACCAATTGAGTAGCCACAATTGAGATTTGGTAAAGATGGCGGCAAAATAAACGTGATACTGAGGTGCCCTTTTCTAGTGCTACCTCCGGACAAAATTTTGTGTTTCAATTGAAAGGGGGGAGCAGACATATACACACACAGACACATAATGTTTCTTGAAAAAAGTCCCTTAATATTAGCCACGTTCTTCTACTGGCAGTGATCTGTAAGAAAATCAGGCATTTTTAGAGTTCTAATAAGTGTTTGAAATTTGTTGCAAATTATTATTTTATCATATTTTCATACATCATGTTACGGTATGTTGATTTAGGCGTTCAAATTTCCATCCTTCTTTATGGTGCACCATATAAGGTTTAATACCAAGGGACTTTTTAGTGTTACGCTATACATTTATCTTGTGTCTTTGATATTTATCAATTCATTCATATCGGCTGATGTTGTTGTTTGAGTCTTCAGTCTTTTGGCTGGTTTTATCCCGCTCTCCATGCCTCCCTGTCCTGAGCTAGGCGTTTCATCTCTACATAGCTACCACACCCTACATTCGAGGCAAACTAACATATTCTAATCTCGGTCTACCCCTACAGTTCTTGTCCTCGACCCTTCCTTCCATAACTAAGTTTGCTATTCCTGGGTGTCTTAGTAAGTGTCCTACCAACCTATCTTTTCTCTTCATTAGCAGTCGCCAGAAACATCTCTCCTCTCCCACTCGTCTTAATACCTCTTCGTTTGTAACCCTCTCTTCCCATCTGATCTTCATCATTCTCCTGTAACACCACATTTCAAACGCTTCAAATCTCCTCTTTTCTGCTGCACCAATAGTCCAATTTTCACTTCCATAGAGTGCCACACTCGATGTCAACTGATTCCTTTTCTGTTGAAATGCTTTCCTTGCCTGAGCCAACCTACTTTTTATATCCTCTTTCCTCCAACCATCACTGGTTATTTTGCTTCCTAAGTAACTTAACAGAAGTCTTCTGAGATTCGGAGATATAGAATGCCAGTGAAATATTTCGCACAGCCGCCATGTTGGATTGTTGAAAAGTAATAAAATTTGTAGGGCACGGTCGGGGTCGGCCAGAATAGTACTATGACCTTACCGAATTTAATAGAAATATATCCAGCCACTTAGATTTTATTATTGGGAGTTGGGGGCACAAACACGGACACACACGGACAAAAGGTGATCTCATAAGCCTATTTTTTCATAAATAGAAATAGGCTAAAAACGAGATTTTAAAATTGACACTGGCGCCATTTCGTGGTTAAGAAAACAATTAAGTTTGATTGCTGTCACAGATTAGTTGACATTGAGAATCGTCTAAATATTTCGGAAGGTCACCATATTGGATTTTTATATGCATTGTAGGCCATAGAGCTATGTACTATTAGATGATGATTATTGCGTAGGTGCATTGTTCAAACGTTGGTTTCGATCGCATGATTAGGACACAAGAAATTAAACCTTAATTTATAATTTCGCACAGCCGCCATCTTGAAGTTATGTAAGCAATTGAGCTGAATAGGATGTCAGTGCATTACAAGGTGCATACCATTTGCTGTACCATGTGTGACGGCGCTCGGATGGTTTAAATGCGAGAAAAGTCTATTTAAATACAACATTTTCGCTTTGCCGCCATGTTCGTTTTGTAAAGAGATTTTTGAGAGTCCCATCGTTACACTTCTATTAGTGCTATTTTCCACCATACAAAACGTCAAGGTGATATCTCTAATAGTTTCGGAGATATGAAATGCCGGTGAAATATTTCGCACAGTTGCCATGTTGGATTGGTGAGATGTAATAAAATTTGAAGAGCACAGTCGGGTCGAACAAAATAGTACAATGACCTTACCGAGTTTCATTGAAATCGATCCAGCAGTTTAGATTTTATTAGGCAGGGGAGCAAGGCCACGGACACATGCAAACACACACATACGTACACACACATGGACTATATGTGATGTCATAGGCCTATCTTTCATAAATGTACATAGTAAAGGAAGCTTTTCAGTCGGTCAACACGACTGAATAGCTTTCATTATTAGAATTAAGAATCGCTGAAAAATGGCTTCTATCACTACTAAATGAAAATAGGCTAACAAGTAAACGAAAAGCAAGAACGGGAGTTTTAATTTAGAAAAGAAATACTATTATTGGTCACAAAGGAGCTAAAGTTCCGCTAACACGTATCTTGATGCTCGGTACAGTTAGGAGGCGAGTTCCGACTGTACCGTTCCATACGTAACGTTCCGCTAACACGTACCTTGATGTTCGGTACAGTTGGGAGTCAGGTTCCGACTGTACCGTTCCAGGGCTGTAACGTTTCACATGCTCGTACGGTGTTCCAAGTTACAGTTACGGAAAGATACCGCAAGCCATCTCGGGGCCGCGGTATGGCATACACAGCGGTACGTAACGCATTTCAGTTCTGTTCCGGGTCCCTGACGATTAGTTTAGTCGTTTATTAATGTTAAGTTTTGACCAATTGAGTAGCCACAATTGAGATTTGGTAAAGATGGCGGCAAAATAAACGTGATACTGAGGTGCCCTTTTCTAGTGCTACCTCCGGACAAAATTTTGTGTTTCAATTGAAAGGGGGGAGCAGACATATACACACACAGACACATAATGTTTCTTGAAAAAAGTCCCTTAATATTAGCCACGTTCTTCTACTGGCAGTGATCTGTAAGAAAATCAGGCATTTTTAGAGTTCTAATAAGTGTTTGAAATTTGTTGCAAATTATTATTTTATCATATTTTCATACATCATGTTACGGTATGTTGATTTAGGCGTTCAAATTTCCATCCTTCTTTATGGTGCACCATATAAGGTTTAATACCAAGGGACTTTTTAGTGTTACGCTATACATTTATCTTGTGTCTTTGATATTTATCAATTCATTCATATCGGCTGATGTTGTTGTTTGAGTCTTCAGTCTTTTGGCTGGTTTTATCCCGCTCTCCATGCCTCCCTGTCCTGAGCTAGGCGTTTCATCTCTACATAGCTACCACACCCTACATTCGAGGCAAACTAACATATTCTAATCTAGGTCTACCCCTACAGTTCTTGTCCTCGACCCTTCCTTCCATAACTAAGTTTGCTATTCCTGGGTGTCTTAGTAAGTGTCCTACCAACCTATCTTTTCTCTTCATTAGCAGTCGCCAGAAACATCTCTCCTCTCCCACTCGTCTTAATACCTCTTCGTTTGTAACCCTCTCTTCCCATCTGATCTTCATCATTCTCCTGTAACACCACATTTCAAACGCTTCAAATCTCCTCTTTTCTGCTGCATCAATAGTCCAATTTTCACTTCCATAGAGTGCCACGCTCCATGTCAACAGATTCCTTTTCTGTAGAAATGCCTTCCTTGCCTGAGCCAAGCTACTTCTTATATCCTCTTTCCTCCATCCATCACTGGTTATTTTGCTTCCTAAGTAACAGAAGTCTTCTGAGGTTCGGAGATATGGAATGCCTGTGAAATATATCGCACAACCGCCCTGTTGGATTATTAGAACGTAATAAAATTTGTAGGGCACGGTCGGGGTCGGCCTGAATAGTACTATGACCTTACCGAATTTAATTGAAATCCATCCAGCCACTTAGATTTTATTAGAGGGGCGTGGGGGCACACACACGGACACACACGGACAAAAGGTGATCTCATAAGCCTATCTTTTCATAAATAGAAATAGGCTAAAAACGAGATTTTAAAATTTGACACAGGCTCCATCTCGTGGTTAAGAAAACAATTAAGTTTGATTGCTGTCACAGATTAGTTGACATTGAGAATTGTCTAAATATTTCGGATGGTCACCATATTGGATTTTTATATACATGGTAGGCCATAGAACTATGCACTATTAGATGATGATAATTGCGTAGGTTCATTGTTCAAACGTTGGTTTCGATCGCATGATTAGGACACAAGAAATTAAACCTTAATTTTAAAATTTCGCACAGCCGACATCTTGAAGTTATGTAAACAATTGTGCTGAATAGGATGTCAGTGTATTACAAGGTGTATACCATTTGCTGTACCATGTGTGACGGCGCTCGGTTGGTTTAAATGCGAGAAAAGTCTATTTAAATACAACAACTTCGCTTGGCCGCCATGTTCGTTTTGTAAAGAGGTTTTTGAGAGTACCTTAGTTACAATTATATTAGTGCTTTTTCCCCCATACAAAACGTCACGGTGATATCTGTAATAATTTCGGAGATATGGAATGCCGGTGAAATATTTCGCACAGTTGCCAAGTTGGATTGGTGAGATGTAATAAAATTTGAAGAGCACAGTCGGGGTTGGACAAAATAGTACTATGACCTTACCGAGTTTCGTTGAAATCGCTCCAGCAGTTTAGATTTTATTAGTGAGGTGAGCGAGGCGACGGTCACATGCAAACACACACATACGAACACACACACGGACTATATGTGATGTCATAGGCCTATCTTTCATAAATGTAAATAATAAAGGAAGCTTTCCAGTCGGTCAACACGACTGAATAGCTTTCATTATTAGAATTAAGAATCGCTGAAAAATGGCTTCTATCAATACTAAATGAAAATAAGCCAAAAAGTAAACGAAAAGCAACAACGGGAGGTTTAAGTTAGAAAAGAAATAATATTATTGGTCACTAAGGAGCTAAATTTCCGCTAACACGTACCTTGATGCTCGGTACAGTTAGGAGGCGAGTTCCGGCTGTACCGTTCCATACGTAACGTTCCGCTAACACGTACCTTGATGCTCGGTACAGTTACGAGGCGAGTTCCGACACTACCGTTCCAGGGCTGTAACGTTCCACTTGCTCGTACCGTGTTCCAAGTTACAGTTACGGAACGATACCGCAAGCCAGCTTGGGGCCACGTTATGGCATACGTTACGTAACGTGATACACAGCGGTACGTAACGCATTTTCGTTCTGTTCCGGGTCCCTGATGATTAGTTTAGTCGTTTATTAATGTTTCGTTTTGACCAATTGAGTAGCCATAATTGAGATTTGGTAAAGATGGCGGCAAAATAAACATGACCCTGAGGTGCCCTTTTCTAGTGCTACCTCTGTACAAAATGTCGTGTTTCAATTGATAGAGGGGAGCAGACATATACACACACAGACACACAATGTTTCTTGAAAAAAGTCCCTTAATACTAGCCACGTTCTACCTGGAATTATTAGTCTACTTTTCACATTTTGCAAAAATTAGGAAAAAGTAGACTTTTGAGATCGATCCGGGACAATGTGTGTGTCTGTGTGTCTGTCTGTCTGGCTGGCTGTGGGTGTCCTCCCCCCCCCCCTATCAACTCATAAACGGCTGCATCAATCGAAAACAATTTTTAGTATGAGTAAAGATGTATACCGGAATATCTCAAGCCCATATTTGAAAATGATGTCAGTGCTACCAACTGCTGAAAAAACGCACTAGAAATTTCAGCTCCTTGTTGGATATCATGCAAGGTATGCATGGGAGCTATTCCAAAATTGGCACACAAGTAGATAATGCTATTTCTGTTTAATTTTCAGGAGGCCATGCGTGACAATGTTGCCAAAATAATTTTAAGCTTTCTGATAGGTCAAGTTTTTAAATGAATATAACTTCTGCACTATCAATTGGATTTCAACCAAATTTTGTATGTAATATGTGGACAGATATGACTGAGCGTATTCGTAAGAACCACCAGGGCTGCCAACTGTTAATAATTGCTCTCTCTATTTTTTATCCAAAGACCAAAATATCAGAAAGTATGCAAGCCGACAGCTTTAAACTATGCACACGTTTAGTACCTTAAATTTTAGATTAATTTGGAGTAACTTATATAGTCAGTTCTACCAACATGATTCTAAGCCTGCTGATAGCACCAAATTTTAAATACATGTAACTCCTATACTATCAGTTGGATTTCAACCAAATTTCGCATGTGCTATATGTACCATAACAGATATGACTATGCTTATTCTTAAGAGGAATCAGGGCTGCCAACTGTTAATAAATGCTGTCTATATATTTTTTCCCTAATATCAATAAATCAGAAAATATGCAAGCCAACAGCTCCATAATTTGCACACGTATAGCACCTGGCATTCTAGATAAATTTGGAGTAATCAATATAAGACAGTGCTACCAACATGATTCTATGCCTGCAGATAGGTTAATTTTAAAAAACATGTAACTTGTATACTAAAAATGGATTTCATCCATAATTGGCACAACAAGATATCATAATATTTCAGATCATTTCTGACCAGCACACGCATGACATTGTTGCCGAACATGCTTTTACGCGTGCTGATAAATCCAGAGTCTAACTGCATGTAAAGTTCATTGGAATTCAACCAAATTGTGTATTCTGTACCTTAAGAGATGGAACGAAGATGTATATATTAAGTCGCCAGGGCTGCCAACAGTACTGCTCTATTAGGCTACATTATAACAGGTATATTTCGAACTAATTAGACATTTCGATATTAACAACTTAATTTCGTCATTATTCTAGATAGGTTCATGTACACTAGTTTAATCATTGGTATGAAACTTAATTTTAGGAAAAGTAGGCTCTTTAGTTCGTCACGGAACTTCTTGTTAGGGTTTTAATATGTGTTTGAAATTTGTTGCAGATGATTATTTTATCATATTTTCATACATCTTGTTGCGGTATGTTGATTTAGGCGTTCAATTTTCAATCCTTCTTTATGATGCACCATATAAGGTTTAATACCAAGCGACTTTTTAGTGTTACGCTACCGGTATACATTTATCTTGTGTCTTTGATATTTATCAATTCATTCATATCGGCTGATGTTGTTGCTTGAGTCTTCAGTCTTTTGACTGGTTTTATCCCGCTCTCCATGCCTCCCTGTCCTGAGCTAAGCGTTTCATCTCTACACAGCTACCACACCCCACATTCGAGGCAAACTGTTTAACATATTCTAATCTCGGTCTACCCCTACAGTTCATGTCCTCGACCCTTCCTTCCATAACTAAGTTTGCTATTCCTGGGTGTCTTAGTATGTGTCCTACCAACTTATATCTTCTCTTCATTAGCAGTCGCCAGAAACATCTCTCCCCTCCCACTCGTCTTAATACCTCTTCTTTGTAACCCACTCTTCCCATCTGATCTTCATCATTCTCCTGTATCACCACATTTCAAACGCTTCAAATCTCCTCTTTTCTGCTGCACCAATAGTCCAATTTTTACTTCCATAGAGTGCCACACGCGATGTCAACTGATTCCTTTTCAGTAGAAATGCTTTCCTTGCCTTATCCAACCTACTTTTTATATCCTCTTTCCTCCAACCATCACTGGTTATTTTGCTTCCTAAGTAACTTAACAGAAGTCTTCTGAGATTCGGAGATATAGAATGCCAGTGAAATATTTCGCACAGCCGCCATGTTGGATTGTTGAAAAGTAATAAAATTTGTAGGGCACGATCGGGGTCGGCCAGAATATTACTATGACCTTACGGAATTTAATTGAAATCTATCCAGCCACTTAGATTTTATTAGTGGGAGTTGGGGGCACACACACGGACACAACGGACAAAAGGTGATCTCATAAGCCTATTTTTTTCATAAATAGAAATAGGCTAAAATCGAGATTTTAAAATTGACACTGGCGCCATTTCGTGGTTAAGAAAACAATTAAGTTTGATTGCTGTCACAGATTAGTTGACATTGAGAATCGTCTAAATATTTCGGAAGGTCACCATATTGGATTTTTATATGCATTGTAGGCCATAGAGCTATGTACTATTAGATGATGATTATTGCGTAGCTGCATTGTTCAAACGTTGGTTTCGATCGCATGATTAGGACACAAGAAATTAAACCTTAATTTTAAAATTTCGCACAGCCGCCATCTTGAAGTTATGTAAGCAATTGAGCTGAATAGGATGTCAGTGCATTACAAGGTGTATACCATTTGCTGTACCATGTGTGACGGCGCTCGGATGCTTTAAATGCGAGAAAAGTCTATTTAAATACAACAACTTCGCTTTGCCGCCATGTTCGTTTTGTAAAGAGATTGATGAGAGTCCCATCGTTACACTTCTATTAGTGCTTTTTTCCACCATACAAAACGTCAAGGTGATATCTGTAATAGTTTCGGAGATATGAAATGCCGGTGAAATATTTCGCACAGTTGCCATGTTGGATTGGTGAGATGTAATAAAATTTGAAGAGCACAGTCGGGTCGGACAAAATAGTACAATGACCTTACCGAGTTTAGTTGAAATCGATCTAGCAGTTTAGTTTTTATTAGGCAGGGGAGCGAGGCGACGGACACATGCAAACACACACATACGTACACACACATGGACTATATGTGATGTCATAGGTCTATCTTTCATAAATGTACATAGTAAAGGAAGCTTTTCTGTCGGTCAACACGACTGTATAGCTTTCATTATTAGAATTAAGCATCACCGAAAAATGGCTTCTATCACTACTAAATGAAAATAGGCTAACAAGTAAACGAAAAGCAAGAACGGGAGTTTTAATTTAGAAAAGAAATACTATTATTGGTCACAAAGGAGCTAAAGTTCCGCTAACACGTACCTTGATGCTCGGTACAGTTAAGAGGCGAGTTCCGACTGTACCGTTCCATACGTAACGTTCCGCTAACACGTACCTTGATGTTCGGTACAGTTGGGAGTCGAGTTCCGACTGTACCGTTCCAGGGCTGTAACGTTTCACATGCTCGTACGGAGTTCCAAGTTACAGTTAAGGAAGGATACCGCAAGCCATCTCGGGGCCGCGGTATGGTATACACAGCGGTACGTAACGCATTTCAGTTCTAATCCGGGTCCCTGATGATTAGTTTAGTCGTTTATTAATGTTAAGTTTTGACCAATTGAGTAGCCACAATTGAGATTTGGTAAAGATGGCGGCAAAATAAACATGACACTGAGGTGCCCTTTTCTAGTGCTACCTCTGGACAAAATTTTGTGTTTCAATTGAAAGGGGGGAGCAGACATATACACACACAGACACATAATGTTTCTTGAAAAAAGTCCCTTAATATTAGCCACGTTCTTCTACTGGCAGTGATCTGTAAGAAAATCAGGCATTTTTAGAGTTTTAATAAGTGTTTGAAATTTGTTGCAAATTATTATTTTATCATATTTTCATACATCATGTTACGGTATGTTGATTTAGGCGTTCAATTTTCCATCCTTCTTTATGGTGCACCATATAAGGTTTAATACCAAGGGACGCTATACATTTATCTTGTGTCTTTGATATTTATCAATTCATTCATATCGGCTGATGTTGTTGTTTGAGTCTTCAGTCTTTTGACTGGTTTTATCCCGCTCTCCATGCCTCCCTGTCCTGAGCTAGGCGTTTCATCTCTACATAGCTACCACACCCTACATTCGAGGCAAACTAACATATTCTAATCTCGGTCTACCCTACAGTTCTTGTCCTCGACCCTTCCTTCCATAACTAAGTTTGCTATTCCTGGGTGTCTTAGTAAGTGTCCTACCAACCTATCTTTTCTCTTCATTAGCAGTCGCCAGAAACATCTCTCCTCTCCCACTCGTCTTAATACCTCTTCGTTTGTAACCCTATCTACCCATCTGATCTTCATCATTCTCCTGTAACACCACATTTCAAACGCTTCAAATCTCCTCTTTTCTGCTGCACCAATAGTCCAATTTTCACTTCCATAGAGCCCACGCTCGATGCCAACAGATTTCCTTTCTGTAGAAATGCTTTTCTTGCCTGATCCAACCTACTTTTTATATCCTCTTTCCTCCGTGCATTACTGGTTATTTTGCTTCCTAAGTAACAGAAGTCTTCTGAGATTCGGAGATATAGAATGCCAGTGAAATATTTCGCACAGCCGCCATGTTGGATTTTTGAAACGTAATAAAATTTGTAGGGCACGGTCGGGGTCAGCCAGAATAGTACTATGACCTTACCAAATTTAATTGAAATCTATCCAGCCACTTATATTTTATTAGTGGGGGGGGGGGGGGCACACACACGGACGTACGCACACGGATGAAAGGTGATCCCATAGGCCTATTTTTTCATAAATAGAAATAGGCTAAAAGCGAGATTTTTAAATTTGACGCTGGCGCCATTTCGTGGTTAAAAAGCAATTAAATTTGATTGCTGTCACAGATTAATTGACATTGAGAATCGTCTAAATATTTCCGATGGCCACCGTATTGGATTTTTATATACTTTGTAGGCCATAGAGCTATGCACTATTAGATGATTATTGCGTAGGTTCATTGTTCAAACGTTGGTTTCGATCGCATGATTAGGACACAAGAAATTAAACCTTAATTTTAAAATTTCGCACAGCCGCCATCTTGATGTTATGTAAACAATTGAGCTGAATAGGATGTCAGTGCATTACAAGGTGTATACCATTTGCTGTACCATGTGTGACGGCACTCGTTTGGTTTAAATGCGAGAAAAGGCTATTTAAATACAACAACTTCGCTTGGCCGCCATGTTCGTTTTGTAAAGAGGTTTTTGAGAGTCACATCGTTACACTTCTATTAGTGCTTTTTTCCTTCATACAAAACGTCAGGATGATATCTGTAATAGTTTCGGAGATATGGAATGCCGGTGAAATATTTTGCACAGTTGCCATGTTGGATTGGTGAGATGTAATAAATTTTGAAGAGCACAGTCGGAGTTGGACAAAATAGTACTATGACCTTACCGAGTTTCGTTGAAATCGCTCCAGCAGTTTAGATTTTATTAGGGAGGGGAGCGAGGTGACGGACACATGCAAACACACACATACGTACACACACACGGACTATATGTGATGTCATAGGTCTATCTTTCATAAATGTAAATAATAAAGGAAGCTTTTCAGTCGGCCAACACGACTGAATAGCCTTCATTATTAGAATTAAGCATCACTGAAAAATGACTTCTATCACTATTAAATGAAAATAGGCTAACATGTAAACGAAAAGCAAGAACGGGAGGTTTAATTTAGAAAAGAAATACTATTATTGGTCACAAAGGAGCTAAAGTTTGCTGTGTAGGTTACACTCTGCCTTATATGGCAACACTGCGAGAAGGTTAGTTGGATTCCCATCTAAGCCATCTTAGATTGGCTTCCCGTGGTTTCCCACTTCTACTCCAGGAAAATGCGTGAATAGTTCCTAAGTCAAGGCCACGGCCTACTCCTTCCCAAGCCATTCCATCATTACAAATACACACGTTACTACAGACATCACAATAACAAAGTTTAGACCTATCAGACAAATTCCATAAAAACCTCAACTACATGGACCGATGAACAATAACCTATGTTCCAAACCTCAATATGGTGCAACAATAAATATTTCGAATCAATGGGTTCCATGGTATTGTTTTCAGGAAACATATTTCTAACGTAGGCTACAGTATGACCGCGATCGAAACGAGCAACGTGCCTTGCCCTGTCTGATGCGGCACGCACTCAGACTGAAATCAGTATTTTTATTTTTATTGATATTTCAAGAAGTAATAATCCTATGTTTGAATAAATAATTTGCCTGGAATTGCATATGGCATCGTTCAAACTGGGATAGTTGTTGACGCAGAAAAAAGGATCTTTTCATCAGGATTCTTGGTAGGACAGTAGATACTGAAAAATATCCTTAGGCTAGATAGAGTATTTCGATATCATGAAAGAAATGCCCCTAGATTAGATAACAGGTATGTAATTGATGTAGTTGTTGTGTAATTAGGCTATTATGTGACAGTTTGTAACAACCAGCGTAACAGTGTAATAAACGCAGTGTTACAATTGCCGTGGTAACTAAATAGACTGTGTAATAGCCTTAATAGTCTACGTAAAAATTCGGTGTAATAGCCATAATGGTTTTAATAGCTAATGGACAGTAGTACCGGTAACAGTCCTGTAATAGTCTGTAGGCCTACATACATTTTGGGAAATGCTGCTGTACTGTTACAGGCTCTGTACCGTTCCATTTTCCGTTGGAACATGAGAACCTGGAACGTTACGCATAGATACCGGGTGGCTGGTTGGTATAACCTGGAACGGTACACAGTGTAACCGGGTACTGGTGGAAACGTTACTCTATTTCGATAACCAAGAACGGTACGCAGAGTAACTTTCCAACTGGTAACGCTGAGGAATCGTTCCAGTCATGTACCGTTACATACGTAACGTTCCGCTAACACGTACCTTGATGCTCGGTACAGTTGGGAGTCGAGTTCCGAGTGTACCGTTCCAGCGCTGTAACGTTCCACATGCTCGTACTGAGTTCCAAGTTACAGTTCCGGAACGATACCGCAAGCCAGCTCGGGGCCGCGGTATGGCATACGTAACGTAACGTGGAACACAGCGTTACGTAACGCATTTCAGTTCTGTTCCGGGTCCCTGGTTAGTGTGCTACAGCCTTCACTCCACTCCTCACCTAACACCGCTGCTGAAATTCGGTGCAATGTGAGGGGCAGACTAGCCGTGACTGGCAGGAGGTGTTGTGGGCTAGGGGCAGAGCTCTAATGCCATAGCCACCGTGGCGAATGTTGGACTGTTCTGGCCACTCAGACAAACGTTATGCACGCGCAATCACAAGATTAGATTTTTGATGTGTAACATCTTTGCGCTCGGTTGCTGGATAGTTTTGTGGGAATGATTTTGAAAATTGGGGACGGAAGTGGATCGGAACGATTGAGCTGGCAGTGGTGGATCGAACGGATGTATGCACTGCCCGCTCGATCGATTAAACGGAAGTGTACTAGCTGGCAGTGGTGGAAAACGGAAGTATGTACTGCCCGCTCGATCAATCGAACGGAAGCGTACTAGCTGGCAGTGGTGGAAAACAGAAGTATGCACTGCCCGCTCGATCGATCGATTGAGCGGGCAGTGGTAAGATCCAGCTGGCAGTGGTACGAGAAACAATGAGCGCGCGGTGTCGGGAAATGATACCATGACGTACTCTCGGCCATGTGGAATGTATATGACATACTGAACGGAAAACGCTCATGCGATTTCTGGTGTCAAGTGATTGAAACAAATGACATGGTACATGTTCGAAGTCTTCGTATCAGCATTTAAATGGTAAAATGCCTTAATATCAAACATTGTAAGTAGTCGGCATTGCCGGTATTATGTTTCTGCACAGTGGCTATTCAAATATTAACCCACATACCGGTAATGCAATCATCAATAAAATATAATCGTTGTGGTTATACGAGAATTGAGCAAGCCTTCATGAACTATTACTGAATACATTCTCTTTGTATACAAGAGGGCCTATTCATAAGGCATTTCAAACTCAATTTCACGCAGGAACATTATCGAAACAAGCAAAATATAAATGAAACTTAATTCCGTAATGCAGTATTATTGGAACGTGGAAATAAGTCACCATCTTGTGCACAATATTTGCGTAGTCGAAATAGCCGTGGGGTTAGTGCTTATGACTGTGATTTAGAGATTTTGAGTTCGAATTCCGGACGGGATAGATATTTTTGCTACCAGATTATCATTTTACACGATATTTATCATATCAATATGACTCATTTTAACAGAATCCATATGAAATTACGTGTTGGTCTGTGAATGAAGAGGACCTGTTTATAAGGAATTTAAGGTTATGAGCGGTGTCGCGTCTATTAATCTAGTAGATCCATATCGTATTCTTTATTTAGGCTAGTGCTGCTGGAAGCTACAAATCATCTAATAAAATGAGTTCCGTATTATAAACTACAACATCTGTAAAAAACTCCCTTTTACAATAGATTAATATTTGTGCCAATAATAGTATAAAATACCGGTGTATCTACAATTTCACGTGAGGTTTCTTCTATGTTAGATGTTACACATCATATGCGACTACCGTAATGCTCGTATTTTTTATTTAAATATTTGTTTACAAAATGTTGTTAGGAGAAACTCAGCGCGCACACCCACCTGAGCTGAACAATGTCCCTGCGTTCACATTGAGACGCGTATATATTTTCACTCTCTGTTGATTGTCCAATGAAATTTGGGGGGTAATGTACCATTACAGAGGTTTTCCTCGAGTTCTGACCAATATGCATGCAAATTATCAGCGCGATCGGTAGAGTCACGATGTGATTTCTGTTGTATAAAGAGCTGTAGGCGATTCCCACCACTGCCATCCCAGAATATGCTCCTATCCTCAAAATGAAGTAACGGTAATAGCAGCTCAACAGCTCCTTCCCATATTTAGAACTAAGCAAGTGGAGTTTAAACTATTGTATCACAGGGCACACCGTGTTAGAGTCTCCAGTCTTTAGATTGGTCTCCATGCCTCTGTCCTGAGCTAATCGGTTTATCCCTACATGGCTACCACACAATACATCCGAGGCAATCTGTGTAACATACTCTGGCAAAGAAACCACAATAACACAAGTTATCAAAAATATTCAAAACAAGCACGCACACACAAATACATGGGGTTGGTCACCACACAATCACATAAACAAAACGAAGAAGTAGCAGTTGAGCTGCTGTACAATGATTTAGAGGCTTTGTGACATCTTGGTCATTTAGCCCCATGTAGTTGGGTGTGTGTAGAATTTTCCTGATATAATCTGTGTCATTGTGATAACTGAGGTTTGCAATTGGTTTTAAGTTTGGAGTAGAAGAGGGAAATTAAGGAAAATACTTCTAGGATGGCTGAGTCGGGAATCGACCCCATCTATTTGCATTTCTGCCTCACGAGGTTGAGTTTATCCTTTTCCAGCTTTCAGACCAGAATGTTTTGTTTTGGCAGGTTCAGGATTCGAAACCGGACTTCAGGAGAGACAGCAAAAAAATGCTAGCCATTACGCCACGAGGTAGATTGTCGCAGCTGTTGTGGGGTATCTGACTGTTTGTTCAGAGTATCAGGCTGTGGTGAACATCGGTATCAAGTTGTCTGTTCCTGGAAATGAGCAGAATGCTTTATTAATAAGTTGCCTCAGCACTCGATGAGCATTCCGAGTTGTTATGTCACCAGCGAAGTGGTGACAATGGCCATTAAAATCCGATCGATTTTCTTTGTTTCCACTAACATTCACAACAACTGTTAAATAGTTTGTGGTGATCTGTCACATGGTGCCCTCTGGAGGAGTCTGTTTGAAGTTCAAAAAGTGGAAAATGTATTGAGGAGTGTAATCACATGACAATGGCTCTGGTACTTCATGGGGATGGACGCTCCAGTGGGCAATACAGGATGTAATTGAAATGAATTACTTGTGGTGAACTAGTGATAGAAGACTCCACAATGGGTCAATTTTGGTCTAATAATAATAATAATAATAATAATAATAATAATGCTGTGCCCACGGTTGCAGGATCGAATCCTGGCGCAGCCAGTTGGCATTTGAGGGTGCGCAAATGCGATGGACCCGTGTCTGTAGATTTACTGGCACGTTAAGGATCCCCTTCCGGGCAAAATTACGGCCCGCCCGCGTCTCTAAAAGCCCCAGTAATTAAAAGGGATGTAAACCAAATATTTTTATTATTATTTATTAATAAAAAAAACCTTGCACTACAGCCCATGAAGGGCCTAGGCTTACCAAGCGACCACTGCCAGGCCATTTGGCCTGCAGATATTGGGGTGACACGTGGTCAGCGTGTCGGATCCCCTCGGCCATTAATCTTGGTTTTCGTGACCTGGTCGCTGCCTCACCGTCAGACAGCGGATCAATTGTCCTCACGAGGCTGAGTGCATCCCGTTCCAGCCCTCACGTCAGTTTCTAAAATCCCTGACGGAGCCGCGAATCGAACCCGGGGCCCCCGGGTGAGAGTAGACGCGCCACCCCAACGGGGCTTGCTTTATTTATTATTATTATTATTATTATTGTTTATTATTATCGTCAATAATAATAATAATAATTATTATTATAATTTGGACACTACATTGCAACCATCATCGGCCTAGAAATCTTGTACGCCACTGAGGTTTAGCTCCAAATAGAAAAGGACTGACGGGCAACATGGAAGTTTAGGAGATAAATATATTGGATCCGATCAAGGTTGAATACAGAAATCTTTCCAACGAGAAATATTTTAAATACACTGAAAAATAAAAAATCACAGATGTTGCCCGAGAAAGACTCTTAACCTTTTATGGACATATCTCTAACCAACCGGTTTTTCTCCTACTTGAACAAGTGGCAAATCAAGACCCCATGGCTAACAGATGTGACCAAAAACATCAAAGAACTGGGAGTAACAGGAAGTGGCGTGGGTGACCGATCACCTCTCAGGACACTGAGACGAGAAAATCGGTTCCAGAACAAACGGTCCTTCAAGGCAATGTAAACAAAAGAACAAGATAGTCAGACAATGCACGTTTGCTGGGCAAACACCAAGGCCCATTCAAAGATATAAAAAGTTGAATGTCATGGTCCATAGTTGACCCATTTTTAATAATAATAACATGGATTTGACGTCCTTTTTAACTACCGTGGCTTTAGGAAATGCGAGCGTGTCGTGTTATAGCCCTTGGAGGGCGTTATAACGTGCCGGTGATCTACTGACACGAGATTGTCGCATTTAAATACAACCTCAAATGCCATTAATCTGAGCCGGAATCGATCCCACTGTTCTAGGTTTTGAAGGGCAACGCTTTACAGACGGTGACAATATTATACTGTATAAGTAAACTCACCTTCTATTCTCGATATATTTGAAGGGAAGTTATACACAAATTGAAGTTGTGAACTTCCTGTGTTCTTCTCTTCCTGTATCTTCCTTGCGACTGGTCACGCCGCCCAGCTATACACGCAAATTTACAGTCCAACAGAACAATTCACGCGAGGTTCATTATCCTTTGCTGCAACTTATAGGAAAATGATCTCATATCCATTATACTGTAGGGCTGTAAATATAAATTAACCTTTAATTCATTGTTCTTTAGGACTGAACAGATAAATGAACCTTAAAGTCATTGTACTGTAGGACTGCATACCTACTTATTGTTGTGGAATGGTAATGAGAAATACGGAAATAAACGAAATAGAACAACATTTTTATATTGAGGGTTCAACGACGAGATTCCGTTCGATTCTTTTGACATTTCTACATTCAGGTAGAGGTGAAGACTCGTAGAGCCAACGGCTGTTCACACACCAGCTGACCATCCCCGAAGAGAGACAGTATAGCTCCCAAGGTGCGCTAGCAATATTAGCTGAGTGCGTTGTACAGCGAAAGCCGTGAGCAGAAATATAACCTACAAATTTAATAATTTGTGTGAATGTACCACTTTTCGACTTCTACTGTAGTTTCCAGTTTATACTGGAAGGTGGCAAATCATTAATTCTATTTACAGGGTGATCCTTTTGAGATGTCGGAAAAGTAACCATTATATGCGCGAGGTTTAAGTACATAACTTGGAGCAGTGTGTTGGTGTAAGTTTCGTTTGATTGGCGGTTTCAATACTTCAGCCTTGGGTAGATTATTAGCTTGGGAATAACCTAACCCCCAAGGGAAGATGATAAAGAAAAGGAAGTGGGTTTCGGACTGGAGAAAAAGGATGGAGAAATAGGACGAGAGTCCTACAGAAGTTACAAGTTTAACTTTAAATATACTCAAAGGCAGCTGCCACTGCAAATCCGCTCTCCGATACCTAAAGTGGGTAGGGACCTGGGCAAAGCTAACGGTAAACGCAGCTGGAACTTGGGCTGTTCTCGAGAAAGCTGCTGTAGTGTATTCCCTCTCAAGCATACATATGCCTACTATGGGGAAGGGTGGTGATCTGGCAAGACAAAGAGTAACGGATTTATTGTGTATCTGTTCAAAGGAGTTTGTTTCTAAACAAGTAATTTGAAGAATGCCAATAATTTGAATCAGCTTTGATATTTTGGTTTTTGAAATTATAGAATTTCTAAAGAGCGACCAAATGCTTCCAAGAAGGATAGGGATAAAGCAATTATACCTTTGGGAATAATTTTGGTAAGTATACCAATAGTTGCATTTAGAAATGGCTAAGCTTTTACCCAGCAAGGCGCCGACTAAAAGCTTAGACAATGAGAAACACTTATATTTTGAAAAACCAACCATAAGTGTTAGAGAGAATCTCCACAAGCAGGAAGCTGGCGTAGCGAGCTATGCTTGCCTTACTGGCCAGTTAGAATTAGCTATTAAAGCTAAGAGAGACTTTACTAAGTTATTAACTAAGAGTTCTTGCTCGAATGCAACAAGTGGTGAAAGCCCTATCAATAGATTTATTTTTATTGAATAGAAAGAGTCAAGGAAGACAGGATCTTGCCTAACCGTTATGTTAGAAAAATGATAAGGCGAAAAACAAATATTTAATTTATTTAACAATGCAAAAGGAAGAAGTTTTGTAACAAATATATAATTTTGATTTCTATAAACAATTGGGGTCGCAGACCTCCGAAAACATTTAAAGCTTGCGCCAGGCAATTAATATATATATATATATATATATATATATATATTGTTTCAAACCTTGTATATGCTTTAAAATCTTCGTAAGATTTTGAAATGACGAAGATAAATAAATGAAAAATTTAAAGATAACTGACGTAACTAAAGTTGGACAATAAATCAAGTACAAGGTGTGTACTTTAAAGATTTCTAGATAAGTATCTTAGAAAGAATAACAACTTCGAAAGTAGCAACAACAAAAAGCAGGAAGAATAAAATAGAAGTTTCTATAACTTCTTATAGTGATACAGAATTACTTGTTTGGATTATACAAATAGGGCAGGTCACTTATTGTGAAACCTGAAGAGAAAATCGAAAGGAAGTTTCTAGAACTCCTATGTTTAAGTAGGGATCACGAGACAAATGGGGCAAGTTTCCCTTTCGTGAAACCTAGAGATAACTCACTTATGAGTTGAAAGAATTGTATTCCCTCATTAGAAGGGGGAAACAATATAATTTGAGGCGTGTACTAGACACGAAGTTTTACAGAAATTAATTCGTTGTACGTAGAACAAGAGAGGGAGGGCACTTATTGAGAGTGACACCTCATTGACAAAAGACCTAAAGTAACAATTTTATTATTTTGGTTTGTTAGTAAAGGGTTTGGGAAAGATCAAATGGGATTGAGGAAAAGTGTTCATGGCCGTATTTATTGTATTCGGCCGAGCGCGACGCGGATGAAAGGTTGAACAAGCACTGTTTTCACTATAGTCTGTTGATATAGTTGAAAAGTTCACTGTAGTAGCACAAAAAGTTTATGGCAAAGAAAGTTATTGCTATGGTGGAAAATAACTAGTTACACTAGATTTGCGAGAGTCTATTGCTTGAGAAAGTTGTAGATTATAGTTGAAAGTACCAGAAAAAATCCCAACGGAGGAAGAAAAATTAGATATTGGTTGGCAGTTCATAAGGAAGATTCCTTAGTTTGAAAAAGTATTCCCATATGCGAGTGGAAAATACATGACAGTATAACTGGTAGATAGAGTGCAGATTCTGGAAGGTTCCAGAGCAATCATGACTGAAGAATAGAGCAAAAGTTAGTCCAGCGGTGGAACGAGATAAGTATTTTATAGACAGTGGGTAATTTAATGGTGTCCCACGTTGTGAGAAAATCTCTCATTTAATAAGCATAAGAAATGCTGCTTCATGTTAAGATTGGCTTAGATAGACAAAAGCCCAACATAGAAAATCCCGCGAAGGATGATTATTGCCCCAAATATAGAAATCTCACACTGCCTATAAAATGATCATTAAAAAGCATGTAGCTATTTAAAATCAATTAAAATAAGTTGAAGAACGTAGAAGTAGTACTCAGCTATGCTTCATGACGAAGGCGATGTTCCTGTTGACGGTTGATACTAAAATTCTAACATGGCGTAGAATTTAAAAGTTTGCCTCTAGAGTTGAGGAGGCGAGCTTTTGTTAAGCTCTAACTGACTGGGTCGACTTCCGACGTGCAAGTGAGACACGCTCAACGGAGCTCGGAGAGACCAGGAAGGGGAAAGAAGTGGGGGTAGGAGACAAAAGGAATACATATAAGAATAGCCAACTTAATAGTAAAAAAAATCTTCTTGATGGAATGATCTTCAAAGAGTTGATAGTAGGAGTCACTAGCGCAGCCTGGAGGGTGACAAAGTAGACGAAGTTCTCTTGATCACGGAGATGATAGCTGGCGATGGCGACGAGATCTGGTGGCTAGATTGATAATGAAGTCCTCTTGTACAGGGAAGAATTGAGGAACTTCAGAGATTCGCTGATAGATGACGCTAGGTGAGTCATGGAAGATATATATCTAGAACGGACTTACAAGTAATATGAGAGACATAACCAACAAGGAGAAAGCAGAAGATCACTGTTGGTGTTTGAGAAAAAAGGAAGGGATGAACTAAAGCAAAGAGAAGCAAAAGCTTACTCTATCTTACCGTGTATTCCAAAGAATAAACCAAGCCTCGAGAGGAGCCACTGAGAAGAGGTGGGTTCAATATCCCTACCCCAGGTATCCTAGAAATGGTTTACTGAGGCTTCCCACTTTTACTCCTGTCAAATGCCAGGATTGTTACTGACGTAAAGTCACACCCAAGTACTCGGTTAATGAAATGACCACGATGTGCAAAGTCCTACGTGTTTCAAGAAAGGTGAAAGCAATTGGTAATATACGAAATCAAGGCATAAATATTAATTTCTATGAAATACGAATATTGTATAAGTTCTAGGTTAAAAGTTGTAAATTCATTCTTCTAGTTGATAAACGTTGTTGTTGTTGTTCTTGTTGTTGTTAATAATACTTCAATGGAGGGGCTTGGGAAATCTTGGTAATCGTGGTTGGGTGTGTGTTGAACATGTCTGATAAACTGTTTCTGTAATGACTGTAGTAATGTGTGTGTAACTGCATTAGAGACAGGGAGGGGTAGGAGCACTGGGACTGGTACTATCCCGGCATTTACCTCGAGGGAGTGGGGGAAACTCCGGGAAAAAACTACATTCAGAATCGCTGCTGTCAACGCCAGGATTCGAATGGCCCACGCGGTCATTGTACACGATTGAACGAGCACGGCTACGCCGCGGGGTGGTTATTGGTGTATACAGGGATTGAATAGCGTGTTCATTCCAGCCCCTTGTACTTGGGTGTGAGTACATAAATAAATACACACATCAAAAAAAGTTTTGCATCACCTCGGTTCCAAGAGTTCCGGAACCGTTAAATACAAAGGGAATAGAGATCAACACAAACAACATTTCAGCTCGTTTTATTGCTCATGAGACCCACACATTGCATGTTGTACCATCATACAGCTAGACTTTCAGCATTTGTGGTCCAGATTGCAGTACACACCACTACCTCTAATACCCAGTAGCACGTCCTCTTGCATTGATGCATGCCTGTATTCGCCGTGGCATACTATCCACAAGTTCATCAAGACACTGTTGGTCCAAATTGTCCCACTCCTCAACGACAATTCGGCGTAAATCTCTCAGAGTGGTTGGTGGGTCAAGACGTCCATAAACAGCCCTTTTCAACATATCCCAGGCATGTTCGATAGGGTTCATGTCTGGCGAACATGCTGGCCACTGTAGTCGAGCGATGTCGTTATCTTGAAGGAACGCATTCACAAGATGTGCACTATGAGGTCGAGAATTGTCGTCCATGAAGACAAATGCCTCTCCAATATTCTGCCGATATGGTTGCACTATGGGTCGGAGGATGTCATTCAGGTATCGTAAAGCCGTTTCGGAGCCTTCCATGACCACCAGTGGCGTACGTCGGCCCCACATAATGCCACCCCAAAACATCAGGGAACCACCACCTTGCTGCACTCGCTGGACAGTGTGTCTAAGACGTTCAGCCTGACCAGGGTGCCTCCAAACACGTCTCCGACGATTGTCTGGTTGAAGGCATATGCGACACTCATCGGTGAAGAGAACGTGATGCCAATTCCGTGGGGTCCATTCAGCATGTTGTTGGGCCCATCTGTACCGCGCTGCATGGTGTCGGGGTTGCAAAGCTGGACCTCGCCATGGACGTCGGGAGTGAAGTTGCGCATCATGCAGCCTATTGCGCACAGTTTGAGTTGAAACACGACGTCCTGTGGCTGAACGAAACGCATTATTCAACATGGTGGCATTGCTGTCAGGGTTCCTCCGAGCGGCAATCCGTAAGTAGCGGTCATCCACTACAGTAGTAGCCCTTGGGCGGCCTGAGCGAGGCCTGTCATCGACAGTTCCTGTATCTCTGTACCTCCTCCATGTCCGAACAACATCGCTTTGGTTCACTCTGAGACGCCTGGAAACTTCCCTTGTTGAGAGCCCTTCTTGACACAAAGTAACAATGCGGACGCGATCGAACTGCGGTATTGACCTTCTAGGCATGGTAGAACTACAGACAACATGAGCAGCGTACCTTCGTCCTGGTGGAATGACTGGAACTGATCGGCTGTCGTACCCCCTCCGTCTAATAGGCCCTGCTCATGCATGGTTGTTTACATCTTTGAGCAGTTTTAGTGACATCTATGAACAGTCAAAGGGACTGTATCTTGGATACAATATACACAGTCAACGTCTATATGCCGGAGATCTGGGAACCGAGGTGATGCAAAACTTTTTTTGATGTGTGTATATTAATAGAAAATATCTGATAACCTGTGTTATTGTGGTGTTTATAAATGTGTGTTGTATTTGTGATTGAGGTAAGGATTGGGATGAAGGCGGCCGTGGCGTTAAATTAGAAACAATCCTGGTATTTTTCCTGGATTAGGAATAGGAAACCTCGAAATATCACTTGCAAGATGGCCGAGATGTGAATCGACCCACCATTTCTTAGTTGTGCCACACGAGGCTTAGTGTACACCGCTCCTGCCCTAAGACCAGAATTAAATTTCTTGGCAGAACCGGGAATTGAAACCGGAGCTCTGGGGCGACAGCCAGTAATGTTAGCCACAACACCGCGAGTTGGTCCTATTTTAATGAGGAGGGAAGAGTTCTGTGCAGTATTTCTATAGTACTGTACTGTAGCCTATTGTTTCGTACTGTTATAAAATAACTTTAAATACCTGAGACAACTTGGCTAAGAGCAAGGAAGAATGCTGATCTCGGTGGACCAGTGCTAAAGGTTTTCGTCTCTTCATCCCAGGAACTTAGGTTCGATTCCCAACTATGAAAGTTGCATTTTTTTAAATAAGGGTTATATCCACGGCACGTTAAAGTCATCTCGCACAACATACGGTGATTGAAAGGCAAACTCAATTAAATCATAACCACAGATCGCTGAACAAAGTAACGATTTCTCTGCCAGATGGCAGTATAAAACCGGACGTTGAAATTGAAGAGTAGATAATCGAAAATTTTTTTCATTCGGTCAATACGATTGTACTTAATTGTAATAGGTGGTTCCTTAATCCTATAGGCAGCGGAGATGGCAGCTGCGTGGAAACGGACCACACTTCGCTCAAACAGCTGAGTTCACAACCCACAATATGAAAATCCACTGCCTGCTTCCAATCTCCGACCAGGTCAGGAATGGAATGAATGAAGCCCCCATCTAGCGGCGAGGATATGAAGTGTGCCGGCTGCCGAAGCCTGTCGCACTCCTCTGGGGCAATGACAGATGAAATGAAATGATAGTGGAGAGTGTTGCTGGAATGAAATGTTGACAGGGAAAACCGGAGTACCCGGAGAAAAACCTGTCTGCCTCCGTTTTGTCCAGCACAGATCTCACATGGAGTGACCGGGATTTGAACCACGGACCCAGCGGTGAGAGGCCGGCGTGCTGCCGCCTAAGCCACGGAGGCTCGGAACAACCCACAATAACCTAACCAATTATTAGTTATCGCTTAGCCATACTAAGTAAGCAAACTTGAAGGCCAATCACCACTATCAGTATCTCAACAAAATAATCACATATATTAACACGTTGTGGTAGTTTAGTTACTACTACTACAAATAAAAAGTGCATAACATATTGTAAATATCACAACCCATACTTGTAGCCATGGTTATAATAGCCTAAGTGTAACGGATTTGATGATGATCGCTTGACGATTGAATCTGGTCATCCAAGTGTATTTATAAATCTCATGTAAAAATGTTTTGTTTTTCAGGATTAGGAAATCACTACAATTGGATACATTCGTGTTGACCGACTGAAAAACATTAGATTTCTATTACCAAGTTAACAATTAAAATTGGCTTCCAACACGATAAAGAGATGATCTAAATGGCATCAACTCAAAACCGTGCCTGAGGTCGTACGATTATTCCATTATTGTTATTGTTATTATTTCAGTTTTTAAGATTATTATTATTATTATTACTATTTGTATTGCCGGCTCCGTGGTGTTGGGTTAGCGTGGCCACCTCTCACTCGGAGGCACCGGGTTTGATTCCTGGTTCCGTCAGTGATTTTCAAAATTGATGTAAGGGATGGAACGAGGTTCACTCAGCCTCGTGTGGACAATTGAGAATCTTTCTGACAGTGAAACAGCGCCCTAGTCACAAGAAACCAAGATTATCGGCTGAGGGGACCCGACGCGCTCACCACGCGTCACCCCACAATCTGCAAGCCAAATGGCTGGACAGCGGTCGCTTGGTAGGACCTAGGCCCCACATGGGCTGTAGTGCCACGGGTTTAAAAAGATATTATTATTATCGTTATTATTGTTATTATTATCATCATTATTATGATTGTCATTACTATTATTATTATTATTATTATTATTATTACCTGTCGGAGAATAATGAAAGTATGACTTTGGTATTATTAGTGTAACAGCGGAGAGGGTCCATAACTCTAAATTTACTCTCTGAATATCCAATCTGATATCCATACATTGGTGAGATAATGCTTAAACTTTGGTGAAGTTAAAGATGCCGCGGTGCCAACATTATGTCCGAGTGGGTTTCTTCATCATGATTATTCCATTATTGTTATTGTTATTATTTCAGTTTTTAAGATTATTATTATTATTATTATTATTATTACTATTTTTTATCCTGGCACGGGTCACTGAAATTTTATACTTTTTTTGTGCCAGCCGACTGTCATTGACGCTGATCCTACAACCTTGGGAACAGGAGGCAAGCAGCTTAGCCGTCTACGCCACACAGCTGACTGAATGTAGAAATGTGCTTGTTGTTTTGTTGTTACTTCAATTTATGGGTTTAGGATATCTTAATCATGGCTCCATTTACTGGAATTTGTGCTGAATTTGTCTGTTAACCTGTGATTCTGTAATAACTATATTAGAATGTGTAACGCTAATAATTAGGGCCAAATATTAGGGAAGTTAACTCAGAACTTGAAATACATTATCCACCCGGGCATTTGCGTGGAGGGAGTGTGGAAAAACACTGGGGAAAACCACACTCAGGATGACTGCTGTCTGCGCCGATACTCGAACCTTTGGTCTCCCTTGTAGTAGTGATGTATGACTTCTTGTGCATTGGTATGACGCGAGGTGGTTAAAAAGGGAGGATCAGGATTAGAAAGAAGTACAATTCTAGCATTAATAAGATGTAAAGGTAGTATTATCCCTAAAATTAAATGACAACACATTCATAATAATTCAAGTCTATGCTCCCACAGAAGCAAGTACGGAAGAAGAAATTGAAGACTTCTATATGCTCCTCGAAGATACACTAGCCGAGTACGAAGCACACACAACATTCATAATTGGAGACTTCAACAGCAAGGTAGGAAGAAAGGAATACGAAGAAGAAGAACCTATGGGCCTTCACGGATACAGAACAAGGAACGAAAGAGGAGAAAGACTAATACAGTTTGCACTGGGACAAAGACTTAAAATTGTGAACACATTTTACAAGAAAAACCCAGAAAGCAAATGGACATGGAAATCTCCGAATGGGAAAATCAAAAACGAAATAGACTTCATCCTAACCAATAGACTAACAGAGGTGAAAAACATACAAGTGATAAATGGTCTGAAGTTTGACACAGACCACAGAATGGTACGATTGAAAGTGAGAATAAAGAAGAAAAGGAGACACTACTTCAACAACAAAACTACACATCCAGGATGCATAGACAGGGCGGAGTATGTAAAAGCACTACAACAAAACCTACGAGACTTCAACCAACAAACGGAGCAAAAAGTCCAGCAACACTATACAGAGCTCGTAAATTGCATATCCCGCGCAGCCAAACAATCGTCAACACCTGGAAACAGTATGAAAAATAGAATAAAACTTAAGGATAGCACCAAATGTTTGATCGAAGAAAGAGAACGCCTAAAATCACAAGCCATAGAAAACGAACACAAAAAGCTGGAATATGCGGAAGTCAATAAACAATCAAAAAGGGAAATCCGAAGAGACATCAGAGAACACAACACTAAAGTGGTCAAAGATATCATGGATACCACAAAATCAATAAAGAAGATTAGAAAAGAATTAACTCCAGGCAAACATTGGATGCTGGGAGTAAAAGACAACAACGAAAAAAGACAAGCCTCAAGAGAAGAGATAATGACGCAAGCGACAGAGTTCTATAGGACACTATACTCAAGTAACTCTCAAAGATCCAACTTGCATCAGGACCAGAATACATCAGAAGAAAACCTAGAGGAAGAAACACCTCCAATACTACCCAGTGAAGTAAGAGCAGCCATTCGACAAACGAAAACCAAAAAATGCCCAAGTGAAGATGGAATTTACAATGAATTTCTTAAATGGGGTGAAGAAGACCTAATCCCAGTCATCACAACATTATTTAATTCCATACTCACATCAGAAGACATACCAATGCAGTGGAAACAAAGCATTATCATACTTCTACACAAAAAGGGAGCCAAGGACGACATAAACAACTACAGACCGATCAACCTAATTGTAAACCTCTACAAGCTATTTATGAAGATCCTAACCAATAGAATGACAAAGGCACTGGACGAACAGCAACCGATAGAGCAAGCAGGATTCAGAAAGAGTTTCAGTACATCAGACCACTTGCAAACAATAAATCAACTCATGGAGAAAGTTCAGGAATTTAATCTAGAGGTGTATATCGCATTTGTGGATTACAACAAAGCATTTGACTCCGTAGAACAGGGAAGCGTCTTAGAAGCACTGGAAAAACAAGGCATCCCAAACAAATTCGTTAGACTCCTTGGCAAACTCTACGACGGTAACCAAGCCAGAATAAAGACAGAAAGAGAAGGATGTAACATCATGATTGAAAGGGGAGTAAAACAGGGAGACCCCCCTCTCACCAAAATTATTCACCTGTTTACTGGAAAATCAGTTTAGAAAACTAGACTGGGAAGAAAAATATGGCATCAGAATCGATGGGACAAGACTAACCCATTTACGGTTCGCAGACGACATTGTTTTGGTGGCTGAATCAGCGAAAGAGCTGGAACAAATGATAAAAGAATTAGACAAAACAAGTAAAGAAGTGGACCTTACAATGAACCCGAAGAAAACGAAGCTGATGACCAATGCGTTAGAAGCCCCAATTAATGTGAACGGAGAAACACTGGAATATGTTGAAGAATATGTATATCTCGGTCAGAACATGTCATTTTCAAGTCGTTCAGAGAAAGAGGTCAAACGAAGAATAGGACAAGCATGGAAGAGCTTTTGGTCCCTAAAGTTTATACTGGCTGACAAGACCCAAAAACACACTTTAAAGGCTGAAGTTCTGGAAAAATGCGTTATACCGGTGTTATTATATGGTTGCCAAACTTGGGCATTAACATCGAAACAAAGACAAATGATCCAGAGATGTCAACGGAAAATGGAAAGGAAGATACTTCATGTCTCATAGAGAGATAGAATACGGAACGAAGATTTAAGAAGGAGAACTGGCATGAAAGACGCTATGACATCAGCAGACCAGCTCAAATGGAGATGGGGTGTACATGTAGCGAGATTAGATCCTAACCGATGGACGTACAAAATGACGATGTGGGACCCAAGAACAAGAAGACGAAACGTTGGGAGACAAAGAATCAGATGGGCAGTCTGGTTCGTAAAATGGGGAGGAAAACAATGGACAAGAACAGCGAAGATGAGGCAGGAGTGGAAAGACCTAGGGAGACTCGCATGCAGTGACCAATAAAACAATGCATCAACTAGAAAGACACCGTTCAGTGGGCATGCAGCAAAGCGGTACATATCTCTGGTGTGCAATAAAGGCTTCTCACAGAGCGGTGACCTCAAGAAGCACACTGTTGTTCATACTGGAGTGAAGTAATACACTTGTAGCACATGTGAGAAGTCATTTGCATGGCGGACAGAACTAATGGAACATTGTCTCGCGCTCTAATTTGAGGAAACATCATCGTGTTCACTAGGGAAAATAACCTTACTGCATCACAAGGAATTCAAAAGGTTCAACTATCTTGCGAAACACTTGTTAATTCGTTCCGGGACCACATGTGCACAACATAGTGAATGATTTGTGGGATGTTAAAGAACGTGTATAGGTATCTGCATCCAAACTAGATGTTAAAACTCCACCGGAAAGGTTTTGTATTGCATTTTAAAAAGACCTATTTGAAACGGTTCAATATACGTAGATTTTACTGAAGAGTGAAGACTTGGCAGTTTCTGTCATTGTTCAAGTGCTTAGACAGGGTAAGCTTTGTGTTTAGTGGCAATGGGAAGCTCCCAGATATTGGTTGATGGCTATTATGATTTCCGTAATACTAATGGATATTTGAGGCCTTGATATCGCCAGACTCAGAAATGAAGATTGTTGTAGCGAATGTTATGCCATCGTAATATAATTTACTTAATCTTTAATCAGCTGCACATCTATATAGAAGGCCCAATCAGAAAGAATAACCCCGAATGCTCCTCAGGACTTGCTCACCTGATGAGTTAAAACTGAGCAATTCCCTGCAAAGCAGGAGGCCATAGCCCTTATGGGATTTGTAAGGCTATTTATTTATTTATTTATTTAAAGGTGTTAAAAACACGTGGAATAAACACACACAGAATATCTAAATAATACTTTGATGATGTGGTAGTTTTCTGGATGATGATATTTCTGATATGTTTCTGCTACAAATTCGTTTGCATCAACATTCTCCAGCTCGAGCTAAAAGCACGCTAAGCCCATGGTTTGGAACTAACTGTTCTAACATAGGCTTTCGCTCCACTGATATGGAGCCCTGCAGCTATTTCAGCCATTCAGCTTAAACCATGAATGATCGAAATTTTAATCGATCTCATGAAATCTCATCTGATTATCGCTGTTAGTTGCTCTAATCGCCTCAGTTAATTAACTTGCGTGACGCTAAAATCGCTGTAAAATCCACTTTATCAGCTTGCCGTATAACTGGTCATTTTGGGATTACCATGTAGAGCATGCCAAAGATAAATAAATAAATAAATAAATAAATAAATAAATAAATAAATAAATAAATAAATAAATAAATAAATAAATAAATAAATAAATAAATAAATAAATAAATAAATAAGTAAATATATATGAGTCGTCCAGTTGCAAAACTCGTTTAATCCACTTGTGAATAAGAATCGTTTTCATGAGAAAGGTTTGCCTGGGCTTTGCCTCGCGTATCTTTTGTGTTTGTTGTTTTCGACTTTTTTTCTTTTTGCTTTGTGTTTTTGGTTTTTGGTTTTGTGTTTGCTTTGTGCTATTGCTTTTGAATTTTACGTTTTGCTTTTCTTTCTTGGTTTTGGTTTTGTGTTTGTTTTCTGCTTTTGCTTTTTTGAATTTTGCTTTTTGCTTTGTGTTTCTTGTTTTTTTGTTTTCTGCTATTGCTTTTGTTTTTGAATTTTGCTTTTTGCTTCGTGTTGTTTCGTTTTAGGTTTTATGTTTGTTTTCTGGAAAATCAAAATAAAACATAACAAAATAAAATAAAACAAAATAAACAAACCAAAATAAAAACAAAACGAAAATTTAATAAAATAATTTAAAACAAAATTAAACGAAATAAAATAAAACAAAACAAAATCAACATAAAACAAAACAAAATAAAACAAAATAAAATAAAGTACAATAAAATAAAGTACAATAAAATAAAATAAAATAAACTAAACGAATTAAATAAATAATTTTACGACCTGATCCCCATTCACAAGTGGAGTAAACGAGTTTTGCTACTGGACGACTCATATATAAATAAATAAATAATTAAATAAGTAAATAATGAGAATTGCAGTGCTCTGCTATTTCAACCAGAGTGTGTGTAGAAAATGACTTTCAGACGTACTGTAGAATCCGGTCCAGTCTCACTCCTCCATCGTTGGGACTGAGTGTCACTATAAGAGTGCTCTTGACCTCACCTATATGTTAATTAAGCCCTTTAGCATGAACCCCACCCATAACAAAGCTATGCAGCTCCATATAAACCTCTTAACTTGCTGTTATAGCACCATCAAAAATGGCTGGGAAGTAGGTAAATCCAAGTGGGGTATTTTGTAAATACAGGAGTACACTCTTAAAGAAAGCTTTTCAGTCGGTCAACACAAATGTTGCCTAATTGTAGGTATTTGTACATAAAAGGGTGTTAGTTTGTAGGGTATGTAAATACTTGTTTCCCGCCTAATGTAATTGGGCACAATTTGTGTTGACCGACTGAAAAGACTTCTTTAAAAGAATTAGGCAGCACTGAAAAATGGCTTCTATCAATACAAAGGATTCCACTCTTGGATTTATTTTACCTTGTGGTGTACACATTGCTGCAAATCAGCCCAGTTAAGGGGAATATTAATTTGGCCAAACATCTAGGTCATCGTTCAAGAGGCTGTTGAGAAGCTAGGATGTTAATTTTAAGGGAATTCACAGAACTTCGTTCCATCGGAAGATATCATGGTTGTAACTTTGCTGTAGTTTTCTACTTGGAACATTGAACATTGTGGTCATCACTTGGGTGTGTGTGAAATATGTCCCATGGCCTGTATTATTGTGTCACTGTGCTAGTGTTTGTGCGTCTAATTGGCGTTAGAATTGAAAAGGAAGGGATTGTGGCCTCAAGTTAAGGAATATCAAAGTCCTGGAGTTGAAGTGGAAATCATGGAAAACTACTTATAGGATGGTTTAGGAGGGATTCAAGGAGAAATAATTTCTATTCTGAGATTTGCTGATGACATTGTCATCTTAGCCGATTCACCAGATAATTTGAACGCGTTTTTATAATGCATGGACTCCGTCTTGAGGAAAGAATTCATGATGCAAATCAATAAATATAAAACAAAAATAATGGAAACTGGTAGGAAACATTAAGACACCCAGGAATAGCAAGCCTAGTTACGGAAGGAAGAGCCGGGTACAAGAACTGTAGGGGTAGACCAAGGTTGGAATATGTAAAGCAGATTGCCACGGAAGTAAGGTGTGCTATCCATGTACAGATGAAACGATTAGCTCAGGACAGGGGGATGGAGAGCTGCAGCCTAAATAAATCATAAACCCCTATTGACGTCAAATTGGCAGGTGAAAAGCTAAGGAAATATTAGACTTCTGCTACATAAGAAGCAAAATGACCAGTGATGGACGAAGTGACGAGGATATAAAAAGTAAGTTGGCTAACGGAAGGATATCATTTCTAGAGAAAATAAATTTATTAACCGTAGATTTAGATATTAGAAAGACATTTTTGAAAGCCTTTGTCTGGAGCGCGGCACAGTATGGAAGTGAAGCTCTGAATGTTGGCGCAGCAGAAAGAAGGAGAATAGAAGCGTTTGAAATCTGGTGTTACAGGAGAATGATGAAGATCATATGGGTAGATAGAGTTACAAATGAAGATGTATTAAGACTAGTGGGAGAGGAGAGATGTTTCTGACGGCTGCTAATGAAGAGAAGAGATAGGTAGGTAGGAAACATTAAGACACCCAGGAATAGCAAGCCTAGTTACGGAAGGAAGAGTCGGGAACAAGAACAGTAGGGGTAGACCAAGGTTGGAATATGTAAAGCAGATTGCCACGGAAGTAAGGTGTGCTATCCATGTACAGATGAAACGATTAGCTCAAGACAGGGGGCATGGAGAGCTGTATAACACCAGTCAAAAGACGGAAGACTCACACAACAACAAGGTGGGATTCTATCTCACCACTTCTGAGTTATTCCTACGAGCTTGAGTGAATCCCGTTCCAGATCGTTAGACCATAAATTTCTTGGCAGAGCCACAATTGCATCCAGGACCTTCTCGATAGTGGCAAGTATAAATACCCCTTGACTACAGAAGGCACGCTGTGAATGCAATACAGATCACATATGGAAGAATTTTAGAACGTTGCTTTCTTTTCATTACGATTGATCCCTCTTTCGTCGGATGTGAATATACAATCACAAATAAGGAATGCTTACGGTTAATTTTTCATATGTTGCAGTGAGGACGTAATTAAGTCGGAGTGGACTGTTAAGATGGATTATATCCTTATAGTGGGGAAGAGGGGGGATGATCAGAGTTATTGTCTCACTTGGTGACCCGACCCCAGTGGGGCGAGACGTGGATGGAGAAGAGAAAAGAGAGAGAGAGGAAGTATATAGGTGAGATAATTCCCATTTCTGGTATTAATGTATGCATCTATCTTAACTGTGGTAAAGTCAGAGATGCTGCGGTGCCAAAATTCTGTCCGCAAGGGATCCTTTTAAGTGAAAGTAATTCTACTGACCCGGGGCCCTGAGCATATATGATACAACGTTGCACTTTGCAGCAACCATGGCAGTCCCAACAAACCATGAGGCTTTACGGAACGTTCGTACCATTACGTAGGCAACCAGAGTATTAAAACAATATAGGCCTCTAAGTGATTCCCGGTTAATGCAGGTGAAATGTCACGTCCGGTGATTGGGATTCCACGTTGTGACCGATCCAGTCAGGGTCAATTACCAGCCCCGGATGACAGAAGATGAAGGAACTCGGAGAGTCAGTATGACGTCATGGCATGACGCGGCGAGAGCAGGGGAATGCTCCAGAAGGTTCCAACCCCTCCCACTTTCTTTTTCTCGAAGAAGGACGGAGTTCCGGAATGTTCAGTATGTGAATCAGCAGTATGTGAGTCAGTAGTGCGTGGACGAGAATGTCACACAGCGGAGCACGGAAGATTAGCCCAGGTCATGTAGACAGTGATTTTACATCGGGAACTTGAATGGTTTTTGTGAGTAACCAGCAGGCCATGAAGCCTGAAACTAGCGTGCATATATTGCCAGTGAGTTTTTTTTTCAGTGAAGCATGTCAGTTTGTTTGTCGAACAGTGTGATATTTCTAGGCGATATCGGACCTGCTAGTATGTGAGGAAACAGTTAGAACTGATAAAGGAAGTCCGTTTATGCCGACAATTTATGTTCATTAAAGATTGATACCAGGAGGTGTTTAAATTTACGAGTATCAGGGGAAGAACTATATAAGGATAGTCGAGGCGAAACATTATCGCGAGGCCCTATATTTTAACTGACATTCATTCGGAAATAGCATATCAGTACGGCGTTTTAAGACACGTAGTGAAAACGCAGTAAGGGAGGCCACATCTACTTTAAGCTTGGGTTGGAAGACTACGGGCCGCAGGCAACTTGATATGTCGGTCAAGGCCAGCTCGAAATAGCTCCTCGTAGAAGGAAGTGTGTCACCGGGCTAAAGGAAGTGAAAACATATGACTCAAGTGAACCAGGAACTAGACGCTTTAGTGTGCGAGCATAAATGTGCTCTGATATAGTGAGGTGTATATTGCCGCACGGCAGCATGAACTTATTAGCCATGGACTTACATATTCTGGGCATCAACATGCATATTAACACGCGAATTATGCTGCACTGAACTGCTAAGGGGCCATAATGGGGTGAACGGTCTCAACGAGGTGGACGAGTGGACCATGGTTGGGACGTCGATCCACGGCGCTGATGAAGGTGACGGGGGACAACCTGTGGGCAGACATGGGCGTCGCCAGGAGATCGGGAGTTGCCAGAGGCGGATACCTCTGCCAGTACGCTGGGAGACCACATCGCGGGGACGCTGGAGGGACGCCGCCGCCCTGACGCCGCCGACGATGACGACGCCGACGCCATGGATTTCCGAGGACGCCAGATATAAAGTAAGACGTTTCCTTTCCATCCTTGTTCATCAGAAAGAAGAGAACTTCTACCTCGAATAGCCATGCCATGAGATAACCTGAGATCGTGTAACTTAACGCCCTTTATAATAATTTATTCCAGATTGAATAAGAGCATCATTTTTTTTCTTTTCATAGGGTCGTGCAGATGTTTTTTTGTCTTTCTTCTCGGGTCATTTGACCTATATAAATTTACAGCATCAATGGTAGGAGTAAGACATGTATTTAGTCTCTGAGTCATAATAATAATAATAATAATTTGAAATTGGGTAACCATAATAAGAGATGCCCATTTTGCTGGGAGATCCTAGCACGTCGATTTCAGAGGTCATTATTCGAATTCTATTCTGAAAGGTTTGTCACGGAATGAACAGATTTTTTTTTATAGCAATGAATATGGTTGAAGATTGCCGGATAAGGTTCCTTGGATAGGATGCCATATTATCATACGACCTCGTGGTCCCGATAAAGTTGATACGCTCTGTTAGTGTGGGTTCTTGACACATGCTGATAATGCCTGATTTATTTTGTAATGATGTTGTGTAAAGTTTATGTGATAATTATGTGGTAATTAGATATGGTATTTTTCCGTCAAAATGTGACGAGATTATTCACGGGGCGACGGATGTCCGTGGAATTGTAGTTGTAAGGACAGGGTCCTCTTGACGAACGTGCCACGTTCATTGATGAGTTGTATTGAATAGCGCAGGGGTGTAATTGATGGTGCGCTCGACAGTCAGGTTGTTTGGATCTTCACACAGAGTGTTCGGCGGAAGGGTTACGATTAAATGTTGGTTATGTGAGTATGAAATACGCTAGGGCGCCTTATTGCGAGGTTCTTAACCTTTCATAAACATTTGACAATGCTATAATTTAATTACAAGGACAAATATGACCATGTGGATCTAGGTTGTTGGAAAGAGGAAGATAAATTAATAATAATAATAAGAATTAGTAGTGTAAATATGTAAGCACAATCTGGGTGTGTTAATAATTTATGATAGGCTATAATTAATTGTTGAAATGTCATCTTATGTGAAGCTGAGTCGATGTTTGTGTGCTATTTGATGTAACATGATGCTCTTTAATTATTCATTTGCAGTTCGATAGAGGAGATCCGTCCATTACTGTATAAGGGTAGACAGTTGTAATTTATATAGACATTCGATATTTTCTTAAGAGTTTTTTTTGCCGCAGGTGAACTTTATGTTGATTGGCTAGTGATGTTTACATGCGTGTGCACCGATAAATTATGGTTAATTTAGCTTTTTGAAAGACGATCTCCCTGTCGGAACTTTAAGAGAGGACACCCACGAGTTTGAATAAGCGTAATTTTCTTTTCTTTGTTTAGGGACTATGAACTTTATTTCTTTTCCGGACTTCGTCCCACCATAACATTATACTCGTGCGTGATAGGCAGGTTGCATACTTATTTATCCTTTGGCCAATAAAGGAGCAGATGTGATTTTACGAGGGCTTTTACTTTCTTTTCTGTTTGTCAATTCAAGTTAGGGTTTTGCTTGTGAATCCTGGTTCAGTCTATTTACCATCCCAACCCGTAAACGACCCGAGACCCTTTGTCTCTAGCTCACTGGAGCTTTTCATAGTCTTGTCTGTATGAACCAAGATTCATGCCCTAATTTTTTTTTGTACCCACTCCCTTGGCTGTTTCTTCTAATGGGGCCGGGGTGCTAGCCGGGTGATCGCCTGTCCCATTGGAGAAGCGGGCACAGGGGGGGGGAAGTGGCGCCGCCAACGTGTTGGGCTCGACGACGATGGTGTGTTTCGTTTCCGTCATGGGCATGTTTTTTTTGTACTCAATCATTTGTTGTGGTGATGGGAGTATACTGTGTGGTCAGATTCGTGCCTTTGATGGGAGCGCGATACTTGCCATGTGTAATTCTTGTGTAAAATTAACCTCGTATCACACTGAGCCTTTAGTGAACCATTTGACAGGGTTGGTACACGATCTCAGGTTATGGCTATACTCGACGACCTACATTCCCATGTAGGCCCCTATATTTAAGTTGTATTGTAAGATGTCACAAGTAGTAACCACAGAAAATATTGCTGATATATTAAAACAAATCCAAGTTGGATTAACTGGTCTAACCACTGAAATTAATAATGTTAAGGATAGTGTTGGGTCAATTAAAACAAACATGAAGAGCGATATGGATCGCTTATGGACGGCACAAGAGAGTGTCGGCATTCAGGTAGCAGAGGTACAGAGGACACAAGAGAGTGTCGGCATTCAGGTAGCAGAGGTACAGAGGACACAAGAGGGTGTCGGTATTCAGGTAGCAGGAATAAAAAAGGATGTTAGTGATAAAGTCGATGGTCTCAGAACCGACTTATTAGAAGTCATGGGATCTAATCTTAAGAGTTTAGAATCTCATTTGCAGAAAAACATTGATGCTGTAGAACGTAATCTTAGGCTATCAGGAAAGGCTATAGACAATAAGATTAATCTACTCGATAAAAAGGTAGAAACTACATTCCAAGTGCTCACCGCGGAGCTCAAAGATTCTATGGCACGGCAAATCAGGGATACTCAGAGTTCGCTTCGGGGGAATATTGAAGGACTTGAGGAGAAGTTGAACAGTAATATTAAATGCATGGGACAAGATTTGACGGCAAAAATTGAGCAAATTGGTCAGTCTAGCGAGGAAACCCTGGATAAGTTGAAACAGGACGTGTCAGGTTGGAAAGAAGAGGTTGCGAAGGACGTGAAAAACATGCAGATACAGGTTGAATCATTCCAGGACACGTATGACAGGAAAATCACTCATTCACAAACGACATTAATCGAACATGTGAGAGAATCTATCCACACTTCCATTGTTGAGTTGGAGGAGAAGATCATTATTCAACAGGGAAGGCAGCTCACTCGATTAGGCAACTTAGAGGCGGAAATGACGCAGATAAAAGACAAATCGGAGTCAGAAAGGGTTAGATGGTCCGAAATTGAAACCACGCCACATCTTAACGGGACGGAAAGTGAAAACGCCCCATTTTCTAGAAAGGCGGGTGAGGTAGATGCAACGCCGAGAATACGGAGTGCAAATCCCGCGGGACACCTAACTATCATTAGAAGTATAGACCACCAGCCGAGGAAATTCTCGGGGAACAATGGGACTAATAACGTCACACCTATCGAATTTATGAGGGAGGTCCGTGAATACATGGCGGAAAATAAGATACCACGTGAGAGGGAACTAAGAGTTATTGAGAGGTCCCTGGAATCGACGGCATTAACTTGGTTTCGCGCATTTCGATACACGTTCACGAGCACGGACGAGTTCGAACGATTATTAATCAAACGTTTTTGGAGCCCTGAAGAACAATTGAACATACGGGCGGAACTATACGCTAAACGGTATGCGACATCCAATCCGACTAGGTACGCGGGGTACTTCGCGTCGCAACTCGCCAGGCTGCAGTATTTGACTCCACCAGTGCCGGAGGACGAATTGGTCCAAGCTATTATTCGACAGTTACCTGTAGAGGTCCAGAAGAGTGTAATAGCGTCAGGAGCCGAGACTTTAGAGGGATGTGAAGAGATTCTTCGAAAACTGGACCACACTAGCGCACAGTTACAGGCGAGGTCCGGACGACAGGAAAATAGAGATGTGAACACGGTCGTGATTGACAAAATTGCGCAGACGGAAGAGCGAACGCCGCGGGAGACGGACAGGCCAAGGGACACGGGGTACTATCGGAGCCGAGATAGGAGCTACAGTGGAACAGACGAGCGACCCAGATGGAGGAATAAACCGTATGAAGAACGTAGGAGATCCCGATTCAACAATACGAAGGGACGATATGGTGAATATCAACGAAGGCAGTCAAATCAATATTATCAAAGACAGAATGCCTATAGGGATTCTCGTTCGCAGGGATCGCGGCCGAGCTATACGGAAAGACATCGAGAGAGCCAGGAATATTTACAACAATTACGGAGTAATCCATCCGCACCACCGGGGGAAGCTGACCGACCACCTGACACAAGTCGGTCAGATCAACAAAAAAAAACTTCAAATTAAGAAATTCCTCAAACCTTGGTCCTCCCGAACTGATAGAAATTCAAGAGATATTTCAGGATACCGACTCGTCCGAATGAATTAATGGCTACGGACCTGTATGGCCCCCTTCCGAGGTCCACCAGGGGTAACCAATACATCTTGGTGACGATGGATGTGTTTACCAAATTAGTCATGTTGCACCCTATCCAGAAGGCAACATCCCGATACGTGATTCGCAGGATTGAGACCGGCGTGATTCCAACTGCAGGGAAGCCAGAGTTCCTTCTGAGCGATCACGGAACGCAGTTTACGAGCGCTGAATTTCAAGAAGCTATGGCACGACTCGGCATAAGGCATATCTTGAGCTCCATAAGATACCCAGAAGGAAATCCTGTTGAAAGAGTAAATGCGGAGATTGGAAAGTACTGCCGGATTTACTGTCATGAACAGCATCATCGATGGATGGAAGTGGTACCCATAATTGAACGTTGCTTGAATTCTACAACACATGAGAGTACCAGACAAATTCCTTGCCTTCTGCACCATGGACGAAAACCGAGTAGACCTTGGCATGCTGTTATACAGGCACCCCCAGAGATTGAGCCGTCGGTGCAAAGGAGAAACGAACTGGCTCGGGAGAGGATGCAGCTACAGGCGCAGAAACGGGAGAGAAGGAAGGCTGGCCGCCGTTTTCGCGAGCCACTTCGAGTCAATGACCTAGTGCTGATTCGAAAACCCACGTCATCAAACTTACCACTCAGAGTGTATGGGAAATTTGCGCGCCCATTTTCGGGACCCCATAGGGTTGCCAGAGTGATGGACAACAATTGCTATAGGGTGGTTGACAACGTCACGAATGCACTTGTTGGGAATTTCAATGCTGCGAATCTGCGGAAGTATCACCGGCAAGCCCGTTAGTCAGCATTGAGGAGATGACTGAAAAAGATCGTTCACATGCATCACTTGAGGAAAAACATAAGCTATGTTCCCACCGCTTATATTTTGAAGGCCGCGGGAGAGATGTGACCGATCCAGTCAGGGTCAATTACCAGCCCCGGATGACAGAAGATGAAGGAACTCGGAGAGTCAGTATGACGTCATGGCATGACGCGGCGAGAGCAGGGGAATGCTCCAGAAGGTTCCAACCCCTCCCACTTTCTTTTTCTCGAAGAAGGACGGAGTTCCGGAATGTTCAGTATGTGAATCAGCAGTATGTGAGTCAGTAGTGCGTGGACGAGAATGTCACACAGCGGAGCACGGAAGATTAGCCCAGGTCATGTAGACAGTGATTTTACATCGGGAACTTGAATGGTTTTTGTGAGTAACCAGCAGGCCATGAAGCCTGAAACTAGCGTGCATATATTGCCAGTGAGTTTTTTTTTCAGTGAAGCATGTCAGTTTGTTTGTCGAACAGTGTGATATTTCTAGGCGATATCGGACCTGCTAGTATGTGAGGAAACAGTTAGAACTGATAAAGGAAGTCCGTTTATGCCGACAATTTATGTTCATTAAAGATTGATACCAGGAGGTGTTTAAATTTACGAGTATCAGGGGAAGAACTATATAAGGATAGTCGAGGCGAAACATTATCGCGAGGCCCTATATTTTAACTGACATTCATTCGGAAATAGCATATCAGTACGGCGTTTTAAGACACGTAGTGAAAACGCAGTAAGGGAGGCCACATCTACTTTAAGCTTGGGTTGGAAGACTACGGGCCGCAGGCAACTTGATATGTCGGTCAAGGCCAGCTCGAAATAGCTCCTCGTAGAAGGAAGTGTGTCACCGGGCTAAAGGAAGTGAAAACATATGACTCAAGTGAACCAGGAACTAGACGCTTTAGTGTGCGAGCATAAATGTGCTCTGATATAGTGAGGTGTATATTGCCGCACGGCAGCATGAACTTATTAGCCATGGACTTACATATTCTGGGCATCAACATGCATATTAACACGCGAATTATGCTGCACTGAACTGCTAAGGGGCCATAATGGGGTGAACGGTCTCAACGAGGTGGACGAGTGGACCATGGTTGGGACGTCGATCCACGGCGCTGATGAAGGTGACGGGGGACAACCTGTGGGCAGACATGGGCGTCGCCAGGAGATCGGGAGTTGCCAGAGGCGGATACCTCTGCCAGTACGCTGGGAGACCACATCGCGGGGACGCTGGAGGGACGCCGCCGCCCTGACGCCGCCGACGATGACGACGCCGACGCCATGGATTTCCGAGGACGCCAGATATAAAGTAAGACGTTTCCTTTCCATCCTTGTTCATCAGAAAGAAGAGAACTTCTACCTCGAATAGCCATGCCATGAGATAACCTGAGATCGTGTAACTTAACGCCCTTTATAATAATTTATTCCAGATTGAATAAGAGCATCATTTTTTTTCTTTTCATAGGGTCGTGCAGATGTTTTTTTGTCTTTCTTCTCGGGTCATTTGACCTATATAAATTTACAGCATCAATGGTAGGAGTAAGACATGTATTTAGTCTCTGAGTCATAATAATAATAATAATAATTTGAAATTGGGTAACCATAATAAGAGATGCCCATTTTGCTGGGAGATCCTAGCACGTCGATTTCAGAGGTCATTATTCGAATTCTATTCTGAAAGGTTTGTCACGGAATGAACAGATTTTTTTTTATAGCAATGAATATGGTTGAAGATTGCCGGATAAGGTTCCTTGGATAGGATGCCATATTATCATACGACCTCGTGGTCCCGATAAAGTTGATACGCTCTGTTAGTGTGGGTTCTTGACACATGCTGATAATGCCTGATTTATTTTGTAATGATGTTGTGTAAAGTTTATGTGATAATTATGTGGTAATTAGATATGGTATTTTTCCGTCAAAATGTGACGAGATTATTCACGGGGCGACGGATGTCCGTGGAATTGTAGTTGTAAGGACAGGGTCCTCTTGACGAACGTGCCACGTTCATTGATGAGTTGTATTGAATAGCGCAGGGGTGTAATTGATGGTGCGCTCGACAGTCAGGTTGTTTGGATCTTCACACAGTGTGTTCGGCGGAAGGGTTACGATTAAATGTTGGTTATGTGAGTATGAAATACGCTAGGGCGCCTTATTGCGAGGTTCTTAACCTTTCATAAACATTTGACAATGCTATAATTTAATTACAAGGACAAATATGACCATGTGGATCTAGGTTGTTGGAAAGAGGAAGATAAATTAATAATAATAATAAGAATTAGTAGTGTAAATATGTAAGCACAATCTGGGTGTGTTAATAATTTATGATAGGCTATAATTAATTGTTGAAATGTCATCTTATGTGAAGCTGAGTCGATGTTTGTGTGCTATTTGATGTAACATGATGCTCTTTAATTATTCATTTGCAGTTCGATAGAGGAGATCCGTCCATTACTGTATAAGGGTAGACAGTTGTAATTTATATAGACATTCGATATTTTCTTAAGAGTTTTTTTTGCCGCAGGTGAACTTTATGTTGATTGGCTAGTGATGTTTACATGCGTGTGCACCGATAAATTATGGTTAATTTAGCTTTTTGAAAGACGATCTCCCTGTCGGAACTTTAAGAGAGGACACCCACGAGTTTGAATAAGCGTAATTTTCTTTTCTTTGTTTAGGGACTATGAACTTTATTTCTTTTCCGGACTTTGTCCCACCATAACATTATACTCGTGCGTGATAGGCAGGTTGCATACTTATTTATCCTTTGGCCAATAAAGGAGCAGATGTGATTTTACGAGGGCTTTTACTTTCTTTTCTGTTTGTCAATTCAAGTTAGGGTTTTGCTTGTGAATCCTGGTTCAGTCTATTTACCATCCCAACCCGTAAACGACCCGAGACCCTTTGTCTCTAGCTCACTGGAGCTTTTCATAGTCTTGTCTGTATGAACCAAGATTCATGCCCTAATTTTTTTTTGTACCCACTCCCTTGGCTGTTTCTTCTAATGGGGCCGGGGTGCTAGCCGGGTGATCGCCTGTCCCATTGGAGAAGCGGGCACAGGGGGGGGGGAAGTGGCGCCGCCAACGTGTTGGGCTCGACGACGATGGTGTGTTTCGTTTCCGTCATGGGCATGTTTTTTTTTGTACCCACTCCCTTGGCTGTTTCTTCTAATGGGGCCGGGGTGCTAGCCGGGTGATCGCCTGTCCCATTGGAGAAGCGGGCACAACGTAAAGGAGAGGTTTATGACTTATGATTGCGAAATTACCGGACACATAAAGCAACAAGCTTCCTTCCTTGAGATCAACATTCTCACAGTCAGATGCATTCGCACAGATGATGAACAGTCCTGCATTGCAATGAATAAAATATTCATTTTCCGATGTTCCATTAGAAAGAAAATATACACAGTTTAAATGAAAAAAAAATGAAAATCCACAGCCTCCGTAGCTTAGGCGGCAGCACGCCGGCCTCTCACCGCTGGGTCCGTGGTTCAAATCCCGGTCACTCCATGTGAGATCTGTGCTGGACAAAACGGAGGCAGACAGGTTTTTCTCCGGGTACTCCGGTTTTCCCTGTCAAAATTTCATTCCAGTAACACTCTCCACTATCATTTCATTTCATCTGTCATTCATTTAATCATTGCCCCAGAGGAGTGCGTCAGGCCTCGGCAGCCAGCACAGTTCATATCCTCGCCGCTAGATAGGGGCTTCATTCATTCCATTCCTGACCCGGTCGGAGACTGGAAGCAGGCTGTGGATTTTCACACAGTTTAAATAAATTGTAATAGTATACATATTGTCACGTGGTGTACAAGCCCCAAATCGAGTACGAATCTGTGGTGAGGCCTGCGATGCTCTATAGTGCAGTAACTTGACTGATAACAAAGGGCTAAGAGATGATGATGATGATAATTGTTGTTTTAAAGGGCCTAACATCTAAGTTATCGGCCCCTAATGGTTTGGGTGATAGTGAAATATGAGATGAGAATGAAAACTATAACCAATACTAACTACAAACTTACTGTAACCTTCCCAAGTTACAAAGAGACTGAACCCGTGTTCTGGGGAGTTACGAATTTTATTAATGTGATGTGTAGATTTTTATTTGAGGTCCTTTTATGTCTTATAATTATTTATCAGAATGTATATTATGACCTGCTTGATTTACAAGTAATTTGTTTAGCTTTTAAGTATTGTAGTTTAGCAGGATCCAAATCTAGGGAAGTTGGAATATTTTAACATTGGAATAATCTAAGAGTTTTGTAACAGGAAAGTGTACTCGAACGAGGAAATACGGGTTGCTGTTCATACCCGGGGTAAAACCCGAGCGCCAGTTAGGGAGAGTCAGGGGCGAGACTTGGCATCTATGAATGAGCGAGGACGACGGACTGTGTTCAATATTTGGTGATGTTGAGAATCAAGCGTTGTGAATGGTTGGATCCCTGGGTCTACCCAGGTAAACCGATGTATTGGTGGGGGATGATGACGGTACTTAGATTTTGTGGAATCTAGTGGGAGACACTCAATTTAGGACCGCGGTGCGGTGTGGACTCAATTTTCAGATTCCGTGTGGGACGGAACTCAGTTTTAGAACTCCGGACGGGAGTAGAATTATTCTTCGGTATTCCATGGGAGTAGGACTTGTCTTTTGGTTTTGTATGTTGAGGAAGAGACATTACAGTGTAACACTAGTCGTGTTTGATACAATAACCAAGTTGCTGGCTATAAGTTCTTGATTGAATGATGAGCCTAGTCTTAAGTATATCGCCAAGGTTAATTATTTCGAACAGCACAAAGTATTGTAATCTGATATCTGTGCATCTGTATTTCAACTATAGCGGCAAATTATTCGCACAGGAATGCTGGTCAAATATGCTATGCATTATTAAATTCACAAGCGGAGTTAATGCGACGATCCAAAACGGATTCCAAGCATTTGTATGAGACTAGATCCACGACGCAAACTAAATCGTTGGATGCTAGTTACAAAAGTAACGAACATAATATTCATCATAACAGTAGAAACGGCGTGTGAAACAACATTAATTGTGCTGCGAGTAATAGGACTAATTCTTTGGGAACAAATTACCCCAGAATTAGTAGGGCTAGGTCACCACTACTAAAGCCAACATCTGTAAGTACCGGTCAACTTTATTCCTGAGGGTCATCTATATCATGTCATATGTGTATCTGTGCAAATACGATAGGGAGTGCAATTATTCTGTACGAGGAGGATCCTGCGAAATGTGTGTGTGTTATGTCTGATATAACAATACATTATCGATTTTACCAGAAGCTGAAGGGTTTTATTTATTAGGTCACTTAGGAGTAGTTAGGTGTGAATGTATATTGCTGTTGGTATTATCGTACAGGTGTTTAACCCCCACGCACCCCGTACATATAGAAGTATTGAGAGGCTGGCATATTACAATTGGTCGCCCAAGTGGGACTGGCATATTACATTACATAATAGATGAAGAAATGGTAAACAGATAAAGGATAAGGCAAATAAAGGACAGGAAGAAAATAAATGCCCTCAACCCTCAAAGAATGAGGATTGAGGTGCTTGGAAGGAAGGAGAGCCATGAAAGACAGATAGGAAACGGAAAGAGGAGAGGGCCCGCCCCAAGGTCAGAGAATAAAGGGGACAAAATCGACCCAGCTCAGGAATCCCTCGGGGTCGCCAACTCCCGAACTCACCAGCCATGAGCCCTTGAGGGTGTAGCACTATCCAGAGTGCACCAGAAGTGGTGGGGCCACACACACCCTGCCTCCTTGAGGGCCTGGAGCAGAAGGAAGGAGATAACATGAAAATAATAAGAAGGCTGACCTCTCGCAGAAGGAGGGGATCAGGAAAGATGAGAGAAGGGCCAATTAAGGCGGGAAAATGAAAGCCTCCCTAGGCCTCGGATACCCTAATACCGTTGGGGTCGGAAGAGAACAAGAGTTGACCAAGAGAGGTCGACATGAAAGAAGACGGAGAGGAGCCCGTCACAAGTAAGTGGAAGCAATGCCGGACTCAGCTGGGGTCGCGTGGTCGCCAACCCACGTCCCACTAGATGTGAGCCCCTGGGGGGAGGCCTAAGAGAGAAAGATGGAAGTGGCAGAAACGAGAATGTTAAGGTGAATGAGTGGAGTGACAAAGAAAGGATAGAATAAGGAGTGAATACATCTGAGGAGTAGTGAAAGTGGGACCCATGAGAAAGAAGGTTCAAGAGAGCAGGATCCGATGGTATGGGCATGTGCTGAGAAGAGAGGCGGACTACTTGGGGAAGAGAGTTGGAAATATGGAAATTGAGGGGTCAAGGAGGAGAGAAAGACCACAAATGAGGTGGAAAAATAAGGTTGCTGGGGACCTCAGAGAAAGAGGATGGAAGAGGGAGGATGCATGGGATACACATTTATGGAAGAGAAGAATCCAACAAAGTAACGTTGATCCTACGTGACATGGGAAAAGGCTGAGATAAAGGAGAAGAAGCAGATCCATTTATGCTGCTGAAGGTTGGTGACCTGATATAAGGAGCACAATAGTGGAAAATATATCGAGTCAAGTTATCCCTCTATTACCTTGGAAGTCAGTGATGCTACAAATTATACCTGCATGGAAATGGTTATCGAACATTTGCCGATCGATTCACTTGCATTAAGAGTAAAGAATGTCATGTTCGTCCTGACGTAAAGCCTGTCACGTGTAACGAGCAAGCCATATTGTGACATGATACACGATTGTCATGTTCCACGAAAAAGGAAGCTATTATTTTTCACCGAGTGATAGGTGGTTTTTCTTAGAAGCAGTCTTGACAGCGTTCACACTGACAGGGAATGTGTTACATTAAATCATTCTGAGATCGATTTCTAAGTTCAGACCAGTGGCGGATCCTGGAGGTGGATGAGGGATGTTCACCCTTACGTGTCTTGTGATTAGATGGTGGTGGCGATTGTTGCTTTAAGGGGCGTAACATGTAGATCATCTACTCCATAGGATGCCATAGGAAATAAAATACTACTATTGACTTACAGCTGGAAGAAAAAATGAAAACAAGAAATAACAGATGGGGAAAAAAACGTACCTTCATCCCTCAAGGAATGAGAATTGAGGGACTTGCAAGAACGATGTTGTTGCTGTTGAAACATTTTCTCAGGGAAACAAAAATGAAATTTGAAAATATAATAAGTTGAGCCTACAAGTTTGTACACACGCAAATTTTATTTTTCCTTCTCATTCATTATTTTTAGTACATGATACAGTACATATACATAGAACGTGTTATTCGGCTAAGCCATTATATAATTTCAAAGAAATCGTAATCAATGATATGCATGTCGCACACAAGGTTGCACCTTTCAGTGGCATATGTGCTTTCTCTTCCTGCTCTTTATGAGTTTGACATCCTATTTCCAAATGTCTTTATCATATTGTAATAGTATATAGTAATTCAATAATTGTACATTTTCAGATTAAACAAATGAGTAGGAATTCAAAGAAAATTCATAAAATGTGTACATTCTTTCGAAATTCTATAAAGAGTGTATATTGTAATGCTATTTTTAATAAATACTAATAAAAGTAGGAAGCCTCCGTGGCTTAGGCGGCAGCACGCCGGCCTCTCACCGCTGGGTCCGTGGTTCAAATCCCGGTCACTCCATGTGAGATCTGTGCTGGACAAAACGGAGGCAGCCAGATTTTTCTCCGGGTACTCCGGTTTTCCCTGTCAACATTTCATTCCAGCAACACTCTCCACTATCATTTCGTTTCATCTGTCATTCATTTAATCATTGCCCCAGAGGAGTGCGTCAGGCCTCGGCAGCCGGCACAGTTCATATCCTCGCCGCTAGATGGGGGCTTCATTCATTCCATTCCTGACCCGGTCGGAGACTGGAAGCAGGCTGTGGATTTTTTCACTAATAAAAATCTTCGTGTACTGTACTTCAGTTGTCTGTCTACTCGTGGTGACGCCACGAAAGTGCTTGACAGGCTTGGCGTTGCTTGAGCACGTAAGAACGTCTCTTCTATTTAGGGGCTTAGATGTCGTGGTCATTTCAGCTCCATGTACTTTGGATTCGTGTGTGTATGTAGGTAGAATTTGTCTGATAACATATGTTATTGTGTGGTGTCTGCGTGTGTATTAATGACTGAGGTGAGGAATGGGAAAGAGGCAACCATGGCTTTTAGTGAGGAACCATCCCAACGTTTGCTTGGGTGCGTGTGTGTATGTACACATATGTAGAATTTGTCTGATAACCTGTGTTTGTCTGCGTGTGTGTTTGTAACTGAGGAGAGGGTTGGGAAGGAAGCAACCGTGGCTTTCAGTTAGGAACTATTCCAACATTTGCTTGGAGTAGAAGTGGGAAACCACGGAAAACCGTTTCCAGGAGTGTTGAGTTGGAAATCAAACCCACTTCTTGACAGTTTTGCCTCACGAGGCTGAGTGTACCCAGTTCCAGTCCTCAGACCAGAATTAAATTTCGTGGCATAGTCGGGAATCGAATCCGGGCGTCTGCGTTGATAGCCAGAATCTTAGCCACTACGTAACGAGGCGGACTACACACCCACGTACACGGTGCTACAAGACTAAATGAATCAACATAATCAACAACAACATTGTCCCTCAATCACGCTTTTCGTGACTACATCTTTATTAACGCCATAAAGCAAAATGACAACGCCTGACAGCGTCTGCCAAACTCTATTTAATCAGTTAGTAGACAAGAGAAAAGAAGATGGCTCATAGCGTGATTCTTGCAGTATGACGTCACAAGCTCGTCTCGAGGTGAACGTAGGTAGGCTCGCAATCGAGCTTTCAATGTTTAGGATGATGTTGTTGTTGATTAATTTAGGGGTTTGGGACAATGAGGCCATGTAACCCCCGTGTACTTGGATGTGTGCGTGTGAAATCTTCAAATAGTATGTGCCATTGTGATAGCTGTAGTAGTGTGGGTAATTGTAATTCAAGCTCGGATTTGGCAGGAGGCGGCCGCGGTTCAACGTTAGAAACCACCCCAGCATTTATCTGGAGTAGAATTGAGGAACCACGGAAAACCACTTCTAGGACCTTTTAGGTTAAACTCGAACCCTTATATTGCCAGTGTTTTATCAGGAAGCTGAATGGAGCTCGTTCCAGCCCTCAGACGAGAATTACATTTCTTGACAGAGCCGAGAATTGAACACAGAACCTTTGGATCCGGAGTGTCTCGACTTAGCTCGAGACCACCATGAAGAGAGTGAAAGGTGCAGTGAAGTACTGAGAACGATAATTTATTTTGTAAAGACGCAGAATGTATTCGAAATCATTTGTATTTAATTGTAGCAATTAACAACGTTGACGAAAATATGGAGTTTATAACGCGTAAAAAACGGAATTACATTTTACTTTATCATAAGTAAACAAATTACTGTATTAAACTCTTTAATCATGTCCACTTCCTGGTGCAGCGGCTAGCATTCCTGGCTGTCACCTTGGAGGTCCGGATTCTATTCACGACTCTGCCAAGAAAATTAATTCATATCTGAGGAATGGGACGGGGTACATGAAGCCTCATGAGGCAAAACTGAGAATAGGGGGGTTCAATTCCCACCTCAGCCATCCTGGGAGTGGATTTTCGTGGTTTTCCACTTCTATTCCAGACAAATGCTGCGATGGTCTTAACTGAAGTACACGTGCTGCCTCCTTCCCATCCCCACCTGAATAACAAATACACAAACTACTACTACTACTACTACAACATATATTTAATGATAATTATGGATATTTTTTTAATAGCACTTTCAAAGATCATTTAAAACATCAAAAGGATACAAGATTTAAGAATTCACTTTTTGTGATTCCAAAAACAAATAATGAATTTGGCAAAAGAACATTAGCTTACATGGTACCTTTTCTATTTAACAAGCTACCACATTCACTGCTGGCCTTTGAGAGTATGTCAAAAAAAATAAAATATAAAAATTGGATACTAAATAACTCCTTAGACTAAATGGACAACTGCTTTTATATGTATTAGACTATGAACATGATAGTAACATTTGTATTTTAAGTTTTAAGTTAAGTTTTTACAATAGTAACGACATAAGTGTTGTTTTAAGGTGGGTAAAAAATATTATAATTTACTACAAATTCTTTATTATATTAATATTCTAATAATTTTAACCAATATTAATTGTTATAAGCTGATTGAATATCTTTGTGAAATATTATTAGGGGCACTATATAAAATAATTGGAAGGTGAGAGATTGGACTGTATATTGTGTAAATTTAATTGTGTTTGTTAACATGTAGATTGTAACTATAATTGGCACCTACCGACAAGCGTTAGCTTGGTAGGACCAAAAATGTAATATTGGGCATAAATAAACAAACTGTAAACAACAACAACAACAACAACAACAACAACAACAACAACAACAACAACAACAACAACAACAACAACAACAACAACAACAACAACAACAACAACAACAACAACAACAACAACAACAACAACAACAACAACAACAACAACAACAACAACAACAACAACAACAACAACAACAACAACAACAACAACAACAACAACAACAACAACAACAACAACAACAACAACAACAACAACAACAACAACAACAACAACAACAACAACAACAACAACAACAACAACAACAACAACAACAACAACAACAACAACAACAACAACAACAACAACAACAACAACAACAACAACAACAACAACAACAACAACAACAACAACAACAACAACAACAACAACAACAACAACAACAACAACAACAACAACAACAACAACAACAACAACAACAACAACAACAACAACAACAACAACAACAACAACAACAACAACAACAACAACAACAACAACAACAACAACAACAACAACAACAACAACAACAACAACAACAACAACAACAACAACAACAACAACGAAACAGGTTATCAGACAATATCTCTGTAAACACACTCAAGAACACGGGGCTAGATTTCCACGATGTCCAAGCCCCTCAAATGTAACAACAACAACTCTGTAAACATGATTGTTTACACAATGGACAGATATTGAAATATTACAAGTCATCTTTTGCATTGTTGCCTAAATTATCTGTTAATGGAAGCTGTTCAGTCGGTCAACACGTGTGGGAGAAGTCTCTTTTTAAGTATATTAATATTTCATGTAATTTATTTTAGGCACTCCCCGCTCAATTTAATTGGGCACCCTCGTAGAAGTGCAGGATCCTGAAAGCCCGTGAAGTTCATGAAGCTCGCGCCGCGCCGCACAGTGTGTCGAATCCCATATCTAGGTGGAAAAAATTCACTGTCGCAAATGAAAGCGAAAACTGGCACATTCGCTAGTGAACAAACCAGATGATGACCTTCGGTCTTCCTTTCCGCTCTCTGGTGCGTAAGAGGGAGGTTATAGGTGCTGAAACGTCTTCCTGGCAGTTATCAGGTCATTTGATAGGAGGTGTCGGAGTGAACCGAACGCTGAGTTTCTAGTGAGTTCAACGAGGTGTTGTCTTCTGCAGCTCATGGAATAGTGAAAAGAGTGTTCGCACTTTTATGCGTAATACAAGCTTTCTACACTAAATACATTATTTACTTTCTGAGTGCCACATAGTGCCACTTTACTTTAAACGTCATTCGATAGGAAAGTTAACGTAGATTCAGGAACATGTAGTGGTTTGGTTGCGCACGAATGTGCATCTTATTTTATTTTCTTATTTTCAGTGACTATGTGAGCATTACCGCGAGAAGAATTTTTCAACGCGTGGCGGTCGTGTCGTAAATAGGGGCGTACAGACGTCATATGTTAATATGTTATGAATAAATTTGATCCTACAACTGTTACTGACACTCAGGTGCAGGCGCTAAAAAACAAAATTAAGTTGATATCCCATAATATTAACAACAGGAAGTTCCGTGAAGAACTATACAGCCTACTTTTCATGCCAATGATTATTCTACAGAATATGAACCTATATAGAATAATGACGAAATTAAGTTGTTAATATCGAAATATCTAATTAGTTCAAAATATACCTGGTATAATGTAGCCTAATAGAGCACTACAGTTGGCAGCTCTGGTGACTGAATATATTCTTAGTTCCATTTCTTAAGGTACAGAATACAAAATTTGGTTGAAGTCCAATGGACGTTACATGCAGTTAGACACTGGATCTATCAGCACGCGTAAAAGCATGTTGCCAACAATGTCATGCGTGTGCTGGTCAGAAATAATCTGAAATATTATGATATCTTGTTGTGCCAATTTTGGATGAAATCCATTTGTTAGTATAGAAGTTACATGTATTTTAAAATTGGACATATCAGCAGGCATAGAATCATGTTGGCAGCACTGCCTTGTATTAATTACTCCAAATTAATCTAGAATGTCAGGTGCTATACGTGTTCAAAGTATAGAGCTGTTGGCTTGCATGCTTTCTGATATATTGATATTAGGGTAAAAAATATAGACAGCATTTATTAACAGTTGGCAGCCCTGATTGCTCTTAACAATACTTATAGTCATATCTGTTATGGTACACATAGCACATACGAAATTTGGTTGAAATCCAACTGATAGTATAGAAGTTACATGTATTTAAAAATTGGTACTATCTGCAGGCTTATAATCATGTTGGTAGAACTGACGTATATAAGTTACTCCAAATTAATCTAAAATGTCAGAATATACGTGTGCATAGTTTAAAGCTGTTGGCTTGCATACTTTCTGATATATTGGTATTTGGATAAAATAAATAAATAGAGAGAGAGCAATTATTAACAGTTGGCAGCCCTGGTGGCTCTTAAGACTACGCTCAGTCATATCTGTTTATGTACACATATTACATACAAAATTTGGTTGAAATCCAATTGATAGTGTAGAAGTTATATGCATTTAAAAATTGGACCTATCAGAAGGCTTAAAATTATTTTGGCAACACTGTCATGTATGGCCTCCTGGAAATTAAACTGAAATAGTGTTATCTATATGTGTGCCAATTTTGGAATAGCTCCCATGCATACCTTCCAAGATATCCAACATGGAGCTCAAATTTCTAGTGCGTTTTTCAGCAGTTGGTAGCACTGACATCATTTTCAAATATGGACGTGAGATATTCTGGTATACATCTTAACTCATACTAAATTTGGTTTTGATTGCTGCAGCCGTTTAGGAGTTGATAGGGGGGGAAACACACACAGCCAGACAGACAGATAGACAGACAGACACACATTTTTCCGGATCGATCTCATAAGTCTACTTTTTCCTCATTTTTTGCAAAATGTGAAAAGTAGGCTAAAAATGGGAGAGTGCAGGAAGAACTATGCCACATACATAGGTAATCTACCTATGGAAGCTATTGAGTTTCTTAATGACCCCCAAGGAAATTTTTTCATCAAATGATGAAGACCAGTATAGCAATGACTACGATGCTCTGGACTCTACAGAAGAATCAGGTGACGAATGAACATTAGGCATTTTGTTATTATTAAGGGAAGCGAGATTAATGAGAACATTGCTTGACGAATGGACGTTTTCTTTTTATTTGCAATAGCAGAAATAGGCCTAATATTCAATATATGTTGTCTTTATTTCCATGCTTTTCTAGAGAAATAATATTGTTTCCGTGTGTGAAGTGTGTTGACTAAAACTACGTCATTAACAGGACTGTAAAATGACATTTTGTTATAAAGGAATTGTTTGTATGATTTTGACGAATATTTTTTATTTTTTGAAAATAAGTGTTATTTTTTGTGTATATTTGGTTGTTCTATGTTTAATAACAATTTAATATACGTTTTAATCTGGATGATTTTACATACAGTGACTTAGCCTATTCCCTCAAATAAGGTGTAACGAGAATACTTGACTGAAAGTTTTAAATAGTATGTTTACCACTGTCATAAACTATCATATACACATCTAAATCGTGATTTTTACTACCAAAAATGAATGATTCTTGTGATGCTTTCGGTCATTTTTTACACCTCACCTTACCCCTCACCCCTATATATTTACCCCCGAAGATCGTACACATTAGATGATGCCAGAAATGAATTTAGCGACCTCGAAAACGGTATATTGCCAACTTTTAATAGAATCCCAGCACTATTAACGATGTTATTAATTTTTTCCACCTTATGGGATTCGACACACTGTGGCGCCGTGGAGGTCACATGGAGAACCGACAATGTTGTACAGGTTGCCTAATTCAGGAGTGTAAGGAGATGAATGTTTTGCCTGACAAGCTTCTAATAACAGGTGGTACACATAGTGAGTTAAATAAGGAAGGAAGATTGTAGTTTAACGTGACCGTGAATCTAGCAATCATGAGGCACGGGACCACCTTTTTACGTGGAATCCGAACCCCAGGACATGGCATTTTCACTTCGAATCAAACCCGGTCCACCTTGGTGAGATAAATAAGTGAGATAAATAAATAAATAGTGGAATGGTATATTAAGGAACCAGTAAAAAAGTTATACTCTATTAAATGAATTATATTGCCAAGGGAAAAGAGAAAACAAAAATAAAATTGATGAAGCTTACGCCGTGGAAGTCACACGCAGAAAGGACAAGGTTGTACAGGTTGCCTAACTTAGAAGTGTAAGGATATGAATACATTGCCTGCTCATGTCTGTTACTAAGGAAGCTTGTAGTTTAACGTGACCGTTCACTTCGATAATCTCACATGCATTAACCGGGAATCGAACCCGGACCGCCTTGGTGAGAGTCATACAGCTAGACCGCTGAGCCACCACGCCCCCATGTCTGTTACTAAAGTAGCCTACGCAAAACATAAATTTTGTACATTTGTACAATTTTCTGAATGGTCATTTTCAATCCAGGCAGGAAGGCCTACGATTGGAGAGGTGTGGATTTTCCCGCTCTGCATAAACCGGAAACGAACTCATGATATAAGATTCCAACACTATTTTTGAACCAAACAAACACAGAATGTAGCTAATATCAAATTCACATTGAATAACCTGAGAAAAGTTATCATTTGTTGAGGAATTTAGATTTAGCGTGTACTTTACTTTTCTGCTGGACCAAGTTTGTTTCTATTGACCAAAGGAGGAAGAACGAGAGGACAAGGGAACTAATGAAATGCCGCAACTTTTACGAACGCTTGGGAGGACTAAGCTTTAATGGACATAAAGGCCTTTACAAGAGCTGATGCTAATCAAATGATGAGCGACCGCAGGAGTATTTTCACACATTAATCCCCGGAAGAGAGAAGAAAAGGAAATGTACAGTACAGAGGTCCTTCAAATTAAGTTCCCATCTGTAGATGCCTTGATTCTCACCCACTCGTAAGGTTTCGTTCATTTGTATGCAATTTGATGGCAAAACAGACTATAATCCTTAACAGTGAATGTATGAATTCTTGCTCTTTAGGGATCTGATGATCGTAAATATTATAATACAAGAAGAAATGACCGAGAAGTAATAGCAGACGGGATAAAAGAAAATATGTTCTTATTGAGCATTTCATTCGCTGGTATGTTTAAGGATTCAACAAAATTTCTTATAAGATTGAAGTTTTGTGAACGAGAGAATACTCTATGGTCGCTGCATATCAAAACAACGTCGAAATTATCGCCGTTTGGATTTCTGCCAGTGTGTTTATATGTTTGACCAAGCATACATCGAAAGCAACTGAATATAATATCATAAAACTTGGTTGAGGGTGAACGGAACTAAAATCTATACAACAATTTATTTAATTTGGTTCAAGAGATAGTAGGGGTCAGAGTTAAGTCAATACTTAAATTTTCTTACTTTTCTGTTACATTTCGTCTGGAATATCTTATGCGCCAAATGTTTTGGGAAAGTTTATTTCTCACCTTTCATGTCATATAATTTTATACATCTTCCCCATTTGAGATCGAGTGATGTAGCCAGAGGCGTAACTACGGGGGGTAATCAGGAGGATCAATCGCCCCAAGCCAAAAATTAAAAATACTAGTTTGATAAAATGTTTATTTTGAATAAAACCAATCTTCGGATTGATGACAAACGACTGGATTATGTAAGTTTATACTTACTACTAACATATGTTTTTCCTTTACTAGTGTAAAGCGTTTAGTGTTACCTAACTTGCTTAAGTAAAACTGTTCATTTTTGGGCTTTTGCACGTTGATAGGTGCAAATAAAACGTATAAAATAGTATCGAGATCTAACAGGAAAGCGTTTAGTTTTGTTTCATTAATTATTTTTTCCTCATTTTGCTCAAGCCTCCGCCCCTCCCCACATAAAGATTAACAGGAAATCAAAAACGAAAGAAAAACAAACACAAAAATTCAAACACAAACCAAAGCAGAAAACAACAAACAAGAAACCAAAAACCAAAAACACAAGCAAAAAATATCAGCAAAACTAAACTAAAAAGCAAAAATAAAACCCAAAGTAGAGAACAACAAATACGAAACCATAAAAAACATAAACAAAGAAAAAGGTAAAATTAAGAATAAGTAGTTCCATGAAGAACAAAATTGCCTATTTTCATATATCCTACGAATGTTAATTGCCTCTATCAACCAAAGAAGAAAACGACAAACAGGAAACCGAAAACCAAAAACACAAAGCAAAGAAATAACAGCAAAAGCAAAGTTAAAAGCAAAAAGCAAAAATCAAAACCCAAAACAGAAAACAACAAGTACGAAACAATAAATAGGAAAGAAAACAAAGAAAGATAAAAAGTAAAATTTAAAAAAGTTCCGTGAAGAACTAAATAGCCTATTTTCATATATCCTACGTATGTTAATTGCCTCTATCAACCAAAGCAGAAAACAACAAACAGGAAATAAAAAACCAAACACACAAAGCAAAACAATATCAGTAAAAGCATACTTAAAGGCAAAAAAAAAAAAACAGAAATCAACAAATACGAAACCATGAACAAAAATCAATCACGAAGAAAGAAAAAAAGTTAAATTAAAAAGGTAGTTCCGTGAAGAACTAAATAGCCTTTTTTCTTACACCCGACGTCTGTAATTGCCTCTATCAATATACAAAATTTCAGTTTGATTGCTGTAATAGATTCGTAGATATTGAGAACCGTCTAAATATTATGGATGGTCACCATGTTGTATTTTTATATATGTAGGCCATAAAGTTATGTATTATTACATGAAGATTATTACGTAGGTTCATTATTAAAACGTTCATTTCGACCGCATGATTAGGAAACAAGATATGAAAACTTAATTTTAACATTTTGCACAGCCGCCATCTTGGGGTTTTCAAAACAATTGAGTTTAATTGGATGTCAGTAGATTTAGTTTTATATGAACATCTACCGTACCAAGTTTCACTGCGCTCAGATAATTAAATCGCGAGTAAATTCTATTTAAAAGTTTAAACTTTAAATTTCGCTTGGCCACCATGTTCGTTTTGCACTTAACAGGTTTTTGAAAGTCACATAGGTGAACTTCTAGTAGTGCCCTTTATCACCATACAAGATTTCAGGGTGATATCAGTAATAGTTTCACAGATATGGAATGCCGGTGAAATATTTCGCACAACCACCATGTTGGATTAGTATGACGTAATAAAATTTAAAGGGCACGGTCTGGGTCGGACAAATTTGTACTGTGACCTCTCCGAGTTTCATTGAAAACGCTCTAGCCGTTTAGATTTTATTAGGGACACAACACACACACGGACAAAAGGTGAGCTCATAAGCCTATTTTTTCATAAATGAAAATAGGCTAACAAGACAATAACAAAAAAAATCAAAAACAATAATAAAATCAAAATCAAAACAGAAACACAATAAAAAAATCATACAGAATGCCTAAACTTAAAACAAAATTGAAAAGAATACAAAACTAAATAAAAGATCTAAAAACATTAGTTCTGTCCTTTAGAGAGTATAAATACCCCCTGGCACTACAACCCATGAAGGGCCTAGTCCTACCAAGCAACCGCTGCCCAGTTATTTGGCTTGCAGATATTGGGGTGACTCTTGGTCAGCGCATCGGGTCCCATGGACCGTTAATCTTTATTTTCGTGACCGAGACGCTGCCTCACTGTCAGACAGCTACTCAATTATCCTCACGAGGCTGAGTGCACCCCTTTCCAGCCCTCACGTCAGTTTCTGAAATTCCCGAAGGAGCTGGACATCGAAGGAAAAAGGAAGCTTGCAGTTTAACGTGACCGTTAATCTTGAGATCATGAGCCACGGGACCTCCTTTTTACGTGGAATCCGAACCACAGGACATGGCATTTCACTTCGAAAAGCTGGAAATCGAACCCAGGGCCTCCAGGTGAGAGGCAGGCGCGCTACTCCAACATCACGGGGCCAGCCTATAAGGAGTACAGCTCTCGTAAAACGCATTCCATAGCTTATTAGTTAAGATTCGACTTCGCTCATCCGCCTCCAGAAACAAATCCTAGTTATGCCACCGGATGAAGCCATGAACCCAGGCTATAAACCTTATTGGGGTAGCGAGTGGGTTCGAATCCCCCCAATGGCCTTCCTTGAAATGATCTTCCATGGTTTCCCATTTTCAAATCCAGCCTAATGCTGGCACGGGCCAATAGAACATGACCAATTTCTTCCAATGTTATGCCCCGTTTCATTCCTCTTCATTTTATGTTCATTAACTCACACTATGGGTTGGTTTCAGGAAGATCATTCAGCCATAAAGACCATTAGTCACACAGAATCACACCTCACTTCATCCCCTACGTCAGAGGACAATGTACATACACACTTTCCTCATACCACTGTTTTTTTAGCGTATGGCTTTTAGTGCCGGGAGTGTCCGAGGACATGTTCGGCTCGCCAGTTTTGTAGCTGCTTCGAGACGGACACCCAATGGGTGAGCTACAAGTACCGTTGGGGAGGAAAGTTGGGATGGAAGGACGAGGAGTTGGAAGGTAGCGGCTGTGGCCTATAGTTAGGGACCAACCCCGGCATTTGCCTGGAAGGAAGATGGGAAACCACAGAAGACCATCTTCAAGGTTGCCGGCGGGGGATTCGAACCTCCTCGCCTCCCGGATGTGAGCGACTGCCAGCAGTCATGCCGTAACGACCACGGCTAACTCACCCGGTATACCACTGATAAGAACATTAAAAAGAGTGTGTTCGAAAGAACGTAATCACATCGAAAGCGCTTTAAAATACAGGAAGAGGAGCGTGAGAAATGATTCCTGTCGTAGGCTCGGATGTTTAGATGCTAAAAATTGGAAATACTTTTTGATTATTTTTATATTTGAGATATGCCACAAAAAGTTAAAATATTTAATTCTATTTTATTTATTTTATGCGAATACAAATAGACACAAATCTAGTGGTACTATGCAGGAAAATATGTAGGATTTGGCGCAATAAATAATAATAATAATAATAACAATGTATATCTGCTCCTTGTTAGTCCCGTTTTCAACGAGGTCGGGGATGCGATGCAATGAAAGTCAATGTGGCGGGTGATTTTTACGGCCGAATGGTCTTACTGACGCTAACCTCATAACAGGAGTTAATGAGAGATTAAATGAGTGACGAAGAATAAAACTGGGCAAGGAGATGTTAGGAAGCAGCCATGGCCTGTCGGAAGGTACCGTCCTAGCATTTGCTTGGAGTTGAAAATGAGGAAACCACGGAAAACCATTTCAAGGACGGCCGACCATGGGGATCGAACCCACGTCTATTGAATCCGCAGAGAGCTTGGCCAAATGGCCTAGCGCTGCGCCTTAGCGAGCGTAGCTACCGCTGTCATTGCCTGTCTCGCAGTGTAAGAGTGGCCCTTTGCCTCTTACTTACGAAGCCCCGGGTTCTATTTCCGGCTCCACCAGATATTTAAGATCTGATGTGGGGGATGAAATGGGTTACCTCAGCCTCGTACGGACAATTGAGTAGCTGCTTGATACAAGAGTTTTCACCGCGTGAGCTAAAAACAAGGTCTTGGGCTAAGTCACGGGGTTTATTATTATTATTATTATTATTATTATAATTATTCACAGTAATTGTTTCTCTGGTTTTAGTTGTGTGCGCATTATTATCCGTAGGTCACGCAATTTTCACACAAAACGTTTACAAGTAACGGAAACGACCTGACTTCTTTTGTGGATATAAAGGCTAATTATATTGGATTAACATCAGAAATGAACGTTATCGAGTTTCGACATTTCCTTTGTTAACAGAGTTGATAAATATACGCCACAGCCATCTCGCTCCACTTCCATCACCGCCCCTCTCACTCTTTCTCTGACAGTCATTCGCTTCTATCAACGTCACTGCACAGAATGTATCAGAGGGAAGAACTTCATATAACCTATTCTCTTAATTGAGTGGAAACCATTGACCATTTTCTACACTGACCAAAAAACAGTTTTATTTATTGAGAACATTTTACATTTCTTGAATAAATAAGAGAAACTGTTATGCTTCCTTTAATACTCGTAGTGTACAAAGCATCAAACAAACAATCAATTAATCAATCAATGAAACAAACAGTCAATCAACCAATCAATCACTCAATCAATTAATCAAACACAGACGCAATCAAGCAAACTTCGCCAAGAAATCCTTGTTTTAGCTCATTCGTGTAATGGCTTTCTTGTCTGTCTCTCCTGAGGTTCGGGTTTGATTCCCGGTTCTGTGAATCACTGTTTTATTCTGATCTGACAGTTGGAACGGGGTACACTCAGTCTCTTGAGACAAACCTGAGAAGAGGAGGGTTCGATTCCCACCTCTTCAGTTCTCCTGGACGTAGTATTCTGTGGTTTCCCCGTTATACTCAAGGTGAATGCCGGTATACAGTAGGTCTTAATTCCAGGCCACGACCGCCTACTTTCCAATCTTAGCCTCAATTGCAAATACAATGACTGCTAGAGATTCCAAATTAACGCAGATTATGAGACGAATTCTACACATACTTATCTAAGTTGACAGAGTTGATGACTACGATGGCCAAGTTCCTAATTGAGAAAACACAACAAACAGTAAATACATATTCAGTGAAGTTTTAAAGATAACACATGATCAACGGGGAAAACGTTTTATTCCTTACATTATGGTGTTTGAAGCCATTTTCAGTGTTGCCTTAGAAAACGAAAGCTTGATGCTCTTCAGTAAAGAAGTGTACATATTGTACATGTTTTCACCCATACTTTCAGACATATTTCTTTTTAGCCTAAGTGCAATGGATCTGTTGATGATCACTTGACGATCGAAACTGGTCATCCAAGTGTATTTATTGATCTAATGTACATTTATTTCAGGACTAGGGAATAACCCATCTCATTTGGGTACAATCGTGTTGACCGACTGAAAAGCATCAAACTTTCGTTTTGTTCCTTAGCAGTTAAACATTTTAAAGTTCATTAATTCCTGAAACCGAAGTAGCCTAAAGGCAATTTTCAGTGCAGCCATAATATGGTTCTCATGAGCCCTGACACAGGCCATGCTCAGTGCCAGGTCATCCAGAATATCTTGCGGAAGTTTGTCCTATTTGTTATGAGATCTCTGTGGGTTTATGATGTTTGATGACCATTAGCAATTGCTATTTTTTGACAATATCCATGCAGGTTCCCCAAATTCATACATGGAGATGATGGTGGCCAGAGAAACCTTTGAGTAGCCTACTATTTCATTTTAAGCACCTATTCACGGAGTTAATGCTGTGATAATGAGCGTTATCATCAATTAATATAAAGCTTGTTCCGTTGGGCGCTCTGAATTCACAAACAATTGTTTCAAGGAGAATATTCTCATACCTCTATGCATTCATACTTGCTTGGGTGTGGACTAGTGGTGTGTGGTGTGGGGAAGACCTATCACGATTTCACCCCAGGTAAATGCATTCGATTTATGTTATGACGAAAGAGAACAAATGTATTTGCATTGTTAAATCACCTCTCACTAAATATGGCTGATATGTCATTATTTGATATGTTTCGACAATTTTAGGGCATCATTTACCACTTTCTGGAAATGTTTAGGTCATACCAAAAAACATTATACTCTTTCTCATATACGGTTCAAGTTAAAATGATAAACAAACCAACCAGTAATATGAAGCAAATGACGAGAGAGTTGGTGTTAAGTTGTTTTGCAAATTGTTGAACAAAGGTATCAGACGAATAACGCTTTGTGAGCTTAAGTGTATAGTAGTTGAATGTTAAGTAGGCTAAATGACGTCAATCCTTTCCTTATGCGTATTAAAGGAATTCTAATATTTTACTGCATTGAATTACGCATGGTACTTCTTAAATACATATTTTATCCCCAGGAAGTTAATTCAGTGTATTATTGCATAAATTTTGTTGTGAATAAGATTTGAGAGTTAATATATTTTAAATCATATTCATGGCATACAATTTTAAAAGAAATCATGCATATATTTATCAAAAATTAATGTATCTAAGACATATATTTTGATTTCAAGAAAAACCGTTGCTATACAGTCAGCCGAGTTCAACTTGTTGCAATATTTTAAGGCAACTTTTAAATCCGTTTACATAATTATTTTATAAACTTAAGGCCATATTATAGATTAGCGGCGTCCAGTTTTTGCACGCTCGGCGTGCTAGCTATGCTGCGCCGCACGCCAACAGGCTGGCTCCTGCTTCTTTTGGCTGGGCTGACTGCCGGCACTGCGACAGCTCTTCGCCGTGTCTGACCAAGTCATGTTGGGATTGCTAGCGCACCAAATGTAATGTTAACAAACAAACTGTTCGTCCAATGCGTTGGTTGTCCGACTCACCTACATTGTGTATCGCACGCTTCTCTGCGTAGCCTACTGGTACTTGCGGATTACGTGCAATCAAAATACTGATAAGGTATCATGGTACTCATTTAAGGCATTACAATCCGGTCACATTATTGTTCTTTATTCATTGTTTTCGTTTTACTTCAATTTATTTTCATATTTACAATATAATGAATACCTTTTGATGTTCGACCAGTCAACTGCAACACACCGAAGGCAGTACGGGAGAGAGTGAGTCGGGAATCGAGAAAGAGAGAGACAGACATATAGTCTTCCTCCACTATCGCTGCAAGTCCTTACGCGTCAGAAGCACGTTGGCGTGCAACTGGCGTGCTGTATGAGCACTTCTTTTTTAGGTCATAAAGGCCTAAGTGATCCTTTTGGCGTACGCATCATCCATCCACCATTTAGTGACGCACAAAGCAATGCGACTGGGCCATAATCCGGGTATAAGAATAATTATATATAAGCTTCATTTGGAGGCTCGTGACATCATCAGTTCTGTGTAGTTGGCTGTGCTGTATTTGTCTGAAACCCGTCTTTCTGTGGTGATTAATAATGTGTGTAAGTAAGGTCAATGATTAGGGTAGTTTCCTACAGTACTCGAAATAAGGTGATCATTCAGCGTGTGTGTTAACCAGTTTTATTCTGGTAGGTTGAATGGTAATTGAGGATAGGCAAGAGTTCAATACGCTGATAAAGACACCATCCAAGGATTTTCCTTTCAGTTTGTCAATCCCAATGTCCGTCTTGTGGATTGATGGTGAAAATGGTTGTTTGAAGGGGCCTGACATGTAGGTTATCGGCCCTTTTGTGGGAATATATAATACTGTATATTGTGTCTATGAACACAGCATAATTTACATATTTTTATTGTCAATTCTCAGTAGACTCCTGCTCTACCTTTATCAAAATAACCATAAATGGTACGGAACGATATTAAACACGTTGTGATAAATTTGTTGCTAATATATTTAAGGAGCTTAGGCATCTTGGTCATCAGTTCTGTGTAGTTGGGTGTGATTAGCATTTGATTGATAGCCTGTGTTTTTGTGGTGACTAATTATGTGTGCGAAAGGTACTGTAGATGCCTGGGACTTAAACTAAGGTACCATCCCTGCATTTTTGGGAGTGTGGAAATACCCTCGGAAATACATTGTGGCCATCGCCGGGTTTCGAACCTTCATTCTTCTTTCGTTTCTTTCAACCTTACATTCCAATCGTGGTGAATTATACATGAGACAGAGAAATTGTAGCCTGTACTAACAGGCAAATGAAAAAGAAATACATAAAGAGGTGGCAACATGACAATGGTATTCACTAGACTTAACGCTGCGACATAAATGTATGCTGAAAGTACCGTAACCCTGATCGAATTTTCAAGACAAAAACTAAAGCAATCTTTCAGAACCGGAGGAAATCGCTCACTTAAAGCTGACGCAAAGCAAGTGGAGTCGAACTGAGCCACAAGTAAGCCACCAGCCACCGTCAGGTAGACGGTAAGGGGCTCTAAGATGGGGCGTCGCCACAGCACGTGGCGTGAGGCGGCGGGAACGGGAAAGGGGAGCTATCGATTCTGCTATCGCTTTACACAGCCTCTACCTACTTAAGCCTCTTGAGGGCCAAACTGTCCCTTCACCTTCGTTAGACAACAGAAGGGCTCTGTTTTTACTGGAAACAATAAATAAATAAATGAATAATAACAATAAAAATAAAAATAATAATACTATTATGATGAAGGTGATGAATTATAATAAAATAATCAATAATGATAAATTTATGCATTAAAGCACTAATTATATGCACTCATATATGCCGCTAAAATTTCAGATTGCCTATGATAAAGAACAAAATATGCACTAGAGATGTCAACACATGGTCTTAATACAGTATGCAATAAGCTTTTGCCCTTGGTAATAATATAATTTATATATACAGTATGTATGTCTACCCCTTATTATTCCCGTTTTACCAACGGGGTCGGGGATGAGATGCGATGGAAGTCTTTGTGGCGATGGTTTTTACGGCCGGATGCCCTTCCTGACGCTAACCTCATGAGAGGAGTTAATGAGAGATGAAATGAATGATGGTGAATGAAACTGGGCAAGGATGTGGAAGGAAGCGGCCGTGGCCTGTCAGAAGGTACCGTCCCAGCATTTGCCTGGTGTTGAAAATGGGAAACCACGGAAAACCATTTCAAGGACGGCCGACGGTGGGGCTCGAACCCACGCGTCTACCGAGTCAGCAGAGAGCTTGGTCCCATGACCTAATGCTGCGCTTTAGCCAGCGTAGCCACTACTGTCGGTCAATTTATATATACAGTAAACACTAAAAAAAATAAAGTTAAACGTTACACTATAATAATTTATATCCTACGTAGAGTACTAAATTATTTCAAGAAGAGAAAAATATCACAGTATTATTATACAAATGTATTGCAAATATAATTTGAGAAACCAGATCAGTGGGAAATGAACTTTATACTTTAAGCTAATCAACATCATGATACAAATATCCTTTCTACGCTCGCTCGGTTTTGTCTGTTCTATTCTCCCATAAAAGTCTCTCCAAGAAATGACAGACATAGTGCAGAATTAAAGGGGGAGGCGATATGAAGCAGGGGAAAACTTGGACCATGTTGACTTCCTCGTACTCTTACAACACCTGGTTACATCAGGTAGGTCAAATTAGGTCACTGGCAGCCAAAGCCTACTCTGCAAGGCCCTCATCATGCCACACGGCTGAGCCCAGGGCATTTCCCTCCCTGACCTCCAAATCTAGTTAGTGACGTATTCTCATTCTCTCCGGTAGCACCTCCGAGTACACCCAGTGTGCGCTATCTCCCAAGGTATATAGATTTTAGCCCATTTCAATTACATAAAATACAGGAACTTTTATCCGTGTGGGAGTGTGTGTTTATGTGTGCGCGTGCGCGTGTATGTGTGCGTCCCAAATAAATTCTGATTGGCTAGAGCGATTTCAATGAAACTTCAATTTATTACTACCACGTCCAGCTCCAACAATGCCTTTCAAATTTAAATGAGTGTCATCAATTCAACATGGCGGACACACGAAATATTTCACCTGTAGTCAATATCTCCGAAACTGTTGCAACAAACAAGCTCAAATGTTGTATGGTGATAAAGGCCACTATAGTGACAAATGTTGCACTTTCGATTTGTTTAGTTGGCACTTGATTTAGGCATTGCACACTCAGGTGACTGCCATTTTGTCTTCGCTAAGATGGCGGCGATAACATATAGGATTAACATGGCCTCTACTAATGTTACTTCTGTACCAAATTGTATTCAATTTTGTTTTGTCGTTTGGTGTCTGATAGGTGAGGGGGAGGGGCAGACATATACATTTTTGCCCGGGCAGATCTCATAAGTCTAATTTCTCTTGTTGCAACAATTCGCGTAGATGAATTGTTGGTTTTTTTCTTGTCACGATTTTACGATTCATATACAGGCAAGTAAATTTGTATAATAGTATTCTATCATGCTGCAAAGTAGTCTGATACCTGTAATAACTTTTGAGATATATTGGTGAAATATCTACTGGATTTTTGTGATTAAAAATGACAGCTTATACTAGTACTGTATGTGCGTATTATTTTTCACAACCCCAAATTTGATTGATAATACTTATGGAAACATAAAAGGCACCGACCCCGGTGGCACTAATGCGCTACCTCGTGCATCGCTGGAATCAGGAGAGCGTGGGTTTGAATCCCACCTCGACCTCGGCCGTTTTCCATTTTCACTACCAGACAAATGCCGGGACGGTTCCTTTCAATAGGTCCATGGCCGATTTCCTTCTAAAATCCCTTCCCTGACTCGTCCTAAAAATAAAATAAATGGCCATTGGCTGCATTAATAAAATTAAATATAAAAGGCCCAGTTGAAGTCTCCGAGATAGATTTCACTTACTACACAATTTTATTCAACATAGGTTGTAACTATGAAACTACAAAAAAATGGTTGCCTCATAAATGGCCTCATTTGCAATTTTAGTAAATTAAAAGAATAATGTAAAAAAAGGAATATCTAACAACGTGACAAAGACTCATCATATTCACCGGGTGAGTGCAGGAATCCTGAAAGGATCTGGCTCGTGCATAGGCCTTACCCAACTCTCCTAAGACGTATAAAAGGTAGGAAGGCTAACTGCAGGCATCTAACTTATAAGAACTGTTCTACTACATTTAAGTTAATTCCATATTCTGAAACTTGACAACCAATGACTCTAATTTACAACACAAAAGTATAAAAATTGAGCCTAGAAATTAGGCCTGGCGTTGACTAACCAATCCTCCAATATGTACAATACATAGCTTCATATTACCAAAACATGATGTTCTTTCTCGCCTCACTCCTTCTGTTTGTGGAGTGTCACCAAGCCATTTCCACCCATGTTATAAAGCGGAGCTTGGTCGTAGATTCCAAATGGTGGTCGTAGACTCATCAACTTACCTCAGTAGGTCTACTGACACAGTCTTTTTTACAAAGACGCACTCACTCATAGCTCAGTAATGAGTAGGGCTAGTATTTCGATGACTTTGCATCTTGTTTTTTTGTAAGCCCAGTTCATTAATGAGTTTTATATAAATGTGTTTCAGAGTAAGAAGTGCTGAACTAAACATATTTATTACGGCATTTTTATTTTGCATTTTTCTCTAATTTTGTGGGATAGGGAATTTTGTAGGGGTTTTTATTGCATTTTTCAATACTTATCGGGGTTAATTGCATTTTACATGCATTTGAAGCACTTCTTGGGTGTACTTTACTTTTTTAAAAGTTTTCAAGGGTATTCATGTATACCCCTTATTATTCCTGTTTCTCTGGGATTGGGGATGGGATGTGATTAATCTATATGTGGCGGATGGTTCTTAAAGCCGGATGCCCTTCCTGACGCCAACCTTCTGAGAGGAGATGAATGGAACTGGGCGAGTAGTTGGAAAGAAGTGGCCGTGGTCTATTAGAAGGTTCGGTCCTGGCATTTAAGTTAATCTGAAAATGGAAAATCGTGGAAAACCATTTCAAGTAAGGCCAACGGTGGAGTTCAAACCCAATTGTCTACTGAGTCCGGAGCAACCTGGACACATGGCTTTGCGCCTCAACGCGCGTTGCTACCTCGGCAGGTTTCATATTTTCAATAGGGATATTTTCGTTTTTAAATTTAATTTCTTAATAATTTATTTACTTTGCTTAGTTCTCAACTTTCGGTAACTTCATTACATAAACGTTATCTTTACTAAACTTTTACTATTGTATTCTACGTGATTTTGAATTTATAATGAGAAATCAGATATCAGAGTAAAATGTTTGCAATTTAAAGACATTTCATAAATTTTATAGGACATTTTAGAGCTTTCTAGGTCATAACTGTATTTTAAAGTGCATTTTTCATTGATTTATAGGGCATTTAAATCCTAGCCCTAGTAATGAGTGTTCAGGCCAACAGCCATATTCACAGTTTGAAGTAGTTGCCTTTCATTCAACGTGAACGTTTCCGCTCAACAGCCGAGCACACATGCAGTACTTCAATGTATAGAAAATGAAGTTAATAGTTTTACGTTTTACCCGATCTCGCAATCATGAGTCACGGGACCTCCATTTTACCTGGAATCCGAACCACAGGACATGGCATTTCACTTTGAAAATCTCACATGCATTGACCGGGAATCGAACCCAGTCCACAGTGGTGAGAGGCCAACTGCACCACCACGCTCCTCAAGGTATAGGCATGAGTTTTGAAATAAGTTGTGAAATACGTTTTCCGGCACAACAGCCATACTCACACGCAGATATAAAAATACTGAAAATCCTTCTGAAAATAAGTCCTGGCGCACTAGCCAAACTCACAATTCACAGCACAATAAAAGTCACAGCTCGACAGACATACACACAAACCAAAGCACAGAGAAAATGTCTTCAAATAATTCCCAGAGTAACTGCACGATACGACCTTTAATACCCGAGGACCTACTTTGTATCGTCACTGGTAAAAAATAAAAATTACGAGCCTTACAGCAGTCGCATATGATGTGTAACATGTGACATGTTATCCCTTGTTAACAGTGAACTCTGTTGGTCATTGAAATAACTACTTGTAAAACTCCAGTGCAGGTTTTCAGCAAATATGATATAATGAATATTTTCACACCAAATAACGACAACTTCAAGATGATTTATTGTAGGAATATCTTTAATGGGGCCTCCAAACCTTGAACTAAACCGTATGCGATATACATTCCACATAGCCACATGGCCGACTATGTGTCTGCCAGGAGAATTGTGAACTCTGTTGGTCATTGAAATAACTACTTGTAAAACTGCAGTGCCAAGTTCTGACCGGTTTTCAGCAAATATGAGATAATTAATATTTTCACACCAAACAACGACAACTTGAAGATGATTTATTGTTGGAATATCATTAATGGGGCCCCCAAACCTTGAAGTAATTTTGTATGCGATATAGATTCCACATAGCCACATGGCCGACGGTACCAATCTTCGCCACCGCGCGCGCTCATTGCTTCCGTCCCATCCATTGCCGTTTTCATTGTTTCCGTCCCTAGCATTTCCGTTTCATTTTTCAAAATCACCCCCCACAAAAAAAAAATATACAGATACCGAGTGGAAAGATGTCACACATCAAAAATTGTTCTTGGCCACAGCCAACCAATCGTAACATGGGATACAGTCTCAGATCCCCACTCCTCCGTCCACTAATCATACAGGTCGTGTTTTCTCCAGATTCAAAATTGGATCCGCTAACCAGAGAAGCACACGTCTACTGGACGACACCCCGAATCTCCAGCGTTGCCATATCGTTATTTCCATGAGTCATGGAACTGCCCAATGCGTCATCCAGAATAACCCATCCAGGAATATCACTGTTTACAGTAAATTAGTTACAGTGTGCTAGGCTTAAATACACATGACATTTGGAATATGTGCAAACTAAATATAAAATACATTATACAACACAGAATTAAACTATGTTTCAAAATATCGTCAAACAAAACTAAACATAACCCTGGATTAGAATAATAATAATCAATAATAGCATCTACTGATAACGGACGAATCCAATTGGACAAGCTGTCAACACAAAAATACTGATGTAGAATTTATATACAGAAATCAATAACATTAATAGCCTAAATCAAACTGTCATGGAGGACACTTAATGAGAATGGTTACAAGGTCTAGCCGATCAAATGTTATCTGGACACACACGCACTTACAGTATAAATGCCGAACTTGAACTCATAAGCCTACATTGTTTCAACCAGGATGAAAATATTTAGCTAAGTGCCGTCCTATGCACAAGGGATATAGGCGACGGTCAGAGCCGGTGTAGTATAGTACGGTAGGCTGGCTTGTTCCTTTCCACTCTTCCTCCTGGCACATCTTCTGGCAAGTCTTATTTGCTATCATGAGGCTGCGGGGGCACCGCATCATACCATGCCAAGACTTTGTACATTGTAACTCCGGACCATTGAACTTTCGAAAGCAATTGAATTTACATGTTGCACCTTTTATTATGCGAAGTATAAATACGCTCGGATGTTCAGGTCACCAGAAAAGGAAAAAAATATATTCGCCCGACAACCATGTTGGTTTCTTGCCTGCCCCTGCAGCGTAGTCGTGCTCGTTAAATCGTGCACCATGACCGAGTGGGCGGCTGCAGGAATTCCTGAAATCGTAGGTTTGAATCCCGTCGCTGACAGCGGCTATTGTAAGTGGTTTTTTTTTTCACACTACCCCCAGGCAAATACCGGGATAGTACCTTATTTCAAGTCCCGGAGCACCTAACACCGCTGCGCACACTACTACAGTCAACACATAAATACAGGTTATAAGACAAATTCAACACACATCCTAATACATGGGGCTGATGACCAAGATATTCCAAGCCCGTAAAATATATTAACAGCAACAAATAATTGCCTGTGACGATTCCTAATGCAATATTGGAGAACTTGTTTTATAGCTCTCTATCATGGTTCAAAATTTCAGGATTGTAGGTGTATTTCTTGAATACGTTACTGGAGTAATAATTTAAGAGACCGCCATGATGTATTGGTGACGATTGTGGAAGTATGATGGGTACAGTTGAGGTATCCAGAGATGAGACTAACTTATTTACAAATGTCATTAACACCAATCCAGATGATAAGATGTTTTTTGAAGGCAAGAATTCTCACACACTCACATACACAGAATGCATGAGTCGAGCAGATAAACCTATTATTTCATATAATAAAAGTTGGCTACAATTTCATGTGAGCACTGCTATTCAGTGGTCTACAAATTTACAATACACTTCATGTTGCTGTTTGAGTCTTCATTCTTTTGACTGGTTTGATGCATTTCTCCACGCCTCCCTGTCCTGAGCAAATCGTTTCATCTTTACATAGTTGCCACATACTACATCAGAGGCAATCTGTATAACATATTCTAACCTTGGTCTACTCCTACCGTTCTTGTCTTTGAGCCTTCCTTCCATGACTAACTTTGCTATTCCTGGGTGTTTTAGTATGTGTTCTACCAACCAATCTCTTCTCTTCATTAGCAGTAGCCAGAAATACGAGGCACGTCCAGAAAGTAAGTTCCGTTTGGTAATAAAATTAAATTGTGTACAGATACAGAAAAAATATTTATTGCACAACATTCTACACCTATTAAACTACTTTTCCACATAACTGCCGAACTTTTGCAGGCATTTGTCATAGCGTGGCACAAGGTTTTGGATACCTTCTTCATAGAAGTTTGCCGCCTGTGTCTTCAACCAGTTGGAAATATCTTCTTTCAGCTCGTCGTCATTGTTGAAGTGTTGACCGCCAAGGAAAGACTTGAGATGTGTGAACAGATGAAAGTCGCTAGGAGCGAGGTCAGGGCTGTACGGAGGGTGGTCAAACACGTCCCAGCCAAATCCCTGTAGGAGGTTTTTCGTCACATTTGCAGTGTGTGGTCGTGCGTTGTCGTGAAGAAAAACAACACCTTTTGACAGCAACCCTCGGCGCTTATTCTGTATTGCGCGGCGCAATTTCCTAAGTGTCTCGCAGTAAGCATCTGCGTTGATTGTTTGACCACGCGGTGAGAAATCAATGAGTAAGATGCCTTTCCAGTCCCAGAACACTGTGCACATCATTTTCCGAGGTGTAAAGATTTGTTTCGGCTTGACCTTTGCTGGGGACAAAGTGTGCCTCCATTCCATTGATTGCCGCTTACTTTCAGGGGTGTCGTAAGAAACCCAAGTTTCATCTCCTGTGACTATATGTGTCAGAAATTCTTCGCCGCCTTCATTGTAACGGGTCAAAAACTGAAGAGCACCACCCATCCGTTTTGTTTTGTGTTGCTCCGTAAGAATCTTTGGTACCCAACGTCGGCAAAGTTTACGAAAGTTCAGTTTTTCGGTAACAATTTCATTAATTAGTGATCGTGAGATTTGGGGAAATTCCATAGCGAGAGCACTAATTGTAAACCTGTGGTTTTCCCGGATCTTGTCATCAATAACGTGAACCAGTTCTTCTGTAACCAAAGATGGACGCCCACTTCGTTCTTCATCGTGCACTTCACTACGTCCTTCATTGAACTGTCGGACCCATCTTCTCACCATTGAATCACTCATCGTATTTTGTCCATACACTTCGCAAATTTGCCGATAAATTTAAATTGGTTTCACTTTCCTAGTATTCAGAAAACGAATCACAGATCTGATTTCACAAGCAGCGGGATTTTCTATCAACACCGACATTGTACGAGTAAACATGCACAACAATGCGTACGTGGCTGACAGCGCTCTCCAAATGGCGCACGTTTCTTCTCCTTGATACAGAGCGTCTACCGCGCATATGCGGAACTGCGCTGCAGCGGAACGTACAACTAGTTGAAGACACAGGCGGCACACGTCTATGAAGAAGGTATACAAAAACTCGTGCCACGCTACGACAAATGCCTGCAACATTTCGGCAGTTATGTGGAAAAGTAGTTTAAGGGTTGTGGAATTTTGTGCAATAAATAATTTTTCTGTATCTGTACACAATTTAATGTTATTACCAAACGGAACTTACTTTCTGGACGTACTTCGTATCTCTCGTCTCCCACTCGTCATATTACCTCTTCATTTGTAACCTTAGCTACCCATCTGATCTTCATCATTCTCCTGTAAGGCCACATTCCAAACGCTTCAATTCTCCTCTTTCATGCTGCTCCAACAGTCAATGTTTCACTTCAATACGGAGTAAAATAATAGAACGCTTGAATATTAGATTTGGTGGATATTTTGGTGACGCAATTGGATAGTTGCGCAGCCTACCGTGACGTAATCCTAAGATGTAGTAAATACCAACTATCCTAAATTTTGGAATTACTGTGCGTGGTCTTGGATACGCGTGGTAGTTTCCCGCTCAGATTAAATTTTCTATGAGGTTTAAAAAGGAGTTCAGTACAGCCAGCCTCGTGAGGTCAGCTGAGGAACATTGCCGCTTAGAATCCCTGTTTCCATCAACCCGGAAGGGTTTCTCCATTTTCTTCTATTTTTAAATCCGAGTGATGATAACTAGCTCAAGTTCGCCTCGATGCGTAGAGGCTAGCATTCATTGCTGTCACCACAAGTGTGCGGGTTCGATTCCCGGCTATGCCAAGAAATTTAATTCTGCTCTGAGGGATGGAACGGGGTACACTCAGCATCGTGAGGCAAATCTGAAAAGAGGTGAGTTTAATTCCTATCTCAGCCATCCTGGAAGGGGGTTTCCGTAGTTTCCCTCTTCTACTCCAGGCAAATGTCGGAATGGTACCTAACATAAGGATACGGACGCTTCCTACCCAACTCCTATCTCAATTACAAATACACACACTAGTACAGACATACAGTATAGTGACACAGGTTATCAGACAAATTCTACACACATTTAAATGCATGGGGCTACATGACCACGAAGTCTCAAAGCCCCTAAGAAATCAACAACAATAACAACTAGCTCAAGGCTATGGTCACCTCCTTCCCATTGTCAAGTACGCACATACTAGTGTAGGCACACCAATAGCACATGCCACGCACACACAAGTACTGCTCGGTTCCTAGCTCTGTGAACTTGCGGGATGAAGAGCAGAGGCAGGGTAGGAGCAGGCGAGAATTGAGAAGCCTGTCGACAGCCCGCCGTGTTACCTGACATTCTCGTCTATTCCAGTACTGCTAACATGGGTCTTTTCTGAAACCAGTGTGGCGTTGGGAATGAGTGACTGAGTCACCGACTAATGTACATGTATTTGCTTCTGTTACTACGCAAGGACCGAGAAACCGCATCACTCGTCACCACCATACCTCATAGTCTGCAATGCACATTCCTCTCAGGTCCACGGAGCTTAGACTCGAGCAGTATAGACTACAGGGTTTATGACTTCGATACCCCAGGTATCTACAGTAAATGAAGGAATCGATGTGTGATCAAATTCACCTGCGTCAGTATGAATTCGTAATGGCTCCAGTGTTGTCAATTAATTTTAGGGAACAAGAGTTTAGTGCTTTTCAGTCGGTCAACACGAATGTACCCAAAAGAGATGGGTTATGCCCTAATCCTGAAATAAATTACATGAGATTAATAAAACACTAGGATGACCAGTTTCGATCGTCAAGCGATCATCATCAGATCCAATACACTTAGGCTATAAAATCTATGTTTGAAATACAGGTGAAAATATTTACAATATGTACAATTATTTAGTTGCAGTATTGGTACTGCAACTGTCAGTGTATGCTAAATGCAGTATATATGTTAGGTGAAATGCTAAATGGTGATGGCTATCCGGAGATTGTACTTTAGAGAGATTATATGGTTGTAAACTATGGTTAAACTATACAATTTTAGGCTAACTACTTATCTGATTGTCTTCCGTACTACAGCTATTCGCAGTTTCCGTGCTCACTTGAACTCGCTGTGCGGTCGACTGCGGTGGTTATCTTAACGACTGGTTTTTTCCTGCCTTCCCCCCCTGTCCCTACGTGCTGTGGGGAGTGATCGCGATGTGTTTATGTGAGGTGTTGCCAACCTAGATAACATGTATGTTATTGAATGAGGTGGATCTACAACTATTAAAGACCGTGGATTAGTCCTCGCCACGCGTGGAGCATAACCCATTCGAACTAAGCGTTGACGGTCTTATGAGGACGTCCCGGCACCTTTAATACTGCCTCTAATATGGGCCTTGGTTTATTGCAGAAGAAAAGTACATCGTACACCTGATCCAGATAACATTTACCTATTAAAAACCCCCTAAGTTCCCCCCTTTTTTATCTAGCTTGGCTGTGTCGCTAAATTGTGTTTTGTTTCCGACAGGGTGTGTTTTTTAGTAGCGTGAAGAGGGGTGAGCTCTCCATGAACGTGTGTTCATTTAGATTGTTGGGATTGTTTCGTTTGGCTAGGTGTATCTCGATTGCTTCCTTTATGTCAAGAGCTCTGCCTTTCGATTCGTGATGGATTATTTTAAGGTCCGACACTATGTTGGTAAAGCTATGCCCTGAGTCACACATATGTTCGCACACGGCTGAATGTGTTCCGTATCTTATCGCATTTCTATGTTCATTATAACGTGTGTCTACTCGCCTTCCACTCTGCCCGATGTAATTAGCTTGACAATCGGTGTCTTGGCACGTTATAGAATATACCCCTGACCTTGAATACGGGTCACGTTTATTTAGATTACTATTTAGGAGGTGCCTAGCGGTTGTGTTTTTCGTCGTGAAAGCTATCTTTATGCCTTGCTTTTTGAATAGGTTAGTGATTTTATATGTATTCGCATTCACATAGTTGAAACGCGCAAATTTTTTCTCATTACTGTCCGGTTTGGGAATCGTTTTATCTTTATTTTTATGTTTGGCTATAATTTGATTTATTTTGCTTGGCGAGAAGTTGTTTTCCTTTGCTATTTGCATAATAGTTCTTATTTCCTTATTATAGTTGTCTTTTGACATGGGTATGTTTAAAGCCCTGTGCACCATTGAATTGAAACCCGCTAGTTTGTGCGTACTGGGGTGATTAGACTGATTGTCGATTGCATGCGAGGTTTGTACATATTGTAAATATTTTCACCTGTATTTCAAACATAGATTTTATAGCCTAAGTGTATTGGATCTGATGATGATCGCTTGACGATCGAAACTGGTCATCCTAGTGTTTTATTAATCTCATGTAATTTATTTCAGGATTAGGGCATAACCCATCTCTTTTGGATACATTCGTGTTGACCGACTGAAAAGCACTAAACTCTTGTTTACTAAGGCAACACTGAAAATATGGCTTCAAACACCACAATAATTTTAGGGACTTGGGACATTGCGGTCATTAGTCCTGTGGACTTGAGTGTGTGTGTTGAACTTGCCTGATTACCCGTGTATCTGAGATGACTCTAGTAGTGTATAACTGGGGAGGCGCTCCGGAACTTGAAATAAGGTACAATCCTAGCATTTGCCTGGAGCGAGTGTAGAAAGATCCGGGAAAAATTCACGTTCAGGTTAGACACTACCAGCACCGGGTTTCAAACCTCTGATTGCAGCAGCTCCCGCTCGCTGTCATGGTGTGCGATCTAAAGAGCAGGGCTATGCTTTGGGGTGTCTAGTCTATAGTGTCCCATTAATAGAATATCTCCCTCATACATCAAATCTTTAACACCTTATGTACTCTGGCTACTTCACACTGTTTCAATGTGGCTTCAAAAAGACAAGAATATGGGTTCAAATCGACTTTTGATTGTAGTAGTAGGATATAAATGATCACTTCGCGTGCAATTGCCGAGGTAAGTTTGCTGATGGGAGGTAGAATGACACAGGCATGCCTTATCTCGAACCTGTGCGTGACTTAACTTGATTATTTGTTGGTTTTCCCCCACTTTACCACACATAACTTACTGTTGTTATCATACAACATAAAATCTCAGGATAATAGAATTGATTTTTACGGAGGCTTGTTAAGGATCTTCGTGTAACTATCAGAACTGGTCAGAGTATTAGCGGACACGAATATTGGAGGGAGTGGGGGACAGCCAATGCTAATTATATAATGCTCGCGTTCACACAGTGTAGGGAGGGGAGGGGGCGAGTGGGGACTGGGGGCAGTATTTACATGAGCAGTAATGACCCATTAGTGTGATGGCAGGCGGTTCGGAGTGGAAGAGGAGGGGGTGGCGGTGGGAGAATCGAGGAGGGGAGGGAAAGCAAAAGTTTGTATATTTGTATAACAAATGAGTAGGAAAGAGTGAATAGCTCCAAAAACATATGCGAAAACAATGGGTGAATATCTATAATCACATTACTTTCTCGAGGAAACACAAAACGAATGAAGTGTTCTGTTTTTGTTCAAGAGCAGCCAACAGAGTGGAATAACTAGGTGGCTAAGCACGAAGGGTGAGAGCTGTCTTTAGAGGGCAATCACAGTCTCACGAACTAGTACGGGAGCTGTTCCAAACTAAGTATTACTCTTTAGAACATTAAAACATGAGCAATTATGTTCTGAGTGTCCAACAGCACCTTCCTAAATGGGGCTTACTTGCCCATACTTTAACAAAGCCCAGGTTTTACCAAACTCGTGTTAAGGCGCAAGGCTATGGGGCAAAGTTATCTCCGGGTTCGGTAGACGAGTGATTTAGAACCCCACCGTTGACCATAATTGAAATTGTATTACGTGGTTTCCAATTTTCAACTGTAGGGAAATGCCTGGACGGTACCTTTTAATAGTCCAACTAACTTATATTCATTTAATCTCACAACTCCTCTGATGAGCTTGTTGACAGGCGACTGGCTGTGTGGCACTGTCAGTTGGCGTTTGAGGATGCTTAAATGCGAGGCAGCCCTCAGTAGATGTATTGGCCCGCTAAAGATCCCCTTCAGGGCAAAATTCTGGCAGCCCGGTTTCTCTAAAAGCCCAAGTGGTTAAGATGGAGGTAAAACCCATATTATTATTATTATTATTATTATTATTTTCTTTACTAAGGAATTTGGCCAATTATGGACCGCTTGGAATTTAAGACTATGGTACAATAGTTTTCATTTTCATTTCTTCCCAAAACTTGTTCATTCGTTAGCAGATTGTCTACCTTTGTTCTTCCGACATCACCCTCTAAGGTCAACGTTGTACTTATAAACTTGAAACATCCGTAGAATTGACCTGTCACCGGAATTACTCCCTGTTAAGTAAGATGTCATCAGTCATCAGTGATCTGCAGTCTTCGTAGTCTATGGTCAACGGTAGGGTTCAAATCCTCTCATCTACCGAGTCCGGAGATTACATACCCGTGCTTCGCTACGGGTCATCAATAAATTAAAATGTGAAGGTGACAGTTAAAACAGAGGATAGGCGAGGTGCTGCGCGACGGGAGAGTAAGGATGGAACAGTTTGTCCAGCTACACCGCTTGGCGGTGACTGTGACAAATTTAGGTTTTACTCGCTAACCGTTGGAGATACACGAAAAGTGATAAGGAACTTTCGAATAGAATAATTACATTTTAAACCAAGAATATGCTATCTAAACGTTGCTATTTCTTAGCGTTCTCTTTTTATTTGAAATCGTATATAAAAGTTTGAAACCAAAGGGTGTAGTGACGTCACTAAAATGGTCGCCATCTTTAAATAGTGCAAAGTATCGAAATCAAAAGTAGCCTATATGTTAACCAGGTAAATCGGCTACTTCCATGTGAAATTTCATGAAAATCGGACCAGTGGTTCTTGCGTGATTGAGTAATACACAGACACACAGACACCCACCATCTCATTTTTAGCCTATTTTCATTTTATGAAAGAAAAAAAAAAGACTTATGAGATCACCTTTTGTCCGTGTGTGTGTGTGTGTGTCTGTGTGTCTGTGTGATGTGCTTCACCCCCTAATAACCTCCAAACGGCTGGAGCGATTTCAATTAAACTCAGCAAGGTCATAGCACCATTTTGGCCGACCTCGACCGTGCCCTTCACATATTTTTACGTCTCACCAATCCAACATGGCGTCTGTGCGAAATATTTCACCAGCATTCAATATCTCCAAAACTATTACCGATATCACCCTGAAATATTGTACGGTGATAAAGGGAACTAATATAAGTTCACCTATGTGACTTTTGAAAACCTGGCAACTACAAAACCAACATGGCAGCCAAGCGAAGTTGCTTCTTTTTAATAGACGTTTCTTTCGATTTAACCAACCAAACGCAATGAAACTTGGTACAGGATTTGTTTATACACATTATAATGCACCAACATCTTACTACGTTCAATTGTTTACATTACCTCAAGATGGCGGCTGTGCGAAATATTTCACCGGCATTCTATATCTCCGAAACTATTACTGATATCACCCTGACATTTTGTACGGAGATAAATGGCACTACTGGAATTTCATCTATGAGACTTTCAAAAACCTGTTAACTACAAAACGAACATGGCGGTTGAAAGTTTCAAATAGACTTTTCTTGCAATTTAATGATCCAAACGCAATGAAACTTCGTAGAGCAAATGTTTATACACATTGTAATGCACTGGTACCTAATTTAGTTCAATAGTTTACATAACCTCAAGATGGCGGCTGTGCGAATTTTAAAATTAAGTTTTTATTTCTTGTGTCGTAATCATGCGATCGAAATGATAGTTTGAATAATGAAACTACGCAATAATTTTCCTTTAATGGCACATGACTCTATGGCATATACATTTAACAATCCAACATGGCGACCATCCGAAATATTTAGACGGCTCTGAATATCTACGAATCTATTATGGCAATCAAACTGATTTTTTTAATGTTCAGAGGGGCTATGAACATACGTTCACCTATAGGACTATCAATAACCTGGTGATCACAAACCCAACATGGCGGCGACACGAAGTATAAATATTTAAATTGACGTTTCTCGCAATTTAACCAACCGAGTGCAGTGAATCTTGATACAGTAAATGCTTATACAACTGTTAATCCACGGGCATCTAATTTATTTCAATTGTTTCCATAACCACAAGATGGCAGCGAAATTTATAATCTTGTTTTTACTTCTTGTGTCCTAATCATGCGATTGATGTTTGAAAACTACACGTACACAATAATCTTCATGTAACAGTACATAACTCTAAGACCTACATATATAAAAATCGAACATGGCGACTATCCGAAATCTTTAGTCGGTTCTCAGTATCTACGAATCTTGTACAGCAATCAAACTGAAATTTTGTATGTTGATAGTAGCAATGCACATAAGTAGGATCTATGAAAATAGGCTTTAGTTCTTCACGGAACTACTTGTTATTCATTAGTATAGATTATAGTATATTTCCATCTTCTTCAATTATTATTATTATTGGACGCTACGTAGTCTAACTGAAAGGAAGTGGGTTCGATTCCCAGCCAGGTAGTGGATTTTAGAATCAAAACTACTACTTTCAGAAACACAAATGGTGCTGAAGTTCCCTCAGCCTACAACAGAAATAAGTAGGTCTACCAGGGCAAAGGCGGCCGAGCATTGAGTTGACAACTCCATCCCATCTAGCGCCAATGTCGTGAAGAGACATAGCCAATGGACGCCTCTACCTTCCACTCCTCCAAAGAGGCCTACATTGGCTTTGTCTATTTTGTTGCTAAAACTGGTGTTATTGTTATTATTACTATTACTTGGTGACCGTACGAGAATAGGGCCGCATATCCTTTAGAGACACTGAGATGCCAGAATTTTGCCCTGAAGGGGATCCTTAATGGGTCAATACATCTACTAACACGGCTCCCTCGAATTTAAGCAGCCTCAAACACCAACTGACTGTATATATTTATATAGTATATTTGTGAGAATCATTTGAAGGCCTTAACATACGTCAATTCTAAGCATACGAATTTCCTACCCTTCGGAGTCAAAGTTGTAACGTAAATGTTATGAAACTTGAATATCGAAGGTTGTATTCCTCCGATTAAAATAAGTTGTTGGTTATTCATTTTAGGTACTAAGGACATCTCTGTAATCAGCCCCGTGCTGTTGGGTGTGAGCTGAACTTGTCTCATAAGCATACGAGTTACATGTGGTGCCTGTAGTAGCGTCCGTAACTTTAATAGGGAAAAAGATGAGGTAGGTGCCCCGTTACTTGGAGTAAGGTAGACTACTATCTCAGCATTTTCCCGGCGGGTGTGTGAAGAACCCGGGGAAAACCACACTCTAGAAAGCCGCTCTCAGCGCCGGGATTCAAACCTACGATTTCGGAATTGCTGCCGCTGCCTTAGCGGCCGTGGTGCAAGATTTAACAAGCACGGCCACGCCACGGGACGAATAAAAATCACTAACCTCTTAACACACTTCGTGATCGTGGCATGTTCCACAAAGGGAAAGCTGATGGGAATGGAAAATAGCATCTGTTTGCTAAGATCATAGCCACCGCGTTGGCGGGGCAAGACGTCGACCTGCACCGCCCCTTTACATTGCTGAAGTGGCTTGCCACTCCAATTAATTCAAGTATAAGCTTCTCATTTCTAAATATCGTCAGTTTATTTGTGAGATAACTAGGCAAAAACAAGTTAAGAACACCGTTGTTTCAAGTGTTAGTCATTAGTTGGAGTAAGCTGGGTCGAAACAAATTTTCCGGAAAGCGGAGAGGTACTACAAGACATACACTGAGGGTATTATAGGCTAAGGCAGTAGTTCCACATCAAAATAATTAGGATGTTTGACCCTGGTGAGGCCAATCTTGGAATACGGCTGCAGTGGTTTGGGATCCATATGAAGTGGGGCTCATCAATGAGCTGGGGATACTACAAATGAAGGCTGCTAGGTTTGTGCTCAACTATTTTAATCCTAGAAGTAGTGTTACGCGAATTATAGAAAGACTAGGGTGGGAATTTCTGAAAGAAAGAAGGGCGAAATCCAAACTATATGCTATGTTTAACACTTACATACCATAATAATAATAATAATAATAATAATAATAATAATAATAATAATACAAATATCGTATAGCCTCGGATGACAGGTGCAAGCTTTGTTATTTGACACCCAGGAGGTAGCTTGCATGTCGAATTTCGTTGTTCCTTGAAGTACAATGATAGACAAGGAGGTTAGATATTTAAGCTCCTTGAACACTATAGCGTTTTCTAGTAGAGAAATGAGGAACGTTGTGTTGGCGGAAACTCCCGAGATTAATTTTGCCATTATGAACACGGTCTACTGAATTCAAATGGCTTCTTTGACATGCCAACATCGTATGACATGCGTGTCGTAATTTTTGCCGCCTTTCAAAACTCACTTACCCACGGCCAGGAGCGAACCTGCAAGACTGGGGTTAGTAGACCGACACGTTAACCACTCACCCACCGTGACACTAACAGTAATCAGCCAGCATGGGGACAACAAAGCAAACGTCCGGGAAATCCCAACTACCTGAGCAGGGCAGATCGTTCGCATTAAGTTAAGGACCGACCGTAGCGTACAAATTATGGGAAAAATTGTGGCAGGCCATTTGACGATACAACACCACAGAGCGGACACGCACTACTAATTGTAAGTCAGTAAACATTGAAAATAGAATTTTCTAGTGCATGCTAATTTTTTGTTTATTTTGTTAATTGTATTGACTTAGTAGCTTACTACATTGCATATTTATAAATTGTACACAGGTGTATATAGTCTACTTTCTTATTGACGTACTTCATAAACCTTTAACACAAAACAACCTAACGTATAACGGGATTCAAATTGCGAATCGTAAAGAATACATCAAGACCGGCTACAAAAACAGTAGCGTAATTATTTTTAGTGTAAATTTAAACCTCAACACAGTGATCAGGACCTGATGATGGCCAATTGAGGGTCGAAACGCGTAATCTTAAATTGCCCCATTTAATAGTGATAATTAGCTAAAACATGTGGATAACTTTTTTCCAGTCCGGCTCTGTGGCTAAATGTTTAGCGCGCTAGGCTTTGGCCCCAAGTGCCCCGGGTTTGATTCCCGGCCGAGCCATCAGGGATTTTAATCTCTCGTGGCTCGGGAACTGGGTGTATGTGACGTCTGCATCATCACTTCATCCTCATTACGACGTGCAGGTCGCCCACGGGTGTCAACTGCACTGCACTCGGCCTCTTTAGAGGCCACAAGATCATCATCATCACTTTTTTGCAGGTGTGTATTTACATATTTTTATATCTTGGGCATATTTGTGTTAACCGGCTGAAGAGCTACAAATGACAAGGAAATAGTCTTTCAATAATCGTGGTATTGGCAATTAGAACTCATTACCTGCCACAGACTTAGAGCCTTTCCCCAAACATAGTGATGGCTTTAAGAGGAGACTGAAACTTTGTGCAAATACCTCGATGTAATTACTAGACTATAGTTTCCAAATCGCGAATTGGGTACATTAAGTGTGTTTCATATTATTCTTGGTATTTTTTCTGTAAGTGTACAATTTGCCACCGGGAAATGGCTCTCATTTGCAAATAAAGTAAATGTTTTTGTTGTTGTCGTGTGGTCTCCTAAGAGGCCGAGTGCCGGTCTTTCAAGTCGACGCCCGTGGGCGACCTGCTTGTCGGAATGAGAGATGCAATGGGCGAAGATGAATGAAACTGGGCAAGGATGTGGAAGGAAGCGGCCGTGGCCTGTCGGAAGGTACTGTCCCAGCATTTGCCTGGTGTTGAAAATGGGAAACCACAGTAAATGAAGTGAATGAATAACATAACTATTGATATTGTTGTTTGTTTCATAGTAGGGGCTTGGACATCTTGGTAATTTAAGCTCCCTGTACTTTGCGTGTGTGTGGAATTTGTCTGGTAACCTGTGCGTATGTGGTGTCTGTAATAGTGCTTGCATTTGTAATTGAGGCACGAATTAAGAAGGACACGACCGTGGTTATGTATTATTCTGACTCTTGCCTGGAGTTGAAGTGGAAACTACGGAATACCAATTCTAGGGCGACTGAGGTGGAAATGAATTAAAAAAAACACTTCTCAGTTTTCTTTGCCTCATGAGGCTACATGTACCCCCGATTCAACTTTCATACAAAAATTAAATATCTTTACAGAGCCAAGAATCAAACCCAGTCCCATCAGGGCGGAATCTCAGTACATATCCGAAGACCACAGAAGGCCGTGTTTGTTTTTTCGACATTTAAATTAATATTATAATTATTATTTTAATTATTTTTAATTCCTTTAAGGGAGCTTGGGACATGTTCATCATCAGCCACATGTACTTGGGTGTGATTTGAAATGGCTTGATAACCTGTGCATCTGCGGTGATTCAAGTAACGTGAAACTGTAATTTTTGGGTCAAGTCTGTGGCTATTAATTTTAAACATCTACAGTAGGCTACATTAACATAATAATAAATAGAACCTAGGCATACCTAACCCTCTGTGACTCGTGATCAGCGATGCGTGTCTCCTCAGGCGTCAATCTCCATTTTCTTAAACTAGGTCACTGCCTCTTGGATAAGACAGCTACTCAGTTGTCTTCATGGGACTGAGTGCACCCAGTTTTGAAATCGCTGACGGAGGTAGGAGGAGAACCCGTGACCTTCTAGGTAAGAGGCAAACGTCCGTCTCCCTCACCTCGAGGCAGGCAAACGTCATTAATACGTTGTAAAAATAATAATCATAACGTATGTCTACCCCTTATAATTCCCGTATTCCAACGGGGTTGGGATGAGATGCAATGGAAGTCTATGTTGCAGATGGTTTTTACGACCGGATGACCTTCCTGACACCAACCTCATGAGAGGAGTTAATGAGAGATGAAATAAATGATGGTGAATGAAACTGGGCAAGGATGTTGAAGGAAGCGGCCGTGGCCTGTCAGATGTTACCGTCCCAGCATTTGCCTGGAGTTGAAAATGGAAAACCACGGAAAACTATTTCAAGGACGGCCGTCGACTGGGCTCGAACCCACGCGTGTACCGAGTCAGCAGAGAGCTTGGCCCCATGACCTAACGCTGCGCTTTAGCGAGCGTAGCCACCACTGTCGGGATACTAATAATAATCATAATGAAAAAAATCTTATCTTGTGTAGTGGGTCACTACGTGTTGTAGCATCAAGTATTCTTGACTGTCACCCCAGAGGTTCGGGTTCGATTGCCGGCTCCTCTGTCAAGAAATTAATTCTGGTCTGAGGGCTGGAACATGGTACGCTCAGCCTCGTGAGGCAGAACTGAGAAGGTATTGGTATGATTCCCACCTCAGCCCAACCGAAAGTGATTTTCTGTGGTTTTCCACTTTTACTCCAGGCAAATACTGGGATGTTCCTAACGTGAGGCCATGACCGCCTCCTTCCCATTCCTGTCCTGAATTACAAATACGCAGACTACTACAACCTTCACAATAAAAAACAGCGTTTCAGTCAAATTCTGTTCACACCCAAGTACAGGGGGCTATACGACTACGACATCTAAGCATCTTAAATTGAACAACAACAAAAACAACTGTTATATAGTGTCTCTCGCTTCTTCTCAGTTTCTGGCTCGGAACGAACTTTATATGACGACATGACAAGGGGAATCACTGCCTGTTCACTGGGAGTGATCAGAGCACGCCATCTCAGTTGTTATGACGAAACACCTAGGTTACGCCTCATAATAGACACTACGACCACCTGAGTGGTAATAAAACGTGCGACTGAACGACTCTCCAAGTTAATGCATTACTCCTTTGTACTTCTTGTGTCTCCCGCACGGCCGTGCCAGGTTTATGAGGCACCAATAGAAATAAAACACGAAGCAATACGCATGCTTACGATCGCGTACACTTATTACCCTGCGTGGCGTGCAGATATTATCAGACTATTTACATCTTAAGAACAAGAAGTTCCGCGAGGAACAAAATAGCCTATTTTCATATATCCCACTGGCATTACTTAGGACACGACAAATGAAAACGGGATTTTAAAAATATTGCACAGCCGCCATTTTTAAGTTCTTATAAAATTCCATTAAATTAGACGTCAGTATATTCAGGCTTGTATGAAGATATAACGTGCCAAGTTTCACAGAAGTCGGATGAAAAGTGGCGAGAAAAATCAATTTAAATATTTGAATTTCGCTTCGCCGCCATGTTGGTTTTGTACTCACCACGTTATTGAATGATCCACAGGTGAACTTAGGTTAATAGCATCTATCAACATACACAATTTCAGTTTGATTGCTGTAGTAGATTCGTAGATATTAAGAACCGCCCAAATACCATACTTCGGACGATCGCCATGTTGGCTTGTTATATGTGTATCCCAATGAGTTATGTACCATTAGATGAGGATTATTACGTAGGTTAATTATTCAATCGTTTACTTCGATCGCATGATTAGGGCACAAGAAATAAAAACTTAATTTTCATATTTCGCACAGCCGCCATTTTGAGGTTATGTAGGATAAACAATTGAACTAAATTAGATGTCATTGCATTACAATGTGCATAAACATTTGCTGTACTAAGTTTAACTGCGGCCGGATGGTTAAATCGTGAGAAATTTCTTTTTAAATGTATCAAATTCGCGTGGCCGCCATGTTCGTTTTGTACTCAACAGGATTATGAGGTTCACATAGGTGTACTTCTACTAGTGCCCTTTATCACCGTACAATATGTCATGGTGATATCTGTTACTGTTGCGGAGATGTAGAATGCCAGTGAAATATTTCGCGCGGCCGCCATTTTGGATTGGTGAAACGTATTAAAATTTGAAAGGGACGGTCAAAGTTGGACGAGGTAGTAGTATGCACTTACCGAGTTTCATTGAAATCGTTTTGGCCGTTTGGATCTAAACTTATCTAAACGCCGTCCGCGTAGAAATTAGAATAGCCTAGTATGGGGTAAAAATATACCCAGAAAAACACGAATTAGATCTACGAGTATACTATATCATTCAGAGACACCGAGGTTCCGGAATCTCCTCTGAACAAAATATAGCTAAATTACGCAAATAAATAGAAATCTGAAGTATACAAATTATTCATCTCGTTACTTTCATAGGATTACTCGATGAGTTTCACCGTTTAATCTACATTTATTTACAGCATTCAATATTCCATTTGTACCTTCGGATTTTCCTAATTTTTAATATCTTTCATTTAGTGCAATTTCTTTATCAACGTCAAAACCATGAAATTGCTGGACATATCTCAACACACTAAAACTCTCAAATACTATGGAGGATCATCATATACTTTCTAATATCTCATACTCGAGATATATGTTTGAATAAATTGCATCACTTAATTATACTACCTCCTGAGTTATAATGATTCTTAAATCCACTATCAAATTGCTTAGGTAAGTGTCATTTGACTAATTACTTCGGAAATTGTTAGAAAATGCTAGTCATATTTACTTCTCACTCAGCTTAAATTGGCCCACTGATCTATCCAATAAGGTGAGCACATGGTCACAAAACGTAATATACCTCACATCTCCTCTAAACATTATATAGCTAAATTTCTTAATGGAAATCTGAAGTTAACAATCTCGTTACTTTCAAAGGATTGCATGATGAGTTTAACCGTTCAATCCACATTTATTTGCAGCATTTAATATTCCATTTTTACTTTCACATTTTCCTAATTTTTAATATCTTTCATTTATGGGCATTTATTTATCAACGTCATGCCCATCGAATTCTTGGATATATCGGAACACACTAAACCTTTCAAGTACCACAAAATAGCACCATTTATTTTCAATAATTTCAATCTCGAGATATCTGCTTGAATAAATTGCATCAGTTAATTATGCTTCCTCCTGAGTAATTATAATGATTCTTAAATCCACTAACAAATTGATCAAGTAAGTGCAATTTATTTAATACTTAAAACATTTTTAGCATTTCTAATGTCATAATTGCATTTCGCCCAATAACTCGTGATTAAAATTCATCTACAAACGTGGTCAGGCTCTGTGGTGACCTGCACACTAAAGAGCCCGACTTGATGCACTTAGACACAAGGCACAGTGAAATCCTAGAGGAATGTCTGAATATTTATTAATTGTCTGTGAAAGCCGAAATGCTATCTGTTGTTACCTTAATAGTGAGGAAATGTTATTGTGGGAGCTCTCATGCCTCGCAGCAAAGAAGTGCGATGTGCTTCACATGTAAGGGTCGTAGTATGTGGTACATTACCCCAGTGGCGGTCTGGGCAGGTGTACCAAGAGCCCGCTGAAGAGCCGGACTTGTGCATCTAGGCGAAACCCCACAAAGGACTCAGCAAAATCATCGAAGAGTTGCTGGATTTTTGTCTACAGAATAGCTAGGAGAATTCCGAATGTTTATCTAGCACAAAATGTACCGAGTAAATATGGTCAACTTCCCGCCACATTTATTCTAATGGGAGCACTGATTAGCGATTGGAAAACACACATAGCGGACGAGTTATGCAGGGAGTACGCTACTCCAAAATTTACCTAACGATAGATATAATAATAATGTTTTTGGTTTTACGTCCATTTTAACTACTGTGGTTTTAAGAGACGCCACCCTACGATAGAAAAGCACACCCTATAAGGATTAAATATCACAAAACATTGAAATTGACGGCCTGATGATAAAAGTAAATGCATCTCGTTATATTTTTCTCAGTCTCAGATGAGCATTCTTCTTAATAATAAAGACTGCCTCCTATCTAGATTAGAAAATATTCTCATTGGTTCCAGATAATCACTCCATTTTTAACTTCGCAAGGACTTCACCTGTACACAAAGACGAAATAGCTCCCAGGATCGATTCTTGAATCAAAGCAACAGTCCGATGATTAGGTACGTGTTCCGCAGCGACATTCAAATAACTAACATATCTCATAATTTTAACCGGTTTAATCGATTGTGCACACTAATCAGCCATCCCCTAGGGGCTCACATCTAGTAGGACGTGGGTTGGTGACCACGGGACCCCAGCTGAGTCCGGCATTGCTTCCACTTACTTTTGCTGGTCTCCTCTCCGTCTTCTTCCCTGTCGACCTCCCTTGGTCAACTCTTGTTCTCTTCTGACCCCGACGGTATTAGGGTATCCGAGGCCTAGGGTTTCTTTCACTTTCCCGCCTTAATTGGCCCTTCTCTCATCTTTCCTGATCCCTCATTCTTCGAGGGGTCAGACCTCTTGTTTTTCTTTTCCCGACATCTCCTGCCTTCTGCTAAAGGCCCTATAGGAGGCAGGGTGTGTGCAGCCCTACCACTTCTTGTGCATCCTTGATAGTGCTACACCCTCAAGGGATCACGGCTGGTGAGCTCAGGATTTGGCAACCCCGAGGGATTCCTGAGTTGGGTCAAGTTTTCCCCTTTTTCCATTGCCTTTGGGGCGGACCCTCTCCTCTTTCTCCTTTCCTCCCTGCCTTTCATGGCTCTCCTTCCTTCCAAGTCCCTCAATTCTCATTCTTCGAGGGTTGAGGGTATTTCCTTTCCTCCTGTATTTTATTTACATTCTTCTCGTGTTTGTTTCCCATTTCCTGTTCTAGTTTGTAAGTCAGTAGTTAGTTTTAGTTGTAGGTTTCATTTGATCATCTTTCATTTTCACTATCACCCAAACCATTATGGGCCGATAACCTAGATGTTAGGCTCCTTAAAACAAAAATCATCATCATCATCATCATCATAATCATAATCATCACTAATCAGCCATGAACTTAAATTTGTAATAGGCCTAAGCCCTAAGCTTATTCAACCTATTAAGAAATATGCACTGCCTCCTGTACGCTAAGTTGGGATAATTTTGTAAAAAAAAAAAAAAAAGCGCAGATTAGTGACTGATAGCTCAAGAATTGAAACCCAGTTGGTTGGCATTGGCCCTTTATATCCTAGGTGTCAACAATGCGGCATATGAAAGTACTGCATTCTTATAGGAAGACGTGATAGAGGCACACACAGGTAAACATGTTTCGTTGTTAATTCATTTTATGATCTTGGGGTATCTTGGTCATCAGGTCCGTGTGTCTAGCTGTGTGTTAAATTTACCTGATAACCGGTGTTTCTGTGGTGACTTTAATAGTATGTGTAACTTTAATCATTAGGTCCAAAGATTGGGGTAGGTAGCCCAAGAGTTGATCTATGGTATTTTTTTGGCATCTTCCTGAAGGGAGTGAAGAAAAAAAAAACGATGAAAGACCACACACAAGATGGCCAATTTTGTCACCGGGATTCGAACCTTCGATGTCCACGCACGACTACGCCATGGGGTAGGCAGACTTGAAGTTACGGTCTGAAGAGTTGTAACGTGCGAGGACTTAATCTATTCAGAAGAAGAGGGCACGATAATCCACCTCTGCGTGGCAGCACTGAAGGAGATGAATGGGACAAGTTGACCATTTCCATTACCCAGCCTCTCCCGTTCTCTACGTGACAATTTTATCAGAAAATGTGTTCAAGTGTTTCACAAGCAAACTTTCTGTCTTAGGGTCTCCGACCAACGGCAGTAGAATTATGAACACAATAACTATAAATTTGTACACACTTGTTTAGTTATTCTGTCAGGTAGGCCACATGCAGAGGCTAAGCAAACTTCTTTATCATAAAAGAGGAAAACTCGTGTGGCCACACAGGTGTTGTTGTTGTTGATTCTTTTTAGGGTCTTTGCGATATCGTGGTTATATAGCCCCGTGTACTTGGATGTGTGTAGAAATTGCCTGGTAACCTGTGTCACTGTGATTTCTGTTCCCACTGTGATTTCTGTTCTACAGTAGTGTGTGTAGGCCTATTTGTAATTCAGGCAGGATTTAGGTAGGAAGCAGCCGTGGCCTTAACTTAGGTACTGCGCCCGAAATTTGGATGATTTATGATGAAAATGATGTTATTTTCCGAACCCATGATACAGTTTAACATTGCAATATAAATCTTGGAAGTTGGCTCAAGAGAGCTTTGTTAGCGAACGCAGGCAGTGGGAGAAACCCATCACGTGATCAGAGACGCCTGGTGTATTCTGGGAATACACGGTACGAGAGAATATAAAGTTTAATGCTCTTTTCTTGTTCTCATTTCTTCCTCTTTATCAAACACCAACAGTGATCTTCTATTTTCTCTTTGATGGTCATGTCTCTTATGTCATTGTGAGTCTGTTCTAGATATATATCTTCCATGACCCACCTAGCGTCATCTAGCAGCGAATCTCTGAAGCTCCTCAATTCTTCCTGGTGCAAGAGGACTTCCTTTTCCATTTGGCCATCAGATCTCGTTACCATCGCCAGCTATCATCTCCTTGATCAAGAGAACTTCGTCTACTCTTTCACCCACCAGGCTGTGCTAGTATCGCCTGCTATCAACCCTTTGAAGACCATTTCCTCAAGAGAATTTAAGTTTACAATATTGGTCATGCTTATATGTTTTCCTTTTGTCTCCTACCCCCACTCTTTTCCCTTCCTTGGACCCTCCGCGCTTCGCTGAGTGGGTCTCACTTGTAAGTCGGCAGTTGACTTGGTCAGTCAAGGCTCAACTAGAGCCAGTCTCCTCAAACCAAGAGGCACTCTCTACACTCTACGCCATGTTGGCACATTAGGTATCCGTCAAAGGGAACTTCACCTTCGATATGCAACCAAGATAAGTACAGACTTAAGGTTTTAACATCATCTTCATCAGTTTTATTATCTACATGCTTTTATTGATCATTTTATAGACAGCGTGAGATTACTTATTTGGGGCGGTAATCATTCTTCGCGGGATTCGCCATGTTGGGCTTTTGTCTGTCTAAGCCAACATTTAAATGAGAAATCTTCTCACCACGTGGGATATTATCTAATACCCGCTGTCTATAAAATACCAAGCTAGTTCCTCCGCTGGATTAACTTTGGCTCCATTCTTCTATTAGGATCGTTCTGGAACCTTCCAGATCCTGTACTTTATCTACAAGTCTTGCCGTCATGTATTTTTCACTCACTTGGGAGAATGCTATTGAAAATTGAGGAATTTTCCTTCTGAATTAAAGCTCAATAGCTAAATTTTCTTCCACCGTTGGAATGTTCTATGGCGCATTTAATTGTAATTCACAACTTACTCAAGCAATAGACTCTCGCCTACCTAGTGCAACCAGTTATTTTTCATCATTGCAATAACTTTCTTTCCCATAAACTTTCGTGTTACTACAGTGAACTTTTCATCCATTTAACAGACTATAGTGATAACTAGTGCTTGTTCAACATTTCTACCGCGTCGCGATCGTCCGATTACCATAAATGAGGCCATGAACATTTATCCTAAATCCCAATTGATCTTTCCTAAACCTTCTACTAACAAACCATGTTAATAAAATTATTACTTTAAGGCTTATTGCAATGAGGTGTCACTCTAAAGACGTGCCCTCCCACCTTTGCTTATATTTCATTAATTAATCTCTGCATAACCACGTGTTTCATACACGGTTCAAGCTTACATTGTTTCTCCCTTATAATCAGGGAATACATTCTTTCAACTCAGGAGTGAGTTATTTCTAGGTTTCACGAAAGGGAAACTTGCCCCATTAGTCTCGTGATTCCTAATTAAACCTAGGAAGTCTAGAACCTTCCTTTTGACTTTCTCTTCAGGTTTCACAGTAAGTGACCTGCCCTCTTTTGTATAATTGTAATAAAAGTAATTCTGCTCAAATATAAGAAGTTATAGGAACTTCTATCTTATTCTTCATGTTTTTCTTGTTGTTATTTTCGAAATGGTTACTTTCTCTAGAATGTTTTCTCAGAAATTTCTTATAGTACACACCTTGTACTCTATTTATTGTTAAACTTTAATCACCTTAATTGTCTTTAAATTTTGAATTTTTATATTCGCTATTTTAAATCCTTGCTAGGATTTTATAAAGGTTTGAAACCTAAAAAATTGTTAATTGCCTGGAGCAAACTTTAAATGTTAGGAGGTCTGCGACCCCAAATTGTTACTAAAAATTGAAACTATATACTTGTCAAATTTATTAGTTTTTTTTTTGCATTGTTAAATAAATTCCAACTTTCCTTTTCGACTCATCATTTCTCTAATACAACGGTTAGGCAAGATCCTGTCTTCCTTGGCTCTTCCTACTGAATGCCATTAAATCTATTGATAGGGCTTTCACCACTCGTTGCATTTGAGCAAGAACTCTTAGTGGTAATCTCGTTAAAGTTTCTCTTAGCTTTAATACCTAATTCTAATTGGCCAGTAAGGCAAGTACAGCTCGCTACGCCAGCTACCTGCTTGTGGAGATCCTCTCCGAAAACTTATGGTTAGTTTTCCAAAAGATAAGTGTTTCTCTTTGTCTAAACTTTTAGCCGGCTCCTTGCTGAGTAAAAGCTTAGCCATTTCCAAATGCAACTATTGGTGCACGTACCAAAATTACTCTCCAAGGTATAACTTTTTTATCACAATCCTTCTTGGAAGCACTTGGTCGCTTTTGAGGAACTCCACAACTTCGAAAACTGAAATATCAAAATCGATGCAAATTATTGGCATTCTTCGAATTACTTGGTTAAAAAAGAATTCCTTTGAACAGATCTACAATAAGTCTGTTACTATTTGACTTGCCAGACCATCACCCTTCCCCATAGTACGCATATGCATGCTTGAGAGGGAATACTCTAAAGCCATTCTCTTGCAAACCGCCCAAGTCCTAGCTGCGGTTCCCGTTAGCTTCGACCAGGTCCTTACCCATTTTAGGTATCAGAGAGCGGATTTGCGGTGGCAACCGCCCTTGAGTGGATTTAAGGTTAAATTTACAACTTTTGTGGGACTCTCCTCCTATCTTTCTATCCTTTTTCTCCAGTCCGAAACCCACCTCCTTTTCTTTATCATCTTCCCTTGGTGGTTAGGTTATTCCCCAGCCAATAATCTATCCAACGCCCCAGAATATTCTCGATCATTGAAAAGTGCCTAGCAACAAAGAAATAGCGCAAAATATTACCAGTTAATTGTTATAAAATATATCATTGGATATATGCTTACAGCCAATGAGAGGAGGGTTTATGGAGGCAGATATGGATTTTTACCTAGTTAATGTGATTAACTATGCCATTTAAGCCCTATGTAACAATTTTACTCCATTGAAAACATCAAGAAAATTAAAAGACGATATTACTACACCTTGAATGACGCAAATGGGAAGAATTTCACTGTAATAAGCTTTATTACAAGTGCGCGCCCATAATTACGCGCGACCAACAATGGCGCCAAATTTCTGACGAGTTGAAGGGGGGAAGGCTTCTAGAAGCTACAAGACGTGTTATCATCCGGGGTAGTTCATTCCCGTAGACACGATACTGAGTGCGGTCCTACGTGACACGAGAGACAGCGGCGATACCGGCCAATAGTTTTGAGAGCCCCGCTAAATCTAAGTGAAGTTGAGCGGAGGATATTAAGTTAAATAGCGAACAAGTGTTCGACTTTGTGGAAACTAAACAGTATACATTATACTTATCCAGTGATCTTGGAAGTTGGCTCAAGAGAGCTTTGTTAGCGAACGCAGGCAGTGGGAGAAACCCATCACGTGATCAGAGATGCCCCAGAATATTCTCGATCATTGAAAAGTGCCTAGCAACAAGGAAATATGAAGATTTAAGGAAATTCATCGAGAAATTTGAAAGTTATAGGACACTTTGTGTTGTCAGAGAAAGTTACTTATCTCAGCACAGATAGAAACATTTTAGTGCAGTGAGACTTCAACACAGGCAAGTTCACGCTGCAGCAATAAGTAAGTAGAGTGAGATTGTATGAACATTGTGACTTTATTGTATAGGAACACTATGATGGCTACAGACAATTATAGAGTGGAATTGGTTTATGACATTTTAAGTATGTGTGAGATGATGGATTAAAACTATTACGCGATTGGGATATGTCGGGACAGGGTTGTGAATAGCAACATGGAACAACGTTAAGGAACAACGAGAATATCTATAACATCTAGAATGATATAATGCCGAGACAACATGATACATTATGTACACTTCCATCCAGTACAGTTAATGTATTTTCATGTACATTTATTCTCGACTATGAGCAGATATAATTTTTAATTGACCAACCAAATGAACATTAACATCTACGATAGTGAATCGACGTTACATTTACAAATTAATTTGTAACGATGATGCTATTAAGAAATTATTGCTCGATAATGATGGAGGACTTTCAAGTGATGTCGACTATTGAAGAATCATCAACGGGAAGACAGATGATAGAAGATACTAGGCTCGATGATTGTTCGAGATGGAATCCACGTTCGATGAACGATGTTCGATGCCCGGAGGAGACGAATATGCCGAGAAGGAAATCTTTCCATTCTCGAGGTCGCAGTTCTTATCCGATGGAGTGGAATGGGTTTGATTTCAACAAATCATACCTGGATGATGATCCAGCTGGGTATTTTCTAATACCCGACAATGAACTTCAATTTTCCACGAGACTAAGGTAGAAATGTTTTTCATTATTCTATAGTTTGAGTATGTTTGACGGCATTTGTGAGCAACAATTCTCCATATTTATTTAATGTATTTTCACTTCGATGTTTATTCAGTTTTATTCTTCAAGATTGTATAGGATGATAGTCATTCATCATCTATAATTGGAAACATATTTCATGATTCAGTTTCTGAACTGATGTCAGCTGATTGAGAAATTTAATTTCCTTTGGGAAAATCTTTAATGAAATTATTATTCGACGATTTCGATTTTTATTCAAACTTCAGACATTTTGTCTTTGATATTTTCAGTAAATTCATTTTGTTTAAAATGAACTTGGGCACTCTTTCTGTAAGAAGAATGCATAGCTAGGAGAAGAAATCTACGCGTGATATAATCTGAAATATCACCTAATATTATAAACAATTCGTCGATCTAGCAAGTTACATTCGTTATGATTACGACGTGAAGTTAAACTATCATGAACATTCTTTGTGAAGAATGAAGATACATTCAGTTAATGACAAACCAATATTGTATTGAAGGAAGACTTTGCTCTTCATTAAATGTAAATTATGAGACATATCTATTGAAAGATAATTCGTACGACCTTGGTAAAGTTAGATAAAATCTTATCTGGTCGTGATCGATCCTTATTGAGCGATGGAATAACACGTGGTGTTATTAACGCACAAATGTAACACTACGTTATTTGTCATTGTAGTATTGCAACCGTGTATATTTTGGGAATGACCAGTGTGAAGAAACTTGTGTATTCTTATTAAATGTCTAGAGACATGGTGTTTTATGTTTCAGTAACTTCGTTTAGTAAACCTTTAAGGATCTATCAATATAATCGTTTGAGAACGACCAATGTAATTGTAGAACAGATATTGCTGTTTATTAATAAGCAGTGGATTATAACATCAATAAGATCAATTGTAGAACAGATATTGCTGTTTATTAATAAGCAGTGGATTGTAACATCAATAAGATCAATGCTAGAGGGAAGTTATGCCAGTACTGTGGAACAATTGTTGAGAACAATTGAGTTGAAGTAATGTGAGTTTTGTAGTAGAGATATACGGAGGTTTTTGTTGTATAGAGTTGTCTGGAATACGTGGGTGATTCCTTATTCATTGTCATGAAGTACTGAGGTTTGAATAATAGAAGCATTGTTGTATTATAGGAGAGTCAGGGAAGACTCCTAAATGTGATCAGATCTGCGACACGAGCGTCGTTATTGGCGGAACTTCGATGGGAAAAGATATAATGTCCTTGTTCTCTAAACCATTATTAAATTATATTAAACTGGAATGGTAACAACAATGAACTAATCTTAAATGATCGGTCATTTGTATACCGATAACGTATATGAACCTGATATGACAGAAAGTGGTTTAGCATTTGTAAATAGGAAGTTATAGTAAATGAAAACTATAAGGATGGAGTGTTAATAATCATATTAATACGGTCGTATCGCTCAAGAGTGAGTCTTTGTAGCGATAGACACTTGTAAATAGTGTATAAAGATTTCTATTTGTTTATATTGAGGGTTTTTAATTTTTGCAATTATTAATATTTGTAAATGCTTTTGAATTAGATTATAGTTTGAAAGAGCGAATGTTTTTGATATGAGTGTTTGAATTTAATTGTTAATATTGTGTGTATGAAGACTTTGTTGGTCATGAAAAACTGTAGCCAGTGTTAGGAAGATTGTTTTTGAGTATGGATGTGGTTAGATCAGAATTACTTTAAATAGAGCCGTTTTTGTAAAATGTTATTGTTTGAAACGCGAGATGCTTTAACGCAGTTCAATCTCTCGCATTGTGTATGCTCAGTGCAGAGGCCATAGCAGGTGGCGGACAAGCAAGTTCCGTTCATAGCAAGGTCGAGCAGTAAACAAATGAGTCCAGTCCTCATAGCTGTGTATGTGAAGGGCTGACGGTCACTGCCATTATATAACCAGTCCAACTATGTAGACAGCACTCGACAGAGAATGTCAAATATTTTAAATGGAATGCTCATCTCAAAGGAACACCAGTAGAATGTCTAGATTTGTTTTTAAAATTTGTAGACGGCGGAATACTTTTATTTTTCAACCGATTACGTTAGTATGAATGTGAGAAGTTTTATAAGCTTCAGTGACGTACATGGATATTTATTTTAGGGTGTTATTTAGTTTGTGATTGTTATCTAGTTATATTAATAAATTAATATTGTTATACGTTTTGTTCGGTGTTCCCTTATTATTCTATAAATGTAGACGTGTTATGGAACGGCCTAAAATAGATAGGATGGCTGTTCCTACCGAAAAAAGCCCCGAGAAAAGACGGTAAGTTTGTACTCTATCGTATAAAAGCTAGTATGTTTTATCCATAACATGTTTCAAGTATACTGTGTATAATCTTGGAGAGCTCGCTGGCGGGACTGTGACAAAATCATTCAGCCGGGACTTTCACTATTCTAAAATCCAGCTTTGCTTTGGATGTCCAGCCAGTACCTCCTTGATTTTTAAGGGTACAGTGTGTTGTTGGTCAAGAACGACAGTAGCCAGTGTTAGGAAGATTGTTTTTGAGTACTGTACCCGTAAAAATCAAGGAGGTACTCGCTGGTCATCCAAAGCGAAGCTGGATTTTTGAAAAGTGAACGTCCTGGCTTAAGATCATATCACAGTCCCGCCAGTGAGTTCTCCAAGATTATAAACAGCAAGCTTGAAACATGTTATGGATTTTACAAACTAGCTTTTATACGTAAGCGTGCAAACTTACCTGTTTTTCTCGGGAATTCGTCGAAAGAGAAAAAGAAATCCTATGTAATTTAAGCTGTCCCATAACATGTCTCTAATTATAGAGTAATAAAGGAACATCGAACAAACGTGTAGAAAAATATAATTTTTTTTATAGAACTAAATAACAATTCAAAATCTCCATAACACTCTAAATTTAAATATACATTTACGCCACTGACACTCAAATAAAAATTCACTACATTTATACATGCGTAAACTGTTGAAATTTGAAGACGCTCTGCAAGTGTTAAAAAGAACTCTAAACATTTAACTTGTGCTCCTTTGAAGCGAACATTCCATTTTAAATTACTGGCATATTTCAGTCGCGTGTCCGTGAACAACTGGACTTGTTATGTTATAGCCTTCTTGTCTGTCCTCCACAACACAGGTGCGAGAATTTCATTCATTTGTTTCTCGACCCTCGTTTCTCAGCTGTTGTGGTCGACTCTAGACTCACAATGCTAGTAAATGAACACGCAAACGCAGTTCTCGCGTTTCATAAAATATAGCTTTACAAAAACCGTTATATCTCAGCTAATTCTAGTTGAAACTCATTCATACTTGAAATAATCATTCTTACAATTGCGATCGTTGTTAATGACCAACGATGCTAGCATACACACTGAATTAACAATAAAAATCAAACACTCATTTGAAAAACATTCACTCCTTCTAATTATAACCTAAGTCAAAAACATTTAAAAATTATTATTATTAGCAAAATTAAAAACCCTTAATATTAACAAAATAAAATATTTATACATTATATAAAAGTGTCTACCACTTCTAAGACTTATTCTTGAGCGATACGACCGCGTTAGTTTCATTATCAACGCTCCTTTCTCACAGTATTAATTTACTATAGCCTTCTATTTACACAATGCTTGACCACTTTCTTGTCGTATCAATTTAAATGACATTATCGGTATCTCAATGACCGACCATTCAAGATAAGTTCATTGTTGTTACGACTCCAGTTTAATAAGTTTATAATAATTTAGAGAACAGGGACATTATATCTTTTCCTAATGAAGTTCCGCCAATAAACGACCTTCGTGTCGCAGATCTGATCACCTGAGAAGTATTCACTGACTCTTTTCAAAATACAACAATGCTACTTTTATACAATCCTCAGTACTTCATGACAAACAATACGGTAATCCCCTTCGAATTACAAACAACTATTTATGGCAAAAACCTCCATAACTCTCCTATAAAACTCACATGTCACTAACACTCTTGTTCTCAACAATGGCTCCACTGTACTGGTATAGCTCTCTCCTAGCTTAGATCTTATTGTTGTTACAACTAATGCAACATATCAATGAACAGCGATATCTGTTCTACAATTACATTGCTCGTTTTCAAACGATGGTATTAATAGATCTTTCAAGGTTTACTAAACAAAATTACTCAGACATAAAACACCATGTCTCCAAATATTAAAAATATACATGTTTCCTCTTACTGGTCATTTCTAAAATGTGCACGGTTGTAATACTACGTTGACACATAACGTAGTGTTACACGTGTGCCTTGATAACATCTCGTGCTATCTTATCGCTCAATAAGGATCGATCACAACCGGAAAAAGTCTTAACTAAACTTTCCTAAGATCGAATAAGTTATCTTTCAAAATATATGTCTCAAATCATTTATATTTAATGAAGAGCAATGCCTTCCTTTTCAATTCAAAATAAAATTGTCATTAACTGAATGTATCTTCATTCTACACAAAGAATGTTCATAACTGAACATTTTCACGTCGTATTCATAACGAATGTAGCTTCCTAGATCGTCGTATTGTTAATAATATTAGGTGATATTTCACATTATACCACTCGTAGATTTCTTCTCCTAAATATATATTTCTTCTTACAAAAAGAACACCCAAGTTTATTTTAAACAAAATGAATTTAATGAATGTACTGGACTAAATGTATGAAGTCTTGAATAAAAACCGAAATCGTTGAATAATGACTTCCTTAACGATTTTCCCAATGGAAAATAAATTTCTCAAACAGTTGACTTTAGTTCAGAAACTGAATCATAAAATATTTAACAAGTATAGATGATAAACTGACTTTCATCTTATACAGACTCGAAGAATAAAATTTACTAAAAATCGAAGTGAGATTACATGAAACAAATATGGAGAATTGTTGTTTCCAAATGCCATCAAACACACTCAAACAAAATAATAATGGAAAACATCTCTACCTTGGTCTTGTAGAAAATTGAAGTTCATTGTCGGGTATCAGAAAATACCCAACTGGATAGTCATCCAGGTATGATTTGTTGAAATCAAACCCAGTCCCCTCCATCGGATACGAGCTGCTTCCTCGAGAATGGAAAGGATTCCTTCTCGGCATATTCGTCTCCTCCTGGTATCGAACCTCGTTCCTCGGACTTGAGTTCCATCTCGAACCATGATCGGGCTGATATCTTCTGTCCTCCGTTGATGCTTCTTCAATCGCCGACATCTCTAGAAGTTCCTCCATCATCATTGAGCAATATATTCTGGATAGCATCATCGTTACAAAATAAATTCGTAAGTTGAATGTCGATTCACTATCGTAGATGGTAAAGTTCATTTGGTTGGTCAATGAAGGATTATATCTGCTCATATTCGAGAATGAATGTACATGGACATACATTAAATGTACTGGATGGAAGTGTACATAATGCATCATGTTGTCTCGGCATTCAATTTATCTATATGTTATAGATCTTCTCATTGTTTCTTAACGTTGTTCCATTGTTGCTATCACAACTCTGTCTTGATATATCCCAGACGCGTAATAGTTTAATACATCATCACACACATACTTAAAAAGTCATAAACCAATTCCACTTCATAATATTGTCTGTAGCCATCATAATGTTCATACACAATAAAGTCACAATGTGCATACAATATCACTGCACTTACTTCGTGCTGGAACGTGGACTTGCTTGGGTTGAAGTCGCACTGCACTAAAATGTTATTCTCCGCTCGGAGTTGAGTAACTTTGTCTGACAACACAAAGTCTCAAATATCTCCGAAAATACTCGATGGATTTTAATGAATCTTCTTGTGGTGAAGCCTTATCACTGGATAAGTAAATTGAAACTCTTCTATCTTGACAAAGTCGAACACTTATCCGCTATTAAGCAAAATATCCACAGCTCAACTTCACATAGTTTGATGCGGGGCTCTCGAAAATGTTGGCCGGTCAACACCTCTGCCTATTGCGTCACGTAGGACCTCACACTGTATCACGTCTACGGGAATGAACTACCTCTGGACGATACGTCTTGTCGCTATGAAGTCTGTCGAGAAAAGAACCCTCTTGGCTGTCGTTCCTCCTTCAACTCGCCTGAAATTCGCGCCATTGTTAATCCCGCGCAGTTAGTGGCGCGCACTTGCAATAATCCTTATTACGGTGAAATTCTTCCGTTTAATGTCATTCAAAGTACTAGTAATATCTTCTTTTTTAATTTCCCTCATGTTTTCAATGGAATAAAATTGTTACATAGGGCTTAAATGGCATAGTTAATCACATTAACTAGGTAAAAATACATGTCTGCTTCCATAAACCCTCCTCTCATTGGCTGAAAGCATATATCCAATGGTAAATTTTATAACAATTAACTGGTAATATTTCGCGCAGTTTCCTTGTTGCTATGCACTTTCCAATGATAGAGAATATTTTGGACGTCTCTGATCACGTGATGCGTTTCTCCCATAGCTTGCGTTCGCTAACAAAACTCGCCTTGAGCCAACATCCAAGATTTATATTCCAATGCTAAATTTTATCATGGGCTCGGATAATAACATCATTTTCATCATAAATCATCCACATTTCAGGCGCAGTACTCAGCCAGTATTTTGCATTGACTTGGGACCCGGTCATATTAGAAAGGCCACAGATGACATTTTATGGGAACATTTCAACTACAAGCAGCAACGGAGACTTCGTGACGCTCGCTTAGGAGCGGTACCAGCAACCCGCATTACAAATCTCGAACACGTGTTTTTGTCTGAGGTACGGTTATTGCTTGCAAAATGGATGCCGTGCTAACATGACTGCAATATAAGCTGCTATGAAGTAATACAGAGATCATAGAAGGGATCGACTAATGGCAAATACATTATATTTCATGTAGAAGCTACTTGAGAATGATTTTCAACTTATAAATGCACATTTCAGAATACCAGGCGATAATCGCAATCACTCTGCGTATATATCGACTATCATATCGTTTGAACCCAGGAGCATTGTGGGTAGACCGACAGTCAGTCTGAAATATCTCGCCCGAGAGAGGTATTCATTCGTGGGCAATACTTCTCTAGAATCAGCCAAGAACGTGTACGCACTCATGATTGGAAGTAGGCAGATCAAGTGATATTTGAACTTGTACGAAGTGAACATAGTCCGGTACACTACGTTTAGTCTTGACTTGCTACAGCAAGGCGCGAGTGTCGAAACGCATGGAAAGAACGAATAGCTCATTGTGTTTGATTTGAGTGCTATGAATGTGAACATAGTTTTTCATATAGACTGCTTATATTTTACTGCCATTATGAGACTTTTCAACATTATAGTACGGTCAATATACACTGCAGCAATGAACACTGATATTATATTGTGTGGAAATACACATCCATACACTACAGTGATGATGAAGGGATACTAAATGGATAACGGGAAGGTTGAAGGCAGTCTTGAGATATTGACATTACATTTGTACTTCTACAATATGAACAATCAATGGCATTTTCAACAAGGCTATCGAGCAAACATTATACGTGTCGGGGCGATGAACTTTACAACGCGGACAGCTTTTTGTCGAGCCGGTCGGTAACGGGTTCGATTCTACGCAGTTCCTGGCAGTACGAGGAACAAGCAACATGAAGGACAAGCGTTCAGTCCCTACCAGTAATGTGTGCTTCGAACATTCTTTTCCATTTTCATCGAGATGACTACGAACAAGGTAGCTGGAAACATTGAATATTAGTAGACAGTATGAATCAGTCATAATTTAGAATGTTCTTCTTTCACCATTTTTATTCAGTAGATAGAAAATGTATTCTGGGGCTAGACTTGATACTTTTATCACTTCTGTCCGAGCATATATTTTATTTGTAGTTAACATTAATATTAATTGTGATGTTATTTTTAAAGCATTACCTTTCTCCTTTTCTAAAATTTACTTTGGCATTTAATAGAGCATTATAATCAGTTGTGAAGACACGATTTAAGAAGAAACAGGGCCAAGACGACGATAAAATAATATAAGGAAGGAAGGAAGCTTGTAGTTTAACGTGACCGTTAATCGGTAGATCATGAGCCACGGGACCTCCTTTTAACGTGGAATCCGAACCACAGGGCACGGCATTTCACTTCGAAAATCTCACATGCACTGACCGGGAATCGATCCCGGACCGCCTTGGTGAGAGGCATACAGCTAGTCCGCTGAGCCACCATGCCCTTGATAAAATAATATAAGAATAGTCGTTAGCAAGAAGATGACCGATATCGCACGTATACTTGAACATTATTTAAAATAAATACTTGTGGATATTTAATCTTCGGAACAGAATATTTTAGCATTACATGCAGCATTGCTTGATTAATGTGTTAGTCTCTTTTTCATCGAGTTCGATATAGTCTTGCAATTATAGTGATTTCTAGTGTGAACAATTACGAGATCTGGATTAGGCTTTTGCGATCCAATGTTTTGAATTTCTTATGGAATATGATCACTTTTTCGAGTTCGTTCAGTTTTTCAATTTTATTTATTCTTTTGGAATTCTCCAACTTGGTTAAGCGTTCGATTCAAATGGATTATTTGTACCTTCTTAAGACTGGCTCTTTTCCATGGCGTAATTTCTAACGTGTTTCCTTAGAGGAGAATCTCCATTTCGAATTTTGGATTAGACGAAAACTGAATTGTTCTTTTTTTTAGTGGTTACTCTATATTCTTTGATAGAAATAGTTATGAAATATAAGAGTACAATGAAATGAGATGAAATATTATTGAAAGAAAGGAAATCTATGTAAAAAATTATTCGTCATGAAACGAAATGACAGTTTTGGAAAATCACAAACACTACTATTTGAACATGTGAATACATATTGTAACGTGTTTTTCGAGGGTTTTTTGTGCAACTGGCATAAGTCAGTAGGAAGCCATTCTATATTTATTTACGCGGCAAATTGTTCAGCCAAGAGAATTTTTCATGTTAATTTATTATTATTATTAATTTATTATAATTATTATTAAGATATTTTCGGAGCATTTTATAAAAATTATAAGCATACAAATAGGTTTTCTATGTCTTAGAAAACGCTATCAAGCAAATTATTACGAACGACAATATCATAGAAAATTATCTGATTACGGAATTTTACGGAGTTTTCGTCAGTTAGGGTATTTGAGAGACGTGACTCACTGGGATTTCAAATACAAGCTTAATCTTGTCAGGAAGTATTACGCAAGGCTGGGTCGCATCGTCAAGGAAAGGCGAATTGTTGGAACGGAACCCTCCCGCCGAGTGTAATGACCCAGAGAAGGGGAGTATAGCGCGTGGGGTGCAGCCAATCAGTGGAGACGACGTAAGCTGGAAGACGGCTCCGGAGTGGGGAGCCAACGTGTGCATATATCGTTCGACGCGCCGTGGAACGAGGAGAATCTGTGTAGAACTTGCCGAGTACGGTTGCAAGTGCGTGTCGCTCCGATGTTCAGTGGAGTTAGCGACTATCTTTGTGAAACTTAACCGTGGTGGTTGTACGGTTTGGGTCCGATGTACGGACCATAGAATTATCTAATCTACCAGAATATCATCAAATAACGAAGAAGATGGCGACGTCCAGGAGACTGTGGGAAGCACACAGCATCATCCAGTACGAGGGAAATGCTTTAGCAATTTCCAGTGGTAAGCGCAAACGACGCAGAAATACGCAATCTCTCATTTTTCTTTGTTTTACATTTCATATTTCAGTAACTTCATAGCTTGGAAATAAGAGTAAAATCAATTTATCAGACTCCGTTTTCACGTAATTTTCTATCGGTAATATTAAAATCGCAACGCTCCAATTTAAATTTTAAACTTATTATTATTATTAATTTTGCTATACTTGTTTTATATAATAAATTCATTTCTTTTACAATGCAATATTTGCTTTCAGTAGGTAGCATTAGATATAGACCAACTCCTTCTCCTGATACAATTGTTTGTTGGGTTAATGATCAAATCATACCACGATCTGAGTGAATAGATTCTTGACGGTGTTCTACCAGAGCTAGACGTTGTTAAATACAAATTTAGATTTCAGCATTGCATTGAGGTCTTGGCGCCCATTAAAACAACATAGCTTAGGCAAAGGTCAACAGTTACAATTATCACCCAACAGTTAGGGGCAAGCGAAGCTGCTACATTGTCGCCGACAACTTGGGGCTGAAAACCTAATAACATTTGTGGAAGGAGAAGGGTTTATATTTCTGTGCCTGTATTTTGGGGGTTATTTGTCTGTATCAGTGTATATCATTATGGGGGATGAGAAAGAAAGACAGATGAGGTTACGTAGTGGTCATCAACGGGAGAGTGATGATACGAGCAGTATGTCGAGTGATGGTAGTACCGGGGTAGCGGAGGTAAATCCCGATACTGAAACAGGGAGTGTAGGCGGCCAACCAGAATTAAAGACTTTACTTCTCGAGTTCATGTATCAGAACAAAGTTAGTAGTGATGCCTTAAATGCAAAATTAGAACAGAATAATGCAAAATTAGAACAAAACAACGCTAAATTAGAACAAAACAGTGGGGAAAATAAAGAAAGTACAGATGCCTTAAATGCTAAATTAGAACAAAACAGTAGGGAAAATAGAGAGAGTAATGAAACTTTAAACGCCAGATTAGAACAAAACAGTAAGGAAAATAGAGAGAGTAATGAAACTTTAAACGCCAGATTAGAACAAAACAGTAAGGAAAATAGAGAGAGTACTGAAACTTTAAATGCTAAATTAGAACAAAACAGTAAGGAAATGAGTGACAAATTCGAACTGATTAGAGGTGAGATCAGGGGGGTGATGGAAGAAAAGGCTAAAGAGATTATTGCAGATGTAGACAGAAAATTAGGAAAAGTACAGGAGGAGTTGGAAATTAGAATCAGTACACAGGCTGAAAATTTAAAGGAACTAGTGCAACTGGAAACACAGCAGGCCAAAAAGCAATTGGGGGGAGAAATTGACAAAATTCAGGTAGCAACTAAAGAGGTTAAGGAACAGCTGGGGGGTAGAATTGAGAAAGTCCACTCACAAATAGTTGCAGAAGTAAATGATTTAAGAGAGAGTAATAGAGAGAGCATTAGCAAGATTGAGGAGAAACAAGCAAAGCTATATGATAAAGTAGAAGAATCAGAAGGAAACATTAAATTAACAGTAAACAGTATTGAGAGGAAGGCTGAGGAGAAAATCGCAGAATTAGAGTTAAAATTAAAAGCTAGGATCAGGCAAGAAAATAGTCAGAATAGGCCAGTTTTTGTGAATAGCACACACAGGGAGGTAGAACTGGGTAAGTTCAGCAATCGACAGGGGTGCCCAATGGAGTTCATGAACACTATAGAAAATAAATTCGGGGAGAGGTTGGAAAATGGTAGTATTGAGTGGTGCCAGGTAGTTGAAATTTTAGAACAAGTGTTTGTGGGGGAAACGAGGAATTGGTTTGCTGTCTACAAAGACAAGTTTACTGATATTAATGATTTTAAAATGAAATTCAGTGAAAAGTTCTGGAATGAGGTCATTCAGCCGCAGCATCGTGAGGGAGTAGTGTGTGGTAAATATAACCCTAAAGGAAGCTCCACCATGACCGAATACTTTTTAGGGCAGGTATTAGTGTGTAAATATCTGGATGGCTTGAAGGAGGAAAGTGATGTGGTGAGGTTGCTACTTAGGCACTTTCCCTATAGGATCAAGGAGGCTGCTTGTATCCAGAATGTAAAGACTATATCACAAGTAGAAAATTTGTTAAGCACATTTGATGCACTAGGGGGAGGGGGTTATGAGGACAATTTCAATCGGAACCAGGGTAATAATAATAATAGACCTAATGAAGCCAGGCATCAAGAAGTTCAAGGGAACGGTGGCGAAGGGGCCAACGCTCAAAATAGAAATAATAATAATCAGCTAAATCAGAACAGAGGAAATGGCTATGGTAATCAGTATCAAGGGAGGAACAATGATTTCAGGGGAAATCAAGGGAGGAACAATGATTACAGGGGAAATCGAGGGAGAAACAATGATTTCAGGGGAAATCAAGGGAGAAATTATAATGACAATAATTACAACCAGAATAGGGGTCAAGGAAGAGGACAGCCTAGTGGTAGTAATATACAGCTAAACAATGACAACACAGCCCAGAACAACCAGACCAGTTCAGTAGTTAGTAGTAATACGACCAGCTGTAGCGGTTCTTTAAACGCGAACCAGGCTGCGAAGTTAGGTCAGAATCTCAGTCTGTAGCATGCCCTGTCCATACAATTATAAAGGAACCCTATGACCTAAATGTAAGAAATGAATTATTACATGAACTAAATGATGAAGGTATTATTCAGGAAGTGGTTAGTAAGAGCCCCATAGTTAAATTTAACGTGTCCGAGGCGTACACAGATGTTTTAATTGATAGTGGTTGTATGAAGAGTTGCATAAGTAGTGCATTTTATGATAAAATGAAAGGAACTGTAGTAAATTTTGAGGAGATGCCAATTAAAAGCACTTTTGTTATCACAGCTGTTAGGAAGAGGTCTAAAGTAATTTCTAAGCAAGTTTTAGTAGACATTAAAATTAATAATCATGTAGAGAAGCAGATTTGTCTTGTAATTCCAAATTTAGTATTCAGTGTTATCTTGGGTTCAGAGTGGCTAAGTAGAGTGTCTGGTAACTTATGTTATGATGTAGGGAGTTTGAAATTTAAATGGGGAGATTCTGAAGTAGAAGTAGCGTTCAATGACCATATTCAGAGGAGTAGTATTGTAGGTGTGATTTGTACTTTAAATGAGATATCGCCAGCCGTAGAGCGGGGTTCTCCATGTTTTGTGGGCAGTGTGATTACGAACGGAAGTCTAGACGACTCGTTACGTGAGGCTGCATTTCAGGGAAATATAGAGGATGAACAGTTTGTTCGGCTCTATGATGTGTTATTGTGTAATAGGAGAGTTTTTGAGGATCGCATTGGTATGGCCAATTGCTATACCCATTCATTGAACGTTATTGATAGGTCAGTATTCACAGGACATAGATATCCTGTACCTTTCGCTTATCAGAGTACAGTTGAGGCACAAATTAATCAGATGCTTGAAGATGGGATTATTGAGCACTCTAACAGTCCATATGTTAATTCTTTGATCACGGTACCCAAGACCGACGGCACTGTTCGTATTTGTTTAGACGCTCGTTTGGTTAACAGTAGAATTAGTTCAGATCAGCTGAAATCTATGTCAATAGAGGAATTAATGCAAACATTTGAGGGGAAGAAGTATTTCACTTGTGTAGATTTGAGTTCCAGTTTTTGGCAAGTGCCACTTATGTACGAAGATAGACCATTTACAGCTTTTAGTCATAAATATAACCTTTATCAATTTTGTAGAACACCTTATGGGTTAAAGAGTAGTTCAGCAGCTTTAATTAGGGCTTTAAACATCGCATTAGGGGATGACACAGGAGAGTTTGTAACCATTTACATAGATGATATGGTAATTAGTTCACGCAGTTTTGAGGAGCATCTACGTCATTTAAATATAGTTTTTCAGAAGTTAGATCAGGCAGGGTTCACTTTGAAGCTGTCTAAGTCGTCATTCTGTCAGTCAGAAGTGACATTTTTAGGTCATAGAGTGTCGAGTAGAGGTGTGACACCATAGGAAGGTAGGGTTAGTATGTGTGGACAGTAGCAACAGGGCATCGTTACAGACACTGAGAAATAGGTAGGCAGAGCAACGTGATGACGTTCATTTAAGGGAGCCACTTGCAAGGCTGGAAGCAGGTGACGCAGAAACATTTATAGTTTACAAACGTATTGGAAAAACAGCATATGTGCTGGAGAATAGTGAGGGAAACAGATTATACGGAACGTATAATATACATAGTCTACGAAAATATGTGTCATAAAGTGAGTGTGTTTAGCTGGCGAGCCAGCCTATCAAATGAGTAAGTGTGGTATTTGGTGCGTGGAAGATCTGGTCTTCAAGGCAGGTGTATCAGAAGTCACACAGGGGGGTAGTATGTAAGTAAATGAGAGTTTTTAAGGTACAGGGAAATATGACGGGATTGTCGGATGCTCTTGAGCACTAAAATGTCACGATACACCAAGGCCAGAATTTGGTAGCGCTGGTGAATTCCCATTTGCCTCCAAGAGATGGGTGAGCGCTTGTACATGGTATTTTTGCTTAAGGCGTCCACGAGGCAAAAGATGGGCCATCAGAATGCGAGACAGTCCTTCATGAAACTCATACATATCAGCACACGTGATTTCTGTTTACGGCCTCGCCATGTAACATTTGTAAGTGTGTAATTTAAGGTAATTTGTACAAAGGTATTATTTGTGTGAGGAGAAATGGTCTGTGTTGAGAACTAGTATTAAGTAGAATATGGTCTACGGGAACTTAACAAGACAGGGCGATTACGGTACAGAAATATTTGGTGTTATATGTAATGCACATTTACTGTTTTTTTTTCAGAAGTCAATATTAATTTAATCATCTACTTTAAAGAGAGATTAAGTATTATGGTCACGAGGCGCTGCCACAATAGTGTGATCGTGTGTTCAGTGCTAAGTGAGATTAAATGTCACCATAAGGAAGGGACCTCCAGTGAAATTAGGAAGTTCTATGGTGATATAAATATATCAGAACACCTTCAATGCGTGTGATATGACATCATAAATACATAGTGCTCACACATTAATTATGTCTATTTCTCCAACATAGAGAAATTTGAGAGGCGGAAATATCCGTGGAACACTATTCTATATGTAAAACATTGGACTGGTTGCAAAGTGCAATCCATAGTGAAAACAAACTTTGACGCAAAGTGCGTGAAGAAAAATTATGAGTGTATATATCTGTAATTTAGGGTGATTTCATTTATGTAATATGTATTTTGGATGGGGTTTATTAACGTGTCTGGGATAATCGGATAATGGACCGTTGTCACGGTAAATCATCCGATGATCCGAGGCGAATATGTAACGTGTTTTTAGAGGGGTTTTTGTGCAACTGGCATAAGTCAGTAGGAAGCCATTCTATATTTATTTACGCGGCAAATTTTTCAGCCAAGAGAATTTTTCATGTTAATTTATTATTATTATTAATTCATTATAATTATTATTAAGATATCTTCGGAGCATTTTATAAAAATTATAAGCATACAGATAGGTTTTCTATGTCTTAGAAAACGCTATCAAGCAAATTATTACGAACGACAATATCATAGAAAATTATCTGATTACGGAATTTTACGGAGTTTTCGTCAGTTAGGGTATTTGAGAGACGTGACTCACTGGGATTTCAAATACAAGCTTAATCTTGTCAGGAAGTATTACGCAAGGCTGGGTCGCATCGTCAAGGAAAGGCGAATTGTTGGAACGGAACCCTCCCGCCGAGTGTAATGACCCAGAGAAGGGGAGTATAGCGCGTGGGGTGCAGCCAATCAGTGGAGACGACGTAAGCTGGAAGACGGCTCCGGAGTGGGGAGCCAACGTGTGCATATATCGTTCGACGCGCCGTGGAACGAGGAGAATCTGTGTAGAACTTGCCGAGTACGGTTGCAAGTGCGTGTCGCTCCGATGTTCAGTGGAGTTAGCGACTATCTTTGTGAAACTTAACCGTGGTGGTTGTACGGTTTGGGTCCGATGTACGGACCATAGAATTATCTAATCTACCAGAATATCATCAAATAACGAAGAAGATGGCGACGTCCAGGAGACTGTGGGAAGCACACAGCATCATCCAGTACGAGGGAAATGCTTTAGCAATTTCCAGTGGTAAGCGCAAATGACGCAGAAATACGCAATCTCTCATTTTTCTTTGTTTTACATTTCATATTTCAGTAACTTCATAGCTTGGAAATAAGAGTAAAATCAATTTATCAGACTCCGTTTTCACGTAATTTTCTATCGATAATATTAAAATCGCAACGCTCCAATTTAAATTTTTAACTTATTATTATTATTAATTTTGCTATACTTGTTTTATATAATAAATTCATTTCTTTTACAATGCAATATTTGCTTTCAGTAGGTAGCATTAGATATAGACCAACTCCTTCTCCTGATACAATTGTTTGTTGGGTTAATGATCAAATCATACCACGATCTGAGTGAATAGATTCTTGACGGTGTTCTACCAGAGCTAGACGTTGTTAAATACAAATTTAGATTTCAGCATTGCATTGAGGTCTTGGCGCCCATTAAAACAACATAGCTTAGGCAAAGGTCAACAGTTACAATTATCACCCAACAGTTAGGGGCAAGCGAAGCTGCTACAATATTATTTAACACAGTTCTGATAAAATTGTTCATGATACTCTAACGTATGTCTATTATGAAACAGAGAATTTTTCGATTGTTGTATAAAAGCTTTTTGGATCTTAAAAATGTTTGGTGATTATTTATAGTTATTGAGAGCTAACATACGTGTAAAACAATTAATGTTTGCGAAAATTGAGTTATATTGAGGCAGATATGAGACATCGATGGATGGTCAATATCAGATTTCCAGTATTTAATAAGCTAACGAGCTATTACTGAATAAATTAATGTGTATTTTTGAACGTGAATTTCAGTCACGAGTTTAATTACTAGAACGCTAGTAAAGTATTAAATCCAACATTTAAAACCAAGTTATGCATTGTGACAACTAATCTTAAATGCATTGCTAATAATAAAACATGTTTTAGTGGAAAGGTACAATTGGAAAGACGTGTGATGATAATTGTATAACATTGTAAAAATAATAAGTGAAAGTTTAAGGGATGATAATTTAAACATTTTGTGAATGATGTAAAATGAATTGTGATAATTTACTGAAAAGATATAACGTTCGATTAACTTCATTGTTCGTCGAATTTGATTAAATAAGACTATGCCAGAATTATATAGAACACTTGTCATTGGAATAATAATAATGAATAATGTAGGAGTAATTCGAACATCGAATTAAATGTATAAATGTATATAAATTATAAAAATTTAGTAGGGTTTCTGTATTTATAAAATTTAAACTTGTGCGTTATTGTAAAATTCAAAAATATTTATTTGAACTTCGTTTAAAATGCTGTACCATTTAAGCAGCATAATATAGCAAATTTGCAGGCTAACGTTACATTTGACTATCATGTGCTTATGTAAAAGCATACATATTTTTGTTAAGTGGAGAGGATTTCCACAACGCAGCAATTACTTAGAAAATAAACTGTTGATCCATTTTAATTTTCCTTCGGATGACTTGGTGATTTATATTAAAATCAGGATGTGCTACGAGGACCAGTGGGTTATTTTGTTGAATGCTTAGCCATACGCCCGAGATTAAGTTAAGTTTTAGAGTCTTGTTAGTTCATTTTGAGCTGATTTTCGTTTTCATTTCGTCGACCACTAGCACCTTCTTATCACATTATTTTATAGTGAGGTATTGCCCCCGTAAATTGAATTATTTAGGGACAAAATGAGAGTATTTTCCGTCCCCATGATAAAATTTAACTAGCAAATATAATTTCTGGAAGTGTGACACAAGAGTGTAGAGTTACAAGCTCGAGGCTGTGGGAGAGCCCGATCACGTGATATATTGCACAATGGACGCTTCTAGAAGGCTATATTTAGCATAGCAACAGCGAGTTTGGAGATTAGTATTATAAATATTGTTATAAATTATGCTATTGGATCCCAGTTCAGAGGCAATGAGAACAGGTCTTATTGAAGACGGGATCAACTTTAATTACACAATATGATGAAATTATGCATTTAGGCCCTTAGAAGAAGATTTTCTTATTTGGTAATGAAGAGAATATTAAGAGAAATTATGTATGATACTTTAAAAACCGCAGATCGGTTAATCTACGCAGTAATAAGCATTGGTAATCTACGCGCTAAAATTATGGTGGGAGATTGATATGGCCGCCAAAAATTCGACTTGGAGGGAGAGATCCAAGGATCGAGGTTCTTATTCCAGCAGACTTTGAAGAGTGAGGAAGTGTTTTTACTGGGTTAACGGAGATCACAAGGCTTAGTCCGAGTGCGACGACTGTCGACTTGTGGAGACGTGAGGATAGCTAGGTGGAACGTTAGAGATCACCGCACTTCCATTCTACGTGATGTTGCGAGGAACGTTGTATTGATTATATCTCATATATAATTGAGATCTGAAGTTAAATAAGCATATATATATATAAAGAACAGGTCGCATACTACATATTGTGAAAAGTCGAGCGCTTTAATATTCACCGTTTCGATAATATAAGCCTGTCAAGTTAGATTTCCAAATGTGTTGGAAATAAAGCTGAATATCATTATAAATTGCAACGTGAAGTTGACGAACGCAGTTCAAGTGAACAGTGGCGGAGAACTTTTAATATTAGCGCAACACATAAACATTAACAGAATGACTATTATTATTCTTCAAACATTATCATTCAGCATAATTAGCATTGTTGATATGATGAACTAGATAGTCATGCGCCAGAGACATATTCGATAACAGGTGTTAAGATACAACGATGGAGCTTCGTTAGACAACGTATTCTTGAATACAGACGTAGTGTACGTTCCATCTCGTGCATTTTCGTCAGTCTACGAACACTAATATAATATCAATTAGCAATGGAAACATTTCATTCACTATTTATATGACTATTTCCATAATTATATTCCAATGATGAAGCTGATACATATTTACGACGGAGAATGAAGACTTTACAGAAGAGAATTGTCAAGATGCTAGGGAAAGGTAGCCCAGCAACACAGAAGAATTTTCCAGAAGGATGTCGTTCGAGCCCAGGCGAATGTTGGTGAATTCCAGAGAGAGACGTTTCTTATCTCTGAGGTCGCAGATCCGATGTTCGAATGCAGATCCACATCAGTGTCTTGTACTGATGAAACATGTAAAGTATTGTGGGAATACTTACATAGATCTTCAAGTTTTCGTCCAAATAAGGTATTAGTGTACCTCAATTGTTATATAGAGCTTGATTAGTAACATTCTGATCCAGAGCGATCTTATTCCATATTTCCAGCGATCTTATTCCATATTTCTATGTTTTCACATTTCATGTATTTCAGGAATTTTATGTACTTTACACTTCAGATGTGTGTTGAGATTTTTATACTTCAAGATTATTTAGAAGATGATTGCATTTCATCTATTTTTCAATTTTATTCTACGGATCAGTTGTGGAACTGACATTAAAATTTTGTTTGAAGAATCATATTGCCTCATAGGAGACTAGTCGTTTCGACTCTCGAATTTTAATAATTTCATTTAAACCAAGTATTCTGACATTGTGTCATAGCTTCAAATTAAATTCTTATTAAATTTAATTTGAGCACTTTAATGTAACGACATATAACTTCAAGAAAAGAAGAAAATCGAATTATATTGTTATATCATTATTGTACATAAACTATCGACGATCTAAGCAATACTAGTCGTTTGATAAGACCGAAGTCTTCATTCCTATGAACATTCTTTGTGTAGAGTGGAAAAACATTACGACAGTGACAAACCTTACTTATTATTTGTAAAGCTAAGAGCTTTGTTCATTTAATATGTTAGAGGAAATACCTTTTGATAGAAGATTATTCAAATCTTTGGCTAGGAATTCAAAGCTAGTATCCCGGTCAAGATTGAATTCTATCTGACACTATAAATAACATGTGTGTTATTTTATCCTATTTGTGTAACATCACGTCATTTGTGGACATTATATTACAACGATTAACAATTTATATCTTGACAGGTGAGATGAGACAGGAGTATTATTTTTATTACATGTATTTGCGACAGACGAGTTAACAGTTAATTATCTTGTTGTGGAGTAAACTTTAGGAGGTTAATCACGACCGTATAATATCGTTCATTACAATTGGAAGTTTCGTTTGAAGAACTTACGCATGTATAAGTGTAGTCCAGTAGTCATGTGCAATAATACTGAGGGTCATGCCAGTATTTGAGATAAGTTCCTACATAAGATATGTTAATAACAATTAATCCCTTTTTGGTTATTGTTTAACATAGTAGATGATAATTGTTTATGCCATATATATTGTTATATGAGGATTTGTAGAGCTATGGAGTGCTCGTGCGAGGGAATTCCGCATTTTAAGGAAGTCAAAGTATTGTTGTTCTTTGATAAAAGGCATGTATCTTGATAAGAGCTGTTGTATACAAGTAGTCCAGTTCTTGTGAATTAACGATTTAGCTGTGTTAACAGGAGAGTTTCAGCGGAAATGCAACTTGAGAAAGATTGTCTACTCACGTCTATAATACAATTATTAAATTTTATTAAACCCGAAGTGATGTAATTACGTACAGTTTACCATAATTAGTCGACTGAATTATACCGATAATGTAATGAAACCTATATAAGACGATGTGTAAGCAGTATATTAAAACTACAGAACGTTAGAGAAGAATGGTTATGTGAAAAACCAGTGTATATATTTAGTTAAGATTTATATTGTAACCGAGAAGTTAGAATCTCGAAAGTGTCGCGTTTAGCAACACTAGATAATGGATATTATTATAAACATATTACATGTAAGTATTTTTTGTGGAAATGATTTAATTAGTTAAATAATTTAGTAGGATTTTTTAATCAATTGTTTTGGAATAGCGTGTGTTTTATGAGCGGGTGTTTTTGGTGTGTATGATTATTCATTGTTAAGAGCATATGTGGAACCGAATTGGTCTATAAGGCCATCCAACGTTTAGAATGAAGCATTGGTCTTATGGCGCGTTACGACAGGGTTGCCACTCCGTGAGAGCAGGCAGTACAAAGCGCTTCGCGTACACTTTCCGCACATTCAGCGACTGTGCTGTGACGAAGACTTGAATTAAGTACTGTATAATAATACTAATAGTAGGCTAACATAACACATACAACGAAATTAAATTAAATTAAATTAACTATAACGTTATTATATAGTCGTTATATTTAACATTCCTACTATTCTTGCGAAGTGTATTACTTAGCCTCTTTTTGAGTGGCGACAGTACTGGACCCTGTTCACTCTCACTACGTATTTTAAAAACGGTAGTCTTTGATATTCCCGTGGCCAGAGCAGTTTCATTGACTTAAATTATTTATACTTTCGTTAGGTTTAAGATTCTTAAAATAACTGTACACATTAATTACGACCTGTTTTTCCCTCCTTCTGAGCACTTGATCACGCTTTCTTTTCACAAAACTATCCATTGTTGTACGTGAAATACGTAAAATACAACACATTAAATCTAACATAACTGCTGCACACACACATAAGATAGAGACCGATGAAGAACTGAAATACAAGCTTGAAGGGCCCAGTAATTAAGCTGTGAGTAGCAAGCTGCACCCCTCTGTCCTTCGAAACTTCATTCATATAATCCGCGGTCAATGAACAGCCCGGCCTGTGTAAACAATTAAACCTACACTCTGGGTAAGCAGGTAGAAAACGTCTTCCAACATTCCTCTACAACTCTCAAACTGACATGACATGGTTATCTTTAAAAATAGAAAAGTTGGCAGCATACGAACTTTTTCAATGCTGCTATGCGGTTATGAGAGAATATTCAGAAGTTTTACCTACATGAAAATTGTAATATTGCCAGTATAAAATATTTCAATAATCCATCATCAAGACGGCGCATTTTGCTACACGTGTGTGAAAAATAGGCATCACAAAGTCAATGCAACATGATATAAGATCGATTTTACTAAAAAGGGGACACAGTTTACCGTTTTTTAAAAAATATGGATATCTAATTTTTGTAGCATTTCTATCAAGTTTACGTAGTTTTAATATAGGACAAAAAATATCGGCAAAACATAGTTCTACCCGAATATGCTGTTTTTTCGACAAAGAAAAATTTTCGACTGATATGGCAACAGTGGATTGCTAGAAAATGACAGCGTCATACATGTCTCACGTGCAACAGAAAGAGAAAAGAATATCCCTATCTAACCAGTGCTTCATTCTAAACGTTGGATGCCTTATAGAACAATTGCGGAGTGCGAATGAAAGAGTGTATAAATTTTTTTAGAATGATTGTTTAAGAAACAAAGTAGTTATGTGAACTTTTGTAAGATATAAATGTTAATTTTTACGTGTTTTTATAAATGCACACACAAGCAGTCTCTGTGGGCTAGCGACAATGATTCACCGTTAGCATTGGAGAGCGATGACATAATATTAACAGGTGTAGACTCACAGCCTTGTATTTATTGTATAAACCAGTTTCGAGTACGGCGTGGTGCCGGTGTTTCATTGATGAAACAACGTTACTACACGTGCGTTCTGCAAACGCAGGCTTGTGAATGAAACCATGTGTCTGGAATGCCATTAAGAGACTTCATTAAACTTTTTTATTTTTACGCATTGTAGGCCTAGAACAAGCCAAGATTTTATACTCATAATTTTTAATACAGCATTGTAGTAAGATGTAGAGTTGAAAGGAGGTGTGAATGTTTGCGTGTTTTTAATTTTAATGTCTATTATTAAATTCGTTTATTGCTATTTTGTTTATAGTAAATTAGTTTACCCTATTGTTAATAAATTTTGTTCAGATTGTTTTCCATTGTTGTTGGAGTGTGATTCATTTTAAATATAAGGAGCAGAGTATTGTGGATGTAGTGTAGGCGAAGCTGAATTCCCAGTCCCCGAGAGGTAAGTAAAGGTGAGTGCCCCGTGTAGTTGGTTGTTGATACACAATATTCTTATAACTGCTGTCTGTAAATCCATAAAGACCATGTTGGAAGCGATTTCTAATGTAGTATTTGCCGGAGCAGTTGGAAATAGGCAATACAGCGGGGGCAATGGATATTCCAACAGGATCCTTTCCGGATTATCGGGTACAGTATCCTTATCACTGGCTTATCCTAGTTGGTAGAGTTTTGTGGATTATTTCAGCCGGGTACTTCCAGATTCTACGATCCAGCTTTTCCATCGGATTCCAACAGGTAAGATCACGTGGATACGGGTACAGTACCATCGCGGCATTGGCTTCGAGTAGAAGTAGGAATTCACAGAAAACCACTTCCAGGATGGCTGAGGTAGGAATCGAACCCACCTCTTCCCAGATTTTATTAACGAGGCTGTGTGTACCTCGTTCCAGTCCTCAGACCAGAATTAAGTTTCTTGGCAGAGCTGTGAGTAGAACCCAGGCCTCTGCGGCGACAGCCACGAACTTTAGCCCCCACGTAACGAAGTGGACTGGCCACACAAGCCTGCTGCAAGTCTTCGATAATTACACCACTTGGGTGATTTGAATGTCCTGTAGTTCAAACCAGAAACCAGACTCACGAGTCAAACCCGGACACCAGTATGGCTGCCGGCAATGCTAACCACTACAGCACGCGGCGCATTTCCTTAATGTAAAGTTACCAGATACTTCTCTATGAATCCTGGAACAATTATCGTATTTTATGGGTTTATCTTTTGGCACTGAATTCCCTTACATACGATTGTTCTAGGGGTTGGAACATCGGTGTCATCTTCCCCAATTTTGTAGTTAAAGTAACATAAATTATAGATTATAAGCAATTTAGTTTCTTAATCATAGTGTAGGTCCTCAAATGCCAGCTGACTGCGCCAGGATACGAACCTGCAACCTTGGGCCGCAGCAAGCGAGAACGTTACCACTGAGCCACGCAGCCAGTCGAAAGATTGTCACTCAGTGTGTATGTTTGTCCACACTGTCAATTTCCTAAAGACGAAAGCGAACTAAAAAAAAATTCGGTGTAGATGTAGGACAATAGGGGGCACCTTATTTCCATATATTTAAATCACTGCCATTTTAACGAAGATATATTATGGTCACCCGAATATTCAGTGCCTAAATCAAATCAACTAAGCTAATAATCTATGAACTCACTAAATTTCGTTTCACATGGTCGCTGTCCTGTAATTATACTGCTAATGTCTTGTATGTTAGGCCCTATTGACTTATTAAAAGTTTCGTCATTTCACCTCTAATGCAGTTGACGGGTTTTCGGTTTGAATAACTTGTATTTTGCAGATGGTGGTTGCGTGCTAAATTCATTGTGATAGTCTTAAGACTAGTGCTAGCGAGATTTGTTTCTTACCTAATTTTGTGTTGATTGCACAACCGCATCCTCAGAGATTGGTTTGAAAGTCTTAGTGGCACACCCGCCCGCCATTATGACATCATTTAGTCGCTAACCTTCTGCCTTGTACATATTAAGTCTCTTGTACGAGTCTATTATCATATTTGCTATCATACAGCAGTTTGTAAATTATAGATTAAAATGACTTTCATTTTCGTGATGGTGGCTGCGCACAATACGCGTTATGACGACTGTTAGCCCTGTCTCATATATGATACCCCTGTTATACCAAATTACATGTTTGATTTACCAGAGATCAATGATTATTGTGGGATTTGAAGCCATTATTTCAGTGTTGCCATAGTAAACAAAAGTTAGGTACTTTTCAGTCGGTCAACACGAATGTACCCAATTGAGTTGGGTTATACCGTAATCCCTCTCACCAAAATTATTCACCTGTTTGCTGGAAAATCAGTTTAGAAAACTAGACTGGGAAGAAAAATATGGCATCAGAATCGATGGGACAAGACTAACCCATTTACGGTTCGCAGACGACATTGTTTTGGTGGCTGAATCAGCGAAAGAGCTGGAATAAATGATAAAAGAATTAGACAAAACGAGTAAAGAAGTGGGCCTTACAATGAACCCGAAGAAAACGAAGCTGATGACCAATGCGTTAGAAGCCCCAATTAATGTGAACGGAGATACACTGGAATATGTTGAAGAATATGTATATCTCGGTCAGAACATGTCATTTTCAAGTCGTTCAGAGAAAGAGGTCAAACGAAGAATAGGACAAGCATGGAAGAGCTTTTGGTCCCTAAAGTTTATACTGGCTGACAAGACCCAAAAACACACTTTAAAGGCTGAAGTTCTGGAAAAATGCGTTATACCGGTGTTACTATATGGTTGCCAAACTTGGGCATTAACATCGAAACAAAGACAAATGATCCAGAGATGTCAACGGAAAATGGAAAGGAAGATACTTCATGTCTCATTGAGAGATAGAATACGGAACGAAGATTTAAGAAGGAGAACCGGCATGAAAGACGCTATGACATTAGCAGACCAGCTCAAATGGAGATGGGGTGGACATGTAGCGAGATTAGATCCTAACCGATGGACGTACAAAATGACGATGTGGGACCCAAGAACAGGAAGACGAAACGTTGGGAGACAAAGAATCAGATGGGCAGACTGGTTCGTAAAATGGGGAGGAAAACAATGGACAAGAACAGCGAAGATGAGGCAGGAGTGGAAAGACCTAGGGAGACTCGCATGCAGTGACCAATAAAACAATGCATCAACTAGAAAGACACCGTTCAGTGGGCATGCAGCAAAGCGGTACATATCTCTGGTGTGCAATAAAGGCTTCTCACAGAGCGGTGACCTCAAGAAGCACACTGTTGTTCATACTGGAGTGAAGTAATACACTTGTAGCACATGTGAGAAGTCATTTGCATGGCGGACAGAACTAATGGAACATTGTCTCGCGCTCTAATTTTAAGGAAACATCATCGTGTTCACTAGGGAAAATAACCTTACTGCATCACAAGGAATTCAAAAGGTTCAACTATCTTGCGAAACACTTGTTAATTCGTTCCGGGACCACATGTGCACAACATAGTGAATTATTTGTGGGATGTTAAAGAACGTGTATAGGTATCTGCATCCAAACTAGATGTGAAAACTCCACCGGTAAGGTTTTGTATTGCATTTTAAAAGACCTATTTGAAACGGTTCAATATACGTAGATTTTACTGAAGAGTGAAGACTTGGCAGTTTCTGTCATTGTTCAAGTGCTTAGACAGGGTAAGCTTTGTGCTTAGTGGCAATGGGAAGCTCCCAGATATTGGTTGATGGCTATTATGATTTCCGTAATACTAATGGATATTTGAGGCCTTGATATCGCCAGACTCAGAAATGAAGATTGTTGTAGCGAATGTTATGCCATCGTAATATAATTTACTTAATCTTTAATCAGCTGCACATCTATATAGAAGGCCCAATCAGAAAGAGTAACCCTGAATGCTCCTCAGGACTTGCTCACCTGATGAGTTAAAACTGAGCAATTCCCTGCAAAGCAGGAGGCCATAGCCCTTATGGGATTTGTAAGGCTATTTATTTATTTATTTATTTATTTATACCGTAATCCTGAAAAAAATTACACGAGATTCATAAATACACTTGGATGACCAGTTTCGATCGTCAAGCGATCATCATCAGATCAATTGCACTTAGGCTATAACATCTATGTCTGAAAATACAGGTGAAAATATTTACAATATGTACACTTATTTAGTTGCAGTATTGGTAATGCAACTCGTCGGTATTTGTTAGTTGTAGTCTATATGATGTTTTGGTGAGATGCTGGAAGTGGTGATAGATCTCCGGAATTTGCCTGTTTGGAGTGACTATGTCTCCATATTTTAAGTATTATTGAATAACCACTATCTGGTGCAGTGGCTAGAATTCTTAACTGTCAGTAGGTAGTAGGGAGAAAAAGGGGAAGCTGGGACAGTCGCTAATGGGCAAGATGGCCGCTATACATAGCCGCTTATGGAACAACCTGGAGCTAGAGCACTAGGCATAGAACGTCATTATAACTGAAGGTCATGTGACTGACGCGTACCCACCACCTGTGAGTGGTCTTACTTGTATTCTACAATTTTGAGAATAAAGCGATACAGTTCTCCATGAAGTGAGTCTTTTTTAAACAACAACTGGTGAGAGTAGCACTGCATCTCAGGTGTTTAGCTGTTGCTAAGCTCAAAGCTTACAGCCTATATCTGTTCAATATACTTTTTTTTTAACAGACAATTGATGTGTGGGAATGGGGGGGGGGGAGGAGGGGAGCGTGATTAGCTCAGTGGCTTGGCTGCTAGTTTCCCACCCAGAAGGTTGAGGTTCGAATCCCGGTCAATCCTGGATCGAGATTTTCATCTCGAGAATCACGTGGCGTCAGGAAGGGCATCCGGTATTAAATCCCCCGCCAAAACCAAAATGAGCCTGGATGGCTCCAGCGACCCCAAAATAATGGGAAAAGCTGAAGGAAAGTTTAGTAGTGGTCTGTGGGAATCTCGCCCTCACAGGAGATTTTTAACGGAGCTGTTGCTTTAAACACATGTTTGACTACTTTAAACACATAGTAACACCTGACTAATAGAGTAGTTGTAAGGTTTAAAATTAATGGTTGTGCCCTTCCTCCTTTATCCGGGCTAAGGACCGGCACTAGGAGGAACAGAGGAGCCTCCTAGAGGCGTAGTTTGCTCCCTCAACTATACGTAACGATATATCTAAATTTTTTTGTTTCCGTTATCTGGTAGAATCTAATACGCAAGACATTATTAACTCAACTGCTAGGATTACAGATTTTGTAAGGTATATATTCCTGTTTGTTGTAGTAATAGAGTGATAAGTGGTAGACTAGTATCTATTTTATTTGCATAGGCCTTATTGGAAACTTAGTTTGATATTAAGGTGTTTAATACTCACAGAATTATGGATAACTAGAAGCTTACATACATACTTACACACATACATACTCGAACGAGCTTACGGAGTAATTAATCTCTTACAATAATTGTTTTTGGGCTTACGGAGAAATTAATCTCGCGCCAGACGCTCTTACAATAATTGTTCTTGAGCTTACGGAGAAATCAATCTCGCGCCAGAGGCTATTACACTCACACGAATTGATTAGGGTGTAAAAATACACCTTGTTCCACTTGGTTTTAGGATATAGGTATACATACTCACTAGATATGTTACTAAAGTCTTGTGTACATAGAAACTAACAGAGGCTGGGAAGTGTATTTTTATTTCACTAATTTACATGGTGATGTACGGTCAATAGCCTGCTGTTTTGCTGGAGGGTGCTCTACTTAACTATTTCTAGTATACTTACGTGCTGATGGTGTAGTGCCCATATGCATACGTATTAATACCATCATTTGCAACTATTCTATTATCATCGAAGGGTGAGAGGGCTACCTTGTTTACTTTCACGGATGAGACGCTATGGTTATGTGATGTAATAAAATTCATTGGTGTCCTTGTTATGTCTTTGTTGAATAGGCAATTTTTGTAATCTTGGAAAGAAATACATTTTTAACAACACTGCGTTTAATGCCTTTTTTTAACTTCTGTTCCAGCAATGTCGAGTGCATACATTCTCGATCGCAAGCCTACGAAACGACGTATGATTTGACCACTTGTTTCATCCTTAAATTCTCCTAGTACTTTTTTGTTCTTTCTTGAGTAGCACATGTGGTCTTGTGGATAGTCGGACGTGTCTAAATGCTCTATAAAATTTAACTTATCTTGATATATGTCTTTAGTTTTTACTAAGTGAATAAAGGAATCTGTGTCCATGTACATCAACTTTAGATTCTCAGCACCATAATATGGAAGTAGGACATCATAGTGGTAGTAATACATCAGTGTCTTTGATATATCTAGTACACAAATACCTACATAGATAAGTTTGTTAAAACAAATGGTATGTTCAGCCATATGAACAGCGGCTAGAGTAGGCCCGTAGATAGTTCTATCAATAAAACGAGGATTTGCCACAAGTTTCTCTAGCATCTTAGTGTCAGTAACCAAGCGTATAAAGATTAAAGATTTTGAGAAACTGATAAGAAAGCAGCTGACAACTCACAAAGAAATGATATACGTTTGTAAACGTTGTTTTACACATTTCAATAGTCAGCATAAACAAAACGGGTTGGAAAGATTAGAAGAACACAGAAGATTTTGTCGTCAGCATGACGTTGTAAAAATGCAAATGCCTACCAAAAAGCCATTTGTTACATTTGAAAATGTTCAGTACATGTTGACATTGCCATACGTAATATATGCAGATTTTGAAAGCATTCTCGTACCCCATCAGACATGTATGCCTAGTAGTGATACAAGTTATTCACTGCCATACCAGTCACATATTCCCATGAGTTTTGCCCTATATGTAAAACCATCCTCATCTGTTGAACACTTAAAAACAAACCTTCCAACTAAACCATTGCTATATCGCGGTCCTGATGCTGCGGAAAAGTTTATGGAGTCTCTAACAGCAATAGCTCGTGAGATCGAGCGAATATACAGTTCAAATAAACCACTAGCTTTGACTGAGGAACAAGAGTTGGAATTTCAATCATCAGAAACATGCTATCTGTGCCATAAAGAATTTACCCCTGAAGATTGGAAGGTTCGAGATCACTGCCCCGCTTCTGGATTTTATCGTGGAAGTGCACACAATAGTTGTAATTTGAGTTGTAAGAAACCTAATTACATCTCAGTAATGATACACAACCTTAGTCGTTATGATGCCCATTTTATTGTTAAACAATTAGGATGTACTTCAGAAAGAGTAGAGGTCATTCCCAATTCTGAAGAAACCTACATCTCTTTCTCCAAATACATTGGTAAAATAAAGCTTCGATTTATAGATACATTTCGATTTCTGCCTAGCAGTCTAGAAACATTAGCTAAAAATCTAACGTCATACCCAGAGGTAACTAAATACTTTGGACACAAGAATGCATCTTACATGACACGGAAAGGCGTATTTCCTTTCGATTACTTAGACTCTTGGGAGAAATTAAGTGAATGTTTTCTACCTCCTAAAGAAGCATTCTTTAGTAGACTCAATCAAGAGGACGTTAGTGATGACAACTATGAACACGCTAAATGTGTATGGAATCATTTTGGCATCAATAATCTCGGAGAATATAGTGATCTTTATCTTATATCAGATACACTCCTACTAGCAGACGTTTTTGAAACTTTCAGGGTAAACACCATAAAAACACACAAAGTAGACCCTGCTCACTATTTTACATCACCTGGCCTCACCTGGGATGTTATGCTGCTATACACCGGCATTAAACTAAAATTACTAGAGGATTATGATAAACTACTGATGGTTGAAAATGGAATTCGTGATGGATTATGTCAGGTTTCCTATCGTTATGGTGAAGCTAACAACATGTTCATGGATGAATTTGACTCCAAAAATTCTTGACAATTCATTACTTTTGATGACGCCAATAATCAATATGGCTGGGCAATGTGTCATCCGCTTTCTGCCATATGACGAATTTGAATGGGTTTCTCCTACCAGTATTGACTTAAAATCACTGAACGAGCATGATCCCTTCGGATATATTTTGGACGTGGTTATTGATTATCCATCTGAACTCCATCACCTGCATAACAATTTACCATTTCTACCAGAGTGTATGCAGCCTACAGAAGCATCTTCAAAAAGCTAATACCACACCTTGGAAATAGAAGACATTACGTTGTTCATTATATGGCATTAAAACAGGCTCTAAATCATGGACTACTGCTGGCTAAAGTACACCGTGTACTGCGGTTCCGATAGTCTTGTTGGTTGAAATCCTACGTTGAATTCAACAATAATCTACGAAAAGAAGCTAAACATTATTTTGAAAAGGATCTGTACAAACTGTTTAATAACGCTATGTTTGGAACAACTATGGAAAATATTCGAAATCGAATAGATATACGCTTGGTTACTGACACTAAGATGCTAGAGAGACTTGTGGCAAATCCTCGTTTTATTGATAGAACTATCTACGGGTCTACTCTAGCCGCTGTTCATATGACTAAACATATCATTTGTTTTAACAAACTTATCTATGTAGGTATGTGTGTACTAGATATATCAAAGACACTGATGTATTACTACCACTATGATGTCCTACTTCCATATTATGGTGCTGAGAATCTAAAGTTGGTGTACATGGAAACAGATTCCTTTATTCACTTAGTAAAAACTAAAGACATATATCAAGATAAGTTAAATTTTATAGAGCATTTAGACACGTCCGACTATCCACAAGACCACATGTGCTACTCAAAAAAGAACAAAAAAGTACTAGGAGAATTTAAGGATGAAACAAGTGGTCAAATCATACGTCGTTTCGTAGGCTTGCGATCGAAAATGTATGCACTCGACATTGCTGGAACAGAAGTTAAAAAATTAAAGGCATTAAACGCAGTGTTGTTAAAAATGTATTACTTTCCGAGATTACAAAAATTGCCTATTCAACAAACACATAACAAGGACACCAATGAATTTTATTACATCACATAACCATAGCGTCTCATCCGTTAAAGTAAACAAGGTAGCCCTCTCACCCTTCGATGATAAAAGAATAGTTGCAAATGATGGTATTAATACGTATGCATATGGGCACTACACCATCAGCACGTAAGTATACTAGAAATAGTTAAGTAGAGCACCCTCCAGCAAAACAGCAGGCTATTGACCATACATCACCATGTAAATTAGTGTATTACAAATACACTTCCCAGGCTCTGTTAGTTTCTAAGTACACAAGACTTTAGTAACATATCTAGTGTGTATGTATACCTATATCCTAAAACCAAGTGAAACAAGGTGTATTTTTACACCCCAATCAATTCGTGTGAGTGTAATAGCCTCTGGCGCGAGATTAATTTCTCCGTAAGTTCAAGAACAATTATTGTAAGAGCGTCTGGCGCGAGATTAATTTCTCCGTAAGCTCAAAAACAATTATTGTAAGAGATTAATTACTCCGTAAACTCGTTCGAGTATGTATGTGTGTAAGTATGTATGTAAGCTTCTAGTTATCCATAATTCTGTGAGTATTAAACACCTTAATATCAAACTAAGTTTCCAATAAGACCTATGCAAATAAAATAGATATTAATCTACCACTTATCACTCTATTACTACATCAAACAGGAATATATACCTTACAAAATCTGTAATCCTAGCAGTTGTGTTAATAATGTCTTGCGTATTAGATTCTACCAGACAACGGAAACAAAAAAAAAGTAGATATAGCGTTACGTATAGTTGAGGGTGCTAACTCCGGCTCTAGGAGGCTCCTCTGTTCCTCCTAGTGCCGGTCCTAAGCCCGGATAAAGGAGGAAGGGCACAACCATTAATTTTAAACCTTACAACTACTCTATTAGTCAGGTGTTACTATGTGTTTAAAGTAGTCAAACATGTGTTTAAAGCAACAGCTCCGTTAAAAATCTCCTGTGAGGGCGAGATTCCCACACACCACTACTAAACTTTCCTTCAGCGTTTCCCATTATTTTGGGGTCGCTGGAGCCATCCAGGCTCATTTTGGTTTTGGCGGGGGATTTAATACCGGATGCCCTTCCTGACGCCACGTGATTCTCGAGATGAAAATCTCGATCCAGGATCGACCGGGATTCGAACCTCAACCTTCTGGGTGGGAAACTAGCAGCCATGCCACTGAGCTAATCACGCTCCCCTCCTCCCGCCCCCCCCATTCCCACACATCAATTGTCTGTTAAAAAACAAGTATATTGAACGGATATAGGCTGTAAGCTTTGAGCTTAGCAACAGCTAAACACCTGAGATGCAGTGCTACTCTCACCAGTTGTTGTTTAAAAAAAAAGACTCACTTCATGGAGAACTGTATCGCTTTATTCTCAAAATAGTAGAATACAAGTAAGACCACTCACAGGCGGTGGGTACGCGTCAGTCACATGACCTTCAGTTATAATGACGTTCTATGCCTAGTGCTCTAGCTCCAGGTTGTTCCATAAGCGGCTATGTATAGCGGCCATCTTGCCCATTAGCGACTGTTCCAGCTTCCCCTTTTTCTCCCTACTACTGTCACCCTTGAGGCTTGGGTTCTAATCCAGTCTCTTCCAAAAAATGTAATCCTGGTTTGAGGACTGTAACGGGGCATGCTCAGCCTCGTGAGGCAAAATTGAGAAGAGGTGGGTTCGATCCCCACATCAGCCATACTAGAAGTGATTTTCCATCGCATCCCATTCCTACTCGTGGCAAATGTCAGGATGGTTCCTAATGTGAGGCCTCGTCTGCTTCCTTCCCGACACTAACCTCCTCAGTTACAACACAATACTACAAACACCAGAATAACACAGGCTATTAGACATATTTTACAAACACCGAAGTACAGGGGAATAATGATCACGATGTCCTATACCCAAAATTAAATAACGACAACAACAATAACAGCAGCAGCAGCAGCAGCAGCAGCAGCAGCAACAAGATAAAACTCAAAATGATTTTATTCAAGAGAAATCTATTTTATTTGTCCCTTGGCTATTGAAATGAAGTGCCACTTAATTGTGAAAGAAGACATTTCATGGGGTTTTAATATTAGATATTATTAATGAAAATTGTAGACGTATTAATCATTCTCACTCCTCTAAAGCATTTGTTTAGAAGCTGATTTAAAGAGGCATAATTTCACCATAAATGTCGAGAAGGTCCAACTTGAGATCCGAACGCCAGAATTTCATCACCCATTGAATAAATGTCAGAAAAAAATTTCAATATCTATTGGGCACCGGATCACTCCACAGTAGAATCGAGAGAAATGTTCCTGAGTACTTGCTCTACTGTGCAAACAATGGAATTGTATGGGATATAGATCAATACAAACGTTACGTATCAATAGCGAGCGGAGTCCATACATACTGTAGCACACTCGTAGTGGCAAGGCCCATTGTGGGTATAAGTTATTAAAGTGAGGGGCACGACAATGTCCTGGTAGTTCCTCGAGGAAGAAAGAGTCGTATGGCTACCTCACTGCACAATTGAACAGTTTCATGACAATGCTGGACTAGAAGTTGGAAAGATAAAGAGATTCCTTTTAAAATAAGATATAATATGCCGCACTGTAAAGTTTAGAAGCCATTCTTTCGTTGGTGTCTCTACAAACTGTTAGTTGTAACTCTTCAGTCAGTCAACACAACTCTGCCTAATGACTGGGTGGGGGTTACTTTGTTAATATGTAAATCCACATTCCTGGAAAAATTGCATGTATTAGTTAAGATCACTATTATACTATATATTATAATGTCAAAACAAGCAATCCTAAATCGCCCCATTATAATACCGTTTTTTAAGGTATTAAAATTTCAAACTGATGCCGTCTTGAATTTTTGAAAACAATTGAACATCATTAGATGTCATTAAACTAAGCTGTGAACAAAGATTCGCTCTTCTTAGCATCATTGCCCTCGGGTGGCCACCATGATGTTTTTGTGTGTTTCAGGATTTTGAATGTCGCATATATGTACTTTCTTAATAGTCCTCTATCACCATGGTAAATTTCAGTTTGATTGCTTAAATAGTTTCAGAGATATTATGAACCGATAAAATTTATTTATTTATTTATTTATTTATTTATTTATTTATTTATCGTATGGCTTTCAGTGCCGGGAGTGTCCGAGGACATTTTTGGCTCGCCAGAGGCTGTAGCTGCTTCTAGCGGACACCCATAGGGTGAGGTGAGCTACAAGTTCCGTTCAATTTCAAGTAGTTCCAACTTTCGCTACCAGATGTCAATGATACCTAGTGGTGAACATTGGAACTTTGATAGAGCGTTCCAAAGAAATCTAACCAAGAAATTTAGCTTCACACAAGTTAAGTCTGTGGAAGGATCTTTTACGTGCCATAAATCTATGATATGGGACCGCCGGCTTTACTTCCCCTCCGAAGGAAGGCATACTGAAGGATTTTAACGCTCTTAAAAAATCCGACGACCTCGGCTGGGTTTGCAGCCGATATCTTGGGCACAGCAGTTCAGTATGCTACCAACTACGCCACCGATAAAACATATTGCATGGACACCATGTTGGATTATTTAATATATAGGCTATAGAATTATATGCCAGCAGATAAATGTTCTACATTTCTAGTACTGGATTAGGACACGAGAAAAGAAAGCCACTTGGGTGCACTGTCGCCATTTTTATGTTCCCATAAAATTCCATTCAATTAGACGTCAAGATATTAAGGTTTGTATAAAGATATACCGAGCCAAGATTCACAGCTCTGGGATGAGTAAGCCACGAGAAAAATACATTTGAATATTTAAATTTGCGTCGCTGCCTTGTTGGTTTTGAGCCCATCAGGATATCCAAAGTCAAATAGGTGAACTTCTGTTAATAGCCTCTATCGATACACAAAATTTCAGTTTAAATGCTGTAATAGATTCGTACAAATATTTCGGATGGTTGCCTTGTTGGATTGTTATATCTGTAGGCCATAGAGTTATGTACCAGTAGATGATTATTATTGCGTAGGTTCTTTATTCATACGTACACTTTGATTGAATTATTAGGACACAAACAATAAAAACGTTATTTTGAACGTTCGAACAGCCGCCATCTTGACGATATGAACTCAATTCATTTAAATTAGATGCCAGAAGATTAAATCTTGTATTTACAACTACAGTACCAAGTTTCACTGTGTTCAGATGATAAAATTGCGATAAATTCTATTGCATTTCTTTTTTTGAAATGATAGCTCAGAATGCATGGACTATTGCTTAGAAACCAATAAAACGAAGCAGGGGAGGTTTCGAATCATCGCCATATGTTAAGAATTTGAGAGCAAGGCTACACTGCTTTTCATTTAGCACTATTATAGACTACTGGGGGTTGCCAATGCAAGCAAACTCAGCAGCGGCTTGATCTGTCCCGTACCATAACCGTCCTCGTTAAATCATGCACCACGACCACGTGGTCAGCTGTAGCAAGTCTGGAGATCACAGGTTTGTATCCCGGCACTGACAGCGGCTATACTTAGTGTGATTTTTCTCGTGGTTTTCTGCATTCCTTCCAGGCAAATGCTGGGATAATACCTTACGTCAAGTCTCGGGGCACCTACCTCATCCCTGACTCTAGTACAGTTACACATACGACTACAGTCATCACATAAATACAGGTTATCAGTTCAACACACACCTAAGTACACGGGGCTGAAGACCAAGTAGTACTAAACCACTAAAATGAATTAACAAAAAATCTGAACTTGACTATGTAATCACATTCCAAATGGATTATACGACATGAGAAAACATACAGGATCAATCTGCAAACTTGATTTAATAATATAACTTCCTAACTATCAATTAATTAAATTCAATATGATAGCAGTCCATAATTTTTGAGTAATTTTTAATTGACAATTTACGTTTTCCAATAGGTCAATCCTCTTTAAATATGGACATTTTGGAAGCTTCATGTGATTGACATATTTTACCTGAGTTAGGCCGTATTATTGATTATTACGTGTATCCACCATCTTGGATTTACACAATTTTGAAATCGTTTATTCACCACGTAAAAATTAGTATTTCGAAACTTTGCAAAAGGTAAAATATTTACTCTGCTGAGGGCACAATATCATAAGCTGCACATGTTCAAGATGCGTGATAATAGGCTATATTAAATCCCTAGATTAGAATGTAATTGAAATATTAGGTTAGCATGAAAAGTGGTGAAAGAGACCTCACTGGCACGAATTACAAGACTATCACAATGAATGATACGTGTGGCTACCATCTTGAATATATTAAATTGTACAAAACCTTGCATAAAGTTAGTACTGTGCAGTGGATTTGCTATTCTGAAGGCGCATGAGCATTGATATAATCCATTAAGAATGGCAGGCTTGCGTACTATTAAATAATTGAAATCCATAACTTATGGTGAATTAAGCAATGACACTTAGTTTTTTGAAGAAGTATTTTGTGAGAGACTTAGAGCATATTTATTATATTGTGTTGTATCACTTAACTATTTACACGTGCATAATATCGCACGTAGACGCAAACTCACAACACAACATTTAGGATAACCTTTTTAGCCTATTTTCGTCATATGAAAAAATGGGCTTATGAGATCACCTTTTGTCCGTGTGTGTGTGTGTGTGTGTGTGTGTGTGTGTGTGTGCGTATGTGTGTGTATGTGTGTGTGTAGGATAAAATATAAACGGCTGGAGTGATTTAATTGAAACTCGGTAAGGACATATTAATGTTTTGTCTGACCCCGACCGTGCACTTCAAATTTCAATAAGTTTCACCAATCCAATCCAGTATGGTGGCTGCGCGAAATATTTCACCGTTATTCTATATCTCCAAAACTATTACAGAAATCACCCTGAAATTCTATATGGGGATAGAGAATGCTAAGCTCAGTTTACCTATGTGCGTTTTAAAAACACGCTAAGTATAAAACCAACATGGCAGCCAAGCGAAGTTACAATATTTAAATGGCATTTTCTCGAGATTTTATCAACTGAACGCAGAGAAGCTTGGGAAGATAAATGTTTATTCAAGACTTAATCTACTAGAATCTGATTCAATTCAATTTTTACATAAGAGCAAGATGGCGACTGTAGGAAGTTTTAAAATTATGTTTTTGTTTGTTTCCTAATCATGTGATCCAAGTGAACGTTTGAATAACTATACGCAGTAATCTTCATCTAATTGTATATATTCATATGGCCTACATATAGAAAAACCAACATCATCCGAAATATTTAGACGGTTCTCAATATCTCCGAATCTATTACAGCAATCAAACTGAAATTTTGTATGTTGTTAGAAGCTATGAACATTAGTTCATCCATGTGCTTTTAAATAACCTGATGAGCACAAATCAAACATGGCGGTGACACAAATTTTCAATATTTATATAGATTTTTCACGTGACCTATTCATTCGAGAGCAGTGACATTTAGCATGGTAACTCTCCATGCAATGCTTAATACATTGGCATCTATTCTAATGTAAGTTCTTCAAACTGGTGGCTGTGCAAAATGTTTACAATCACGTTTATATTCCTCGTGTCCTAAACACCTGATACAAATGTAGGTTAGTACAATGAGCCACGATTATAATATTCATTTGCTGACATTATATCAAGCAATCCAACATGACGTCTATACGATATATTTCACCGATTGTCAATATTTCCGAAATTATTTAAGCAATCAAACTGAAATTCTGTATGCTGTTAGAAGACTGTTAATTAAGGACAAGTAAGTGGCTTTCCCCAATCCTGAAAAACACAGAACATCATGGTGGCGAAGGGATATTCAAATGTTGCAAATACTTTTCCTGGCGATCTAATCACTGGAGTCCAATGAAACACAGCGCAGTGAATATTTACTCAGAGCTTAGTACATAGACTTCTAATGATGTTCAATTGTTTTCAATAATTGAAGATGCATCAGTTCGAAATTTCAAAACCGTATTTTTAATTTCAAAAATTTTAGATGCATTAGTTCGAAATTTCAAAACCTTATTTTTAATTTCTCGTATCTTATTCAGGCGACTGAAAAGATGATTCGTATGCTGGGCTATGATAACAATCCTTATCTAATGGCACTCAATTCTGTAGCTTACTTTTCATGAATCATTGAAACCGTTCATTTGACATTTCTAAAAATTAAACGCTGTGTTTCATTTAGGGCTGTTACTTTTAATCGATTAATTTCAGATTTCGATTAATCGATTAATCGAAACCGAATAATCGATTAATCATCGTAAATAACGATTAATCGATTAATCTATTAGTCGATTAATCGATTAATCGGTTTTTAGAATAATCGATTAATCGGTTATTCGAATAATCGATTAATCGATTAATTGGTTTTTGATTTGTTTTGCCGATTAATCAATGTATTTCGCATTTTTAACTACGCTCTCACAGAATCAACCAACTATGACACAACTTGGTTTCTTAATGCAATCACTCGACATGGTTAGCCGGGGCAGTCCCATGATGGATGATGTTTTTGATTCTTTTAGGGGCTTTGCAACATCATGGTCACGTATCCCCGCGTACTGGGGTGTGATTAAGACTTGTCTGATAACATGTGTCACTGCGATGTCTGTACCAGTGTGTGTATTTGTAATTCAGGTAGAATATGGGTAGGAACCGACCGTGGTCTTGAATTAGGTACCATCCCGGCATTTGCTTGGAGTAGAAATGAGAAACCATGGAAAATCATTTCCAGGATGACTGAGGTAAGAATCAAACCCTCCTCTTATCAGTTTTGCCTCACGAGGCTGAGTGTACACGTTCCAGCCCCCACACCAGAATTAAATTTCTTGGCAAAGCCGGGAATCGAACCCAAACCTCTGTGGAGACAGCTAAGAATGCTAGCCACTGCTCAACGCCTGCTTTGAGGTTTCATTTAACTTCACTCCAAGGATTACCGTGTTGGAAGCCCTTTTTCAGGCTTGCCTTAGAAATCAAAATTTGTTCGCTAATCCTGAAAAAATACTACATGATGTTAATAAATACACTTGGATAACTAGTTTCGATCGTCAAGTGATCATCATCAGATCATTTACACGTAGGCTATTAAATCTACTGTATATGGAGAAGTATGGAATGATAATTACAATATATACACTTATTTATTTGCAGTAGCAATTGAACTACCAAACTAAAGACATTTGCTTTTTGTTGAGATACTGATAGTTATTAAATGGTGCACTTCGCAGTTTGAGCGATGTGTGGTCCGATTTTGTGCACAGCGTGAGGACGATTATGCTGACACAATAACCTGACCATTTAATAACAATCACATAATGGCACTAAGCAAGCAAACTTGAAGATCAATCACAACTACGTATCAGTATCTCAACAAAAAATAACATATCTTTACTATTTGTGCTAGATTAATTACTACTGCAACTAAAAAAGTGTATGTATTGTAAATATCACAACCCATACTAGTCGACACAGATTAATAGTCGAAGTGTAAAGATCTGATGATCGCTTGACGATCGAAACTGGTCATCTAATTGTATTTATTAATCTCATGTAAAAAGTCTTTGACCGTCCGAAAAACATTACATTTCGACTCCAAAGATACAAATGTGACGTCTTACGAACGAAGGTATGTCTAAAGTCAACACTTAGGCAAGTTCGATAGAAACTCAATGATCTCATGGTAGGGCAGTTATAAAAAGCGCGGTAAAAATAGGAAATCTTGTAAATGTAGCGGAAATATTGCAATCAATGCAAAAGACGAGCTGGACGTCTATCTTGGGAATTCACCACCTGACTTGTATACTCACCCTTTTTCAGAGGTGGAAAATGAATAAACAATATATCAAAGGCCCGCTAAACTAGCGACAAAATACTTGATATTCCCCGCTGGAAACATTGTGACTGCAAAGCGGAGCTGCCTCGTCCCAGAAAATGAGTACTTGCTAGTATTTTTGCACCAAAACAGACCGTCTATTGAAATATATTGTCACATTTATTTTTAAATAATGCATCTTGTTTGTGAACTGTTGAAGCCATTGTTTCAGTGTTGCCTATACAAAAACTGTCAGTTGTAACTCTTCAGTCGGTCAACATGAATTTGTCCATTGACTGTGCGGGGTGCAATGTATATAAAATATGAGTAATAAGTAAATGAACTCCTTGAAAAATTACACGTATTCGTTATGATCACAATGAGCCCGGCGGGAGTAGGCAGGCTAAAGCGTAACAACTGTGCGACTAAGGCTCCGCTGAGATATGTAAACTTATGCATAATAGAATTCAAGTGCATGCTCTAATTATATTTTATTTATTATATTGTGTTATTAGCCTACTTTTCACATTTTGCAAAAATGAGGAAAAAGTAGACTTATGAGATCGGGAAAATGTGTGTGTGTCTGTCTGTCTGTCCTTCTGTCTGTCTGTCTGGCTGTGTGTGTGTCCCCCCCCTATCAACTCCTAAACGGCTGCAGCAATCGAAACAAAATTTGGTAGGAGTTAAGATCTATAGCTGAATATCTCACGTCTATATTTGAAAATGATGTCACTGCTACCAACTGCTGAAAAATCGCAATTGAAATTTGAGCTCCATGTTGGATATCTTGGAAGATATGAATGGGAGCTATTTCAAAATTGGCACACGTATAGATAATAATATTGCAGTTTAATTTCCAGGAGGCCATACATGGCAGTGTTGCCAAAATGATTATAAGCCTGCTGATAGGTCCAAACTTTAAATGCATATAACTTCTTCACTATCAATTGAATTTCAACCAAATTTCGTATGTGCTATGTGTACATAAACAGATATTACTGAGCTTATTCTTAAGAGCCACCAGGGCTGCCAACTGTTAATAAATGCTCTCAACTTTTTAAATCCAAATACCCATATATCAGAAAGTATGCAAGCAGACAGCTCTAAACTATGCACACGTATAGTACCTGACATTCTACATTAATTTGGAGTAACTTATATACGTCAGTGCTACCAACATGATTCTAAGCCTACTGAGAGATCCAACTTTAAATACATGTAACTTCTATACTATCATTTGGATTTCAACTAAATTTTGTGTGTGCTATGTGTACCATAACATATATGACTATGCCGATTCTTAAGAGTTACCAGGGCTGCCAACTGTTAATAAATACTGTCTCTATATTTGTTACCCTAATATCAAAATATCAGAAAGTGTGCAAGCCAACAGCTCTAAACTTTGCACACGTATAGTACCTGGCATTCTAGATTAATTTGAAGTAACTTATATAGGCCTACGCCATTGCTGCCAACATGATTCTAAGCCTGCTGATAGGTCTAATTTTAAAATGCATGTAACTTCTATACTAACTAAGGGATTTCATTCAAAATTGACACAACAATAGATCATATTATTTCAGATTATTTCTGACCAATACATGTAACTTATGTCATTGTTGTCAACATGATTTTACGCTCGCTGTTAGATCCAATGTTTAACTGCATATAACCTCCATGCTATCCATTGGACTTCAACCACATTTTGTATTCTGTACCTTAAGAGATGGAACTAAGAATATATTCAGTCACCAGGGCTGCCAACTGTAGTTCTCTATTTGGCTACGTTATGCCAGGTATACAGTATTTCGAACTAATTAGAAATTTCGATATTACCAACTTAATTTCGTCATTATTCTAAATAGATCCATAATATAGATTAATCATTGACATGATTCTTAAATTTTAAGAAAAGTAGGCTCTTTAGTTCGTCGCGGAACTTCTTGTTTTTATTTGCATACACGATCATAATACTCATAAATAATTCACAAACCCTTATTAAACAAAGTAAACTTATACAATGCTCAAAAAAGGTCTCGCATATTGTGATTCAGTAACTTGTTTATTTTGCTATGTGTATGTTATCATATTATACACAATATAGGGTACATACAAAGAAAAACCACACACAATCTGCTTTGCAAAAGAGACAGAAACACACGACGAATAACAAAAGTGATAATGTGGGACTGAGCACACAACCGTCCTTTTCATGTTGGGGCATATCAATACCATGTATGGCCACCACGACCTCTAATCCATGCTTGCAGATGACGTGGCATACTGAGCACCAACGAATACAACGTGGTTTGGGGCAGATTCCCCCACTCTTGGAAAGCAGCTTCAATCAGTTGCTTTTTGTTTGTTGGAGGATTGGGACGGTGCGAAATTGCCCTCTTGGGCTCTTTCCAAGCATGTTCATTACAGTTCATGTCCGCAGAATAGGTAGGCCACTCCATTCTCTGTATGACATGCATCTGAAGGAACTGTTTGACCACCCTAGCTCGATGGGCACGAGCATTATAGTCCACTAGTGTAAAGCCCTGACCCATTGTGGCAGCAAATCCTGTAACGACAGGTTCAAGAATGTTGTCTGTATACACCAGACCAGTCATGTTACCGTGGATAGGAATTAGAGGCGTACGTCAACTGAACATGATTCCACCCCAAAACATGACTGAACCTCATTGCTGTTGGTGGCTTTCCTGGATGAAGGGCTCGTGAAATCTCTTACCCACTCGGAGCATTCGAGTGTGGCGACGTAATAGTGATAGTGATTGTAATAGCGATCTTAACTAACACATGTAATGTTCCTAGGAGTGTTGTTTACTTATAATTCATATAGTTTATACATTGGGCTCCGCCCAGTCTTTTGGCAAGTTCAAGTTGACCGCCTGAAGAGTTACAACCTACAGGTCTTTGTGGAAATTAGGCTAAACCAGAATAAAACAAAAATGTTCCTGTCCTAAATTGTAAACAGCCTTTCCAACAAAAATTGAATAAGATTCAAAAGCATTGCTGAAAACTCCTCGTTTTCTTTTCCTGAAACCCTTCCCAATTTTATTGATGTTTGTCCTTCCACGGTCACTGACTCTTATTTGGTTATTGTTAACATAAACAAGGAAGGACACGTATCTTTACGCAAAATTTAACTTTTGTAGATTTCTATACATCATTCCGAAAATAAGCCTAACTCAACTTAAGCGATGACTTCTCATTCAAACCATTTTCAAAACTTATTTTCTTATCTCGTGTCTACTATCAGTTAATCGATTTTTCGGTTAATCGATTATTCGATTAATCGATTATTTGGTTAAACGGTTAATCGATTAGTCGGTTTTAAGGAACTTTGATTAATCGATTAATCGTTTCCGATTAATTTCAAATTAATCGATTAATCGATTATTAATCGATTAATTGAAAATCGATTATTACCAGCTCTAGACTTTCATTACAGATAGACGTCATTTCGCGAGAGGAGTCTTAGTCACGGATATTGAAAGCTATATATTCTAGGAAATAACTTCTTATTGTAATGTTGTTGGTGAAGAAACAGGTCGTGAACCAAAAGCGATTTAGTATATCACTTGGAGAAACACAAGGAGAATTTTAATGGAAAATACCAGCGGGATATAAGAAAATAGGCTATTTAGTTCTTCATGGAACTACTTGTTTAAATGACGAGATTCACTGTTAATCATAAATACTAACACTTAAAAGACCTAGGACTATAATAAAATCACAAACATAAATATTTGTAATTTTAACTTCAATCTTAGTGATCAGGATCACATAATGACCGCGTGACGGTCGAAATTTGGGGGTAATCAACACAAGCGAATAATGATAAGTTAGGCAGTATTAAAAAAATCAAGACGTCCCAATTAGACCTGGAGTGCTTACAGACGCCTCATTAGTTTATGCAAGACGGGGAAGAGATTGGTCGTTACTAGTTGCGATCGTCCTTCACCATTATCATATAAGTATATCATCAAAGGTTTGGATATTGAGGGCTCACGACACAAACTAATTAAACAAAGCTAGGCTTAAAGGAGCATTAACAGATGGCGCGGACAATACTTTGACGTAGCGCTTATCAATATAGTCCACAGAACAACAAGTAGGGAGCAGCACTATAATGAGCGCGCGCGGAAGCCAACAGATCTCACATATTTCAGTCCCAGGTGAACAGTGAACAAGAGTGGACGCCATATAGAACTCAAGCTTCAAATAACTGCTAAGTTTAAATAACCTTATTCCATTCTAGCGCAGTGTATCATCTGTGTATTCACCACATTGATAGTCTATCATAACCACGGACAATAGGCCACCAGTTTCAATAGGAACGGTTGATATAGAACATACTGTATTATACAGAATAGTGTAGACGACATCATTCCTGAATATAGTCCCATTAATAATTCAATACAACACAGGTTAACAATATCACAACAACTATAGAAGTGAACAATAACATTTGAAAATAAGATTGTCGCGTTACAGAGGTTTACGAACTTATGCAATCTAAACATTGTATGTATAAGTGAAATTCATATACATCGCACTTTATACTGTATTTATTAAGCCTAAGTGAGCAGGATCCGAAGATGATCGCTTGACGATCGAAAAATATCAACCAATTAAATACCCCATGTCTGTACAACCGTGTTATTTTGCGATAAATATCTTACGTAATAATTCTCATGTTAGGGCATATCAATTCTTGTTACACTGCCTAATGTCATTGGCCACAAATTGTGATGACCAACTGGAAAACCTTCTTTCATAGAATTAGGCAACATTAAAACATGCCTTCTATCATTTCAATACTCTGAATCTTACTAAACAATATGAACCGAAGATAGAATTTAAATTATGAAGATCAAAAACGTAGGCTCTGAGTCCTTTAGGGAGCATATTGTTAAAATTTCGAATACTTGTTCAAATATTTAAGTTTAGTTAAGTCCCAAGCTTCACAAGTGTATACTGTGCCCATATTATGTGTTGATCATCTAGTCACATCCGTTGATGGAAAGGATCGCAGAGGTCAATGATCGCCAGCTAGATCAATCAAAGGAACCACGCTGGTGGCGGACACGTTAGGTCAGTCCTGAATTGGCATGTGCAGTACTAACAAGTAACATAGAATCACAAAAAAAAAAAAAAAAAAAAAAAAAAAATAATAAAAAAAAAAAAAAAAAAATAGAGTGAGATTCTTGGATTCTTGGGGAGTGTGACGGGTGAGGGTAAAAGATGGGTGCCTAAAACTAATAATAGCACACATGCAACTACATTACTGAAAGAATTAGTCAAGTTTTCTATAAAATGGGACAGGGAAACTAAAGAATTCTTGCACAATTTATTGCGAAAACGAATACAATAAAAAATTAAACCTCTTCACCAATAATTCGCAAAATAAATTAATAATAATAATAAATTCTGAAATATCTTCGCACTAATTAAACGTAAAGAGTTTTCAAAGAAAACATTAATTCACTAGGGATTGCTCCATCACCTTCAAATAACTTCAAAAATCTCTCGAAGATTAGGTTCAATAACATTCAAATTATTTAAATAAATTATTTCTCTTCTTCAGTTCTCAAATTCATAACATTCATGGAACTCTATAAAGGACTCCGTGTTCCTACTCTATATCTCGTTTATCTAATTATTACCATTTATAATTGTGCCCTTCAGCAAGAAATATGCAAATCACAATATGCCAGCATTGCTCAATTCGGGATTTTCGGGGCTGCGGTAAGTTCTCCCACTCTGTGACTTACATATTTTGGATTAAGTAGAGGATACACTTTCAAAAATAACAACAAAATCAACTCCTATTTTAACACATTTAATTAATCAAAATTATGGCGCTACAAACAATAAAACAAATAAACTACTGACCAATATCATTCTACTTGTTCAAAGTGAACAAGGAATAGCATAAAAATAAAACAAATATTAGATTAAAACACATGGTTTTCTTTAAAACCAACAATTCACGATTATTTTCACTTCCATAAAGCACTTATCTTAAAGTTCCTTATAACTACGAGCTTCTTTGGCTTGATACTTTTCCATAATACTGGTGTCATACTTTTGTACACCTCAAGAATTTATTTTTATCTTTTCTTATCATCAAAACAAATATATAATTACATTTAAAATTACATGTTAATTATTCACTTCAATATTTGGGCATTTCACATGTTTTCAGTATTTACTATCTCTCTCAAGTTTGCAAATTCACTACGGTGATCGGGAAATTACTTGTGTACTCCAGAGTTATAAAGATTACTTGACAAAGTCAAAAACTATGATTACTCCCGAAATCTAGTTACCTTCATAAAACTCGTGGATTTCTATTTCCATACAACATCACAATAGGGATTTTTATTTAATTCACTTGTCTTAAAAGACCCTTATCACATAAGAAAACTACGATCTGAACTGGCAAGCGATAATATCAATCTACAAGGACCTCGGTTCAACGCCCGGGTCATTAACAACTTTAAACACTCACGGTGTATTTAACATTTCTTACAAGACGGTTTTTACCCACCCTCGCTCTATGAGGGTCAGGCCATTATACTCGAGCGTGATTTATGACAAGGAAAGCGGCTCTCTGCCTAACCTACGGTGGCAGCTCTCTTCAATGCTTTAAAACAAACCTTCACATTATTCTCAGTTCTGTGGGGAGACTTGGCTTTCTACTCAATCGTTTTTACTTTCAACAATATTATTGGCTCATAAACCACTCTCGTAATCTTGGCATTTATTAATTATGAAGGGTCCTCGTTGATTGGGGAAGAGTAATACACATTCGACGACGAATAATAAGGGGCTTTAACAAACAGAGGATTCTAGGTTCGAATCCCTTAACATGCCTCGGGAACCATTTCCACCTTAGAGGACTTATACAAGACGCGATTTAGGGTCTAGCCGTAGCTTACAGGACCTACGCTCAATAATACCATACATTTGCTCCCTTTTATAATATAATACACACATGGCCTCCTGATTTACGTCACAATTTAGAGGACTTACAACATATCTCAATTCACTGCAATCAACTACCCTCCATAAGTAACTTACCAAGTACTTTAACTTTTACGCGTTCCTAGCGTGACTTTTTATTTAATTGCGTTCCATTACGCTACCCATTACTTTACGGCCTAATGTCTTCCAAAGAACTGATAAATTCATAGTAACAATTGATACATATCTCAATTCTTGTATTAATCTTTTCCATTGACAATAAATCGCTCCATTTTTAAGAACATGCATTTACATCATGTCTTATACATTTGTTAAGGCTTCAACGCTCTATATTTTTATATCATTCAATTTAATCTTTATTTAGATTTCTTTACCTAGTTATTCACATCATGTCTTCATTCCTTACAAAAGCTCAAAAGCTATTTCTTTCATATAATTCAAATTTACCTTTATGTAAATATCTTTGTTATAATTATTATTATTACGCTTGCTTTTATAACATCCATTAAATACACTGACATTTTATTCCATGCATTTCCTATACAGGATTTATTATTTCACATAATTATTTATTATTTCTTAAAACTTTATTTTTGTTCAGATCGAGTTCTTATTTAGTTATTATTTATTTAAAAACATCCCTTTTATTCAAAACTCCGGTGGAATTTTACACAAAAATTTTCCCGACACCCAAAACATAATGAAAATCTTTACTCACTTGTCTAAGGTCGTTTTCTGACCTTTATTCTCGTTTGATGTGACATTTTGGCCCACCTTCTTGACCTACTCCATATTGTACAAGCTCATCTCATGTACAGACATTTCTTGACACATATTCACTATATTTAACACTGACAACATTTTTAATACACTGGTGTATCCGTTTTGAACACACAATAAAACACTAAAAAATATATTACTTTTAACACACACTTTTGATATATTTACACTTCACAACTTTTGATCACTAGGCCGTCTTTTTAGCCTATCACACGTGACCTCTTAATCTCCCGTCTCCAAGGGTGAAATTTATTCAATGTCGGCTTCCTATCCTGCAGAATACGAAAGTCTCGAATCATCTACTTATTCCCTGGAATAACAATTTTTCGAATCCTGTTCCTGATGATCGGCTATTTCTCTAGCTGGAACGGCTCCTCTTTTAGATCTGATTTATCGATCCTAGCGAAAGTCTGTTCTGATCGAGGTCCCCTCGATAACCTATCGGTGACCTATGGATTTTTTAGCCACTAATACTTCTCGAGTCTTAGTGCTTTAGAATAGTTCGTCTGCTTTCTTGAAAACAATGTCTATAGTTTCCGTTCTTCTTTGTTTATTTTGTTCTCGCACTTCTAATTTTCTGAAATACGTTGCGAACCTTACTCAGTTTTTCCCTGTTCGGGTTCTTTAAAATTTATAAACTGTTTATCTCGCTGTTCCGGTACTTCCGTACGTTATGATACTTTTGGTCGTTTACAGAAAGACCTATCGCCTGAATCCTAAGTTCACAGCCTGCTTTGATTGTATTTTTGGAACTTTTACGGTAACTTTTGCCCTGTCGGACCTAAATCCTGTAACTAGGATTTTCCTAATTTTTCAACACGGCGATACTTTAATACTTCTTCTTTGCAACTCCTTCCGGAGGCACGCAAGTTACTGATACTTCGATGCCCGTGGCTATCGGATATATTAATTATGCGGTGTAATACAGCGTTTCTCCCCTCAAGGAGTACTGGTTAACTGCCTTCGATGTCTGATACAGCGTTACGTTCCCCTCACGGGCTCTTGAATACTGCATATACGATGTGGTGCAGCACTTCCGCTCACGGAATGCTCGTAGACTGCATGTACTGATACAGCGTGACGTTCCCCTCACGGGCTATCGTAGACTGCATGATTGGCTTGGTGAGGCCAGGAGTTTTATACCTTTCAGTCACAAAAAGATAAAATCCTAGTCCTTTTCGTGACCAACTTTTGAACTAATTGTCGCACAATTATAAAAATCATATCTCCAGAAAGCTCGTCTTCCAAACGTAAAATAATCTTCCTGTGCATGGAAATCGATCGTGCATTTCCGAGATATTAATTAATTTCTCGTCCTCAACTGTGTGGGTGGTGCTGTTCATTTTTAATTCTCCCACTCCTTGGGTCCCGGTGAATTCCCAATGACGTATACTTGCGTTTGCAGTTTTCTCCTGTGCAATTATTACAAGGTTTTTCTTTACACAAAAATCTCTAATCCAAAATGATTCACCGTACTGTATCTGTTTTACTTATTTTTATACTCGTAAACGGGTTAAATTTAATTATTCCTGTTCTGACTCAGCAGCGAGGTTGCCATTTTCCTGCAACGTAAGAGCAATTTCCGAGTCAAGCTTCTTCGTCTTACAGTCCAAACTTTCCACTCGTTCTAATAATATCCATGACTGGCTCCTTATAAATGTCAAGAGGCATGAGCTCATCTAAGGAACACCTGGCCCTAGCGCTTGCACAATGTTAGGCTATCATCCTGGCTTGAAATCTCTCTCCGTTCCCTTAGAGACTGTATGATTCTTTCATTCCTTTAACAAATACATGGATTCGACTCCCTTTGAAGCCTATGGTACATGGGTTCATAATATCTATAATATCGGACGTGTTCTATTTACATTCTTATTTACATAATCTATTTTACATTCATTTCAATATTCAAGGTAGCATTCACTGATGCTCCTTCCACAACTGTAATATCCTTGGATAATTATTCCATTGGTTACTAGTTTCTCATACACAAATATCAACGAACAGTTGCTTTACTCCATTCCTTGGTCTGGGGCAGATGACCTCGTAATTCCGCCCCTTAAAACAACAATAACTAACTTCCTTGGTCTACTTTGTCACATCCAATAATTAATCTATAGAACAAGCGATGAAACTAATTCCGATTTAACATATCACATCCTGGATAAACTTCAATAAAGATAATAATTCATACATATCTTCCTCCAACGATCAACTTTCTAATATGTCAGCGTGGTATTAAGAAAAAAGCTGTTCCTCATCCTTAATGTTACCATGAATCATTAACCAACTCGAAAAGTGTGCTTACTTCTTCCTCTAGGCTTAACAATGCCTCAATTAGCATTTTCTTATACATGTTTCCTCTAGGATATAACAAATACTTGCTTATTCAATGTTTTAAAACTGATAATCATGGACATTCATCATCCATCATAACAATAATAATACAATTACGAAAATACCTATCACATTCCTTTTCCAATACATCATCTAGTCTTGACATATTAGTTCATTCGTTACTTCAATTTTATGTTTCCCATGATCCATAAGTCCTCATTAAAATCATCAATAATATAAATTCAATAATGCGCATTAGTTAACATAACATTCCATAATACCACTCGTGACGTCTGTTTTATATAGAAATTGACTTCAAATTCAGATAATATGTATTATATTTTATAACAATACTAGTTTCATAACTCCAAACTGGTATTTCTTTCCATCTGAGGTATATATTCCTCTGTCACAAATACAGATCTTACAAATGTTCATCATAATGAAAATTATTAAGTCCTAGTGTTGCTAGATTTCCTCAATCCAAAATACTAACTTGCAACACCAATCCTTTAAGAACTGACGTTGGATCAAAGCCAACTTAAGTCTACAAAGACAATGCTTCAAGCATAAAGAGATACAAAGCTCTATCCTCACAAGAATACCCTAAATAATATTCGCAGATCGAAAATTAACCTTCTAGTACGCATAAACGTTCCTATAATCCTTTGTTTCTGTCATAATCCTGGCCAATCGATGATAAAATATCGACCTATACAAAGAAACTCGCAAAACTGAACTACAATCCAAATAATCGTAAAAAGACGAAATAAACTAGCAAATTAACTCTAAATAACTATTCGAAGGATGACGATAGCTAAAGAAAAATACTGTTTAGAAAATGGTCAAAGAAGGTGTACAGTATCCAAATAATCATCAACAAATCTACAAATTGATATGGGTGTTCTTTCTACCTTCAGTCTGATATCTACTCAGCTCTGCATGTCCTGGTCTTAATGGTGTTGCATCGACTGGATTCTCTGTTCTCACAAGGTTATCTTCGACCCCTCCTGCATCTAACGTGTTGTCGTGATGGCGGATGATCCTGGGTTCGATAGCCCCGCATCTCTTCGGTTTCAGATGAAACTCGTCAATATCACTTGTCTCTTATGTTCCAGTTGGAACTGTCGAGTCTCTTCTATTAGCTGCTATATCGAAGATCTGGTAGATGGAACTCATAGCTTCAATTTGTAGTAGTATCTGATTATGAAATTTCCAAAAGCGTTGATGGAAATTCATTATAATAATTCTATTTCCATTTCATTTTTATGTCACTCCGGGAATCCACATTTAATTATCTGCTCGGTCTCCCTTCCATGTATTTAGCAATGCATCCTCATCTCCGTCGTAATTGCTGTATTCATCCTCACCAACTCAAATTTATAAGTATCGTTGTGCATTACCAATAATTCGCTGAAGAAATCGTAGTAATTCGCACATAATAAAATTTTGAAATAATTTCAGCTTAGTTTTTGAAAAACTCACGTAGATTTCTAATTTTGTATATTCATATTAGTTTCGAAGTTTAATGTTCATATTTGGATCTTCTGCGTTGCTTGTACAAATAGTTGCTATCATTTACAATATCTTTCAATACGGCATCCACCTTTAGCGTACGTAGAATAATGTCGTTACGAAAATGCACTAGAATGCTCAATATACCGTCGTATTCAATGAATAAAGTTCACTTCAATAATTCTTGTTCGTAGAAATTCACAATTTAGTTACTCTGGTAATTATAATATCGCCGTAATATTCAAAGTTCAGGTGGCACTCAAATTATTTCACCGTCGTTGTTATATAACTTGACCTTGAAGTCCCCAGTTCCTTTATGGTCAATTTTCACGAAGTCTGTGCTCTTCCTAGCACAAAGTAGTACGTCTGAACTCAACCGAGTTCAAAAATGAATAGTCTCGTCTAAGGGACGCTATCTCCCCTCCAAAGTCCTTTTTAGCGCTTTCTTCTCTGATTTCCTACTCGGTGTGCGTGTTACATTAGAAAACAAATTTTGCTGCTACTTCTGCTATACAGAGTGGTCCACCAGCCCCTTATTATTTAGCTTTATGGAACCCAACTAACATTGCATTCTCCAGAAGGTCAATATTGCTCTGCGCTCTGACTGTGTGACAGCAATGTAATTAGGTCATGGGCCTAGCAAAGAAAAACCGACCGTAAACTCTTCCACGCCAAATACTAAGGCCCATTCTACTAACATATGACATATTGCTCCTTGAAATAACACACATACACGTAATACGATCGAATTAATAGCTTACGCCACGTGATCTGTAATAGTAGAAAGTTAAATCAACACCATAAACCATGATTGAAGACTTTAACATGGACTTAAACGTTTGAGGTGGGACGGCCACAGTAACTACTGCACGTTCAGCGCGCGATGTCTGCCATGCATTTGCTGATTTATACAGAGAATACGCTCAAATTGGTAGGTTATGCCACGTGACCTGTAATGGCAGAACATTAAAAAACTGTCATGTAAATTAACGTAACATATCGAAGTGTCGCTCCGGAGGTCTGGGTTCAATTCCCAGCTCTGCCAAGAAATTTAATACTGGTCTGAGGGTTGAAATTGTGTACACTCAGCCTAGTTAGTTAGTTAGTTAGTTAGTGAGATTTTAAGGGGCGGAACTACGAGGTCATCTGCTCCAAACATACAGTAAATACAGATAATTATAATGGTATTGGTTTTACGTCCCTTTTAACTACTCGGGCTTTTAGAGAGCCGGGGTGCCGGAATTTTGCTCCAAAGGGGATCTTGAACGTGCCAGTAAATCTACTGACATGGCTTCCTCGCATTTGCGTACCCTCAAATGCCAGCTGACTGCACCAGGATACGAACCTGCAACCTTGGGCACAGCAAGCGAGAACGTTACCGCTGAGTCACGCAACGAGGCAGTAAATACAGAACGTGTCATATCATTATTATTATTATTCTCGGATAAATATTGAACAATTGAAATTCTAATAGTTATCACGAATAGTATCCATCCATGGTTTTGAACAGTATTTATGGAAAATAACAATTTGCACGAGAGAAGAAACCAACTTTCCCTGTCGTCCGCGTAGATCATGAGAACAAAACTAAGTTGAAATCTTGCTGTACGAGGCAGAGAGGTAATAATAAAATAGTTAAAAAGAATTTAAAATTTCCGCCATTAGATAGCCTTGAACCCGATATCTTCAAAACAGCGAGCGGGCGCGATACTACACGCACACTTTTCCCAAAAGCTCTGAGGCTTTTTATTGCCGCTCTTATGAACGCGTATGGTAAAATATTCAATTATTACAGTTAGATCTTAAGTATTGATTGGAATGCATTCATTCAGTACCTGGCATGTTTTCAAATTTACTTAAAGCAAGTTTCGTGATCGCTTTGCGTTAATAAGGCGAATGAACTGCAAATAATACCCTCAAATGACAACCCTTCGCCATGTTTTATTTCATACTTGTCGTACAAAATGCTAGCGTGTGATACACTTCGGTCATAAAAGCAGGTGTACGGACGAGGATGAACAGAATCCTACAGGATTTTGTACCAACGATCACAACAGCTTCCTTACCAGCAAGTGTCGTGTGATACGGGCTTTTAGTGAGAAAAGTCATGTTAACAGTCTATTGAACTCAATACACTACAGTATTTCCCATAAGTGGATCAATTAATACTATTTATATTTGTCAAACCTAAGAATGAGGATTAGATTAGATTATATCCCGCGGTTACAGAAAGCTTTGACTTGACACAGCATAAGAATGAGGAATGGTTTACAACCCGAGACGTTACAGAGGGCTTTGACTTGACATGTGTGGTGGCCTGAGTGAGACTGAATTTTCCTTTAAACGAAGGTGGTCAACATTTCGAACACTTGCTACCCTAAATATACAGGATACCTTGCTTTCGTTATACAGAACATTATGTCGTCGTCCAACTGGCTACGTACCATCGGATAAGTACGGTCCTTTTCAGGACCAAATAAAAAGTCACTCGTTCGAACAGATAGATATGCGTCCATAATACACCCACAATAAACGACATTAAGAAGAAAAACAAGAAGTTCTCTGACGAACTAAAGAGCCTACTTTTCTTAAAATTTAAGAGTCATGCCAATGATTAATATATAAGGATCTATCTAGAATAATGGCGAAATTAAGTTGGTAATATCGAAATTTCTAATTAGTTCGAAATACTGTATATCTGGCATAATGTAGCCTAATAGAGAACTAGAGTTGGCAGCCCTGGTGATTGGATATATTCTTAGTTCCATCTCTTAAGGTACAGAATACAAAATTTGGTTGAAGTCCAATGGATAGCATGAACGTTACATGCAGTTAAACATTGGATCTAACAGCGTGCGTAAAATCATGTTGGCAACAATGACATACATGTATTAGTCAGAAATAATCTGAAATAATGTGATCTATTGTTGTGTCAATTTTGAATGAAATCCATTAGTTAGTATAGAAGTTACATGCATTTTAAAATTGGACCTATCAGCAGGCTTAGTATCATGTTGGCAGCACTGATGTATATTTGTTACTCCATATTAACCTAGAATGCCAGGTAGGCTACTATACGTGTGGAAAGTTTAGAGTTATTGGCTTGGATACTTTCTGATATATTGATATTAGGGTAACAAAAATAGAGACAGTATTTATTAGCAGTTGGCAGCCCTGGTTACTCTTAAGAATCGGCATAGTCATATCTGTTATGGTACACATAGCACACACGAAATTTGGTTGAAATCCAAATGATAGTATAGAAGTTACATGTATTTAAAGTTGGACTTCTCAGCAGGCTTAGAATCATGGTGGTAGCACTGACGCATATAAGTTACTCCAAATTAATATAGAATGTCAGGTACTAACGTGTGCATAGTTTAAAGCTGTCGGCTTGCATACTTTCTGATATATGGGGATTTGGATTTTAAAACATTGAGAGCATTTATTAACAGTTGGCAGCCCTGGTGGCTCTTAAGAATACGGTCAGTCATATCTGTTTATATATACATAGTACATACGAAATTTGGTTGAAATCCAATTGATAGTGTAGAAGTTATATGCATTTAAAATTTGGACCTATCAGCAGGCTTACAATCATTTTGGCAACACTGCCATGTATAGCCTTCTGGAAATTAAACTGCAATAGTATTATCTATACGTGTGCCAATTTTGAAATAGCTCCCATTCACACCTTCCAAGATATCCATCATGGAGCTCAAATTTCAATCGCGATTTTTCAGCAGTTGGTAGCACTGACATCATTTTCAAATATGGACGTGAGATATTTTCTTAATTTTTGACGTAGAAATTGCCCTTCGATTATATATTATTCGCAGTATTTAATATTAGTAATTAAGGCAATTTAGAATTAGGTATAGATCTTAACTCCTACCAAATTTTGTTTCGATTTCTGCAGCCGTTTAGGAGTTGATAGGGGGGAAACTCACACAGCCAGACAGACAGACAGGAGGACAGGCAGACAGACAGACAGACAGACAGACACACATTTGCCCGATCTCATAAGTCTACTTTTTCCTCATTTTTGCAAAATGTGAAAAGTAGGCTAAAAATAGTACGAGTTCGAACCTACTACAATGCGACTTCGTCGCCGCTACTCTAGCAATTCTTGATTTACCCACCATAGCTACCGAGAACCATGGTGTATTGCTGGCACGTAGCCTATTGAATCTATTCGTAGACACTTCCTGTCCGAACGTAACAAGGTGTCATTCGGAGCTGTGATCGTTTAAATCATGCGTTATATTTGAGGTCATTGAAATAACACTACCACTATCGATTTCTACTATATTCGCGAGCATGTACTCTACAGTAAAGTTGTACTAAGGTCGTAAAGGAGCAGGTACTAATGTTTTTAGGATGACTATGATATACGCGTTAGTTGGGTTGCCTTCTTCCAAAAAAATAAAAAAATAAGGGGCTGGTGGACCACTCTGTATGCATTATAATTTCCAGTACACTGTAGAGTCGTATATTTATTCTACATCGTTTCAATGTGTCTAATTACTTAAGTAATTGCTGGTTCAATTACCCTCAATTGGAGCTAATTATCCAGTCCTAATATTCCTATTGGCTCTTGGTCATGCGATCTCTAGTAGGTCACGCCTCCCGCACGTTTATATATCGCCGACGTGTGCCTCGTTCTTGGTCATCGCATTTCTTTATAAGCAGTAAATTCTTTGACTTCGCAGAGCGTGGTGACAAATCCTTTTTATTTTATTTCTGTCACTGACTAGAGGCGGCATGCATATCTATATATATAAAGCACAATGTTTGTCTGTCTGTCTGTCTGTCTGTCTGTTATGTATACAAATCTACACCGTTTCACCGATCTGAACCAAAATTTGTATACTTACCCTTTGGAACCCTGCGGGTAACCCCGTCAACATTACATTTCGGACAGACCACCCCATGCCCTGCATTTAGGCCCTTTTGCACAAATCTACACCGTTTCACCGATCTGAACCAAAAGTTGTATATTTACCCTTTGGAACCCTGCGAGTACCACTGACCACTTAAAATTTCGGACAGACCACCCCATTCCCTGCATTTAGGCCCTTTGGTCCAAATCTACACCGTTTCACCGATCAGAACCAAAATTCGTATTCTTACCCTTTGGTGCCCTGCGAGTAACACTGTCTGCTTGAAATTGCGAACAGACCACTCCATTCCCTGCATTTAGGCCCTTTGGCCCAAATCTATACCGTTTCACCGATCTCAACCAAAATTTGTATATTTACCCTATGGAACACTGCGACTAACACTGTCTGCTTGAAATTTCGGACAGACCACGCCATTCCCTGCATTTAGGCCCTTTTTGCACAAATCTACACCGTTTCACCGATCTGAACCAAAATGTATATACTTACCCTTTGGAACCCTGCGAGTAACACTGTCTGCTTTAAATTGCGGACAGACCACTCCATTCCCTGCATTTAGGCCCTTTGGCCCAAATCTACACCGTTCCACCGATCTCAACCAAAATTTGAATATTTACCCTTTGGAACACTGCGACTAACACTGTCTGCTTTAAATTGCGGAGAGGCTACTCCATCCCATGCATTTAGGCCCTTTGGCACAAATCTACACCGTTTCACCGATCTGAACCAAACTTTGTATACTTACCCTTTGGAACCCTGCGAGTAACACTGTCCACTTAAAATTTCGGACAGACCACCCCATTCCCTGCATTTAGGCACTTTGGCACAAATCTACACCGTTTCACCGATCAGAACCAATATTCGTAAACTTACCCTTTGGTACCCAGCGAGTAACACTGTCTGCTTGAAATTGCGGACAGACCACTCCATTCCCTGCATTTAGGCCCTTTGGCCCAAATCTACACCGTTCCACCGATCTCAACCAAAATTTGAATATTTACCCTTTGGAACACTGCGACTAACACTGTCTGCTTGAAATTGCGGAGAGGCTACTCCATCCCATGCATTTAGGCCCTTTGGCACAAATCTACACCGTTTCACCGATCTGAACCAAACTTTGTATACTTACCCTTTGGTACCCAGCGAGTAACACTGTCTGCTTCAAATTGCGGACAGACCACTCCATTCCCTGCATTTAGGCCCTTTGGCACAAATCTACACAGTTTCACCGATCTGAACCAAACTTTGTATACTTACCCTTTGGAACCCTGCGAGTAACACTGTCCACTTAAAATTTCGGACAGACCACCCCATTCCCTGCATTTAGGCACTTTGGCACAAATCTACACCGTTTCACCGATCAGAACCAATATTCGTAAACTTACCCTTTGGTACCCAGTGAGTAACACTGTCTGCTTGAAATTGCGGACAGACCACTCCATTCCCTGCATTTAGGCCCTTTGGCACAAATCTACACCGTTTCACCGATCTGAACCAAACTTTGTATACTTACCCTTTGGAACCCTGCGAGTAACACTGTCCACTTAAAATTTCGGACAGACCACCCCATTCCCTGCATTTAGGCACTTTGGCACAAATCTACACCGTTTCACCGATCAGAACCAATATTCGTAAACTTACCCTTTGGTACCCAGCGAGTAACACTGTCTGCTTGAAATTGCGGACAGACCACTCCATTCCCTGCATTTAGGCCCTTTGTCCCAAATCTACACCGTTTCACCGATCTCAACCAAAATTTGTATATTTACCCTTTGAAACACTGCGACTAACACTGTCTGCTTGAAATTGCGGCGAGGCCACTCCATCCCTTGCATTTAGGCTGTTTGGCACAAATCTACACCGTTTCACCGGTCTGACCCCAATTTTATATACTTACCCTTAGAACCCGACAAGTAACACTGTTCACTTTAAATTTCGGACAGACCACACTATTCCCTGCTTTTTGGCCCTTTGGCAGAAAACTACACCGTTTCACCGATCTCAACCAGATTTTACATAATTAACGTTTGGAACTCGACGAGTAACACTGTCCACTCGAAATTTCGGACAGACCACTCCATTTCCCGCATTAAGGCCCTTTTGTACAAATCTACATCGATCACCGATCGAAAACAAAGTGTGTATACTTACCCTTTGGAACCCGATGCGTAACACTGTCCACTTGAAATTTCTGACATACCACTCCATTCCCTGCATGTAGCTCAGGAATTCCTCGGGGTTGCCAGCTTCCTAACTCACCAGTCATGAGCCCTTGAGGGTGTACCAGAAATGGTGGGTCTACACACACCCTGCCTCTTTGAGGGCCTTGAGCAGAAGACAGGAGATATTATGAAAAGGAAAAGAAGGCAGACCCCTCGAAGAATGAGGGTATCAGGAAAGATGAGACAAAGCCAATTAAGGCGGAAAATTGAAAGACTCCCTAGCCCTCGGATACCCTAATACAGTCTGGGTCGGAAGAGAACAAGAGTTGACCAAGGCAGGCTGACAGGAAAGAGAACTGAAATGAGCCCGGCACCAGGAAGTAGAAGCGATGCCAGACTCAGCTGGGGTTCCGTGGTCGCCAACCCACGTCCCACAAGTTGTGAGACCCTGGGGGGTCAGTTGTGAGAATAGCTTGCTGATTCATCGTGAGGTGACTTGAGAGTACTTTCCAGAGCCCGCCGTGTTATCTCCTGCTGTCTATGCTGATGCCAGCACAGGGCCGTTGCGAAACAGTGAGTGGTTCCCGGTCAATCTGTATAGGACGGGGAACCCCGAACGTGTGTCATCATATTTCGTCATCATCTGCGATCATCTCAGGTTCGTGCAGCTTGGACCAATATTCTTTGTCTTTGCCGAGCAGTACGCTCTTTCACTAGACGCATCCAGTTCAGGCCTAAGCCAGAAAATAAGGTTGAGACTTTGGAAGACATCGAAGCTAGACACATGAATTACCTATATCAGTTTTAAAATAACACCATGTTCGTTTAGTAGTCATTTTTTCATTACCTTATTATTATCATCATAAGTGCAAATGACCTAGATGTTACGCACATCATACCAATAATCACAGCCGCATAAAGTCTTTCTCTACTGTGATTTTTAAAATATTTATTTTTGGTTGGTTGGTTCTTAAGTTTAGGGGCTGCGACAACGCGGTCATGTAGCCCCGTGTACTTTGGGTGTGTGTAGAATCTGTCTGATAACCGGTGTTAATTGTGATGACTGTATTAGTGTGTGTTATCTGTTTTTTTTTAATTTAAGTACAAACTGCAACTTCGAATTCTTCAAATAGTTTGTACTTTTGCCGCCAAGCGCCACCGTCAACGACTAATAGGCCAAGTTCGGAACTTAGCTACTAGACGCCACTGCAGTCGGCTCTTGGCAACGGACGTAGACATCTATGAGCGTTGTTTACCTATCCAATTTAGCTTCACACAGGTGTAATTAGTGGAAGATTCAATAACATGCCATAAATCTGACATGGGACCGCCGGCTTTACTTCCCCTCCGAAGAAAGGCATACTGACGGATTTTTAACGCTCTTAAAATATCCGACGGCTTCGGCCCGGTTTGAGCCCGCTATCTTGGGCATAGAAGCTCAGCATGCTACCAAATACGCCACCGAAGCCGCCATATATTTATTTTTATTACAGTACATTGTGTACATTATACGTTGAAGTGTCAATTCAATACCGGTAGTAGTTTCCCTTATCATCCTCATCATAAGAGCAAATGACCTACAGTAGATGTTACGCCCATTACACCATTAATCACCACACACAATAAGTCTTCCTCGCCTGTGAATTTTGAAATATGTATTTCTATTACGGTAGTTTGTAAGTTTGACGTGTCAATTCAACAGTAGTTTTTATTATCATCCTTATCAAAAGGGCAAATGACCTAGATATTACTCCCTCATTGTCTTTGGGGGCAAATGACTTAGATTTTAAGTCCATTATATTTCTAAGGAGACCTTAAAACATTATCATCATTCCACCGGGCGAAGCCGGGTACTACTGCTAGTTACAAAATAAATACAAGTTTTCTCTCCTTTTTCCAGTATTAAATAAAATCGTAGTTCTTTCTCTTTCCAATATATCATCCTCTCTGTCAATCATGCGAAGCAGATTGCTCTCCTCGATGTGTGTTTCCTGTTGCCTATCGACCCCTACATTTCTTTACTTAAATTGTAACGTAGCCAAGATTTCTCGGGCTTGATGTTTCTGAATATACTCGAGCAAGTAAATATGGGCGCAATAACTTATAATAATATTATACACACAATATCATTAGGTTCTCATTAGCTTCTTGATTGAAGAGCAACCTTCATCAAAATATTGGGGAGGATACGCCATATTCAAAACTCAATAGTTATGTTTTATTTATTAACTGCACTTCTTATTGTGACATTGGCACCAGTTCCGTGGCGTGAAATTTATTAAACTGCAGGGTACTGTAGCTAGTAACATAAAGTAGGGAAATATTGACCACCCCATCGAGTGTTCCAGCGAGAATTGTATCGTATCATATCGACGTTTCAATCGCGCCTGCTTTAACAAAGGGAGGGAAGCTAACCAACATTATGGAAATGTTTATGAGCTGATCAGAGACCAATGATAAAACGATTAAACGATTAACCATAACCAGGTAAATAACCCATTCTACGAACATTTAGGTTTGCGTATGCTTTCCATGGAATGGTTTTAAAATTGCGGTCAGATACTCCACATTGGCTATATTAGCAAACATCTGTCTGTTCTTTTGTACATACGTATTTTTGACTTCTGTGATAACGACGAAATATATTGTGTTTCAGAACTTAATCCATCGATTTAATAAACCAATGAGTACACCGTTGTTATGAATGGAGTTATAGTTTTACTGTTATTACTTCTACAAATATATATAAAATTAAAATAAATATTATAATAGAACCCCTGGCACTACAGCCCGTGAAGGGCCTAGGCCTACCAAGCGACCGCTGCCCAGCCATTTGTCCAGTAGATAGTGGGGTGACGCGTGATCAGTGCATCGTGTCCCCTCGGCCGTAATCTTGGTTTTCGTGACCATTCAAGAATAATCAACTCGTACCTTTGCTGTCTTATTTCACAAGAACTGACCAGTAGATCCTGCCAGCAGGAATTCTGAGAAAATGTGGCGAGTAGCATTTCCCACACAGCTCCCTTTCACTCGCCACCCGCAGTGACATCTCCTTACCAAACACTTATTGACAATAAGCTGCTTGACAATGTGATCCCCACTTCCTTTCATGAATGGATTCCAAGAATGGATTCTTCTATTTCTGTCGTTACCGATTCGAATTCAGCTAGGCCTTTCCAGTCAGTTCAAAGACAGTGAGTGAACAGGTCAATTCTAGTGCGTGGTTAGCCAACTGTACAATAAACTGATACGAGTGACGCCATTACCTATGGATAAGTGGCTTATTAGAAGTGGTAAAAAGAGACCCCATGAAAGTGATAGTGCTTGCCCTCCTTCGGAAATAGAACAAGGCTCGAATTTAAACAAAGTCCATTGTTCTTCCGCGTCTACTTCTACTCCCATCAGGATTATTAATTCTACACACAAAGTGAAAGTGCGTAAATATCAAGTCGATTATCTGACATTAGGCTTTACTAGCATTCTTTCGAATAATAATCAGGAACAACCTCAATGCGTTCTTAGTTTAGAGATTTTAGCAAACGACAGTTTGAAGCCTGTGAAATTTAAGAGACACTTGCAGACTAAAACATCCAGAATGTGTAAGTAAACCCTTAGCATTTTTTAAGCGCCACGAGCAACAACTGAAAGGAAATGATAGATTCCTAGAAAAGCACGCAACAGTTCCTAAGAAAGCGCTATGAGCATCCTTGGAGGTATCCTATTTAATTGCAAAATCCAAATCACCACATATTATTGGTGAGAAATTATGTCTTCCTGCAGCCGTGAAAATGTGCGCGATCATGCATGGAGAACAGTTCGGCGAGTGTTTGAAGTCGATACCGCTCTCAAATGATACAGTAACTAGTCGTAATGATGTAATAGCCTCTGACATAAAAAATCAATTGCTATCACGTCGAAGATAGCCTAAAATTTGCCCTGCAACTTGATGAGAGTACTGATATCGTAAACAGTGCCCAGCTTCTTGTTTTTGTACTCTACTGTCATGAAAATGAAATGCACGAGGATTTTCTATTTTGTAAAGCTCTGGAAGAGCGGGCTACAGGCGAAGATATTTTTATCCTACTTTTCACATTTTGCAAAAATGAGGAAAAAGTATACTTATGAGATCGGGCAAATGTGTGTCTGTCTGTCCTTCTGTCTGTCTGTCTGTCTGGCTGTGTGTGTGTGTTCCCCCCTATCAACTCCTAAACGGCTGCAGCAAACGAAACAAAATTTGGTAGGAGTAAAGACCTATACCTGAATATCTCACGGCCATATTTGAAAATGATGTCAGTGCTATCAACAGCTGAAAAATCACATTTGAAATTTGAGCTCCATGTTAGATATCTTGGAAGGTGTGACTCGGAGCTATTTCAAAATTGGCACACATATAGATAATAATATTGCAGTTTAATTTCCAGGAGGCCATACATGGCAGTGTTGCCAAAATGATTATAAGCCTGCTGATAGGTCCATATTTTAAATGCATATAACTTCTACACTATCAATTGGATTTCAACCAAATTTCGTATGTGCTATGTGTACATAAACAGATATGACTGAGCGTATTCTTAAGAGCCACCAGGGCTGCCAACTGTTAATAAATGCTCTCAATTTGTTTTAATCCAAATACCCATATATCAGAAAGTATGCAAGCCGACAGTTTTAAACTATGCACACGTATAGTACCTGACATTCTATATTAATTTGGAGTAACTTATATACGTCAGTGCTACCAACATGATTCTAAGCCTGCTGAGACGTCCAACTTTAAATTGCGTCTCTAAAAGCCACAGTTGTTAAGAGGGACGTAAAACCAATAACATCATTATTATCCAACTTTAAATTCATGTAACTTCTATACTAACTAATGGATTTCATTCAAAATTGGCACAACATTAGATCATATTATTTCAGATTATTTCTGACCAATACATGCATGGCATTGTTGCCAACATGATTTTACGCGCGCTGTTAGATCCAATGTTTAACTCCATGTAACGTCCATGCTATCCATTGGACTTCAACCAAATTTTGTATTCTGTACCCTAAGAAATGGATCTAAGAATTTATTCAGTAACCAGGGCTGCCAACTGCAGTGCTTTATTAGGCTACATTATGCCAGGTATACAGTATTTCGAACTAATTAGAAATTTCGATATTACCAACTTAATTTCGTCATTAATCATTGGCACGAATCTTAAATTTTAAGAAAAGTAGGCTCTTTAGTTCGTCACGGAACTTCTTGTTTCACTTGTGAATTCCTTTTTTATCTCTCATGGACAAATTGTGTTGGTATTGAACCCAACGGTGTTAGGCTGACTGGTGTCGAACCTGGATCTCTGAGGTAAATGAGAACAGACTAGAGATACCAGCAAGAAACGAACACAAGATCTTTTGAGGGAGTTTAAGCTATAAAAACCCATAGAGAAAGTACACATTAAATCACTGTTGTGATATGAAGAAATTCTGACATTATTTGTTAATATAATGTAGAAAATATTAGCAGAATACGGCAGTATTGGGCTGTAAGATGCATACAATTCTGGACTTAGTGCAGAAAGTTAGAACTCTTGACAGATTGTAAATGGGCCTGGAATAGAGGCGTAGTTTCGTGGAGCCATGCCAGTCACTATGACCTACTCATGCTGTCTGAGACAAGGCGGGACGGTGATATATGGGCAAGTGATTCCCCGTTACATAAGGAAAGGTCCAAGGGGGTGAGAAGATGCCAGAATAATTTAATGATTACTCGGGAATGGAGTAACTCAGAGATATGAGGATTGCACCTATGTGAATGAATGGCCAGGAGGCTAATTATCAAGCCGTCAAACATTGAAATCGAGGCAGATTTAATGTAACGCGCATTGACACCGTAGAAATGAGGCCAGCGCCAGAATCGGACCATGTCTTCGGGGAAAAACCAGGGACGCGGCGTGGGGACGCACTGGCAAAGCCAATTAATATTAATTAATTGGCTGATCGATCCTCGAGCACACAGACGGATATGTGATCAGCGAGGCAAAATGGCCCAGGAAAACGTTATTTCAAGACCAGAAAGGTACGGAGAGAGGAGATGAAGCTCCAAGGAAATTTTTGACCTACTTTTTGTCTCCAAACGGATATAAGGTCAGTGGAGCGAACAGTCGGGGTCAGTTGAACCATAGCCTAGTGCAGAGCGCACGCCGCCTGAAGCCAGAAAGGGGCGCGCAGACTTTAGTTTAAGTGCATCAACATATTAACCATGCAGTAAGGCACTAATTAAGAACAATTAATAAGGACAGTCGTACCATACTTTTATAATCGGCAGTACAAGTGATTACTATTGAGTACGCAGAAAATGTACCGTGTGGTGTACAAGTTACGACAATGTCATATTAGGAAATCGTACCTCAGGACGAGGAGATATTATGTGGTATCATAATAATGTACGTGGAACGGTCCAACGTTTTGTTATAAGCAGATCATTCAGGGGGACTGTAAGTTCGACCGAAGGACAATTGAAAGTAGTAATTGTACAAGTACAATGTACAATGGACGAGCGCAATATATAAGCTATTAGTTAGACATATAATAGGATGTCGAACGGCGCAGGTATAAACTTTGTTATGCGAGTGATGAAATTTCGCAGGGATACCACTGTAATTAATGCTCAGGACGATGTGGAAGCATATTTATGCGACATCGGGAAATTTATCTAAGGATAGAAATTGAGAGACAGATTGGGGACCGCTAGGAATAATTAGGCATAGAATCGAGACTTTCGAACGAGATGCGGGATAGTCGTGAAGGGAAGATCTTCAACGCCTGCATTTCTGATATTCTGCAAGGAAAGGTCAACCATTAAGAAGTGTACATAGTGATCGTGTGATTTTAGTGATGGTCATTTAAATATATGTAAAATTAACAGTGTGATAATTGATATAACGTGTTTTGTGAAAAAGGAAGCGACAGCTTCGACATGGAGAAGCAAAGTGCAGTGTGTTTCGTAATGCAAAAATTATGTAAAATGTGTGTGAAAAGTGTGATAATGCCTTGCTAATTTGCAAATGATGGCGGGCATTACTGGAGAAAATGTTTGGTCGGAGCCACCAGATTAACCAATGTGAGTACCCAACCATGATTTTGTAGTGAATGTAGTCCACTGTATGTTGAGTGATTTCAAAAATTATAGAATATGCCAATAAGAGTCAATTTTGGGAGGTAGAACCTCGAGATATTAATGTTGTGTTGATTTTAGTCAAGTTGAGATGTCTTTGTACATCATTGAGTGGATAAATCTTTACCACTAATGTTAAAATGGCAATTGAGTTAAATAGAAAGTTAACGTAACGAACACGGATGTTCGGTTATTGATTATATAAATACGGTTACGTTGTGTCGGTATAGGGGAAAATTGATGTCAGTAATAATAATAATAATAATAATAATAATAATGAGAATAAACGAATACACATCAGGGAGAATGTTTGTAAGCAAAATATATATGCTAATTGGAATACTTGAGTATCCAAGCAGTAGTATTATACGTGATGGGCTAAGCAAAGGAATTTAATATCAGAGTATATTATGATAATGGAAATAAATATGCAAGAATATAGGAACTGGAAGGGTTTAATAGTGACTTGAATCGCAGCTTGTTGAATAAGCTTATAGAGTAATTGATAGAGATTATCTTACTAATTAAAGGACGGGATCATATCACAATGGTCATGGGAGCCAGGTAACCTAATCGACGTGTGAAATCTCGTATAGCCAAGTGCATACAGAGATATTAATATTTGCCACAGCGTATTTAGTGAAGGAAACCCTAGCTCTGTGTATTGCTATGAAATGTTCCGGGTTCGAATCCAGTGGTGCATGGGAGGATAACAATGGACACCTCAGCATGACACCTGATATCGACCGAGAACTAGCTATTGAATAAATTCAGCTCCTGGAAGTGAATTTAGACGGCAGGAAGTTGTACCTGACCGTGTTCTTTAACAAAAAGATGCCGGTTATCCCAATTGGACATGTGTTTGATGGATCTCGTTCCTTCTTATAAACGTCTTGCATACGGCTTAGTTAGATCATCTGTGTTGTGCAGGTCATTGAGACGGCACTATTGTATTTGAAGCCACGTGCTACTGCTTGGAAATAAAAGAAAAGGGACAGAGCGAGGGAGGTAGCAAGTGGTTTGTTACAGCCCGGCGCAGACCCATTGTATACAGGAAGGGCCAGGGGAAGAGATTTTAAACTACCCTTGGAGGGTGACGTTTAGAGTGGAAAGACTTTGAAACCCTGTTTGTAATAAAAGAACCATTGTTGTATTGCATAATGAATTTGTGTGGTTTGAAACACATTGAAAATTAAGGATCATTCTGATAACTTAATACCTGGAAAACTTATGAGTTGTTGAAAGTTGCATTTTAATACTGACATTGTCGCCTATTTCCGAAGGTGGACACTAGATGCCATATGATATGCCCACGCAAGGGTAGCATAAAATCCCACCCGACACAGCGGTAACGGAATCATTGAAATTGAACTCATGACGGCATGCAGTGGAACTGCATAAAGGGGTAGAATTACAAATAACAATGGAGTTGCAAGTAAATATGATGTGCAACTCATAAATTGGTTAATGCATGGTAGAGCATTTTGGTGGGAAGAGAAATACAGAACATAATTGTACGCATAATGTAAAATAGGATGTGTTGAGAATAAACAACTAGATTGTGAAATTAAAGTGGTCACAATAGGTGACGTAAGATTGTAAGTACAGTTGTATGTGTATGTTACCAGTGCATCAGCGCACTTGAGAATGAATTTTATGTTAATCTCATGGTAAATGAATAAATAATCATTTGGATTTGCGAGGATAAAATGCGAATAATAGTGGATTGAAGGAATAAGTTTTGCATTGTTTTGTGTATTATTGTTGGGATTGTGTTTTTGTTTGTGTGAAGCCATGATTTAGAGCTCAATTAAAGTCTTTAGAATAGAATTGTGCCTTATTATTGTAGAGTTGATACCTTTTAGTCTCAGATCAAAAATATGCAACTGCTCAGTGGGTGAACGGTACACGCCTGAGGACTGATGCTAGCTGGAGGCAGAAGCATGTTTTCCATGGAAATTATTCACATGGGTACAGTATATGTACTGATGGGGCGTCGGCATTTACTGGAACTAAAAAAGGTTTTCAGAGCAAGAGTGAGTGCCGTTACTAATTCTGTAATATTCACACATTGCATGTTACACAGGGAGGCATTGGCTTCAAAAGTACTACAACCGGAAGTCAATAAAGTTCTGAACGATGTAATTAGTGTTGTAAATTTTGTGAAAGCAAGAGTTTTACACAGTCGGCTATTTTACATTCTATGCGAGGAGATGGGATCTACACATGATTCGCTTCTATTGCACACGGAGGTACGTTGATTGTCTCGTGGTCGAGTCCTTCGTCGCGTTTTGGAGTTGAAGAATGAACTTCGTAATTTCTTATTGGACAGCAGTCCTACACTCGCAACCCTGTTTCTGGATGAGAAATGGCTTTTAATACTGTGCTACTTGGCTGACGGATTTGAAAAACTGAATGAACTTAACGTGTCACTTCAAGGACGAAATAGTAATATTTTCATTCAAAGGACAAAGTGCTTGATTTTAAGGGAAAACTTGAACTTTGGAAAGCCCAGGTGGACAAAGGTAAAAGTGAGATGTTTCATTGTCTGAATGAATTCCTGGAATAAAATGAGTTAGATATTTGTCAAATTAGTGGAATTGTCGTAGAACACCTCTAAAACCTTGGTAAAAAATTCGAGGGTAGATTTCCACAACCTTCAACTGAGAAACTGAAACGAACGTAACAGCCCAACTGTCAACAGCAGACCAGGAGGAACTAATAGAACTCTCAAGCGAGAGAATACTTCGAAATGAATTTAAGTCGAAGTCTCTTGAAAATTTTTGGGTGCAGATTTGGAATGAATATCCCCTTTTATCAAAAATACAGTGGACCTGTTATTAACCTTCGCTTCAACTTACTTGTGTGAGTCAACATTTTCCGCAATGGCATCCGTCAAGACGAAACATCGGTCTCGGCTGCAGCTGGAAGGGGATCTGCGGGTTGCTGTTTCAAACATCCAACCAAGACTGGATTTACTTTCATCTCAAATTCAAGCACACACATCACACTAACTCCGTAACTGTCTGAGAATCACCAAATTCTGATCCATGTACACTTTTTTTCTCCTGTTTTACTTTTTCATGGGTGAAGAGTTTTAACATAACATTTTTCAAATTCACAGTGAAATGTTGAAAATTGTATATATCATTTCTATTGTCATTTATAAGTCACGAGCTTTCAAATATGAAAAGCATTACTGAACACAGGTGTCACAGCTAAAGAGCTAATTAGTGAAACAAACAAAATTTGCTCAATTCCAATAACTACACGTGCAGCAGTTGTTTTTATTTTTTAAAGAAAAAGTAATACATATGCATGACATTTATTTTTACAAAACGTTGTTGTACTTTGATGTGCCCTAAGAATAATGAATTGTGTGTTATTATTATTATTAATGTAACTGGTAGTTGAAATCCTAATTAGGCAGTAGCATACTCAGTAGATCTTGTGTGATTTTTTTTTGTGGGAAGTAGCCTATGAGAAGTGCAAAGAATGGAAATGAGAAATGGGGGGAGGTCGCTAGATATTTCATGTTCCAAAAGGGGAGCGTGAAAGAAAAAGTTTGAGAACCCCTGAGTAGTGGTTTTTGAGGGGTTCCGCACCCTTCACCTCCACACCCTCCACACAAGATGGCGGCGGCGCGATATCTCTCGAACGCATGGTCGGATTTTGACGAATGAGCAGTCATTGAACTCGGGCTGATACCCCCTTTCCTATGCACAACATATTTCCACCCCAAAATAAAACCTACCCCTACTAGGGGGTGAAATTGTAATTTTTTAGAGAATCTCTCTTTCCAATTGCAACATGTGAGAGTTTGAATGTCGATATGGAATGAAACGTTGTTCTACATAAAGTGCATATGTGCGGTGGATAGCCACTATGAATTAACATGCTTGTTTTCTGTTTTTACGCATGCCCACTCATGGCTTTTGTAAGAGGGTGGGGGAGCGGATCCCTATGGATGGGTTATTGTTGACGAGTCATTGTTGGCGAGGGTCATTGTTGTCGGGTCATTGTGGACGAGTCCTTGTGGACAAGTCCTTGTTGACAGGTCCTTGTGGACAAGTCCTTGTGGACAGATCCTTGTGGACGAGTCCTTGTGGACAAGTCCTTGTGGACGAGTCCTTGTCCCTTTGGACTGATCCCTTTGGACGGGTCCCTTTGGCCTGGTTCCTACGGACTAGCCCATGAATTTATTTAAATTATGTCAAAGGGCCTAACTGCATTTGTGTGTGTTGAATTGACGTTGTTCACCAACCCCCACTACTATAATGTGATAACGATATGAAAGGAAAGTGACGAAATACATGTGAACACGTGTGAGATGACCTTATTACCGTCCTCCTTGTGAAACAAGTTACATCCTGTTTTGGTTCATACGTGAGAAAATGCAAGTTCATGTGTAATATGACCTAACACACAAGTGTACACATGTGCACGTGCACGATAAGAGCTAACAAGTCATAACCTGTTTTGACAGTGGTGGGAATAAGGCTAGAGACATGTACAAGTAGTCAAATTACTCCGGCAGACAACCCCTTTCCTATGGATAACTTATTTCCACTCAAAAATAAAATCTACCCCTACTAGGGGGTGAAATAATAATTTTTAGGTAAAAGTCGCTTTCCATGTCCAACATGTGGGGGTTTGTATGCCAATATGAAATTAAACTCGTTCCACATAAAGTGCATGCATACAACTGAATGCCGCTATGATTTATCATTTTTGTTTTTTGTTTTACGAATGCGCAATTATTTTTTTTGGTAAGAGGGTGGGATTTTTGAATAATCATTTATAGATACGTTTTTTTTTACAAATTAACCAAAGATCCAAAAACTAATAGGTCATCGGCTTTTTAATATCTTATGAACTAAGAAAGCTAGGGTCTTGTATGAGGGGTCGTTGGACTTGGGGTGACGCCCTGTTTTTGAATGTATTATTCATTTTTTGTCAAAAGGGCCTAACTGCACTTTCGTTAATATCTCGCTAACTAATAATCACAGAGGGTCAAGTGAGGTGTCATAGGACTTAAAATGGCCAACCCCTCCCCATGACCAATGAATTTACCCCAAAAAAACAGCAAGGTCATTAACCTAAGATTTTATCAACTAATAATCAAAGAGGGACAAGTGAGGTGTCACAAGACTCAGGATGGCCAACCCTTTTCCATGACCAAAGAATTTACCCAAAATACCCAAAACAGCAAGGTCATTGACCTAAGATTTTATAAACTTATCAGTAGAGAGGGTCAAGTGAGGTGTCATAGAACTACGAATGATTAACCCTTTCCCATGACCAATGAATTTACCTCAAAAATTCAAAACAGCAAGGTCATTGACCTGAGATTTTATAAACTAATAATCGGATATCAACATGTGAGGTGTCATAGGACTTAGACTGGTCAAACCTTTCCCATGGCTAATGAATTTACCCAAAACTACCCAATACATCAAGGTCATCGACCTGAGATTTTATAAACTTATAATCGGATATGGACATGTGAAATGTTTACAGTGAGTGATGAAACATAGCTAGGTAGTGAAAGAATTATTGTAGGCTACATGTACGGTGACTGACAAATCTTTCACCATTGGAACTTGTTTTCAGATCAAACTGCAGTACAGAGAGAGTATAGGTTGTAGGTATGGGATAATAAATGACAAATGGTGTATACCGAATCTGATTTATCGATTCAAGAAATAAGAGTAGACAATCTTTAATTGATTGGTTAAAGAGAATAGCTAAAATCTAAAATGGTGACTACATTGAACTAAACTGAACCAAGCTGAATCAAACCCAACCAAACCGAACCAAACTTAATCAAAAACAAACCAATGGTTTAAGTGTAAAACTTGTGGGTGAATGTGGTCATTGGTAATGTCAGAAAGGAAAGGGATAACGCTCTACCTATAGAGGATAAGGTAAAGCTAGTGCATGATGCTAATGCACACACACAAGTACATGAACCACACACAACTATCCTATGCAGTTATTATGGGTTGACTGTTAAAACTTGCTCAGTGGTTACTGGGACAAGATGGTCGCTACACACAACAAGCTTTAAATACCTGAGGCTAATAATCTTTACACACACTCACACACACTTGTTCTAAACTAAACTGTCTTGCTGGCAGAGCTCACACAGTAGGTAAATGACAGAAATGCTTGGCTAACAGAAATACAATCATTTTCGGTTGTCTAATGTTACCAGCTAAACATTACGTGCTATAGTGGTGAGCACATGTGCCACTTTCACTGGAGATCTTAACTCGATTTCTAGCTCTAAGGCCTAGAACGAATCAAACTAAGAAAAAAGGGTATGGTGACGCAGTGGTTAAACTGTTAGCCTTTCACTAAGGTAGACAAGGGTTTGATTTTAGGTTAATATGCATGTCATAAACAAACAAATAAAAGCAGAGATAATGTTTAAAACTGATTACACTTGTCTCTTTTCAAATTATTACTTAGATTACAAATACAAACGTGGACTGGGTTTGACATACAGTTAATGCTTCCTATCACATACTAGACTGTAAGAAAGCCAAACAAGCAAAAGGCGTAGGTAGAGCAGTGGTAAAATCGCTATGTGTAGAGAAATACCTAACGGTTTTATGAACTGGCAAAGGTATGTCGTATAAACAGTGCAGGATACAATCCAGCAACCATAATTTTTATCTCGTGGACAAGAGAAAACATATATATAGAGAGAGATATATAGAAAGCTTGTGTGTGTGTGTGTGTGTGGGTAGCATTGGTTGTTTGACCAGAGAAAATACGGTGAGGTAGGGTGGGGAGAGGGAGAATTAGCACTTATATATGAATGGAAAATAGATTTTTTCAATCGTTTTGTTTTTCAAATGCAGTGGTAGATAGTCGTTTTTTGTAAAACATTCTTACTTGCAGTAGTAATAAGCCTCTATGGTTCCGCTAACACATAGATAGACTGTATTATTGCCATGGTCAAGCACTCACATTAAGATCATTTACAAAATCATAAAATGAAAAATAAAAAATCTTGTTTTGGAAATATCGTTTTTCAACATACACACAAAATAAATATATAACAAATTTGTAAACAGCAAAATGGAAAATCCATGTTTCCATATAGACAAAATTTAAAAACCTTAAACGGACATTTAAGAAAATATATGCAAATGGGAAATTGACAAATGTGTAAATAAGAAAATGGAAAAATCCATGTTTCCATACCATGAAATTGAAAAACATCAAACTGTCATTTTAAAAAATGCAAATGGAAAATTGACAAATTGCAATGTGTGAAATGTGAAATTGAACAAATGGCTATCATTATTAAAAAAAAACAAGGTGCTCTATGCTTGAGGTGTGAATCAAACCCTCTCTACTTATTTGGACCATTCGAGACTGAGTAGACTAGTTTTAGTTATCATACCACTTTTAAAAGTTTGTGTTAAATCTAGGAATTGAACACAGCTTGTAGGGGGGATCCAAGGTTATAATATGTTAAACAGATAGCCTTGAATGTAGGGTGTGGTAGTTATATAGAGATGAGACGTTTCGCTCAGGGCAGGGAGGCATGAAGATCTGCATCAAACCAGTCAAAAGACTGACGACTCAAACAACAACATGTAGAGCTCACCAAAATAATGTTGTGTAACGGTAAATGTTAGTCAACGAACAGTAATGCATTACTAAAACCCATGACACGATACCTAAGAGCTTTTCTAAAATTATTTTAAAATTCCTTTAACCCTATATTAAACACCCAGTTCACAAGACTCATAACTGCAATGTTATGGCCAAACAAAACAAAATCTATATTTCAAAACAAACAAGTGGTTTAGTCAATGTATACTGGAAAAAGTTTTATAAACACTCAAGTCCACAAAAATAATTAAATTAGTAACTGTCAGGTTGACCGAGTGGTTATGGTGTTTGACTTAAGTTCAAATTTTCTGTACAAGAAAGCAAGGGTTCGAATCCCTTACCTGATATAACTATTACCTCAACATGGCTTGACCACACTGTATTATTGTGTACTCGGTACACAAACCATAGATAGAGTGTATTGTTTAAGGTCACTCTCTATTGCGTACATAGTCAGAGACTATTGATGGTTAACAATTGCATTAATAGTGGTACATAGGGATAGCAATTAAGAAAAACAGACAATACCCATACACTATTTTTATTTATTTAATGTAAGTACTTGTACAATAGTTATATACAAACTACAACTCTCTTTTGTCTATTACTATCTAGTCCTTTTCGATCCACTTGCATAACAAGGCAGATGACTTTGTAGTTCAGCCCCTTAAAACAACAACAACACTACCTCTTGCATAGTCTGTGATGTTGATGACTCTTGAGGCGTGGAAGATGGATACAACATAACTTTTACAACAGGGGTTAAACGTTGCTCAACAAACAATGCACTATTTTGAGTAGAAACATCTTTCTCTTGTACTAACTTATTAGCATTCTGATGATTTTTTGCCAACACCATCAGTGTTTTGTCTGGAGCACTACATTGATGATCACTCACACTTAAAACCACACCATTTCTACTTTTCATATTGCCTCGACATCTTGTTGACCTCTGTTTTGAGCATCGCCAGAATATTATTCCTTTTACATTTTGTCGTCTCTAGTTATAAGAGTAGCCTTTATAGAGTACACGTTGTTTACCTCGGTTAGTTGTAGTAAGTTCCATAGTAGTAACTAACCTGTTAGTATTATTTGCACACTACAAAGGTTATCTCTGTTCTTGTAATAGAATTATTTAGCGTTGGCTTTTTATAATTAATATGTACAGTTAAAAGTGATAGAAAAGTGGTAGAAACGTGGTAGCAAAGTGGTCGACAAGTGGTAGACAATTGGTAACATAGTAGTAGAAAAGTGGTAGGTTAGGTAAATTTAGGTTATGTTAGGTGAGCTGAGGTTAAGTCTTAAAATATTCCCTCTCTTATGTGTTCAAAGCCGATTCACCCTGAACAGTCAGTCAAAACTTTAAATATGTATTTATCATTACATAAAGAATTAAAGCAAACTTAAATAATTATGAATGGCGTTTTTTGTTACTGTTCAATGTAGACAGAATATATGCATTAAATGATAGACTCAACACAAAATGTTTTGATTGTTGACTTGCGTTATTGATAAATTGGTTTAATGTTAGGGGCAGTGCACACTTTCCATGTCGATAATTTATATAGGCTAGAAGGATGGTGTTGCAAACTTTTGATGTGTATTTCCAAATTTCCTGCATAGTCTATTTCATAGAATTTTCCTGTAACTTAAAAGTTCATGCTGATTTTGTCTTTGTGTTTGACATTGCAACTACAATGGTTGATTGGATATTCTTTGTCAACTTTCAAATCATGTAATTCATGTCAGATATGTTGGAATTTTTGTTCATGTGTGAAGCTATCAAGTACCGATACCTAATTGGTTACACAACTGTTTCATAATGAAAATCTTGATCTCTGATTCATTGGAGAACTGTTTACGCTTGTCTGAACCAAGACTAACTGAATACTCACTGCTAAGGTTTAGAAATTACATTTACTCAAATCACATTCTGGTAAAAAAGATCATGACTACTATAAACTGCTACCACTCTTCCACCACTTTGCTAACACTTTTCTACCATTTGACTCTCACTTTTGCTCTTACTTTAAACTGCACATACCACAAACTATCATTTTTATTATCGAGTTAACTTTACTAGAGATTAGTTTATGCTTAACAGTTGACATGGAAGTATCAACGACTAGCTATGGTAAGCCATGTGCTTACTATAAAGGATATGCATATATTGTAAAAAGAACTAATAAAAATGGAACTGTTATTTGGTGCTGTTCGAAACAACGATCTAAAAAGTGTCGAGGAATGATTAAAACAAAAGGCTCCAACATACTTATTTCAATCGATCATCATTGTAAATCTCAAAATAATACTCATTTAAATGGACAAAATACTCTAACCAAGGTAAAAAAGCAAGACCAAGAAAAAAAATAGTGTGGCTCAAGATAGTGCTTTGTTTGTTAAAGAGCATTTATTATCTCCTGAAAAAGACATGTTAGGACAGTCGTTAATGTCTAAGAAACCTCTAACACTATTAAAGACAACTCAAACTATGCCAAAGGTTGTTGCATTGCAAGATGAACAAAAAGGATTAGATAGTAATAGTGATGATGATTATATTGCTGATAATTATATTGATGATGATAACCATGATGATGATGATGATGATGATGATGATGATGATAATGGTTTACACCCAAAAAAATCATTTGTTAAATTTGTTTACTGGAACAATCCCAATAAGCTAATCCAGCGGCTTCAGTACTTGCATACCTGTAAACAGGCTGGTCATACTAAATATGAGGGAGAACTTTTGGATATAGAAAATGAGCTTCGTGATGCTAAAATTATAGTGTAATGAATCCATGTAACCGCTTAAACTATTTCTTAACAATACATGTAATATTTTCTACCACTTTGCTACCACTTTTCTAGTTTGCTACCACTTTTCTACCACTTTGCTACCACTTTTCTACAACTTTTCTGCCTCTTTGCTACCACTTTTCTAGTTTGCTACCACTTTTCTACCACTTTGCTACCACTTTTCTACTACTTTTCTGCCACTTTTCTACCACTTTTCTAGTTTGCTACCACTTTTCTACCACTTTGCTACCACTTTTCTACTACTTTTCTGCCACTTTTCTACCACTTTTCTACCACTTTGCTACCACTTTGCTACCACTTTTCTACCACTATGTTACCAATTGTCTACCACTTGTCGACCACTTTGCTACCACGTTTCTACCACTTTTCTATCACGTTTAACTGTACATATTAATTATAAAAAGCCAACGCTAAATAATTCTATTACCAGAACAGAGATAACCTTTGTAGTGTGCAAATCATACTAACAGGTTAGTTACTACTATGGAACTTACTACAACTAACCGAGGTAAACAACGTGTACTCTATAAAGGCTACTCTTATAACTAGAGACGACAAAATGTAAAAGGAATAATATTCTGGCGATGCTCAAAACAGAGGTCAACAAGATGTCGAGGCAATATGAAAAGTAGAAATGGTGTGGTTTTAAGTGTGAGTGATCATCAATGTAGTGCTCCAGACAATACACTGATGGTGTTGGCAAAAAAATCATCAGAATGCTAATAATTTAGTACAAGAGAAAGATGTTTCTACTCAAAATAGTGCATTGTTTGTTGAGCAACGTTTAACCCCTGTTGTAAAAGTTATGTTGTATCCATCTTCCACGCCTCAAGAGTCATCAACATCACAGACTATGCAAGAGGTAGTGTTGTTGTTGTTTTAAGGGGCTGAACTACAAAGTCATCTGCCTTGTTATGCAAGTGGATCGAAAAGGACTAGATAGTAATAGACAAAAGAGAGTTGTAGTTTGTATATAACTATTGTACAAGTACTTACATTAAATAAATAAAAATAGTGTATGGGTATTGTCTGTTTTTCTTAATTGCTATCCCTATGTACCACTATTAATGCAATTGTTAACCATCAATAGTCTCTGACTATGTTCGCAAAAGAGAGTGACCTTAAACAATACACTCTATCTATGGTTTGTGTACCGAGTACACAATAATACAGTGTGGTCGAGCCATGTTGAGGTAATAGTTATATCAGGTAAGGGATTCGAACCCTTGCTTTCTTGTACAGAAAATTTGGACTTAAGTCAAACACCATAACCACTCGGTCAACCTGACAGTTACTAATTTAATTATTTTTGTGGACTTGAGTGTTTATAAAACATTTTCCAGTATACATTGACTAAACCACTTGTTTGTTTTGAAATATAGATTTTGTTTTGTTTGGCCATAACATTGCAGTTATGAGTCTTGTGAACTGGGTGTTTAATATAGGGTTAAAGGCATTTTAAAATAATTTTAGAAAAGCTCTTAGGTATCGTGTCATGGGTTTTTGTAATGCATTACTGTTCGTTGACTAACATTTACCGTTACACAACATTATTTTGGTGAGCTCTACATGTTGTTGTTTGAGTCGTCAGTCTTTTGACTGGTTTGATGCAGATCTCCATGCCTCCCTGCCCTGAGCGAAACGTCTCATCTCTATATAACTACCACACCCTACATTCAAGGCTATCTGTTTAACATATTATAACCTTGGATCCCCCCTACAAGCTGTGTTCAATTCCTAGATTTAACACAAACTTTTAAAAGTGGTATGATAACTAAAACTAGTCTACTCAGTCTCGAGTGGTCCAAATAAGTAGAGAGGGTTTGATTCACACCTCAAGCATAGAGCACCTTGTTTTTTTTTTTAATAATGATAGCCATTTGTTCAATTTCACATTTCACACATTGCAATTTGTCAATTTTCCATTTGCATTTTTTAAAATGACAGTTTGATGTTTTTCAATTTCATGATATGGAAACATGGATTTTTCCATTTTCATATTTACACATTTGTCAATTTCCCATTTGCATATATTTTCTTAAATGTCCGTTTAAGGTTTTTAAATTTTGTCTATATGGAAACATGGATTTTCCATTTTGCTGTTTACAAATTTTTTATATATTTATTTTGTGTGTATGTTGAAAAACGATATTTCCAAAACAAGATTTTTTATTTTTCATTTTATGATTTTGTAAATGATCTTAATGTGAGTGCTTGACCATGGCAATAATACAGTCTATCTATGTGTTAGCGGAACCATAGAGGCTTATTACTACTGCAAGTAAGAATGTTTTACAAAAAACGACTATCTACCACTGCATTTGAAAAACAAAACGATTGAAAAAATCTATTTTCCATTCATATATAAGTGCTAATTCTCCCTCTCCCCACCCTACCTCACCGTATTTTCTCTGGTCAAACAACCAATGCTACCCACACACACACACACACACACACACACACAAGCTTTCTATATATCTCTATCTATATATATGTTTTCTCTTGTCCACGAGATAAAAAATTATGGTTGCTGGATTGTATCCTGCACTGTTTATACGACATACCTTTGCCAGTTCATAAAACCGTTAGGTATTTCTCTACACATAGCGATTTTACCACTGCTCTACCTACGCCTTTTGCTTGTTTGGCTTTCTTACAGTCTAGTATGTGATAGGAAGCATTAACTGTATGTCAAACCCAGTCCACGTTTGTATTTGTAATCTAAGTAATAATTTGAAAAGAGACAAGTGTAATCAGTTTTAAACATTATCTCTGCTTTTGTTTGTTTGTTTATGACATGCATATTAACCTAAAATCAAACCCTTGTCTACCTTAGTGAAAGGCTAACAGTTTAACCACTGCGTCACCATACCCTTTTTTCTTAGTTTGATTCGTTCTAGGCCTTAGAGCTAGAAATCGAGTTAAGATCTCCAGTGAAAGAGGCACATGTGCTCACCACTATAGCACGTAATGTTTAGCTGGTAACATTAGACAACCGAAAATGATTGTATTTCTGTTAGCCAAGCATTTCTGTCATTTACCTACTGTGTGAGCTCTGCCAGCAAGACAGTTTAGTTTAGAACAAGTGTGGGTGAGTGTGTGTAAAGATTATTAGCCTCAGGTATTTAAAGCTTGTTGTGTGTAGCGACCATCTTGTCCCAGTAACCACTGAGCAAGTTTTAACAGTCAACCCATAATAACTGCATAGGATAGTTGTGTGTGGTTCATGTACTTGTGTGTGTGCATTAGCATCATGCACTAGCTTTACCTTATCCTCTATAGGTAGAGCGTTATCCCTTTCCTTTCTGACATTACCAATGACCACATTCACCCACAAGTTTTACACTTAAACCATTGGTTTGTTTTTGATTAAGTTTGGTTCGGTTTGGTTGGGTTTGATTCAGCTTGGTTCAGTTTAGTTCAATGTAGTCACCATTTTAGATTTCAGCTATTCTCTTTAACCAATCAATTAAAGATTGTCTACTCTTATTTCTTGAATCGATAAATCAGATTCTGTATACACCATTTGTCATTTATTATCCCATACCTACAACCTATACTCTCTCTGTACTGCAGTTTGATCTGAAAACAAGTTCCAATGGTGAAATATTTGTCAGTCACTGTACATGTAGCCTACAATAATTCTTTCACTACCTAGCTATGTTTCATCACTCACTATAAACATTTCACATGTCCATATCCGATTATAAGTTTATAAAATCTCAGGTCGATGACCTTGATGTATTGGGTAGTTTTGGGTAAATTCATTAGCCATGGGAAAGGGTTGACCAGTCTAAGTCCTATGACACCTCACATGTTGATATCCGATTATTAGTTTATAAAATCTCAGGTCAATGACCTTGCTGTTTTGAATTTTTGAGGTAAATTCATTGATCATGGGAAAGGGTTAACCATTCGTAGTCCTATGACACCTCACTTGACCCTCTCTACTGATAAGTTTATAAAATCTTAGGTCAATGACCTTGCTGTTTTGGGTATTTTGGGTAAATTCGTTGGTCATGGAAAAGGGTTGGCCATCCTGAGTCTTGTGACACCTCACTTGTCCCTCTCTGATTATTAGTTGATAAAATCTTAGGTTAATGACCTTGCTGTTTTTTTTTGGTAAATTCATTGGTCATGGGGAGGGGTTGGCCATTTTAATTCCTATGACACCTCACTTGACCCTCTGTGATTATTAGTTAGCGAGATATTAACGAAAGTGCAGTTAGGCCCTTTTGACAAAAAATGAATAATACATTCAAAAACAGGGCGTCACCCCAAGTCCAACGACCCCTCATACAAGAACCTAGCTTTCTTAGTTCATAAGATATTAAAAAGCCGATGACCTATTCGTTTCTGGATCTTTGGTTAATTTGTAAAAAAAACGTATCTATAAATGATTATTCAAAAATCCCACCCTCTTACCAAAAAAAATAATTGCGCATTCGTAAAACAAAAAACAAAAATGATAAATCATAGCGGCATTCAGTTGTATGCATGCACTTTATGTGGAACGAGTTTAATTTCATATTGGCATACAAACCCCCACATGTTGGACATGGAAAGCGACTTTTACCTAAAAATTATTATTTCACCCCCTAGTAGGGGTAGATTTTATTTTTGAGTGGAAATAAGTTATCCATAGGAAAGGGGTTGTCTGCCGGAGTAATTTGACTACTTGTACATGTCTCTAGCCTTATTCCCACCACTGTCAAAACAGGTTATGACTTGTTAGCTCTTATCGTGCACGTGCACATGTGTACACTTGTGTGTTAGGTCATATTACACATGAACTTGCATTTTCTCACGTATGAACCAAAACAGGATGTAACTTGTTTCACAAGGAGGACGGTAATAAGGTCATCTCACACGTGTTCACATGTATTTCGTCACTTTCCTTTCATATCGTTATCACATTATAGTAGTGGGGGTTGGTGAACAACGTCAATTCAACACACACAAATGCAGTTAGGCCCTTTGACATAATTTAAATAAATTCATGGGCTAGTCCGTATGAACCAGGCCAAAGGGACCCGTCCAAAGGGATCAGTCCAAAGGGACAAGGACTCGTCCACAAGGACTTGTCCACAAGGACTCGTCCACAAGGATCTGTCAACAAGGACCTGTCCACAAGGACTTGTCCACAAGGACCTGTCAACAAGGACTTGTCCACAAGGACTCGTCCACAATGACCCGACAACAATGACCCTCGCCAACAATGACTCGTCAACAATAACCCATCCATAGGGATCCGCTCCCCCACCCTCTTACAAAAGCCATGAGTGGGCATGCGTAAAAACAGAAAACAAGCATGTTAATTCATAGTGGCTATCCACCGCACTTATGCACTTTATGTAGAACAACGTTTCATTCCATATCGACATTCAAACTCTCACATGTTGCAATTGGAAAGAGAGATTCTCTAAAAAATTACAATTTCACCCCCTAGTAGGGGTAGGTTTTATTTTGGGGTGGAAATATGTTGTGCATAGGAAAGGGGGTATCAGCCCGAGTTCAATGACACCTCATTCGTCAAAATCCGACCATGCGTTCGAGAGATATCGCGCCGCCGCCATCTTGTGTGGAGGGTGTGGAGGTGGAGGGTGCGGAACCCCTCAAAAACCACTACTCCCCTGCATCGGAGGGATCCTACTCAGCTCGCTAATATACCTGCAGCACATAATGCACGAGGCCCCGATAATGCGCTTCAACGTATTATTACATCAAAGAAGAAGGATTAGTTAATGGGACATCACTGTAAATTTAAAATTCCCTCTTCATGACAAGACAACATATGCCAAGAAAATAAGCTCATAATAATGGCAATACAATATGCAAAAACAAAAAAATCGCTCGAAGTATTCATAGAGGAGATTTGAGTTGCAACGTTATTTCATATTTGATGGGTAATGGTGCATTGAACAGTGAAGTCCTTCTCTTAATGACGGAACCTCGCAGAGACCGCGTGACAGGCGGGCCACTGTACGTAGCAGCCTGTCGAGCAATGCACTGCCACTAGCAGCAGCGTAGCACCCAACTAATTTAACACATTTACAATTTGAACGTATTTAATAATCATCATTACTTACATGAATTACAGGGTAGTTGCTGGAAATACTGTCCTTCATTTTCTAGACACACGTTGTACTGACGAAAAAAGTTTTGGCAAATTCGCTGTAACTCATCCTCCCTACATTTGGTATCAGTTCAGTTATTTCGTTCTCGAGAGCCTCCAGAGTATGCGGATTGTTCCTGTATACATTTTGTTAGAGGTTCCCCCACAAGTAAAAATCGCACGGCACTGAAACTTACGAACACATTTACTGGAAGACTTCTACTTGACAAGATAAGTTTCCATTAGGAAAATCGTTGTTTTGTTTTTATTTATTAGTTTTTAGTTAGTTATTGTTTTTTAAGAGGCTGAACACCAAGGTCAACTGTCTCATGTTTTGTTTTTACCTGACCATGTACACGGGATACGAGATAGGCTACAGTATTTCTCCACAAGTCTTAACTCTGTCACCTAAGGTATCTTGCCAGTTGCGTATGTAATATAAGCTGTGACAGCATCCAGGGCTTCCCGGTCCGCTCTTATGCGAGTTGTCTGGTCGTGATTCAATCGCAATCCACCCGCAGCGTGGAGCCGGCGATGTTCCGTCTTTTAGAGAAGGACCTCACTTTATAACCTTCTCAAAACAAAAGTTTGGTGCTCTTCAGTCGGTCAACACGAACGTACCCAAATAGAGCTGGGTTATGCCCTAATCCTGAAATAAATTACATGAGATTAATAAAGAATGCAATTTATTTCAGGATTAGGGCATAACCCAGCTCTATTTGGGTACATTCGTGTTGACCGACTGAAGAGCACCAAACTTTTGTTTACTTAGGCAACACTGAGAAATGGCTTCAAACCTCACAATAACCTTCTCAGTTCAACAGGGCCCGTACATTACTTTTGTTCTTTTTTAATTTTTCATGCACTAATACAGATATAATGCGATTACTACAGTAATTGCTCTTATTTAACATGGACATCGGCTATTCTATGTCAATTCGTATTAATTAGATTGGCCTTGTAGACATAGGCCATTTCTATTCGTACAGCTTCGACAAAACCATGCCTTAAAGTTGACTTTAGAAGCACAGTTTACTCGTCTGAAGGGCGAAGGTACATTTCAGCTGTCTCTTAGCATATCCCTCCAGTCATCGGGTGTCCCAGTGTAAACAAGGACTGGGGAGAAAGTTATTTGGATCCTGGTCGGTTTTGCTCATCAGAGCGTGGACCTTGATCTCATTTAGCCGTACCTCATATCATTCCCATTGATATACCATGTACATGGAGATTGTGCAGTATTCTTTTATTGTTGCAGCCGACTTATTTAGGAGCTTTGCAATACCATATAATTTGGATGTGGAATCTGTCAGACAATCTGTGTCATTGTGATGGCAGTAGTTGAGTATGTATTTGTAATTGTGACTAGGATTTGGAAGGAGGCTCCCGTGGCCTTATGTTAGGAACCATCCTGATATTTGCCTGGAGTAGAAGTGGGGAACTAGCCTACGGGAAACCACTTCCAGGTCAGCGAAGGGGCTAATAAAACTCATCTCTTCTGAGTTTTGACTCACCAGGATAAGTGTACCCCATTTTTACTCCCAGAGCAGATGTGAATTTCATGGCAGAGACGTGAGTCGCACCTTTGAAACTGGAGCCGCTATAAATATATCCCGAGTTCACAGAAGGTGGGTATAATGTTTTTAGTCAAACCTAATCATACTTTTGTTCTGTTTATATTAATCTACAGAATTACACTAAAACCTGTTTTTCGATGAAAAATGGACTATGGTCGATTTTAGTCGTCGCCCTTCATCTGCTTGTTTGCTGTTATTGAAGTTGCTAAATTGATTTCCATTTCTTTGTCAGTTGAAGTAGAATGTATCACTTCTCAATCAGTAAGTCTTCGACTAAATGCCACTTGAGATCAGTGGTCTTTGTGGCTGGAATGACTATCTGTATTGCTTTCTTAATAGGAGGTTAGTTATGAATTTCTCTCATGGAATGATGTTTGAAGCCTTGTGTCTTTGTAAAAGGGCAAGAAATGGTAGTGATTTCATAATTCAAAATCTATTTTAATATAATCCTGGGATTACTTAATGAGCAATGAAATGTGTTTGGTGGTGATTTTTATATTAAGGGCTCTTAACATCTAGACCAACAGCCGGTGGTCTGTTTAGTTTGCAGTAGTTTTATATAATTGCCATCATTAAATACCATTACGTAAATTATTATGATTATAATAATAATAATAATAATAATAATAATAATAATAATAATAATAATAATAATAATTGTTATTATTGTTTGTGTTTCATGTTTCAGAAGTGTACATTTTTATATTAATCTCATCCAGCCAATATAATTAGGCTCATATTAACGTTTAAGCCAAGGGGCAGATGTCCTAGCTGTTCCACCATTTAAAACTCTAATAACTATCTATCTAGCTAACTAACTAACTAAATGTTTAATCCGACTGAGGAGCAACCTATTGAAATTTCTCCATGTACAACATTTAGCAAAGTGCTATAAGACGATTACTGAAAATGGAACAGGATACAATATTTTGATACTTGGCCTCATGGGTCACAAAACCATAAAAAATGAAATCAATACTTCGTTTTCAATCGTGCAGCAGGCATCAAGTGGTCTTATATCTGCCTCGGAATAGTTCTACCAAGTGAATATCACAATTTATTTATTTTTTATTATTTTTTAGCGTATGGCTTTTAGTGCCGGGAGTGTCCGAGGACATGTTCAACTCGCCAGTTTTGTAGCTGCTTCGAGACGGAACCCAATGGGTGAGCTACATGTACCGTTGGGGAGGAAAGTTGGAATGTAAGGACTAGGAGTTGGAAGGTAGTGGCTGTGGCCTATAGTTAGGGACCAACCCCGGCATTTGCCTGGAAAGAAGATGGGAAACCACAGAAGACCATCTTCAAGGTTGCCGTCAGGGGGATTCGAACCTCCTAACCTCCCGGATTAGAGCGACTGCCAGCAGTCATGCCGTAACGACCACGGCTAACTCACCCGGTAATATCACAATAAACAAAGGCGATGGTGCTAGTATGAATTTCTGTTCCCTAACCTATGTATTTATCGCATTAATATTTGGTGGTGTAAACAGGATGATTTTGATTTAATCTGAATGTTGACCAATATTGTTGTGGTTGTTGATTCATTTAGAGCTTAACTACATCGTGCTCATTCAGACTCGTATACTTGGGTGTGTTTCGGAAAACATGTACCATTGTGATGGCTGCGCTGGCATGTGTATTTGTAGCTGGGTTAGGATTGGGTAAGGGATGGTTTCGCATTAAATAGGTTCCATCCCAACATTTTATTGGAAACCACGGGAACCATGGAAAATCAATTCTGAGATGGTTAAGTTGGTTTTGAACCCACATCTGCTCACTTCTATGTCACAAAGCTGAGTGAAATCCGTTCCAGCCCTCAGATAACATTGAAAATTCTGACAGAGTCAGGAATCGAACCCAAGAGGTAACAGACAAGAATGATAGTGGCTACACAATAATGTGGAGAATTACTCGTTTTTCAATGTGCACATAACATTTTATGTCCAGATTCAATTACGGGCTTATGATGAACATTTCGTAATGATTAGTCGGAAATTAAACTAGCACTGCCTTGGCGAGGGACAAGAAACTGAGCCATTACGTGCTCACTAACCCCAGCTTGAGCGAGGAGAGGAAGACCGAAGACAGGGGACAAGAAGATGAAAGCTCGCCTATGATAGATGGAAGGGCTTACCTTATCGCTGGCTAATAATGTGAAGATGCACTAGGGAATGTCGTTCTATGGCTGCATGGAAGCTTAATCTTCTTCGTGGCCCTGTGGGAAAGGCGGTTGGGAAGGAAGGGGGGAAAGCTATTGTCGCCCACTTCTACCCAGATGCAACATTACGTACGTGTAATTAGTGGCGAAAGGTTTCCAGTGTACTCATTCGTGAAGAAGAATAGCGTTCCTCCGCCAAGAAGTCGACCTAGAGGCCGCATAAATAATGCGATAAGGAAGCAAAACATTTTCTATAACGCTAACAGCATAATCACCGCGTAAACCAGCGTTGGCTGACTTCTTATCTCCGGCTTCCTCTGTATAAACAGCGGACAATCAGAACACACTCACACACACAAAGAGAGAGAGAGAGTACTAGAGCAAAGCGAGCCCCCGTTTAATTAGGCAGGATAGGGTCCATGAATGTTTACATATGCGATAAAACCGGTTTAATATTTTAATATCAGGATTAATATTCACTTAGTTCATTAGAGTGGACAGAACACATTTTACAGTGCACTACAGCCTTCTCCAATTCGCCCACATCGGGTGAGGACACCGGGAGATAGCTCAGTGCTCGGCCATCTAAACTACCTGACCAGGCCTCCTTCACCCTCGCATTCTATCTCTCTATTATGGCTACAAAGAGCCATAAGGAAATTCATTTGAAACCAGAAACACAACTCAATGAAACAAAAAGCATTTAAAAGTAGGAAGGTTACTTAATTAAAATGAAGTAATTCGTGTTATTTTTAATTTGAAATGTACAACATTTTGTAATTTTCAGTTAGAGATAATAAATAATTAATCGCAATATTAAAAATTAATGCCTCACTCAGTAAAAATAGAAATAATAATAACAAAACAACAACAATAATAATAAAAATAATAATTCAATAGGAGAAAATAAAAAATTATCACTCATAGAATGGTCCCACATGAATTCGGTTGTACACTGTATATGAACATAATCACAGGGTCATACATCAATAGATAGACTGTTAACGACTACACTTTCTATATCTTGAACAACCTCCTCAGGCAATGCAGTCCTCGCTACTTCTCTCTGTTGTCTAAATTAATCAAGGGATCTTTCTGGTAATGCAGACCAGAACAGACTCCGTCCCGTAATGTCTCATACATGCTCGATGGGGGACAAGTCTGGTGACCGTGCTGGCCAGGGTGGTTATTGAACTTGGAGAGCGCGTTAGGTAACGTGAGAAGTGTGTTCACGGACATTGTTGAAGGGCCGGAAGAGCATTTCTCCCTAAAGTGTAGGAAGAGGATAGAATGGGCTGGATGATATTTTGTATGTACCCGGCAGTGTTCACTGTTCCCGCAACAAATACTAAAGGTTTATAGACTATGGCTCCCCACACCATGTCGCAACTTAATAATCTGAGCACAGTGTCACTTGGCACGGTAATTACTTACACAAGGCTTAATATACCGGCGTCCAATTTGATTCAATTGTGTTGATACACTCAATATGGCGACTGTGTGAAATTTGAAAATTATGTTATTATTCTTTGTAATCTAAACAAGTGATCGAAGTGGGAGGTTGTTTAATGAACCAACGAAATAACCTCCATCTACTAGTACATACCTCTATGGCCTACATATAAAACAATCCAACATAGCGACCATGATAAGTTAAATATTACACTGGTTCTCAATATCTACGAATCTATTACAGCAATCCAACTGAAATGTTGTGTGTTGATAGAGGCAATTAAAATAAGTTCACCTATGTGATTATCAATAACCTGATGAGCACAAAATTTACATGGTTGCCACTCGAACTTGAAATGTTTAAATGGGTTTCTCTCGCGACTTAATCATCCGAGTGCAGTGAAGCTTAGAAGGTAAATCCTTACACAAGGCCTAATAAAATGGCGTTAAATTTAATTCAATTCAACTTTTATGAAAATTTCAAAATGGTGGATGTGAAAAATTTAGATCATGTTCTATGTATGAGGACTACTAAGTAACTACATATATGTGACTAACAAAAAATCAGATAAACACATAAACAACATTGCGGCTACGCGAAAATCAATTATTTAAAGTTAATTTTCTGGCGATCAAATTGCCCGAGAGGGGTGAAACTTGGCACAGCGAGTACTTTATTCAGAGCTTGGTGTATATACAACTAATGTTGTTCAATTGTTTTAAAAAATGAACGATGACTTGACCTCGGAATTTTGAAAACATTTTTATTTCTGTTATCCTACTTAAGCGATCAAAGAGATGCTTCGTAAAATGAACTGTTATAATGATCATTATGGAATGGCATTGCATTCTTTAGCTCACTGTTCATAATAGAAGCCGTGCATTTGACGTCTCTTAACAATAATTCCTGTGACTCATTATATAAAGATGCCATCTTGACAGGGTGAGTCATAATTACAGATACTGAAAGTTATATGTTCTAGCGCAAAATGTTTCCTTGAAGTGGTGGTAGAAAAACGAGATCAACTGCCCTATTATTTATTTTAGGTAGCGTGAATTGTGGATGTTGTTGTTTCTCATTTTAGGGGCTTGGACATTGTGATTATTTAATCTCATGTGCTTGGGTGTGTGCGAAATTGTGTCTGACACCCTGTGTTATTGTGATGGCTGTACTCGTGTATGTATTTTTAATTCAGGTGAGTATTAGGAAGGAGACGGCTGTGAACTTAAATTAAGAATCGTGTGCATTTGTCTCTAATAGAGGTGGGGAACCAGGGAACATTATATATTTGATTCTCGAGGTTGAGTGTATCCTGTTACAGCCCTCAGACCAGATTATTATTTCTTGTCAGAGCCGGGAATTGAACCCGGATCTCCGGGGTGGCTGTCAAGAAAAAAATATAGATTAGAACGGATATCCATGGATAAACCCGCAGATATCCGCTAAATATTTGGCCATGAGGATGTACTCTAGTTTGCATGACTGTGCGGATAGTGGATCGTTTGGTGTTAATTTGTGGATAGTTTTTAGAATACAATCCTAACTTGTTGAATACCGTTACTAGTACCCGGATGTTTATGACATATCATATGTTTTCTGTTATGTTTTTTTTTATAACAAATGTAAGACGATGATTTAGCCTAAACTAATCTCATTCAAATTACGCCATTAAGCGTAATTAACACTCCGATTTGAAAAGAGTTGCAATTCTGGCTGTATAGTAATCATTTTAGATTTAGCACATGGTATACATAGGTTAAGCCTCCGTGGCTTAGACGGCAGCTCGCCGGCCTCTCACCTCTGGGTCCATGGTTCAAATCCCGGTAACTCCAAGTGAGATCTGTGTTGGACAAAACTGAGGCAGACAGGTTTGTCTCCGGGTAACCCTGTTTTCCCTGTCAAAAATGTCATTCCAGCAACACTCTCCACTATCATTTCATTTCATCTGTCATTCATTTAATCATTGCCTCCGAGGAGTGCGACAGGCTTCGGCAGCCAACACATTTCATATCCTCGCCGCTAGATGGGGGCTTCATTCATTCCCACCCTGACCTGGTCGGTCGACTGGAAGCAGGCTGTGGATTTTCAGTTTCATACATAACCTAAGGGAACGGCTTTCTCCTCAAATGTCTCAATGTGTCTCATTAATACGTAATGCTTTATCTAATAAGTTAAAATTATTGTAATGTCAGTGGATTCAGATAAACTGCGTATGTGGATAAAAGTCGTGCGGATGCGGGGCGGAAGCGGAGAATTTTTTGTTTATCCGCGTGGGGCTCTACATATAGAACATACATGTATTTCACTGATGTTCTATTGAATCGATCATTCGGTAAGTTTATAAACCAGTACCATGAACTAAATATTCTGGTACAGAATTCCTTACTGTTGTGCTCTTGTATTGCAGATAAGCTTCATCGTGTATATTTGGACACATATTTTCAAGTGATGGAGGTGTCTTGCTGTGAGTTACCTTGAGAAACGATGAGAGCTTGGAATACAGTAAGACCATAGTGTGTTACCCGTATTAAATTATTTTTTTGTTTATTGACAAAGATAGCTACGATTGGATATCCACTTGGCTTTTAAAATCCCACTGACCTCGACTGATTTCAAGCCTAGGTTCTCGTTCAAACCAAGTTAACTGGCAGCTGGTGCCGTATGTGTGGCCAACAGTTCACTAGCGCGTAATTCTTCTTAAGAAGCCTAACTTGAGTGTCCATCAATTATCACCTATAAAGACTACAAAGGCGTGCATGAGAGTGTGCTTGGAGCATTCCTAGAGATATGCACAATCCTGAGGAATGTAAGGCACATGTGGGATCACAACTGCCAACTTGCACACAACCGTTTGGGGAAGGAATTAGCTGTGCGTTGAGGAGGATTAGGCTTCCTGGCAAAGCCAGGTTTTCTAGAAACTTGGAAGACGAGTGTATTGGAATCCCACCGTTAGCCGTTTTTGAAATAGTTTTCTAGTGATTCCCATTTTCATCTCCAGACAATATTGCTGGTGAATTTTATGATACCTTTTTATAAGTTACTTATTCTGTTTCATTCAAATTGTCTGATTTACTCCTCTTATGAGGTAGGCAATAGGCAACAGGAAGGGAATTCAACTGTAAAATCATCCGCCAAATATGCAATTCATCTCGACCGCTAAAAACCGTGAAAAAGCAAACCGCTAAAAATGAAGTGTAGAAATTACATGATAGAATAAAATAACAGAACTTAGTTAAAATATTGATGTAGTTCCAAGTATGAAATGGAACAGAATGAAATAGTGATCCTTGATGAAGAATGGTAAGTAGCTTGTTACCCTTTAAATGCATAGGCAATTGTTTCCTCACCCCGTAGGAACGTGAACACTAAGAGGTTAAAATTAAAATGCATAGGCAGTGTTGATTTTTTTGTTTGCATGGCTACACTTAGAGCTTAAGAGCTCCTTTACAGTAGCGCCCTACATGCAATAAGATTAGGGCTTATAAAAAGAAAACATTTCGCTAACATTCACTATATAAGTAATACAGTAATAGTCCAGCAATTATAGTAACAATAGGACGGTTATAATAAAATAATAGTAACAATAATAATAGATAAATTTTATGCACAAGAGTGCATACAAACACAGTATCAGCCTGAAAAACAAACATTATATACAAGAAAGATATTAACGTAGGTAGGTTGTCAGCTATTGCCCTGATGTTGTAACTGAACATAGAAATAACCTTTTAACATAATGCAGTAATCAGATGTAAGAGGTATACTGCTCCAAGAAGCGGGAATAAAAGATGACTTTTGAGAGCTGAAGTGCTTGCAATGTTGACGAACTGTAGTGTTGCCAGATACAGGGATAGCCTACAGTATATGCCTTACGTGTAAATACTCCTCGTAGGTATTCTGTGATGAATATTTGTTTGTTTTCATATAGGCTGAACCAGTGTATTTCATAAAGAGGCTCCAGAATGCCTGCCGAAAGTCGTCAACATTTTCGAAACGTCTTTTTGTGACTTTCTAGCAGTACAGTTATTTTCTTCGTACCTCATTTCCGAGGCAACTTTCCGTGTACTTTCCCACAACCACTAAAGTAGGTTTTTATATTTTTGTTACCATTAAGCAATAGACATAAGAACGACTTTTAAGAAAGTAAAACAGGCAATAGAATCACGGGCAAAGGGGCATAGAGGTACTGCAAAATGGTGGCCTCAAATGAAATACGAGGAAGTATGTGGCACTGGGATGTTTTAAAACCCAGAAAATTCTATAATTCCAATTTCTCACTTCAATACATTTATTATTATAAATATTACCTTTTTTCGAAACTTCTTAACATACAAGGTTGACATTTTTATAAGTACCGGTAATTAAATACTCCTTATAACTAGAGCCTTGCGTAGATAAACAAAACATTATTCGCACCCACCCCGCATCCACACGACTGTTATCCGCATCCGCTCCGCATCCACACGACTGTTATCCGCATCCGCTCCGCATCCACACGACTGTTATTCGCATCCGCTCCGCATCCGCTCCGCATCCGCCCGATTGTTATCCGCATCTGCCCTGAATCCACACGACTGTTATCCGCATACGTTCTACATCCGCTCCGCATCCGCACGACTGTTATCCGCATCTGCCCCGCATCCGCACGACTGTTACCCGCATCCGCTCCGCATCCGCACGACTGTTATCCGCACCCACCCCGCATCCTTACGACTGTTATCCGCACCCACCCCTCATCCACACGACTGTTATCCGCATCCACTCCCCATCCGCACGATTGTTATCCGCATCTGCCCCGCACCCGCACGACTGTTATCCGCATCCGCTCCGCATCCACACGACTGTTATCCGCACCCACCCCGCATCCATACGACTGCTATCCGCACCCACCCCTCATCCACACGACTGTTATCCGCATCCGTTCCACATCCGCTCCGCATCCGCACGACTGTTATCCGCATCTGACCCGCATCCGCATGACTGTTATCCGCATCCGCTCCGCATCCGCATGACTGTTATCCGCACCCACCCCGCATCCATACGACTGTTATCCGCACCCACCCCTCATCCACACGACTGTTATCCGCATCCACTCCCCATCCGCACGATTGTTATCCGCATCTGCCCCACACCCACACGACTGTTATCCGCATCCGCTCCGCATCCACACGACTGTTATCCGCACCCACCCCGCATCCATACGACTGCTATCCGCACCCACCCCTCATCCACACGACTGTTATCCGCATCCGTTCCACATCCGTTCCGCATCCGCACGACTGTTATCCGCACCCACCCCGCATCCATACGACTGCTATCCGCACCCACCCCGCATCCACACGACTGTTATCCGCACTCACTCCCCATCCGCACGACTGTTATCCGCATCTGCCCCGCATCCGCATGACTGTTATCCGCATCCGCTCCGCATCCGAACGACTGTTATCCGCACCCACCCCGCATCCATACGACTGTTATCCGCATCCACCCCTCATCCACACGACTGTTATCCGCACCCACCCCTCATCCATACGACTGTTATCCGCACCCACCCCGCATCCATACGACTGTTATCCGCATCCACCCCTCATCCACACGACTGTTATCCGCATCCACTCCCCATCCGCACGATTGTTATCCGCATCCGCACGACTGTTATCCGCACCCACCCCGCATCCATACGACTGTTATCCGCACCCACCCCTCATCCACACGACTGTTATCCGCATCCGTTCCACATCCGTTCCGCATCCGCACGACTGTTATCCGCACCCACCCCGCATCCATACGACTGCTATCCGCACCCACTCCCCATCCGCACGATTGTTATCCGCATCCGCACGACTGTTATCCGCACCCACCCCTCATCCACACGACTGTTATCCGCACCCACTCCCCATCCGCACGATTGTTATCCGCATCCGCACGACTGTTATCCGCACCCACCCCGCATCCACACGACTGTTATCCGCACCCACTCCCCATCCGCACGATTGTTATCCGCATCTGCCCCGCATCCGCACGACTGTTATCCGCATCCGCTCCGCATCCACACGACTGTTATCCGCATCCGTTCCACATCTGCTCCGCATCCGCACGACTGTTATCCACATCCGCTCCGCATCCACACGACTGTTATCCGCATCTGCCCCGCACCCGCACGACATTTATCCGAATCCGTGGACCTTACACTAATATTTTTAATTTATTAGATAAACCACTAAGTGTTAATGCAATACAATTAGACATTTGAGGAGAAAGTCGTTCCCCTAGTCTATACAGTATATGTCATGTGCTATGTTTAAACTGAATGTTATACGGCCAGAATTGCAACCCTTTTAAGTTTGGAGTGTTAATTATGCTTAACGACATAATTTGAATGAGATTAGTTCAAATCATCAACTTACATATGTCATGGAAAAAACATAACGGAAAAAATATGATTTGTCATACACATCCGGGTCCTAGTAAAGATATTCAACAAATTCGGATTGTATTCTATAACTTAAACTATCGGCAAATTTACTCCAAACATTATCCGCAGCTTACCCGCTATCCGCACAGTCATGCTAACGATATCCACACGGCGAAAACTTTTGCGGATATCCACGGGTTTATCCGCGGATATACTACTCACCCGCGGTTATAATTTAACACAGCCGGTTCTCAAAATTTGAGTTAGTTTAATTTTGAAAGATGGAAACGTTCTAGGGAATGCTGTTAAACTTACGGCAATATTTAAAAGAAACGATGTAACTGAAAAAAAAAATCAGCATTAAAGCAAGAGGTGAACCTTGAAGAACATCCCTCGAAATTTTCGATTAGTTACTGTAGACAAAGGACAATAATACATTACGTTGAAAGTGAACATAGGAATTTCCGGTGCCCCGTAAATCAAACATGCTACTGATGTTTTTGTTTGCCATTTAATGTTGACAGCCCTGAGTATGGTATTCCAACAGCTTTCCCAGCCGAGGAAGTCGAATTTTTGAAGAGCGGTAAAAATCGACTGCACTCTGAGACGTACGATATCGGCTAGTACACGATCTCCCGTATCACATTTGGTGATTGTAAGACGTAATTAATCAATTCTCAGTCCTAGGTGACCTAGTTGAGATCTGTGTTTCACTGCCAGATAGCAGTGTTAAACAGAACGTTACTGTGGCAACAGCCAATGACCATAAGCTATCAGCGGAAGACTGTATAGTCCAGCCTAGGGTTCATTGAATCCAAGATTTTTTCCAGTCTCTAATCATAAAAAATTATTACCCGTACTTTCCAACGTGATGAAAATAGGAAAACTCCGAGGAGTGGGGGAAATCTGATGTCCCCCTCGGGCAATCCACCGAATTCATCACTGCATGCAGAACGATCAATTCCTAACCCCACAATTGTTAATGCGTCCGGAATTCAGTTGCTCACGTCAGGTCGTTCTAACCGAAGAGTAAACCGGCTTCATGAATATAACAGTTTAAACAGAGCCTTTGTTCACCGCTGGCTGTATTTCATTTACATTGTCTTCGGCTTGGTAAAGGAACCAATGTTTATAAAAGTGACTTGGACGAGACAGGCGCCGTTTCCAGACATGTAGATTAGAGGATGTAATTATAACTTTAATCATCGTATTTGGTGAGATGTGCAAATGACTAGCAAATTATTTCGGAAGTAAGATTATACGTGAAACTGCTTTCAGCATCTCTCTTGCTTCCTGTATTGTCAAGACTCTATTATGGGCTGTAAGCATACAGAAGGGCAGAAGCATTGCTAATGCGTTTAATAATATGCAGCAGTGTTGCCAACCATAGGGAATTGTCCCTACGTGTGGGAACCTTTTGCTGTTTTCATTACTACGAGTATGTAGAGTTGTACGTACAAAGGGATTCATGGAATGCAACTCAAGACGTAGTAACCTATCGTCAAATACAAAAGAAAATAAATGAATAAATTAGAAACTACTACATTTGGATGAATGTAACTTCTACTTTAACATTGAAGACACCAGCTAAGTTCTTTAATCCATCTCTAAGTTACAAACACCAACCTGACTATTTAGTAACCAACACAGATTCTCACATTAAACAAGTAAATTTAAAGTTTTATGCCTACTAACAATACCATGACAAAAATCATATAAAACTAACAAATCCTTACAAGTTACACAAGATTATAACAAACTTATGTGACTAAAATATTGCATGTATTCTGAACACCTTAACTCACATATTCGTAGACATAGCCTGAGTGTAATGGATCTAATCCTGATCGCTTCAGGATGGAAGCTGGTCACCCAAGTGTATTAATTAATCTCATGTAATTTTTTCAGATTCAGGGAACAACACCGATAAAATTGGGTACAATCGTGTTGACCGATTGAATATCATTTACATTTCGTTTACTACTGCAACACTGAAAAATTGCTTCCGACACGATAATAATAACAGATAAATAACAATACGGTAATAATAATAATGTTATGGTTTTACGTCTGTTTTAACTACTGCGGCTTTTAGAGACACCGGGGTGCCGGAATTTTGCCCAGAAAGGGATCCTTAACGTGTCAGTGAATCTACTGACAAGGCTCCCTTGCATTTGCGCACCCTCAAATGCCAGCTGACTGCGCCAGGATTCGATCCTGCAACCTTGTGGAAGTACGGTAATAAAATAGGACAGTGCTTCATAATTTAATACCAATAATAGTTCCGTTGCATTTCTAATTAGTTTATTCCAACAAATGGCATGTTAATTGATAGATATTTAGTATTTGGCGTGTTACTCAATCATATTATTTTCCGCTGTGTAGGGATTTTTAGCTTGAATGCATGGACATTCAATATGTTCTTTAGGGATGTGAAATAATTTAAATTGGCAACGCTGGTGTGCATGTCACCACTCTTAAGCCGTGCATGCGGCACCTGCCCGTCATAAAACTTGAATGCGATAAATTCATTTTTATTAATGCTGACATTGTTTAACCGACCGTGGTAACCACGCTCGCTAAGGAGCAGCACATGGCCATGAACCCCGCCGTCTGCTGTTCTTCGAATGGTTCTTCTTAGTTTGAAATGTTCAACTCCAATCAAAAGCCGGGAAGGTATCTTCTTTAAGGCCAGCGCCTCTAATTTTTAATTCTTAGCCCAGTTCCCCTCTCTCATGAGGTTTGACGTGAGGAAGGGTATCAGTTCGTAAAAACACCACTAAATTCATCGCATCTCATCCTCAACCCGGTTGAAATGTGAGAAATAAGGGGTAGACAGACAACGTTGATATTGTTGTTGTTGCTTCAACTAAAATACGAACGTTGCTATTCCTATATTGTGAAGCTTCTTATACTATTGACCTCCAAATAGATTTGCTGTTATCCAGCGGCGTAGCCACACGCGTTAAATAGCACTTCACGACCACGATGGTGAGCTTAAGCAAGTACGGAGATTGGAAGTTTGGATCCTGGTGCTGACAGTGGCTACGCTCAGTATGGTCTTTCCCAAGATCTTTCCACATTTCCTCCAAAAAATAGTTCCTCATTTCAAGACCCAAGGCTCAAACTGAGACACGCGAAAGGAGCTTCCTGACCCTGTAAAACACCACGAGCGTTACAGTTAGTGGCCGTGTACCTTCACATTAAACTGATTTACTGGTGAAGACGGTAATAAATATAGGGCAGAAATTCTCGGTATTCTTCAAAGATTTTACTGCACGAAGGAAGCCAAGGGTAAGCATTAATTATCGCATTATGTCTCCGCCTTGACTCTAATAAGTAGAGCCAAACACACTAATACGGTCACCACAAAAACACAGGTTAACAGTCAAATTATGCACACACTGAAATGCATGGGACTGATGACCAAGATTAAATTTCAAAAGTCGGACGTTGGGTCACTTTCCACGGAAACAAATATAGCCTACTTGATGCTAGTCTAATATACAGGAGCCTATTTGTTCTTTAGTTGCTTTCAGGCAGTTATCATACCAGTTGGATAAGTTTTATATGTAAGCTAATCGACCGAGCCAACCATGGTGTAATATAGGTATCTGCTATGAGAATTTCATTTTGAAAATTCTTCTTTGCAGAAGTTCGTTCCTTTCATAACTCTGTTGGTCCTGCCATCTTTAATAATCAGATTTTAAAAGTCGGAAGGCGTAAGGAACATAGATCATCACCACACCCGCACTAAACCTTGACTCAAAATCGATTCTTACGTCTTCCTTCCTCACAGAGCCAGATCTCCAGGCGGAGACATAATGCGATAATTAATGCTTCCCCTTGGCTTCCTTCGTGCTGTAAAATCTTTAAAGAATACCGAGAATTTCTGCCCTATATTTATTACCGTCTTCACCAGTAAATCAGTTTAATGTGAAGGTACACGGCCACTAACTGTAACGCTCGTGGTGTTTTACAGGGTCAGGAAGCTCCTTTCGCGTGTCTCAGTTTGAACCGACGTTGAGCGGCATACAAAAGTGCTTGAAATTGATCCGTCTATTGGCTGTACAGCTCCCTTTGTTCCTCGCGGCTAGCTGATAATTGTCTCTAACAGCCCTGCTGCTTGTGTCCTGTGTGCTGCCTCCTTGTAGGCCTGGCGCTTTCTATCTTTACGAATCCCCAATTGTTTTGTATCCAAAGTGACGGGGAACGATTTGTGGTGCGTAATAATTGAACACAAGGACGACTTTTAAAACTAAAAGCTTAGGAGTGGCACTTCAATTATTGTAAAGCACGAGAGGAAGAAGAATCTAATGAGGATTGGTATATCTTTGTTGAGAGGAAAGTACAAACGTTTTCATCTCCTTAACATTCTAGAAAAACATCCATTTAAGAGACACGAGAAAGCGCAAGTCAACTTACTGAAGTACTTTTCAATCAACTCATTTTTGGGGTCTGCTTGGAAACTTATTTGTAAAATATTCTGCAGGGACAAAATAGAGTACTTGATAGCATACGGGGAAAATGGTCTTTATGTTCCGCTCCTTAAATCTGTTTGTGTATACTTTTGGGCACTCCTATAACAATGTAAGACATCTTGTGCACAGGAATTTAAAAATTCTTGGTATGGTCTGGTAAGGAGTTCTCCAGCCTAGTCATAATGCTAAATGGGAACCTGCTGAATGCTGTGGCAGGAGGAGAGGAAAGGAACTGGGCACCTTACCGCGCATATACTCCGGTTCAGGACGCCTGTTTAGTGATCCCTTGACACAGCCAAGGACTATAATCAGGTCACCTACAACCCGAGTGGATATGGCATTCTTTGAGTGAAATGCAAATATACCTTTGCACTGGAAGTTGTCACCTTAACATCCGATTGGTAGGAATGGCACGAAACTAAATCAAGTTTGACCAAAAATAGTTTCATTCTGTGGTCTGGCAAAACACACCAAAATTTCGAAAATAAAACAATCCTATTTATAAGTTGGATACTGGTATTCAACTTATTTCAAGACTAGCCCTTCTACTCAAGGTCAGTGCAGCTTCCACACGCCATTGTATGTAGATATATTATAAACCCCCGTACGTACAGTGTCAGATCAACTTACGAACACTAAAGGTATCTACTTGAGCAAGAATATACTCTTATTGATGCTTTGAATACCAGAAATGTCTGATGAAACTTCTCGAAATGAGCAGTATGAAGTTGTATGATGTCAGAAGCACGTCCGTTCGTATTGCTGGCAATGAGACAACTGCTTGCCTCCACTATAAAGGCAAAGAATTGTGACAACACAGAATGAAAATGAAAATCCACTGCCTGCTTCCAGTCTCCGACCGGGTCAGGAATGGAATGAATGAAGCCCCCATCTAGCGGCGAGGATATGCAGTGTGCCGGCTGCCGAAGCCTGTCGCACTCCTCTGGGGCAATGATTAAATGAATGACAGATGAAATGAAATGATAGTGGAGAGTGTTGCTGGAATGAAATTGTGACAGGGAAAACCGGAGTACCCGGAGAAAAACCTGTCTGCCTCCGTTTTGTCCAGCACAGATCTCACATGGAGTGACCGGGATTTGAACCACGGACCCAGCGGTGAGAGGCCGGCGTGCTGCCGCCTAAGCCACGGAGGCTACTGACAACACAGAATAATGCTGCTTATTATTTAGGCCTATATCCAACAGCGGTAGCTACGCTCGCATACGCGCAGCGCAATATAAAACTACCTCGTGTTCTAACCCGGACCAAATCCATGAAATACAGTTTTCTTTTCATGGTACCTTGTTTCACAAAAGAGTAAATAGATAAAAGGGAAAGTCTTGGCCTACTGCGGAAAATATAAAATCCTGAACAAGCAATTTCTGCTGCGATGGCAACAGAATGACAGGCGTATCCCAATACCACAATTCATGATCATTTTATGGCAGTTATTCGAGGTTAAATCCTAATATATTTGAGGTTAAAACCCGTCCTGGTTACAAAGTATTGATAGGTCCTCCCTGAAAGGTTTATTAAGATCGCTGGGATTGATTAGACGCCAGTCCTGGACAAACTGACAGGCACACAGAGACACAGACACTATCATTTTATATACATAATAATAATAATAATAATAATAATAATAGTCCCACGAGAGAAAATGGAATGCGGATTAAGAGGAGAACAGCGGACCTCTACTCCTTCACTGACAGGTTCACTGATGCCGTACGGAAGCGACGCTTGCATTTTTATGGCCATATCTACAGAATGAACAGCGACAGACTAACTAAGAGATTATTCAAAGTAATAAACTGAAAGAAGGTCAAGATAAAATGGCTAGAAGAAACTAAGGCGGACCTCCAAGAAATGAATATCACAGACGACATCATAGACAATCGTGGAGCTTTTAGGACAAAGGTAGCCAACCATAAATTTAGGGAGAAACCCATAAAGAAAACGGGAAGGAAGTGGTCGACAGAACGCAAGATGCAACACAGTGCATTCATGAAGAGATTTTGGGAAGGTAAGGAGGCGAAAACCACCAGGCCAACTAACAAGTTCAAACGCGCTCTTTGAATGGGCATAACGACGAAAGAAAGAATAATAATAATAGTAACAATAACAATTATAATAACGTTAACACGATTAACGTATCGCATTTTCACTTTTCTCCTCCTAGACAAAAAGACAGAGTCTGGTTCAGTGGGATAGAAAAAGATTTTCACGAAGTTGGGATTTCATGTATAGATATCCAGGAGCTTGACCAGCTTGTGGGAAAACTCTCCAAACATCGGAGTTTCTAACCTAAGTTGACGATGAAAACTGGAAAGGCGTCGACAAACGAGAGAGGGGAACAATACCGTCTGCGAATTCATTCATTCATTCATTCATTCATTCCTTTATTTGCAATAGGGGGTGTGTCCCCCGGTGGCAAATTAGATATACATAACAAATAAATAATTGTACATAACAATTCACTAACAATTATACTGGAGTATTTACACAATTAGTCAGTCTTTTCTTAAACACACCTATATGTTTGGGAAAAGGCTCTAAGACTGCGGCAGGTAGAGAGTTCCAATTATCAATGGCACGGTTTACGAAATAATATTTACCATAATCTGTTCGCTGTGGTCGGCCCTTAACTTTGAAAGGATGATCGCCCCTACCCATGTAAGTAGGCTTTCCCATACGTTTGCTAAGCTCACCCCATGCTGGTTGATTTGTATACGTGTTGTGCATAGCGCAGAGTCTAGAATTCATCCTCCTAGCCTCAAGTGATTCCCACCCAAGTTTCTTTAATGGAGGAACACTGGGCTAATTTGAAAGCTGAAAGGAAACAGTTGATATGACGAGGTACGTGGCCTAAACGAAACAAGAAAGAATAATCATAATAATAATAAGGCACGAATATAATGAAAGGGACAGAGAAATAACTGAACTGAATTCATTAGACAAAATGCCGCTGAGGTTTTCGTACCCTTTAATGCAGCATAAACATCGACTTACTATTACACTGAGATATTTAAAACAACAAACTATAAAGCATCTTATACCTAAACTTAACATTTAGGATTCATATACTGTACATAGGCCTATATATATATAACGCGCCGGTTCCATGGTGCAGGGGTAGTATTATGCCTAGGACCTAGGAGTCCCGAGGTCGATTCGCGGCTGTTCAGGGATTAAAAAATGACTCGAGGGCTGGAGTGGGGTGTACTCAACTTCGTGAACGCAACTGAGTAGCTCGTAGGCTACGATACGAGAGGCAGCAACCCTGTTCAAAAAACCGGTGATTGCCACCTGAAGGGACACGTTACACTGACTACATGTCACTCCGCAATCTGCAGACAATATGGCTCGTAGCGTCACTTGGCAGGCCAAGGCTCTCAATGCGCTGCAGAGAAGAGGTGGGATTGATTTCCACCTTAGTCAACCTGGTTTACCGACTTCTACGCCATTCGAATGCCGGGATGGTACCTAAATTAAGGCCACTCTCACCTCCTTTTCCAATAGCAATAATAGCAATAATAACATAAAGCAATTAAGAAAAACATTAGTGTCATAATATGAAATGCAATACCTAAATATACTTTAACTTCAGTGGCTACCATTCTTGACCGTCACCCCTGAGGTCCGCGTTCAATTTCCGACTGTGCCAAGAAATTAAATTCTGATCTGAGGGCTAGAATGGGGTACACTCAGTCTCATGAGGAAGACCTGAGAAGAGGTGGGATTGATTTCCACCTCAGTCAACCTGGTTTACAGACTTCTACGCCATTCGAATGCCGGGATGGTAACTAAATTAAGGCCACTATCACCTCCTTTTCCAATCCTAGTCTCAAATACAGTCTCCAATCAGAATAATGCAGGTTATCGAACAAATTACACAAACCCAAGTACACCGTGTCTGCACGTCCAGGCATTCCCTATCTATGTAATGGCGCGACTTATCAGTTTCCATACCAACCCCTCACGTTTGTCGTTTGTGTGCATAATTTGCCTTAAGTCTGAATTTTATAATAATAGTTTGACAGAAGAATGACAGATAGCAACTGGGTCAGATGCCAGGAACTGTTTCATAAAATCGTGATCTGGTAGGCCTACACCAGAGTGTTTGACTTTGTTCTATCAGCGTATGATTCTCATTAATCATTCATCAACACGTATTTTAATTAACTTGATGCATATTTGGTGTTAAGCCTCCGTGGCTTAGGCGGCAGCACGCCGGCCTCTCACCGCTGGGTCCGTGGTTCAAATCCCGGTCACTCCATGTGAGATCTGTGCTGGACAAAACGGAGGCAGACAGGTTTTTCTCCGGGTACTCCGGTTTTCCCTGTCAAAATTTCATTCCAGCAACACTCTCCACTATCATTTCATTTCATCTGTCATTCATTTAATCATTGCCCCGGAGGAGTGCGTCAGGCCTCGGCAGCCGGCACAGTTCATATCCTCGCCGCTAGATGGGGGCTTCATTCATTCCATTCCTGACCCGGTCGGAGACTGGAAGCAGGCTGTGGATTTTCTTTTCATATTTGGTGTTAATATTAAATTGAATTAAAATGAGTAGCAACAAATCGAAAAATTGACCAAAATAATGAAGTGGAGCAAGCTAAAAATAATAAAATAATTTGGTACAGTAATGAGTGCTGGGCTACCAGCTGAGGTACTTGAGTGCATAAAGGCACAAGGTCATGTGGCTAGGCAATCTATATGTTGATTCATGTAAGAGGCCTTGCGATATCATGGTCATGTAGCCCCGTGCATTTCGGAGTGAGCGGAATCTGTCTGAGAAACTGTTTCATTGTGATGGTTGTAGTTGAATGTATATCTATAATTGAGAGAGCTAACGCGCTACCTCGTGCCTCGCTAGTATCATAGAGCTTGGGTTCAAATCCCACCACGGCCGTTCTGAAAATGGTTTTCGTGGTTTTCCATTTTCACCACCAGGCAAATGCCGGGACGGTTCCTTTCAATAGGTCCACGGCCGATTTCCTTCCAATATTTCTTCCCTGACCCGTCCTGAAAAGAAAAGTACATGGTCATTAGCTGCATTAATAAAATTATTGTTGTAATTGAGACTAGGATTTGGAAGGCGGTGGCCGTGGCTTTAAGTTAAGGAACCATCCGGGCATTTGCCTGTCGTAGAAATGGGAATTCACGGAAAACCATTCCTAGGATAGCTGAGGTGGGAATTGAACCACTTCTTCTCAGTTTTGCCTCACAAGGCTGAGTGAACATCGTTCCTACCCTCAGACAAGAATTAAATATCTTGGCAGTGCCATGAATCTACTTTACTTTACTCAGTCGGTCCTCTTCTACCGGTTGGTGTCGAGGTGCCATGAATCGAACCCAGCATATTACTATATTCTATATTACTGCTAATGTTCATTATTGTAGCTACAAAATACTGTGAGTTATTCAATTCCATATACTTAATATCAGGATGGACACTGCGCGTTTTCATTAGAGTGTGATTCGTATGACTATTTAAGAAAGTAACCTACAAAGTACGATCTTCTTTCTAAGTGTTGTTTTAGTTTTGCAATTATAATCTGAATGATTCATTCCAGCCGCCATCTTGAGAATTTGGAGTCCCTCTTATTTTGCTTTGGGCATACAAAGCTACATTTAAATTCTACCCTTTTTCAATATTTTACCTCTGAATCATAGAGAGTTATTCATTTTTTAAATGTGAAGTTTCGGGATGGCCACTGCACGCTATATTCATTATGGTAAATGTATCAGTAAGGCTACTGATGCCTCTTACATAATACTGCTGGCCTACCAATTGTTGTCATATTTGTGCTATAAGATCCTACTGTACTAGAGTCATCTTGACTGCATGGAGTCGTAGTTCGTTTGCTTTGGAAAATGAGGTTCTACCTCATTACTAAATCTCGTTATTATTGCTTTAAAATACTAAAAGTTATAATTTATTTTGGAAGTTCAAGATGGCCACTGTGCACTATATTCAGTGTGATAGCCATTTTGCTAACGCAAGCGAGAACCTTTGTATTATACTCATTTCATGGCAAGATTTGTCTTAATTACATGAGTACATTTCGAATTGCCGATTTGAATTCACTGCCATATAATCGTCACATTGGTAGCAGTGGGCCCTTATATAATATATTACGAATCCCAAGTACTGTGAGCATTAATTCATCGGGTCATTTGTTATGGATTATAATGCTTGCATGGGTCGCACGGCCACCATCTTGAAATTATTTTACTGATGACCTTTTAGTTTGTGCCCCATACGTTTTCCAAGTGAAGGCTTGTTTTTCCAGAATTTTGTACAGATTCGAAGATTATTTTAGTTGTAATTCTCTACCGGGTGAATGAGCTGCCCTTAATAATAATATTTTATGCAGTCCAACTAACGCGCGTTGTCAGGTAGGTCAATATAACCCTGCTTGCACCCCGTATGGTACTAATGCACTGCAAGCATATCCCGCGAGCAATACTGAACACTATTGTTTCTCCTTCGTATTGGTTTGTAGTCACATCGAGGTTAAACTAATAAGGATCAGTATCGTTTGCAGCACATGCTTGCAGTGCGCTAGTGCCATACAGGATTCAAGCAGAGAAATATCGACCTTCCTGACGACAAAGCTCGTTGGGCTGTGTAAAACAATATTATTAGGGGCAGTTGATTCACCCGGTATAAGCGTTGAACAATTGGGTGCCCACCAATTTGTATTTCTTAAGATGGCGGCAATATGAAACATGGCATGGTGGTGTCCTATACACATGTTACCTCTGTACCAAATTTGATTCAATTCGGTTTCGTAGTTTGGAATTGATAGAAGGGGGGGGGGGGGGGGGGGGGTTACACACACAGACGCGCATATTTAGCCCGGTTTGATCCCGGAAGCTAATCAAGTAAGCTTTCTGTCTGAACACATTGAATTTTCAGCTCATCTTGGATGACGTTTATAATGACCAAATACTGTATACCCTCTGTTTATTTTCGTCTGTCTATCTATCTGTTTGTTTGTTACGGGTTGGCACCAAAACTACTGGAGGGAATGGCATGAAAATTCGTATATAAGTGGAAGACACCGGTAAAATAAAACTAGGCTAAAATGATTCATGTAATAGAAAGGGAGAGGGTTAAAGGGAAACCACAAATGTCGCTAATAAGGCAATTGCGCAGTCATTTGACATGATATGACCCGGTGTGAAGAGGACTACTATATAGGTCGAACATAAATTCCCCTCGATTTTCCTTAATTCCACTCGGTCCTCCAAGGGGCCCATAAATGAGTTCCTCAACTCCACTCAGGCTTTGGCAAGGGGTCGACAAAGGGGTTATCCCCAATGACGTAAACAAATATCATATCATAACCCTCCTGCTCGCATACCAAGGGCCGGGTCAAACACCTTCTGCAGCGCATTTCCTGTCCATATTGTTATTTAAAACAGTGATTAATATCTAGTTATGTATGTATTATGTTTATGTCTGATTTAACGAATGAGCGGACTTGACTTCAGAGCGCTTGACCGATGGCGTGGTGGTGTTCGCAAGACATTGTTGTGCCATTGGTCAACTGCTCTGATGTCAAGTCCGCTCATTCGTTAAATCAGGCATAAAGTGTTTGGCACATTATAACTTATATGGCAGAAAATACAAGTGATTTAAAATTAATCATAATATTCTTTTAAATAAGTCTGCCGAGTTTTCTACAAATTTTATCCATTGTTTTTAACATGTGAATAATTAAATGCGTGTATGTTTTTTAACCTAGTCAGACATTATAAAATTAAATTTAGATAATAATAGGTGTATAATTTGTACCTAAAACATACTTTCGTTATCAGCTGCGGATGCTGAAAATACCGTTTTCCAGCCTAGACCGAAAAAATCAGCTGCATTCCCACACAACAAATTAGTTATGAATTCTAACTCCTATAGAGCTAGGCTTGTTTACCGTAACAGCTATTCGGATTTAAGATATCGTCTGCACACCACTTTTTCTATGCAATCATCTCGTATGTTTTTATCAGTTTACAAGTGATAAGAAATTGCTAAATGCGGAGTAGACTAAGTAACAAAAAAAGGTTAAACAATTCTACTCTATGTTTTGAAATTAGCTGTTTCACTTATTTTAGTAAACTTAAAAATGTAAACACTGAAGCAGTGGTTATTGTATTGCTGAAATATAACTGACCACGGTAGGTTATTTTGAGAAGTTATACTTAATTTGTTATCATTTTTAAAAATCGTGTTTACCCTCCAGGGTGGTGGCTCCCAGGGACTCAGCGAGGGAACTCACCCCTACCGCCTATCCAGGCAGTGTCCTAGAGCTGGGAACATTTAATCGGAAGGGATACAACTGGTGAGGTGGGATTAGCACCTCGCCCAGGCGGCCTCACCTGCAAAGCGAACAAGGGCCTCATGAGGGAAGGGAGGGGAAGATTGGGATGGATAGGCAAGGAAGAGGGAAGGAGGCGGCCGTGGCCTTACGGTAGGGACCATCCCGGCATTTGCCCGAAGACGAAGTGGGAAACCACGGAAAACCACTTCGAGGATGGCTGAGGGGGAATCGAACCCCCTCTACTCATTTGGGCCACCCGAGGCTGAGTAGACCCCGTTCCAGTCCTCGTACCACTTTTCAAATTTCGTGGCAGAGCCGGGAATCGAACCCAGGACCTCCGGGGCGGCAGCTAACCATGCTGACCGCTACGCTACGGAGGCGACTGTTATCATTATTAGAAGTTATATTAGTTATATTAGAAGCATTGATTATACTCAATGGTAGAAGTGAGCATGGAAGACTTGTGTCGTTCTAAGAATGCATAAGGATAAAGAGACCGCGACCGAGCGGACTGTCGACTACTACGAGCATACAATAGGATAGAGAGGGCGCCAGCTATGCTTCTACCAGCCGACCGTGGGGCCAAAATAAGATCAGCTGATGTTGGGCAAAACAAAGATGTCTCCCATAAGAATAGCATTATGAAGTGACTTAAAATCCCGATTCAAGCGTATTCCTTGTGATTAACAGACTATTTCTGTTGGAGGTGGCGATAACTACAATTCCTTCTGAATATTGCTGTTCATTTTTTAAATGAAAAGTGTGAAGTATAATCGTTATATGCGATATTTTGGTGTGTTGACATATCAGTGTTGGAATGCATAGGTGACGTGTGTAGGGCCTACATGGTTAGGAAATTATAAAATGGTGAATAAAATATGTTTCCGTATAATTTGTATCCGCAATAATTGTCTGACTTGGTTATATTTGTAATATTTTTACATATCTAAAATAATAAACTCTACAAAGCATTTGCCTGGAGGGAGTGTGGAAAAACCTGGGGGGTAAACCACACTCGGGATAGCCGCAACACTCAGAGCAGAATTGGCAGAGTCGTGAATAGAACCCGGACCTCTGGGGTGACAGCCAAGAATGCTAGCCGCTACACCACGAGGATTCTTCTTTAAACAAGAATTTAATAATTCCGCATTGTTCTCACTTGGACGTATTCATTACTCACGACCATAGCGTTTCCTCTTTATGCCGTCAACTATTACTCTTTTCAGCGGACGCGTGTCTCAGGCTGTCTACGATGTTTGCTGTTACAAAAGCACCACGCCATGCAGCGCTGCCATCTCTTGGCCGCTACGTCAACTATTTGTAGTGTCCATGTTTCAATTGGACAGCCCATCTAGTTTAATTATTAAAATATAATGTCTTTTTGAGGTTAGTGAAAACCAGAGCTGTTATCTTTCACACAAGGCTATGGGCCGGGACGTCACTAGTTTTGAAGCAGAGAGTGGAGGAGAACACAATTAACCCATGGTGAATTTTGTAGACGCAACGATAAATGTTGATCGCGGGAACCCGGACACGTGCAACTTTTTGTACTCTGATCCCTTTTCCATTTCTTTGTTGATTTGTTGTCTTTTAACCGTGATTTTGGGCCCTCTAAAGCCATCCTCACTATTGCGACTTGCATGACCCCTTAAATCTATCCCCCTTCTGTCAAACATAAATTAAATGGTTGATACCATTTACGGATTATCCGACCTGGATCTCAGCCTGGTTGCTATGTAACTTCCTGTACTCGAATACCTTTCACACTCTGTAGGCTCAAGTAAGAGGGTGTCCCCGTGCAAGTCACAGGGTTTTTCCTCCTTTGTATTAGCTCAAGTTTTAATTAAGACACAAGTTAGTCTACACTAAGTGTGGAATTTAATTCATCGGCCCGTTGTTTGTGCTGCATGGCTATAAAATTAGATTCCAACACTCGGAGCAGATAACATGAATGGAGGCTTTGAGACTCCCGTTTAGCGATTGTAAACCAACACGCGACTCAGCTGGAGGGTAAGGGAAAGGGGGAAAGGAACTTCCACAATAGCACACACGCAAGACCAGATTAAACAAGTGATGGAATCAAACGCATTTCACTAGAGGGGATGCTCTTCTCTTGACACTAGGGAATACCACGGGCATCTTTAAAAAGCAGAAAGCTATAGTAATGAACTTGTCCATTAGTAATGTTAATTACATTTCGCACTATTTCTGTTCACAAATGCAAACAAACGAATCAAATATATCGTATACAATATGAGAATGTTTCCCTTATTTAACTCCATATAAGTAAATATGTAGCCACCACTTCTTTTTCTCTGTATAGTCAACTTAATTTTTCTCTCGGTTTTGCTAAATGAGTTTGTATAGGTGTAATTTACAAAAGACGGGTGTGCTTCTCAGACACGAAAGGTGGCTTCATATTTGGCCACTAAGCGTCTATGAACATTATTCATGCCACTAAGGGTAGGGTACAATGCATTTTTATCACGTATATTAGTCCTTAATGGAAGTGGTCACATATGTAGCCACCAAACATTCATTCGTGCAAAATTAACTCGAAGGAAGTTGAGCATGGAAGGGTTAGGCGGAGGTGGTACGCCCTATCTTCACAATGCTAACTTAAACATCTTGAGGTACATTTTTCAAACAAAGTATTGTTCCCATCCAGGGGCGCACCCAGGGGGGGGGGCTTTGGGGGCTTAAGCCCCCCCTAAAAACCTGGGAACACTTTAAAAATATTGCATCACATAAACATAAAGAAACCTTCCAAATCGTCCGTCTGCAGGTGTCCGTCCGTCGTATCTGTGATGCGGGCAATCCAGGTAACAGGCTCGCAGACTCCTAGGTTGGTGTCCCGGTGAACCGTAATGTCGTAGTCGTTCAGGTTGGACAGGCGGACGTACGGCCGAGACGTCGTGTTGATGAGGGTCTTGGCAACTAACAATCCTTTTGTCTGGATGTCCTCATATTTTGGCTCGATGACAGCCGCCACTCCCTCAGCAGTACCGTCGACAATTACGGCAGCGCTGATCTCCGTCCTGGTGGGAACGATGACGTCCTCTCTCAGCCTTACTCGTCGTGGGGTGACGGCCTCGTGAGTTGGTTGCAAAGCAAGTTCCTCACCTCCGAAGTGCAGAGTGTTGGTACTCAGATCCAAGATGATGTTGTTCTGGTCCATGAAGTCCAGTCCGATGATCACTTCATTTGATACGTCAGCCACAAGCACTGGATGCTTTATCGCCTGTCGACCAATGACGAACTCCAGTGATGCTTCGCCATGTACCGGTGCGGTCTCTCCGGTCGCGGTTATTAGTTGGAGGTTCCTTTGTGTGGGTTGCACTCTCCACTTCGGGATCACGGTGGGACTGATGATGATCCTCGATGCTCCCGTGTCGATTAGCATGGGCCAGCTCTCTCCGTTGACGACTCCGTCGACCATCAGACTGCTATTATCCCTCCTTAACTCAGTCACACGAACTTGGACTGCCGGGGCTTGACGACTGGCACAAGCAAACCTTTGCCCCCCAAGGCTGGCTGATACTTGCTTTCCTGGGCCGCGTGGTTTCCCTACGACCGACTGCCCCGACGGAAACCCTTGGCGGCGCTGATCACCGCAGTCCTTGCTCAGGTGGCCTCTCTTACGGCAGGTCCAGCAGGTCGGTAGTCCTCTTCCGGGCCGCCTCTCCGGATGTCCTTCGGCTTCGTTTTTGTTGGTGGTACTGCGACCCTTGAAGAACTGGCCTAGCGCCTCCATCAGTTCATCGACCTGGGGCTTGGTCTTGTCGGCTTTGGATGGTTCGTCGATGTCCACCTGACGCACCCGCGCGCGCATTCTAGATGCCTGTTTTGCCGTCTCGAACTCAAGTGCGTGGCTCAGCGCATCTGCCACAGACTTATTGCGCGCGAGTCGCAGCGCCTGTTGAATGTACGAGTCCCGTAGTCCGTCGGTGAAGGTCTGCGTCGCAATCTGTTCCAGAAAGTCGGCCGGCGCTGTTGGATAGCCGAGCCTTACGTGGCGTGCGATGTCCATCCCGAACTCCTGCAGGGTTTCCGCGTTCTTCTGTACCCGGGTCCGGAGCTGCATCTGGTAGGCCTGCTGAAGATGGCTATCTCCATATCGGGACTCCATATGGGCGATCAGTGAAGCGTAGTCCTGGGATCCAGTCGGGATGGCCTGAAGGACGTTAAGGGCGTCACCTCTCAGCGCTACAATGAGAGCTGTAGCCTTTTCTGTGTTGTTCCAGTTATTTATGGAACAGGCCGCCTCGAACTGACGTAAGTAGGTGCTCCACGGGACCTTTCCGTCGAAGGTAGGGGGCGTCACTCTGCTATATCCCGTTCCTGATATTCCCGGTGTAACGGTGGGCGGGCGTTGGCGCAGCTTGGCAACTTCCTCTTGTAGAGCGTTGAATTTCTCTTCCACCCCCGTCAGTGGGCGTTGGCGCAGCTCGGCAACTTCCTTTTGTAAGGCGTTGAATTTCTCCTCCACCCCCATCAGCGGGCGTTGGCGCAGCTCGGCAACTTCCACTCGTAAGGCGTCGAACTTCTTTTCTACTGCCGTGACTTCCTCACGCAGACCCAGTTCTAATTTCTTCAGGTCCTGTGTCAACTTATTCTGACCGTCTTCCATCTTTTTCTGGCCGTCCTCTATCCTCTTCAGATCCTCCGCTAGCTTATTTTGACCGTCTTCCATCTTCTTCTGGCCGTTTTCTAGTTTGGCAGTTAGGTCCTCGGCTAACTTCTTCTGGCCGTCCTCCATCTTCTTCTGGCCGTCTTCCAGCTTCTTCAGGTCATCCTTCAGGTCCTTGGCAAATTTCTTCTGGCCGTCCTCCATCTTCTTCTGGCCGTCCTCCATCTTCTTCTGGCCGTCCTCCATCTTCTTCTGGCCGTCTTCCATCTTGGCTTCCATGCCACTTAACTTTTCTAGCAATGCTGCAAATTGCGCTTCCATTTTAGATGTTTGTCTTGTAAAGGGCATGCACTCACAGGAAAATTAAAATAAAAAAATGACCTGCTCGGGTTTTGAAACCAGGACTGTCAGGTGTTGTGCTTGTGTTTGAGTTCGTAATCCCGCTTCTGACACCAGTTGTTACGTGCCCCCCCCCCTCCACCAGTGGCACTTTTGTTAACTGGACTACGGCGGGTTGAAGCACAACACAGATTGTTCCTTTAAATGAAATAATTAAATTTATTGCGGCCAGAAAGATACACCACTCAACAGCAAATACAAGCAATTAGAGCCTTACTCCAGTTTCCTCAAGTCTCTTCCTTATGGAGAGCTCTTGCCCCCTTTCACTTGTCAACAAACCACAGAAGTTAATTCGTCCTAATGAGTCAGGTGGCCTTGACAGAAACTACCTGCACCTCTTCCTCATGTACACAAACTACAGTTACTTGCTACACGCTGCTTCGCTGTTCACAAGCTGGGAAACAATGTCACTGGATTTCGTAACTCGTACGGCACTTCGCCACAATACGTCTGTCGCTCAGTGAAATCACACTCGCTCAAAACACAGACAGTCCCCTGTATGCTTCTCACTCCCTCGCTGTCAAAAGAATCGGCTTCACTAGGGGTTTCGCAAGTCACCACACTTCTGTCGCTCAGGATAAACTCTCGCACTAGCTCGAAAAACACAACCACAACTGCTTGACAGGTCGCTCTTATATAGCAGGCCGGTGACTCAATAAATGCTTCTAGACCCATCCAGGGTTCACGGCTTCTCGAGGTTTCCTTCACTGGCTGAGTCACGAATATTCTGGACCATCCCTTTGTCCTAGTAGTCCTGTTGCATAAGGCGCACGCAATACACTGAGGCAGAGCAGCCCAGCCCTGGGGCAGTTGTGACTCATGCGGCGAGCGATGAAACAAACTCACAGCCGTAACAATATTTACATACAAGAATAATAATGGACACATTCTCCTTCCATAGCTCAAATCATGTTATTGAGGAAAGCCCCCTCCAAACCAAAAGTCTGGGTGCGCCCCTGTTCCCATCTCTATAAAATTTTGTACACGTAGGCATATATGCATACATATATGCATGCGTTTACTAAATTGTGTAGGCTATATGATAAAATACTGAAAAGGGGAATTATTGCAATTTATTTTCAAAGAAGCAAATGGGTCCTTTTTGCAAAAATTACCTCTAATTCTGACCCTTTCTGCTTACAAACAACGTGAGTAACTTCGTTGTAGTTAGTATTAGTACTGGTACACATTTTATGGCTCTGGGTTAGGTAGATTCCAAGAAAAACTGCTCAAAATTTTAAGTTTGTGGCAAAACGTGTTTAACGGAAGACAGGAGTGCCAATATCTTCCACGAACCAAATCGAGCCACTCCACTGTTGGCCAGGCATGTGGTTGTTGTCGCTTCATTTAAGTGTTTGGGATTTCATGATCACCATAGTCAGCAGCCTCACATACTTCAGTGTGTGTAGAATTTGTCTGATAACAAGTGTCATCTTCATACCTGTCTAGAGTAGAAGTTGGAAACCCTGGGTACCAGACACATTCAACACACACCCAACTACACAGGGCTAATGACGAAGAAGTCCCAAGACCCTCGAATGAATTAAGAAAAACACACAATAACCATTAACGGACCGTGAATTTATGATGGATTTGAAAGGTTCGAGTACCTGCGCCTGTCTGTACCCTTAACGTAGGCTTGCACAGGTGCCATAAACGTTCCAAATACTTTTTGAGCCGCAATAATTCTGACATGTCTCTGGGTAGAACAATTACTTGGAGCCCTGAGAATAGAAAACTACCCATAATCTTCTGTGATACACATCCAGCTGATGCAAAAGTTGGGTAAGAGATTAGACCCAACCCTCGAGCGGGGTTTATGAACCATTTTCGTCATAAAATATGCCAAATAGCACCTGTAGCGACTGTATTGTGTGCATTTTTCTGTTGTCAATTCCAAGAAACGCATTTTATACTAGAGACACTGAGAACAACCGGGTGAGTTAGCCGTGGTTGTTACGGCATGGCTGCAGGCAATCGCTCACATCCAGGAGGCGAGGAGGTTCGAATCCCCCCGCCGGCAACCTTAAAGATAGTCTTCTGTGGCTTCCCATCTTCCAGCCAAATGTCGGGAAACTGTAACGGTAACTTCGTTACTAATTTTGGCAAATAACGGTTACTGTAACGAAGTTACTTTTGAAAAGTAACTTACCCAAACCTGATTTAATTTCGTTCAATATACTGATTTAGACTTGAATATCAAAATGGAAACAATTACTGGAAATAAAAGCGCCCATAATCACTAAAATTCGGCTTAGCCACATAAAACTAGGTACTTCGAGGTCTTGGATTTAAGTGTTTTCAAATTTGACGACAAAAACTATAAAAGTAAACGAGCTTGGCTGTAGTGGCAAAACAACACAAGATGTCTTTGTGCAACACGATGAAGAGAGAGAGAGAGAATCCTTGCGTGGCATGATAAATCAAAGGAAGTTACGTGACTCACCATATGAGTCAGTGTAGGCATAAAAATAAACATACCAATATTTCACCCTACCGAGACTTGAACTTTTGACACCAGAGACGAGCGACAGAACTCACGATTCAGCACACACGGATATCACTGGCTTTACAATCGGAGGCTTTTTACAAACCTATAGCACGACCGCCGAACAAAATATAGGCTATGCTTATGAGACTCTGGCTAACGTGGCCACTGAACTGTTGTCGGAGGCGGAGATACGTAGGCCTAATAAGCCATGTCCCGTGGCCGTATGAGGAAAAATAATTATTATAGTAAATCGTAACTCGGCAATGCCATGTTGCATGCCTTATTTCTCCATCTCTACGTATTGCGGGCATTCATGCCTTCAAAAGAACACTAATTTTCTGTGTCGCACACTGTACATATTCGCTGTGGTGAAGCACCTTTTAGTAGAAAAAATAATTTATATCACATGTGTGCATTGGTTTTTTGCTATAATGCCTCAGGACATGAGGCGCATGACTCTATGATCAGGTAAACAGAATATATCTGTACAATGACTTAAACGAAACATGACCACACGACGTCTTACAAAGTGCAAAGAAGTGAGAGGCGGAGAAGTGCACTGATGGGTCTGCAAGGGGGCTTGGAATTTGAGAGGAGTGAGGACGGAGTATACACGTATTCTGACAACCTTCACAATATCGGAATCATGGGCTTGGTCTTGATGAATAACTGTTCCCTCATAATAGATTTAGGCTGGTTTGCGTGTGAGATTCTGAAATATCTGGCGGTAGCACGAGAGTTGCTGTTTACACGGCAGAAACATAAAGCAGTGAACGCTGCAGATATGTGATTAAGCAGTTTTCAAACATCTTACCAAGGAATATATTAAAGTTCTTTTTGTGTATTAGGTTCCTTCCATTCTGCACACGTCTTCAAGAGATATTGGAACTATAACAACGATGTTACTCTATGTCTATGACGTCTACGAGCCCTGTTAACTTTAAAGAGAACTTTGTCGCGAAGCAATTTTGACAAAGAACTCGGTACGATAACTTGAACACTTTACGAAGTTCATGAAGAGTAACTTTGTCTCTGGATAGCAACCATTCTATGTTTCATCTGGCGTTCCTGTCACTCAGCCATTCAGCATATATTACCACTGAGAAGATTCTTACTTGGTTGTAAATTTGATTCCTTATCGGAAACATTCAGCTAATGAAGTTGGCTGTCATGGTGGAAGAAGGCAAAACAGTCCACATCCTATTAATTTCCTGTATAAAACCCTTTATTCAGACCGCACCAGTTTACATGCATAAGGCTTGAATTTTCGTGCTCATCTTTAAAATACATTTCAAGAGAAGCTATTTTCATATGTAATTACATTCATGTGGAGGAGTCTTATTCACTAGCACAATAGAGACAAAGAGTTGGTAGTAAATACAATAATAATGCAATTCACATTATCAAAGCTCAGCAAATGTATACAAACCATATTTGCTTGCTTCATAGTACTAGAAAGAATTTTAGGCACGTCATACCGGCTAAGTAGATTGGTTATTATTGGGGAACCTTTAATACGAATAGCATCCAGAAAGTAAGTTTCCCTATTTAAAAAAGAAAGGGTACATATTTATATGCAAAACTTTATTGGCAACAGGTCATATATTTTTGATATAGGCACCAAACCACGGGACCTCCTCTCTACGTAGAATCGAAACCACAGGACATGACATTTCGATTCGAAAGTCTCACATGCATTGACTGGGAATCGAACCCGGTCCACCTTGGTAAGAGGCAAACAGCTTGACCGCTGCGCCACCACGCCCAATCTGAGGTATAGTTGCGGGCCTCTCAAACATAATACGATTCTGTGTCAATGAGTTTATTAACCTGCTGCACGTTAAAGTGGTCCAAAAATGACTTTCGCCTGAGAACTCTCCACGATTCTTTTAAAATATATTATTTTCTCTAAAATTTATGCATTTGTAATGTTTGAGCAATATTCGTCTTTCACCTGGACGGTCAGGGTTCGAATCCTGGTGACACCGGGTTGAATTTTCACCTGAAAAATCACGTGGCGTCAGGAAGGGCATCCGACCTTAAATCTCCAGCCAAAACCAAAATGCACCTGGTTGGCTCCAGTGACTCTAATTAATTGGGAAAAGCCGAAGAAAGTAATGTTTGAGCAATATCGGTTGTTTATACCAGACGTAACATATCGAGCGGAGGGTCGATCAGCAAACAGAGTGCTAGAACGATGTTAACTCAGCCTCATAAGGTAGAATTGGGAATATGTGGGTTCTATTCCCACCTCAGTCATCCTGAAAGTGGTTTACTGTGGTTTTCCCTCTTCTACCCCAAGCGTTTGCCTGGATGGTATCTAAATTAGGGCTATGGCCACATCATAGCCCCAATTAAAAATTACACACACTAGTACAGACAGCACAATGACACGTATTTTCAGACGAATTGCACACACACACACACAAGTACACGTGGCTACATGACTGTTATGTCACAAAGCCCCTAAGATAATCAACAACAATAACTCTACGTTGGAACGGGGTGCACACATTGTCACATTCGTGAAAAGATTAATTGGTAGTAGAGATGGGTTAGAATCCGACTCCTTTAGTGCTTTCTGTACTTCAATTTCAGACAGTCCGGCTCCGTGGCTAAATGGCCAGCGCACTAGGCTTTGGCCCGACGTGTCCCGGGTACGACTCCCGGCCGGGCCATCAGGGATTTTAATCTCCTGGGGTCAATTCCCGTGGGTCGGAGACTGGGTGTATGTGAAGTCTTCATCATCACTTCATCCTCATTACGGCGCGCAGGTCGCGCACGGGCGTCAACTAGAAAGACCTGCACTCGGCCTCTCAGGAGGCCACACGATCATTAATTTCAGACAAATGCAGGGACGGGACTAATTTAAGGCTACGACCACATCATTGGAAAATCTACTACCCACAGAGTAACAAGTGTGCACATGCCACAGTTACAAAGATAACAGAGTCTGTCAGATAGATTCCGTTCACATGGAAGTAAACGGAAATCATGGCCACCATAACCTAACTGGGGATTTTAGAAACTGACGTGAGGGCTGGAACGGGGTGCACTCAGCCTCGTGAGGACAATTGAGTAGCTGACAGTGAGGCAGCGCCCCGATCACGAAAACCAAGATTAACGGCCGAGGGGACCCGATGCGCTGATCACGCTTCACCCCGATATCTGCAGGCCAAATGGCTGGGAGCGGTCGCTTGGTAGGCCTAGGCCCTTCACGGGCTGCAGTGCCAGGGGTTATTATTATTATTATTATTATTATTATTATAACCTAACTCCCTAAATGTAAAAACAACAACTACAACAGGTATAATAATAACAACAACACCAACAGCATGGTAATGGAAGTTAGGATACTTACCTTAAAAATGTTTTGCACCACGTGTAGTTTGTTTACTCTCGTAGGATGGTCGCGTTGAGAGTAGTTTCATTACAAAATGTCATGTGAATGACATGTAACGACAGCTGCTATGTGTACATAGACTTGCCACAAGAAATATCAATACAGCCCAGAAGGGTGCGCTGTTGAAGTAACGTTTGGACACATAATCATATGTGTCCTGTTCAGTACGAAACATGCGTCGACGAATCATTTGATCGTACACGCATAGCAGGCGCGGATTCAAGGGGGGAATCACGGGGGTCATGACCCCCCCCCCCTAACGTAGACCAATTTTTTTTGCAAACTCAAAAAACGAAAACACAATAACCAGACAAATAAAACTTAACGAATTTTAACTGAAAGACAGTTTTTTTTTCATTTTATTAAATACTGAAAATATCTTTATTGCAATTATTATGTTCTGTTACAACTGTACATATTTACAACTTCATACCTGTTATATAAAAACGATTATTTATATAACAAAATCAACTCGTCTATTTTGTTTAGCAAACCTTGTGATAACCGAATCGATGTCTATAGTGATGTCACGATGAATGTGCAGCAATGCACGGTAAGGATTTTTTTTGTTTTTTGTTTTTGCACCAAAAATTTTTGCCGACGTCCGAACTGCAAGCTTGGTTGGCAATTTAAGCTGTGACTTTCTCCCTTTGTCGGTACCAACTCGACTTGGCGAAACTGTAACGTACCTTGATATTTTTCTCGAAGCTCGATGTAAAAGTCGCAAAACACGCCTTTGCAATTTGTACGAATATTTTTGGTGCGCTAAACGCATCAAATTTCTATCCATGTAGCTTGCAAAAAAATTGGTCTAGTTTTGTACGTTTGGTTATTTTATAATTGCGTTGTTAGTGATACCATTTTTCTTAACAATTTCGATTCTGCCCCCTCCCCCCCCCCCCCCCCCCCCCCCAAAGCCAAACTCTAGATCCGCGCCTGACGCATAGTCACTTTGCGTCAGCAAGGCTTCTCAGTGAGGGAAGTCTCCCACCTGATCGGTGTACATCATAGTGACGTTGTTAGGACATACAGCCGCTATAGTGTTGCGGACCATCCTCGCAGTCATCATTCGTAGTCAACATGCTGATGACTGTTACGTGCGATTATTAGTTCGCAGGAACAGAGAAAACTCCACAAGTAAACTGCGTATTGCCTTCACGAAGGCAACTGGGAGGGCTGTGCCTGTTCAGACAGACCGAAATCGTATCCATGCAGGCTTCCTCATTCGGATACCCACGAGCACAAGCTCACCTGATATCCATTCTGCAATTCAAATTCTGTCGCACGAACCGGAATAGTTGTGGGTTCATTACAAGTTTTGACAGTGAAATACTTTATCATTTTGTGAAATAGTATTTTTTAATCTACACTAAAAATAATTGCACATCCCTGTTTTATGAGTAACATGAAAGATGCTGATTCGACTCAACTAATCAACACGTAAATGCATCCTATCTGCATGAGTAATACAAGCAGTTGCAGCATGCCTGGTGAGTGGTGAATCTCTAGCTATTTCAGCACTTCAGAGGAAGAGAGAGATAGGAAAATAAAAGAGAGACGCAGGCTTGTTGCATTATTATTATTATTATTATTATTATTATTATTATCATTATTATTATATTCAATTTAATGGTGCTCGGGTACTTGATATGGCATGCAGGTGGTGTCACAGTCTCATAAAGGCAAAGAACGTCTGAATTAAAATGATAGAAACTTTTTCATTTGTTTATTGAGAACGCCTGCCATTGGGACAACCTAAACTCAAGAGTTTCTTATCCAGCACCTGCATGTACAACCCAACAGGGTGGTTCTACATACATATGGACAAGGGGGCATTAGAACTGGACCCTGGCAGAATGCATCAGGTCAACTTTACTGATGAGTGCCGAATGTGTCTGATGCCTGATAACCGTCGAAGGGGAGTTGAGAGAAAACGAGGTAACGCCAGGCGAGTCATCGTAAAGGTCCAGCAGAGAGGCGGATACGTCATGTTTTGGGGCGGCATTATGTATGGATATCGGACGCCAGTCTTCGTCGTCGAAAGCAATATGACTAGTGTACAATCCCAGGACAGAATCCTCTGGACAATTGTTGAACCATGCTGGTAACATACTGATGACAAATTCGTTCTGCAAAATCACAATGTGCGCCCGCCATGCACCTAATTTGTTAGCATCTACCTGAAGGAGAACCAAATCAATTGAATGGGATAGCCTACGATGTCGGCGGACATGAATCCTATTGAACATGCCTAGGACCAGCCTAAAGATGCAGGAATTCACCTCTCACATTGGCCAATCTCCAGAGGGCTGTTGTCGAAGAGTAAGACAAGATAGAACAGAACAGTCTCAACTGCCTTGTGGACAGGATGCCCAAATGGATCAGATTATGCTTCACTGCACGGGGTGGCTTAACACCATACTGGGAAGCAGACTTTGAGTTCCATGTTTGATCAGCGGATGCACGGTGACATAGAGTAGCCTATTATTCTTGAGTTTTCATCAAACCAGTCGTGTTATTGTATGCAGAGAGTGTACATTTGCATCCCATATAGTTAATTTGGTCGTAAGCAACCTAATACTTCAACAATCCAGATGGTGCAAAACTTTGGTTTGAAGTGTTTTGATGGTAAAGTAATAGTTACTTGATGACCGGAAAGACTGTCTTGTAATTAAGAAAGAAAATGCAGCAACATTATGTGCGTCGGTGAAATAACATGTTTAATAACTGAAGGAAGCTTGCCGAGAAATGGGAGTTTCACGCAGCGTTGCTGTTCTTCTTCACGTAATGGATACGTTATAAGACTACTTGTCTGGCTCCAAAACACCGGCAAACTGCGAACCCGAGATCAAAGAACTTTTTTCCGTCAGGACAGAAAATATATTACTTTGTAGCAATATAATTTTGTTTCATTACCCTAAAGGCAATGAATAATGCTTTCAATTTCCGAGAGGGATTAAATATACCTACCAATAATAAAAATAATGTGAGTATTTTTTATTTCTGTTTCTATGTGATCGGGGATGAGATAAGATGGGTTTCTATATGACGAATGGTTTTTACGTCCAGATGACCTTCCTGATGGGTTACTTCACCAGAAGAGATATTGAGGAATGTAAAATTGGGCAAGATGCTGGAAGGAAGTGGCTTAGACCTATTCGAAGGTACAGTTGCGGCATTCTCTTGGAGTTAAAGAGGGGAACCATGGAAACCATTTCAAGGGCACCCGACTGTGGGGTTCAAATCCATCCACCTTCCAGGATCGCAGACAGTCTGGTCGGATGGCCTCATGGATTAGCGTGCGTAGCTACCCCAGCCGAGAAAATAATAATAGTAATAATAATAATAACAAGAAGTTCCGTGAAGAACTATACAGCCTACTTTTCATGCCAATGATTATTCTACAGAATATGAACCTATCTAGAATAATGACGAAATTAAGTTGCTAATATCGAAATTTCCAATTAGTTCGAAATACTGTATGAAAAAATGAAAATCCACAGCCTGCTTCCAGTCTCCGACCGGGTCAGGAATGGAATGAATGAAGCCCCCATCTAGCGGCGAGGATATGAACTGTGCCGGCTGCCGAGGCCTGACGCACTCCTCTGGGGCAATGATTAAATGAATGACAGATGAAATGATAGTGGAGAGTGTTTGTTTCTGGAATGAAATTTTGACAGGGAAAACCGGAGTACCCGGAGAAAAACCTGTCTGCCTCCGTTTTGTCCAGCTCAGATCTCACATGGAGTGACCGGGATTTGAACCACGGACCCAGCGGTGAGAGGCCGGCGTGCTACCGCCTAAGCCACGGAGGCTTCCTCGAAATACTGTATACCTGGCATAATGTATCCTAATAGAGCACTACAGTTGGCAGCCCTGATGACTGAATATATTCTTAGTTCCGTCTCTTAAGGTGCAAAATACAAAATTTGGTTGAAGTCCAATGAATAGCATGGACGTTACATGTAGTTAAACATTGGATTTAACTGCGCGCGTAAAATCATGTTGGCAACAATGTCATGCATGTATTGGTCAGAAATAATCTGAAATAATTTGATCTATTGTTGTGCCAATTTTGAATGAAATCCATTAGTTAGTATAGAAGTTACATGCATTTTAAAATTGGACCTATCAGCAGGCTTAGAATCATGTTGGCAGCACTGACGTATATTAGTTACTTCAAATTCGTCTAGAATGCCAGGTACTATACGTGTGCAAAGTTTAGAGCTATTGGCTTGCATACTTTCTGATATATTGATATAAGGGTAACAAAAATAGGGACAGCACATATTAACAGTTGGCAGCACTGGTTGCTCCTTAGAATACGCATAGTCATATATGTTATGGTACACATAGCACATACGAAATTTGGTTGAAATCCAAATGATAGTATGGAAGTTACATGTATTTAAAGTTGGACCTGTCAGCAGGCTTAGAATCATGTTGGTAGCACTGACGTATATAAGTTACTCCAAATTAATATAGAATGTCAGGTACTATACGTGTGCATAGTTTAAAGCTGTCGGCTTGTATACTTTCTGATATATTGGTATTTGGATTTAAAAAAAATAGGAGCATTTATTAACAGTTGGCAGCCCTGTTAGGTCTTAAGAATACGCTCAGTCATATCCTGTTATGTACACATACAACATACGAAATTTAGTTGAATTCCAATTGATAGTATATAAGTTATATGCATTTAAAAATTGGACCTATCAGGAGGCTTATAATCATTTTGGCAACACTGCCATGTTTAGCCTCCTGGAAATTAAACTGAAATATTATGGTCTGTACGTGTGCCAATTTTGAAATCGCTCCCATTCATGCTTTCCAAGATATCCAACATGGAGCTCAAATTTCAATTGCGTTTTTTTTAGCAGTTGGTAGCACTGACATTTTCAAATATGGCCGTGAGATATTCAGGTATAGATCTTTACTCCTACCAAATTTTGTTTCGATTGCTGCAGCCGTTTAGGAGTTGATAGGGGGGGACACACACACAGCCAAACAGACAGACAGAAGGACAGACAGACAGACAGACAGACAGACAGACACACATTTGCCCGATCTCATAAGTCTACTTTTTCCTCATTTTTGCAAAATGTGAAAAGTAGGCTAAAAATACTTTGAATAATGATATACATGCATACAGACTCTTTTACCTTTCAGCGTCCAGTCTAGTCTTCAAGCTTCTGTTTGCGAACAAGTTGCCTCCATAATTCCCTATTAGCAGTTAGCATTGCGCCCCCCTCTGCTTCTATACCTCTCACTTGGAAATCATTCAACACTGAATCCAACCTTGGCCTCCCAGGTCTACCTATAATTTTCTTATCCCCTACAGCCGAACTCATTAACCTCTTGGGTAATCTCTCCTCCCCCGATCTCTTCATATGGCCCAATCATCTGAGTTGGCTCATACGAACAGCTTCATACAGCGTGTTCATTTCTTACTTAGCCTTTATCTCTTCATTACGAGTACCTTCCTGCTATTGGTCCCATCTATTTGTCCCAGCAATCATTCGTGCTACCCTCATTTCAGTTACCTCTAGCTTACAGTATGTGTCAGAAATCCTGAATAAACCCGGCTTTCACTTCCCTAGAGCAAGGTAGGTCTAAATACTGAGCGATGTAGGGAGGGTTTCGTTGGTACACTAACTTCCTTCTTGCAGAATACTGTAGATCGTAACTGAAAACAAACTACATTGGCTCTTCTACACCTCGACTCTATTTCTCTCCCCACACTACCATCCTGAGAGAATATAGCCCAAGATCTTTAAATGTTCCACCTGCTCCAATTTAGTTCTTCCTTAAATTAAATTAAACATCGAGTGCTGTTCTGGAATATCCTATGCATGGGTAGAGAAAAAGAGAAACAAAGATACAATAAATTAATTTGATGGAGAACCTGTGTTATTTTGGTGTCTGTAGTAGTGTGTACTAATAATTCAGATGAGGATTGGAAAGGAAGCGGCCGTGGCCTTATATTACTAACCATCCCAGAATTTGTTTGGAGTGGAAGTAAGAAACCACGGAAAACCACCTCCAGCATGAGTGAGATGAGAATCGAACCTACCTATTCTCAGTTTTGTCTCCCATGGCTGAGTGTACCAGGGACCCATCCCTCAAACTAGAATTTTTCATTTGTTTGGCAGAGCAGGGAATAGAACCCGGACTTCCGGTACAACAGCTATGCATTCTAGCCATTATTTATAAGTTCCTGTGTTGAATACCATTTCACATTTTCGTTTTTCCCACGGCGTAACCATGCTCGTTAAATCGTGAACCTTGGCAACGAGGGCAGATGCATCAAGTCCAGAGATCGGTGATTCTAATCCAGGCGCTGACAGCGGCTATCCTGTGTGTGCTAATTCTCCTCCTTCCTCAGTCCCTCCAGGAAAATGCCAGGATAGTATCTTACTTCAAGTCCAGGGCGCCCGCCCTATCCCTGTCCCTAACATAGTTACACACACTACTACAGTCATCACAGGAATATACGAGCAAGTTATAAGACAAGTTCAACACACTCCCAACTATACGGGTCTGATGACGAAGATATCCCAAGCCCCTCAAATGAATTAACAAAAACAACAACATTATAATGGATCAATGTTAAATGGACAACACGACGAATTAACTCGGTTTAGATTCAAAAGGGATGTATCAACTTTTGTCATTTTACCATAGAATTCATTGCTCGGAGGCATAGAGTAGTAATTCTACACTCCCACTTGTTCTGGCTCGCAGTGGGGGTGAGTATTTCAGTAAGTGACATCGTGTAACAGTAAATTCTATTTGTTTTACATTTTAACATGAGTTTCATTGTTTACGCCGTCAGTCGGCCTAACACACTCCAACCTTGTCAACGTTCGGCGGACACTTGTGTGCCATTTCCTGTGCTGTGCTGGACAGCGCGCTTTCATGTTGGAAAGGCGCAGTTCTGTGATAATTGCGAAGTGTAATGACTATTTGATCAAATGATTTACTGTACTGTAAATGTAATCAAAACGGATCATAGAACAACACATCACCCTGGAACAGTCCTACATAAGGGCATGCGATGAGTTTGACTCCATAATAATAACAAGTAGTTCCGTGAAGAATTAAATAGCCTATTTTCATATATCCTACTTACAGTATGTCAATTGCCTCTATCAACATACAAAATTCAGTTTGATTGCTGTTATAGATTCCTAGATATTGAGAACCGTCTAAATATTTCGAATGGTCACCATGTTGGAGTTATATATGTAGGCCATAGAGTTATGTACTACACACATCAAAAAAAGTTTTGCATCACCTCGGTTCCCAGATCTCCGGCATATAGACGTTGACTGTGTATATTGTATCCAAGATACAGTCCCTTTGACTGTTCATAGATGTCACTAAAACTGCTCAAAGATGTAAACAACCATGCATGAGCAGGGCCTATTAGACGGAGGGGGTACGACAGCCGATCAGTTCCAGTCATTCCACCAGGACGAAGGTACGCTGCTCATGTTGTCTGTAGTTCTACCATGCCTAGAAGGTCAATACCGCAGTTCGATCGCGTCCGCATTGTTACATTGTGTCAAGAAGGGCTCTCAACAAGTGAAGTTTCCAGGCGTCTCAGAGTGAACCAAAGCGATGTTGTTCGGACATGGAGGAGGTACAGAGATACAGGAACTGTCGATGACAGGCCTCGCTCAGGCCGCCCAAGGGCTACTACTGTAGTGGATGACCGCTACTTACGGATTGCCGCTCGGAGGAACCCTGACAGCAATGCCACCATGTTGAATAATGCGTTTCGTTCAGCCACAGGACGTCGTGTTTCAACTCAAACTGTGCGCAATAGGCTGCATGATGCGCAACTTCACTCCCGACGTCCATGGCGAGGTCCAGCTTTGCAACCCCGACACCATGCAGCGCGGTACAGATGGGCCCAACAACATGCTGAATGGACCCCACGGAATTGGCATCACGTTCTCTTCACCGATGAGTGTCGCATATGCCTTCAACCAGACAATCGACGGAGACGTGTTTGGAGGCACCCTGGTCAGGCTGAACGTCTTAGACACACTGTCCAGCGAGTGCAGCAAGGTGGTGGTTCCCTGATGTTTTGGGGTGGCATTATGTGGGCCGACGTACGCCACTGGTGGTCATGGAAGGCTCCGAAACGGCTTTACGATACCTGAATGACATCCTCCGACCCATAGTGCAACCATATCGGCAGAATATTGGAGAGGCATTTGTCTTCATGGACGACAATTCTCGACCTCATCGTGCACATCTTGTGAATGCGTTCCTTCAAGATAACGACATCGCTCGACTACAGTGGCCAGCATGTTCGCCAGACATGAACCCTATCGAACATGCCTGGGATATGTTGAAAAGGGCTGTTTATGGACGTCTTGACCCACCAACCACTCTGAGAGATTTACGCCGAATTGTCGTTGAGGAGTGGGACAATTTGGACCAACAGTGTCTTGATGAACTTGTGAATAGTATGCCACGGCGAATACAGGCATGCATCAATGCAAGAGGACGTGCTACTGGGTATTAGAGGTAGTGGTGTGTACTGCAATCTGGACCACAAATGCTGAAAGTCTAGCTGTATGATGGTACAACATGCAATGTGTGGGTCTCATGAGCAATAAAACGAGCTGAAATGTTGTTTGTGTTGATCTCTATTCCCTTTGTATTTAACGGTTCCGGAACTCTTGGAACCGAGGTGATGCAAAACTTTTTTTGATGTGTGTATTACATGAAGATTATTGGGTAGGAGTATTATTCAAACTTCAATCGCATGATTAGGACACAAGAAATAATAAAAATTTGATTTTGAAATTTCGCACAGCCGTCATCTTGTGGTTATGAAAACAATTCAAATATATTAGAAGTCAGTGGATTAAAATTTGTATAAGCATTTCCCGTACGACGTTTCACTGCGCTCGGATGGTTAAATCGCGAGAAACAACCATTTAAATATTTATGTTTCGCGTCGCCGCCATGTTCGATTTGTGCTCACCAGGTTATTGAAAGTCCCATAGGTGAACTTTTGTCCATAGCCTTTAACAATGTTCATAATTTCAATTTGATTGCTGTCAAAGATTAGTAGATATTGAGAATCGTCTAAATAATTCGGATGGTCGCCATGTTGTATTTTTATATGTGTAGGCAATAGAGTTATGTACTATTAGATGACGAATATTGGGTAAATTCATTATTCAAACGTTGACTTTGATCGCATGATTAGGACACAAGAAATAAAAACTTAATTTCAAAAATGTGCACAGCCGCCATCTTGAGGTTATGTAAACAATTGAACTAAATTAGATGTCATTGCATTACAATGTGTATAAACATTTGCTGTATCATGTTTCACTGCGCTCGGATGGTTAAACCGCGAGAAAAGTCTTTTTGAATATTTCAAATATGCTTGGCCGCCATGTTCGTTTTGTAATTAACAGGTTTTTGAAAGTCACATAGGTTAATTTCCAGTAGTGCCTTGTATCAGCGGTCAAACTTTCAGGGTGATATCAGTAATAGTTTCGGATACATCGAATCCCCGTGATATAATTCGCACAGCCGCCAAGTTGGATTGGTGATAGGTAATACAATTTAAAGGGCATGGTCGGGGTTGGACGAAGCAGCAGCATGTCCTCACCGAAGTTCATTGAAATCACTCCAGCGGTTTAGATTTCATTAGGGACACACACACACACACACACACACACACACACACACACACACACACACACACGCACGCACAGACACACACACAGACAAAAGGTGATCTCATAAGCCGATTTTAGCCTATTTTCATTTTACGAAAAAAGGCTTATGAGATCACCTTTTGTCCATGTGTGTGTGTGTGTGTGTGTGTGTGTGTGTGTGTGCGTATGTGTGCGTGTCCTCCTCTAATAACTTCGAAAAGGTTGGAGCGATTTCAATGAAACTCGGTCAGGTCATAGCAACATTTTGGTCGACCTTGGTCATGCCCTTCAAACTTTTTTACGTCTCACCAATCCAACATAACATAGCGGCTGTGCGCAATATTTTACTAGCATTCAATATCTCCGAAACTATTGCCGATATATCCCTGAAATTTTGTACGGTGATAGAGGGAACTATTAGAAGTTATCCTATGAGGCTTTCAAAAAACCTGGTAACTACAAAACCAACATGGCGGCCAAGTGAAGTTGCGACCATTAAATAGACGTTTCTCGCGATTTAACCAACCAAACGCAATGAGACTTGGTATAGTATATGTTTATACACATTGTTGTGCACTGACATCTAATTTCGTCCAATTGTTGACATAACTTTAAGATGGCGGCTGTGCGAAATATCTGTACGGCATTCTATATCTCAGAACCAATTACTGATATCACCCGGAAAGTTTGTACGGAGATAAAGGGCACTACTAGAAGGTCATCTATCAGACTTTCAAACACCTGTTAATTACAAAACGAACATGGCGGCCAAGCGAAGTTGAAAGTTTTAAATGGATTTTTCTCGCGATTCAATCATCCAAACTCAATGAAACTTGGTTGAGCAAATGTTTATACACATTCTAATGCACTGGCATCTAATTTAGTTCAATTGTTTACATAACCTCAAGATGGCGGCTGTGCGAATTTTAAAATTAAGTTTTATATCTAGTGTCGTAATCATGCGATCGAAATGATAGTTTGATTAATGAACCTATGCAATAATTTTCCTTTAATGGTACATAACTCTATGGCCTATTCATATAACAATCCAACATGGCGACCATCCAAAATATTTAGACGGTTCACAATATCTACGAATCTATTACAGCAATCTAACAGATTTTTTATGTTCATAGGGGCTATGAACATAAGTTCACCTATAGGACTTTCAATAACCTGGTGATCACAAATCCAACATGGCGGCGACGCGAAGTATAAATATTTAAATGGACCTTTCTCTCAATTTAACCATCCGAGTGCAGTGAAACTTGGTACTGTAAATGCTTATACAAATGATAATCCACTGGCATCTAATTTATGTCAATTGTATCCATAACCACAAGATGGCAGCTGTGCGAAATTTTAAAATCTCGTTTTTACGTCTTGTGTCCTATCATGCGATTGAAGTTTGAATACTACACGTACACAATAATCTTCATGTAACAGTACATATCTCTTAAGAACTACATATATAAAAATCCAACATGGTGACTATCCGAAATAGTAGACGGTTCTCAATATCTACGAATCTATTACAGCAATCAAACTGAAATTTTGTATGTTGATAGAGGCAATTAACATAAGCAGAATATAAGAAAATATGCTTTATTTCTTCACGGAACTACTTGTTTTAGCATATGTTCTTTTATGAAAAAAAAAATAGGCTTATGAGATCACCTTTTGTCCATGTGTGTGTGTGTTTGTGTGTGTGTGTGCATCCGTGTGTGTCCCCCTAATTTCTTCTAAACGGCTGGAGCGATTTCAACGAAGCTCGCTAAGGTACTATTTCGGTAAAACTATTTGTAAAATGTTCTGCCTCATAATTAATTCTTATATATGGCGTGGTCAAAACGTCTCCGTTTGAAGGCATTGCTGCAGCAAATATGCAACGTATATGGATACCCCGGGCGTTGAATGCTGAACAAAAAGCACACGGGATGGCTGTTAGCCTGCAGCACCTGATGCGTATCAATAATAAAGGAACACGGTCCTTGAGCACATTGTTGCAGGTGACGAAAGCTGGTGCCACCACTGGGAACCGGAATTGAAAGCGTTGACGATGCAGTGGTGTTATCCATCGTCCCCACGTCTGAGAAGTTAGAGAGCCAAGTATCCGCTGGAAAGGTGGATGCTCACAGTGTTCTTTGATTTCCTGGGCCCATTGCCTATTAATTTCAAGGAACCTGGTGTCTCCACCACTGGGGAACTGTACTGTGCAACACTGGAGATATTGCGGCGTGCATTTAAGACGAGACGTCCGAGGAAACTGAGACAAGGGATGCTGCTGCTTCATGATAAACGCACGTCCTCATACCGCAAATGTCTTAACGGAGAAGAAACGCCAACTCAAATGGGAGATACTGGAGCATCCGCCCTATAGTCATGATCTATTCCCAAGCGATATTAAAAGAGACCTTGAAAGGTCAACGATTCCTGTTGGACGAGGATGAGCAGCAGGCGGTTATGGATTTCTTCACGCAGGATGACACGGTGGTTTACAGTATGCCGATCTTCAAGCAGGTGCGTCAGTGGAATGAGTGCCTCAATGCTCACGGCAATGTTGCCAAATTGCCATACTGATTTTGGACTGTAAGGCCGGCAAACGGAAGCTTTTTGGTCACGCCTTATAGAAAGACATAATGGAGGTATGACATGAACTTGTATTTCTTCTTTAAATTTGCCTATTGATAAGTTTAAAACTTCGGGATTTACGGGATTTAAAAAAATAACGTTTTATTACTGGCTTAAGGAAATAACAAAATTCATACTCATGATTTATTGATGCGTGTATCCACTTAGAGTAATTGTTCGAGTGTAAAATGTAATAAGCATTTACAGTACCAATAAATTCCGCCCAACTTTCACAAGAGAAATATATTAATATTTTAATACTTGGAACATGCTTCTTAAATGAAAATTCCCAATTTACTCCTCGTTAGTGGTGCTTCAGTTATAAAAGTTAGAGTATTCCTAAAACTTTTAATTTCTCCCTCATTAGGCAGGTCAGTGACGTACGGATTTTCAAAAACAAAGCAAATATTTATGATCCCTTCACAGCCATTTAGCGGAATTAAGGGGTTTCTACACATAATTATGTACCTATCCTTCAACTTTCTTTTTGTCACATAAAAGAAATCATCAAAAAGAGAGACGAAGTGTTTTATAACTAACCGATTCAGTTATCATAGTAAAACTTACGTGTATTGTGCCAAGCTTATGTCCGGTTCTGTGGCTAATTGGTTAGGGTCCTGGGTTCGGTTCCCAGCTGGGCCAAGGGAATTTTAATCTCGTGAGTTAAATTCTTCCAACTCGAGAACTGGGTGTTTGTGACGTCTTCAAGAACGAAATACAGAAAATGAAGTACTGGCAACCAGAAAAGTAAATCAAACGATGCAAATGTAAAAATAAAATATGCAGTAGCCTATATACTGCGTGAGTTTCCGCCCCTTATTTTTTTAGTTTTCGCCCACTCTTCCAACGTCTGATTTGAAGCCAGCTCCTAGAAACAGGACATTTACCTTCTACGCACTTAGACCATTGCTCCACGGCTATTAATCACTTCATCTTGCCTGAAAGCGTATGAGATGTGTTACTGCTTTCCGCTTCGAACGTTCATTCACGTTTTTTTTTATCAGTAAGCCACCGTACCCAGCGCTAATTTCGTATCCAACTGAAACCGTATAATCGGCATGTTCTTTGTATATGCCCGTATGGCAGTTTGATGCATTTAATCATCACTTGTCGCACACATGTTTTTATAAAGGTCTTGCTTCCATGTCGTCATAAATCCTGTAAAGTCGTTTAGGGTCATTATTGCTTGGCTAGTGGCGGGGAACTGTCGACCATGCTGACATCAGACGTTGGAAGTGTGGCCGAAAACTAAAAACAAGAAGTTCCGTGAAGAACGATACAGCCTACTTTTCATGCCAATGATTATTCTACAGTATATGAACCTATCTAGAATAATGACAAAATTAAGTTGGTAATATCGAAATAACTAATTAGATCAAAATATACCTGGTATAATGTAGCCTAATAGAGCACTACAGTTGGCAGCCCTGGTGACTGAATATATTCTTAGTTCCATCTCTTAAGGTACAGAATACAAAATTTGGCTGAAGTCCAATGGACGTTACATGCAGTTAGACACTGGATCTATCAGCACGCGTAAAAGCATGTTGCCAACAATACCATACCATGCGTGTGCTGGTCAGAAATAATCTGAAATATTATATCTTGTTGTGCCAATTTTGGATGAAATCCATTTGTTAGTATAGAAGTTACATGTATTTTAAAATTGGACATATCAGCAGGCATAGAATCATGTTGGCAGCACTGCCTTGTATTAATTACTCCAAAGTAATCTAGAATGTCAGGTGCTATACGTGTGCAAAGTATAGAGCTGTTGGCTTGCATACTTTCTGGTATATTGATATTAGGGTTAAAAAATATATACAGCATTTATTAACAGTTGGCAGCCCTGATTGCTCTTAACAATACTTACAGTCATATCTGTTATGGTACACATAGCACATACGAAATTTTGTTGAAATCCAACTGATAGTATAGTTACATGTATTTAAAAATGGGTACTATCAGCAGGCTTATAATTATGTTGGTAGAACTGACGTATATAAGTTACTCCAAATTAATCTAAAATGTCAGAATATACGTGTGAATAGTTTAAAGCTGTTGGCTTGCATTCTTTCTGATATATTGGTATTTGGATAAAAAAATAGAGAGAGAGCAATTATTAACAGTTGGCAGCCCTGTTGGCTCTTAAGAATACGCTCAGTCATATATGTTTATGTACAGATATTACATACAAAATTTGGTTGAAATCCAATTAATAGTGTAGAAGTTATATGCATTTAAACATTGGACCTATCAGAAGGCTTAAATTTTTTTGGCAACACTGTCATTGTTGGCCTCCTGGAAATTAAACTGAAATAGTATTATCTGCATGTGTGCCAATTTTGGAATAGCTCCCATGCATACCTTGCAAGATATCCAACATGGAGCTCAAATTTCTAGTGCGTTTTTTCAGCAGTTGGTAGCACTGACATCATTTTCAAATATGGACGTGAGCTATTCCGGTGCACATCTTTACTCATACTAAATTTGGTTTTGATTGCTGCAGCCGTTTAGGAGTTGTTAGAGGGGGGGGGGGGGACACACACACACACACAGCCAGACAGACAGACAGACAGACTCACATCTTCCCGTATCGATCTCATAAGTCTACTTTTTCCTCATTTTTGCAAAATGTGAAAAGTAGGCTAATAAGGGGCGGACGACTCATCCGGTATATATATAAAAACAAGTTAAAAGTATAGCTGGCGCCTGTCACATATGAAAATATCGTGTTTCCTGTTCCAAAATATCCGTCCGTATCTCTAAAGTGCAAAAGGAGTGGTTGTCTTTTTGAGGTTAAACCTCATTCCACTGCTGAGTGATATAAAATACATACCGAAAATAATTTTGAATCTATATTTATTTCAATCAAATGAACAGATTATATGTAATACAGTACGTCAATCTTAATAGTGACCTGCTATTGTGAAGCAGGTATAAACTGCAGTATGGAGAGAAAGAAATTAACATATATATGTTATGAAGTGTGGAGCCTCCGTGGCTCAGGCGGCAGCACGCCGGCCTCTCACCGCTGAGTCCGTGGTTCAAATCCCGGTCACTCCATGTGAGATCTGTGCAGGACAGAACGGAGGCAGACAGGTTTTTCTCCGGGTACTCCGGTTTTCCCTGTCAAAATTTCATTCCAGCAACACTCTCCACTATCATTTCATTTCATCTGTCATTCATTTAATCATTGCCCCAGAGGAGTGCGTCAGGCCTCGGCAGCCGGCACAGTTCATATCCTCGCCGCTAGATAGGGGCTTCATTCATTCCATTCCTGACCCGGTCGGAGACTGGAAGCAGGCTGTGGATTTTCATATGTTATGAAGTACTTGGGGCCTACATATTTATTTTTCCTGCGCATGATAATGTAACTCCAAAACAGCATAGCGTAGTGCGTATCGAACCCGCTGCATACTTAAGTGGCAGCTTCTTCATAGTTCATAGATCAACATTCAGAACACATGTTGTTTTGTAAATCTAGCGCATTCTTCAAAGAGATTTTGGTATTTTGAGGCAAGTACCCAGATGCTTGCCACGAATAATGTAAATTCCTGGCTTTTCCAGCCAACGTCACTGGTGAATGTTGGGTTAAATATATCTCTGGCGTTAGCAGCTGGCTGAAACTCTCCATAAAATTCCAATTGCACAATCCCGCGACTTTAATGTTTCTGTTCATTGCTAATTGTTAAAATTGTGATTTCTTATAATCCTGGCATGTTGAATCCGGAATTTATGTCACATTTTCTCCATCACACCAGGTTCCCTTGAGTAATCAAAATAAATATATAAGACTCTGTAACACACACAGAATTAATATACTCTCTTATCTCATGTATGAATGCTCCTATTGTTATTTTTAGCCCATTTTCATTCGTGAAGAAATATGCTTATGAGATCCCCTTTTGTCCGTGTGTGTGTATGTGTGTGTAAACCCCCCCATCCCCCTAATAAAATCTAAACGGCTGGAATGATTTCAATGAAATTCGGGAAGGAAGTAGTAGCCTACTATTTTGTCCGACCCTGAACATGCCCTTCAAATTGTCATACGTCTCACAAATACAACATGGCGGCTGTGCGATAAATTTAACCGGCATTCTATATCTCGAAAACTATTACTGATAGCACCCTAAAATTTCGTACGGTCATAGAGAATTCTTAGGTAATTTCAGCTATGTGATGCATAGAAGCATGGAAAGTTCAAAACTATAATAGTGGCCAAGCGAATTTAAAATATTCAAATGGCATTTTCTCAAGATTTAATCAACCGAGCGCAGTGAAACTTGGTAGAATAAATGCTTACAGGATTTAACCACTGGCGTATGATTCAATTCAATTTTTTCTCACTACAACAAGATGGCGGCTGTGCGAATTTTTTAAAATTATTTGTTTCCTAATCAAGCGATTGAAGTGAACGTTTGGATAACAAACCTATACAATATTCTTCATCTAATGATACATAACTCTATTCTCTATGGCCTACATACAGAACTACCCAACATGGCGATCATCCAAAATATTTCGACGGTTCTCAAAAACTCCGAATCTGTTACAGCAATCAAACTAAAATTTTGTTCGGTGATAGAAGCTATTAACATAAGTTGCCCTATAGGCTTTTCAATAACCTGATGAACACAAATCCAACATGGCGCCGATGCGAAATTTAATTATTTACATAGATGTTTGTTGGAAAATCCTTGTAATAGGCAGGAGAATTTTAATGGAAAAGATCAGTGGGTTATATGAACATAGGCTATTTAGTTCTTCGCGGAACTACTTGTTAAACATCTCAACACATTTGAGCAGTTTTGACGATAAATAAAAAACAAACCTGGTGGCACTTAACCCCATGAAGGGCCTAGGCCGATCAAAGCCGCTGCCCAGCCATTTGGCCTGCAGATTATGGGGTGACGCGTGGTCAGCACATCGGGTCTCCTCATCAATTAATCATGGTATCCGTGACCGGGGTGCTGCCTCACTGTCAGACAGCTACTTAATTGTCCTCACGAGGCTGAGTGCACCCCGTTCCAGCCCTCACGTCAGTTTCTAAAACCCCTGACGGAACCGAAAATCGATCCCGGGGCCTCCGGTTGCGAGGCAGGCACGCTACCGCTACACCACGGGATTGGCGTTTTGAAGATAGACACTGCATTAAATGCATCCGTATACACCGCTGGTAACATGTTCTAGAAAGCCAAGTTCATGGTTTCGATATTATGATAACTTGACTTGGCTTAAGGAACTTCTTTCGTTTGTTAGCTGTAGTTGGATTTTCTCTCTTCAGTAACCTGCAGTTATCTGCCAGCATATTCTTGCTCCATTTCTTCTGATATCTGCGTTCCGTTTCAGCTAGATCCTGGTGGAATCTTTCTTCTTGCTCTTCCCCCTGCATTCCTAGGTTCTCAGGGAAATAGTCGAGATGCAAATGTAACATGTGCATCTTTAAGTTTATATTGCAGCCTAAATCTTGAAACAAATCGGGGTTTGTGACGTCTCCATCATTGATTTCACCTTTACCACCGCGAGTAGGACGCCTATGGGCTTTAACTAGAACGGCCAGCCCTAGGTCTCTCCAGACCCCACACTGAATTGTTTGTACTGTTCCTTTGCGTTTGTGAGCTACTGGCTTGTGATACTGAGATTTTTACAACGTACACCGCCTCATGGAGTACTGGTTAGCGTATTGGTTACTGGCCCGGATGCCTGACTATGATTCACAGCTCTGCCAAGAAATGTAATTCTGGTCTGAGGTGCTGTAGGTGGTCACGGGGATGACCAAGTATTTCTGCGACTGTTTAGGGAGCCTAGGATATATTGCTGTATTCATTTTCCACCAGTGGAAAGGATGAGTGGGCAAGTCAGCGGTCGAATTCCCAAGATAGGCGTCCAGCTTGTATTTTGGAATATTCTGTGGTTGTAAAAAGGAGATGATGGGATCTTGAATTGTGTTGCTTTGATCGGTGTTTTAATTTCAACAATCTGGCAGCTCCATACGCGTTCATTCATTCATTCATTCGTTTATTTGCAATTGGGGGTGTGTCCCCCGGTGGCAAATTAGATATACATAAGAAATAAATAATTGTACATAACAATTCACTAACAATTAAACTGGAGTATTTACACAAATAGTCAGTCTTTTCTTAAACACACCTATATGTTTGGGAAAAGGCTCTAAGACTGCGGCAGGTAGAGAGTTCCAGTTATCAATGGCACGGTTTACGAAAGAATATTTACCATAATCTGTTCGCTGTGGTCGGCCCTTAACTTTGAAAGGATGATCGCCCCTACCCATGTAAGTAGGCTTTTCCATACGTTTGCTAAGCTCACCCCATGCTGGTTGATTTGTATACGTGTTGTGCATAGCGCAGAGTCTAGATTTCATCCTCCTAGCCTCAAGTGATTCCCACCCAAGTTTCTTTAACATACGGCTCACACTGCTCCTGGGATTAAAGTCACTGAGCACAAATCTAGCGGCCTTTCTTTGTACCATTTCCAACTCATTTATGAGCCCTACTTGATATGGATCCCAAACCGCCGAGCCGTATTCCAGAATAGGTCTTACAAGTGACAAATATCCTAATTCTTTAGCAGAGGTACTACTTCCTTTTAATTCCCTCATTACAAAGTGCAGGGATTTGTAAGCTTTAGAAACTACACGTCCTATATGACTTCTCCATTTCATATCATTTCTTACGTGAACGCCCAAATATTTGCAAGAATCTTCTTCTACAAGTATTTCCGAGCCAATGTTACATTGAAAATCTTGCCTTCGCACTTTCTTTATTTTTATTAGACTATATTTTCTTGTGTTTATTTTCATTTTATTTTCAATCGCCCACTTATAGACCAGGTTCAGGTCATCTTGAAGTACTGCATTGTCTTGTGAGTCATGTATCTTTCGATATATTACACAATCATCCGCTAACAATCGACAGTCACTGCGAATCCCATTTGGTAAGTCATTTATAAACGCCAAAAATAACAAAATTCCGATTACGCTGCCCTGAGGGATACCCGACGTTACGGTAATTTCATCCGAGAATCGGCCTTCAACTTTCAATTTCTGGGAACGACCCGTCCAAGATTCTTGGATCCATAAAATTACTCTTCTATCTATCTTCTTCGAAGCTAATTTATGGAGTAGCATGTCATGCGGCACGACATCAAATGCCTTCGCAAAATCTATAACTACGGCTTCGACTGAAACTCCATCGTCTAACGATTCGCTAATATCTTGAAAAAGTGATAGCATCTGACTCTCGCATGAGTAACCTTTCCGAAATCCATGTTGCCTATCATTAAACCATGATAATGTTTCCCACTGTTCCCTCAAGTAGTCGCGAATGAGATGCCCCATCTGTTTACAAACGATGGACGTAAGACTACGGCTCATCTCTTCCCTCAAGTAATCTTGAATTTTAATTTTGACTTCTTTGGAGCTTTAAAATATTGAGTGATGAGCCGAAGATCAAGGATACTTACAAATTGGGATGGTGTTACCGAGTCCTTCGTGTTCCTTTCGGGTCACAATCGTTTGACGATGTTGACTTTAACGAATTTTTTGAAATGTTTGAGCACTTCGTCATTGCTTGAGCGTATAGGGTCGGTTGGTGGCGCAAGATTATTTCTTACGAGACTGTTCATTAGTGGGCGCACTATGGACAGAGTTGCTTCCGTTTCCGAATGCTACATTAAACATTCTACACGTTTTTCGTGCTTTACTCTTCCTCAATCATTTCCAGCCGTAACCGGTCCTTGTACTGAGAAAGTCCGATTGGTATTCGATTAAATGATTGCTGAAATTCATCGATTAAACGTATCAGCCCTAGTTTGAATTGACGTGTTGCGTAAAGTCATCTGTTGTTCGGGCCCGTGTGGTCCAGTGAGCGCCAATGACCTTCAGGTGCGTGCCGAATTCTTCTCCTGTCTCAAACCTCTCAATATGTATACTCAACCAAAGCCTGCGCACATATTCCTCTCATTACCATTCCGACCCCTAAAATTCATACATTGTATGTTGGTGTGAACTGTATTACAAACATTCACGTTTAATCGGGAATAATAATAACAAAAATAATACTAATAATAATAATGCCGACCCCATGGTGTATGGTTGGCTTGCCTGCCTCTCTCCTGGTGGCCCTGGGTTTGATTCCTGGCTCCATCAGGGATTATAGAAACTGACGTGGGGACTGGAACCGGGTGCACTCAGCCTCGTGAGGCCAATCGTGTAGCTGTATGGCAGTGAGGCAGCGCCCAGGCCACGCAAACCAAGATTAACGGCCGAGGGGACCCGACGAGCTGATCACGCGTCATTTCGCAATACGTAGGCCGAATAGCTGGGCAGCGTTCGCTTGGAAGGCCAGGGCCCTTCATGAGTTGTGGTGCCATGGGATTTGGTTTTAATAATACTAGTAATACTAATAGTAATTATAATGGTTACCGTGGAGGCAAGGTGATGATCGTACGTGACCTGCGTGTCGTAATGAGCATAACATGAATGATGAAAACGTCACAAACACGCAGTCCCCGCACTAGGAGAATTAAGAGATCAAAACCCCATGCCCCGTTTGGGATTGGATGAGGGACCCTTCGGATCAAAGCCTAACATACTGACCACTTAAGGGATGGAATCTTCGGGAATCATTTGTATATATTTGATAGCCGCTTTTACCAGCAAAACTCCATGACGAACATTATCGAGACGTGCAGGTTTACTCTATGCAAGATCGATATAGCCTATTTAGATATTAAAATCAATATTAGAGATTACTAAATACTGTTTTTGCATGATTGGAAGACATGGCATCATGATGCTGGAATTTTACCATTGAAGAGGAATTTAATGCGCTAGTAAATCATTGCGCAGCGGTATCATTCTGGCCTGCTGTGTCCAAGAAAGTGAGATGGAATCCCGGCGCAGTTAGTTGGCATTTTAGGGTGCTTAAATGCGAGGGAGTCGTGTTAGTAGATTTACTGGCACGTTGAAGATTCCCTTTGTGAATTGGTTCTGCAAGCCCGGCGTGTCTAAAAGCCACAGTAGTTAAAAGAAACGTAAAACACTGTCAGTTGTAGCTCTTCAGTCGGTCAACACAAATTTTCCCATTGACTGGGCGGGATACAATGTATATAATATATGAATAATAAGTAAATAACACTCCTGGAAAAAAGTACATGTATTAGATACGATCATGTAATTCTTTACAGCAGTGTTATATACTTATTATTCATATCCTATATGAGTTACATTGTAACCTTGCCAGTCTTTGGGTAAAATCGTGTTGACTGACTGCAGAGTTACAACTGACAGTTTGTATAAACAACACTGAAAAATGGCATCAAAATTTTACATTAATACCCTTATTATTATTATTATTAATAGTAGTAGTAGTAGTAGTAGTAGTATTATCATTATTATCTACTGGCATGAATTTCTCTCAATTAGACATTTATAACTGCCAACCACAACAATGGATACAGCAGGGAGAGCCTGCGTAAATTAATATGTGACTTCAATAATGAGAAGAATGTTGGTTAAACGTAACAGCAGCACAAAGTAGTCGCGAATATCCACGTGATAGTTTTACTCACTAATTCTAATGCTGTGAATGGTGGTACTTTATGGTATTCACCAATAATTATTGTGAGACTAGATAATTAAATACTAATCACATAAATTATATGAAGAGTAGACGAAGCTACCCTGCCTGTTAATATTTAATTTGCATTCAAGCTTTAGCATAAGTCAGTCAAATTACTATTTTGGATAATTACAAGCAGCGGCGATAACACAAGGTACAAAGCTGATATCGCGGGGATTATATACAAATTTATATATTGATCTGGATTACGGTGATGAAATGATTTTGTCCTTCATCCTGACATAACTACAGTATTGTGTTGTTGTGCTAAAACCAGATTTGCTCTGATCAACGTTAAAGTGCATATTTCTAGCATTTGCAACACAATCAATGCAGTGGTTATTAAGCTGTTATTTCATGTACTAAAGACTAATTTTATCAATAGAAGCAGAAGTTGTTCACCCCTTGCTCACAGAAATTATAGGTGGTACATGCATTTAGTTTCGCTGATGAATTACGTATATAACCGTACATAAGACGATTGTTGTTACTTCATGTAATGGCTTGAGAGATTCTGGACATTAGCACTGTGGGGTATACTTGGATGTGTCCGGAATATGGCTGATAAGCTGTGTTAATGTGATGTCATTACTATGTGTGGGCCTGTATTGGAACTAGAATTGATAGGGAGGTAGTCAAGCTCATAAATTAGGTATCACCCCTGAATTCTCTGTGAGTAGATGTGTACAGCCACAGTAAGCCATTTCTTGGATGGCTGAGTTGGGAATTGAACCTAAATCTTCTCAGGTATCCTCATGACGGTGAGTATACCACGTTCCAGCTCTCAGTTCAAAATTGTCAGAGGCGACTATCTCGTCCAGGGCCGTTGGCAAGGAGCCTCAATACGTACCCCTAGAATATGAAGGTGGTACTGAGTACTTTCATCGATTTACAACTTATGAGAAAGTAGAAAATTAACAGGAATGAAAGCTTGATGGTTCATAAGATGAGAGGGAAAGACATGGAACTGCTTTGCAAAATTACTGGAATATATTCATGAAGGCAGTGCCTAGAGGTAATGAAGGGACAAAGGCCAAGTCAGGAATTAACCTTACTATCCGAACGAGGTACTATTTTCACCTCGAGAGTGCTCCAACAGTTTTTGGAGATACTCGGGATTAAGGCATACACTACCACGAGTTTTTCCCTGCAAACCAACGGACTCACGGAGAGTATGAATAAAATACTGGGAATAGCGTTGGCTAAATTCACAGAGGACGCAGGAACAGACTGGGATGAGTACCTGCAGCCCATTACTTTTAGTTATAATACCTCTATATCCACGGCTACGAAACACTCTCCACACTTCCTAATGCACGGGTACACGCCCAGAAGTCCCATAGATAATATATGTATCCCACAGGACACTCACACGGACAATGCTGCCCGGCTAGAGCACTTACAGATAGCTCGAATGAACGCTCGAAAGAACATAGCCGCGGCGCAGAAGAAACAAAAAGAGCGGTACGATCGGATTAGGAAGACCGTGGAATACACACCCGGGCAATTGGTCATGGTCTCCAATTCTGCCCGTAAGAAAAACGTGTCCGAGTTCCTCCTGCCACGCTGGTCAGGTCCCTTCAAAGTCTGCAGGAAGGTATCTGACCTAAATTACATAGTCAGCGTGCGCCATGGGAGAAAACTCATCAAAGACATCATACACGCCCGCCGGATGAAGGCATATCACACCCGCCAAACAACACCTACACGTGCAGGCGGGAACACTATCAAAAGAAAAAGAACTGATCCCACTGGCAGACGTGGAAAGAAGGCCAAGAAATAGCCTTCGGACCTCGCTGACCGCACCAGGATACGACCCTAACGCTAACAGAAATGTCCCGGAGACACAGCCTAGAATGGCACCAGAAACAATTACTCTGGTTAAAGATGGTCTCAAAACCCGCAACCTTCTGAATACCAGGAATGTAAGGTCGGATAGCTATCCAGTTGCAGGATAGGAAACTAAGGAATCTAAAACAGATTGGTTGCAGGATAGGAAAGTATGGGATCTAAAACAGATTGGGACAGTTCTACTAACAGATGTTCATAAGCGGAAAACAACAAAATCACCTCCGGCACCTAGTCACCAAACACGCGACTAGCGGCCCGGAGACACTCGTGTATAACGACATTTTGTACCATGGATAGGGATATATTCGACCCACGTCAGAGTTAACACAAAACTTGGGAACACAAATGTAGTTAATGAAACGTTCTTTTACAGTGCGGAAAGCCCCACCCGCAATCACAGAGACAGCACTCAAGTTCACACATACACGTGCCCGGAACATGAGCGTGATCAGAACAAATAACAAATGAGTGCGCACGCCATTGTAATTCAACACTACCGCCGTCAGCGATAAGGCACTCGTGGCTGAGCGACCTTGGCTGGCACAAACACACTAAGAGCTCTCCAGGTGAACCTGGGAAATACACGTTCATTCACGCCAAGTCCAGAACCCCATAACTCCCCAAATTAAACTACGAGGAGAATTCAAAAACACACAAACTCTTCACAGGAATGCGTATTCTCATCTGCGCATTTCAAATACACGGTACATGTGCCATAATATATACGGCACAGATAGCGTCATACCAAGTCTTTACAGTAAGCCGGGTCCGAACTCATAACCACACACCACACTCGTACCAAAAACTAACTAACCAACGGTATTTTTGGTACGAGAGACACAAGCAAAAACCACACTGAGGACACCTAAATCCCCAAAACACAACGCAGACACAGAACACAGAGAATTACATGAGATCACGGGGCTGAATCCCAGCAAAAATTGGACACCATGGAAAACAACTATCCAGGCTTCCAACCACACCGAAATTGGCCCATACAAGTACATGAACAGGGAATACCACATTTCCTCCCGCCAAAAACCAGGCATAAAATTTCAATTACACCTGACATAGAAAATACATTTCCCAGACACAGGTATGAAAATTTCGTAAGGCAAAGGTCTTATGGAATAGTGGCCACACAAAAAGACTAGCTAAATAGGACGAATTGCTACATTGGTCCGCCCGGAATCCCGACCAGTGACAACACTCACATACTGGCGAAAAGTCACGTACACAAACAAATAAAAGCACAACATGACGAAAATACTGACTTGCAGGTTTCACCACATTGCCACACGGCTGCCGACAGACACTATTGTTATATCGGCAGTGACCGTGAAATCACAAGCGCAAAGCAATCATAATGCCACACATTTTTAGCACTGCAAAAACAATTGTGACATTCAGAAACGTATAGACATCTTTAACACCGGACTTATCATAGGGACATAGGGACATATCTCAAAGATGTTGACAAGTTGCCCACGCCATCTGACACTCAGACACGCGATACACATTAGGACTTAGCCTATAACAGACCAACCGTCCGCGTGGTGTAGCGAAACATAGTCACACACACGCGCGCTCACTAATCAGGAGCGAACACAGACAGGGGCTCTGAGGAAACAAGACCCCCCCCTAATAACTTCCTTTCTCGATTTTAGTTCTCAAAAATCATTACAGGCTACCAAGACATGGCCAGGCATACTACGACCACTGGCTGCATTAACACTACAAATGCCAGACCAGATTAGGTCGTGACGTCACAGCGTCACGACGCTTTACTATCCCAAGGAGCGGATAGAAAGCAGACATGGACCAAGGGAGAATGACAGAAGCATAGGTGGATAATCCCAGCGGGATTACCGACATACCACCCACAGGCTACCATTTTTAATACCTAATTCCCCGTCCATAACCTTCCCACGTCCAACATGACCAACACAAACATACAGACACGATGAAAACAGCTACACTACATTACAAAATATACATCGGGGTTGATAGACTTCATGTGTTTAAAGAGAGGGCTTACTACGCCCTGAACCCCAATGCTAACACCCGAGTATTAGGGGTGTGTCGGACAACGATAATTAAGCGTAATGCGCATCTCTAAGTGAGAGATGAGGCCAACTTTATATATTAACAATTCTTTTCTTTCTATTAAATAATCCCGCATGAAAGGGACATATTATTATTACGCCTCACCCTATACCTATCCTTACATGAGTGCGGATATGCCTCATATCCAGATACATGCATGGAATATCCCATCCATTTACCAAGGGTTATTACTATCAGACCTGCATGGAATTTTTATATTTTTTCAATCCCGGGAATTACCTGCCCCCGTCCACTCATTGTAAGAGCAATCCTAGCAGCATTACCGGCTCAAGGCCACCATTTATTTGAGCCCAAAGATGCGCAACCTCTTCCTACTATGCTTTCAGCCCACTCTACGAATAACTACCCCCAGATCCTAATAACAGGGTACCTAACACCATAGACCCTACTAACACCTCCATAAAGGTTAACAGAGCATTACCGCTGGAAAGCCGACGTAGCAACAGGAGGCCTAAAGTAGTCTATGCACTTAGAAGTTCTACAACCCCACAACACTTGAAAAATTTTACATTTTATAGAAAATAAATTATTTACACAGGTTACGCCTATATTTTCTATATGCAAAGGAATCTGATAACACTCTGATTGGTGATAGCGGCACGAGCAAAAGGCCAAAGGCACCACACTGGAGCAGAGCTGGGGAAGGTGATGTTGACCCTTACCCCAGTTGGCTCAACAGCTTAGTGACCCTAGTAACTTAACGACTAGACCAAACAGACGAACCACGTAAGGTTGAGGCACTTACGGCCTGGCGCGGGCAAGCTTCGGAATCCTAGGTATGCCTAGCCTGCTCCTGGGAGGAAGAGATGCTACACCCACCATGTGCCGCGGTCGTCGAAGCCAAGACCTGCAGGGGAGAATTTCTGAGGATGGTGGGAGAAATAGCTAGCTCCACGCCGGACCCAGGAGTTGACCCTAGGGACGACCAAACTAGGACTAGACTCTTAGTTAATTATAAGTAAGTAGGGCTTCTACAGCGGGAAGCAAGACTCCCACGCGCGGGAGTGAAGTATTATTGCGGCCAACAGTGGCGAAGAGATTGTTATTACTGCGAAAAGCATACTACGGTTGCCAATAAAGGCGAAGAGAATATTATTACTGCGAAAAGCATACTACGGTTGCCAATAAAGGCGAAGAGATTATTATTACTGCGAATAAACGCGAAGAGAATACTACTATTGCCAATGAAGGCGAAGATAATATTATGCCATTGGACGATGTCCAATGCCCACATAAATGGTGACGCAGCGGGCAGCCTAGGGCATTAAATGAGTAGCATAGCGAGCAACTCATAGGGGTTAAGGTGGGCGACCCAACTACGACAACGTATGAAAAACAAGGGTAATGAGCAGGAAGATACAGCAGGCGAAACGGTTTGCTTTGTGGCACCGTAAGCCGCCTGTGACTATATTAGCACTAGTTAGTAAGACCTAGAATATACGTCGACAACTAGAATTAAGGGGGCGGAATCCGGCGGTTCTAGAGACAACCGGTGTTTCTAGGATTCGTACGGGTGGTGATCTGAGGAAATAAATTGCCTCAGGCGATCGCCCTGGTCAAAATTTAGCGAGTAAGACAGTTGCACTTTGGTACGCAACTTAGGATTAAGCAAATTCACTAACCGCTGATGCTAAGTAATGGCACAGCACATTTCGGCAATAGAGTAAGGCCACCCATTCGGCTTAGTAATAGCAGCCATTTTTTTCTACCATAAGTTAGATAAATAGTGTTAAGATAACGCCGCTCGGCGCCTGATGACCGACAAACCCGTCATCAGGGTAAGTCCGATAATACATTATAATACATGATCATACATTATAATACATGATAATACATTATAATATATTAAAATAAGTATAATTGAGGGAGAACATATTAAGACAACACAGTAGGACAACATAGTAATATGAATACTATTAAGGTGATACATTAAGTAGATTAACTACATTAATTAGGTTATATAAACACACTGAGCATAAGAAACGACATTACGGCACCGTATAGGGTAAGCCCGGGCATACAGCAAATAACACTAATCCTGCTATTTTTTTTTCAGGCAAAAAGAGCTTCAGACTGTGGACACACTGCCACAGGAAGCAACATAGAAAATATACGATATTTACATGTTTTCTTAACCTCTCCATTTTTTTCAGGCATCATCACCAGGAGTATGGCACTGGTGACTATGATTTCGCTGCCATACAGCAGCAGCATGCTATTAGTGCCATCATATTATCATATTCTACCTTTGTGCACTAATTTATATTTGATAACTCGTATTCATCTTCACTCACATGCTCACCACATTTTTTACAGCTACACTCTAAAAATCTGCACAGCAGGGCTGATACCTGTGGGGTATCAGGCTCGCTGGCAGATCAACGTAAACAGGAAAAACATAAGGCGTCAAAAATGCGGCGCAAATTAAGGCAATGAAGGCGCAACCGACTTGTGGCGGCGACTCTCATTGTCAAGTGTGAAGGCATTCACCCACAGGGAATGCTTCACAGAATAGGAATACATTGCAAGCGGTACGACCACTAAACCATACCAGCAAGTGGCCGTAAAGGATTGGCCGTGAGACGGCGCATATACGCAAAGGCGTAGCGTGCACGCGAGGTAACATATAAAATAGGAGCATAGAAAATTAGCGCGCTTAAGCTAGATATAAGATAATTGTAATTCATATTTGTAAAAGGGTAACTTAACATACATTAATGCGCCCACGGGCAATTATTCTACTATAAATAAATATATATATAATACTTCGCACCCCCACATTGTCTGCGGAGGTGATAACTGATATTCCTAAACGTTAATATATGCACATCTCCAAATAACACAGTAAACGGTATATATTTTTTTTTAAGACCACATGTACACAATGTTTATGATTTGTTTTCTTTCATTTTTCTTTCTTCTAACTTCCCAACTTGTAAAGGTGTTCAGTTTCATCCCAACTCAATAAATGCATTTTGAATATTTCCCTTAACTTATACCGTGGAACACCTATTTTGTCTATTTCTTCTATCTTTCTCATTGCAGGGAGCACTTTTTCCCTAAGATAGGGCAGACGGCGCAATCATCCGTCCAGCCCTGGTTTTTTTTCCTCCCTGCACAACAATATATCGCATAATTATCAAAACCTTGCATTTTTTTTGGAACTTTCAATATGTCAATGTCGACTTTTTTTCATGCACTATTTTACAAAGTCAATGTCAATGTCAATGTCAAATATATATATGTATATCCCATAACCCACCCCTCTGAACACGAGCTGATCTCACACCTACACATCAACACGACATCACTGCATCTATACGACGAGGAGGACACCAACAGGAGACACAAGGAAGATCCAAGAACTACTACATCAACATCCCAACCTCACGTTCCGTTCCCGTTCGCGGGGACGCGAACTAAATGGAGGAAGAGGCTTGTACAGTCCCCCAGGGGTCTGCACCCCCTGGAGGCCATCCCCCCCATCATCTATTTAAACTACCCCTAACTGGCAGATCTCGTAAGTCCAGAACAACATCTCTCACACCGCAAGGGCAGCTAACCAGCCTGGAAAGCTTGCCAAATACTTGCATCACACCACAAACAGCTACACATAATTAACTGGGGCATCAATGCCATTGGAATGCCGACGAAGCAGCACCAAAGCCTATAAGAGGTAGGCTTTAAGGGGGACAAGCTCTCTCAATTACCAGTCTTACAGTGCATCAGCCGAAGGCCCTAGCCGTTATCATCAGATGAGTCAGCAGTGTTCAGAGTTCCTATATTTTGTGACCTACCTCACAGACTTGTACACTTACATTGTGACATTTATTACATCCCCTAAAAGGGACTCATAATTTCATATTACTGACCAATAAATACTTGGTCAGTACACTACACTTGTCTTACTGTTTACACGCCTCTTTACGTCCTAAAGCCCTTCCTAATTCCCGTCACGATTGGACGTGACATAGTAGCCAAACAGTGCTAGCTCATACTTCATTGTATTTCCCGTAGCGGCTCGACTGCCAGGAGCAGCGTGCCGCCATATAGCTGACGCGTGCACGTCGGTTGTATAACCAGCCAGCCAGCTGAGAGATTAGCACGTTGACCTGTACGCTAAGTTTCATCCCCTGAAATACACCTACGTCTTTGTAAGAGCACCCCCTAGCATCCTAACACTAAACAACATTCTACACTGGTCAGCTTACCCAACTACGGGAAGCTACCCCCTTTTAGGCACCCCCTTATAAATTAACACAATAACACTTCCGTTTTAGATCTAACTACCCCCCACTAAGGGATCTAAAACAATACAATGCTTTTCAGTCAGTCAACAAGTTTCTGCCCAACTATATTAGGAGAGGAGGACAAATATATAATCACCCTAACCTGAAAGAAATATTACATGAATTATTTATAACTTAGTAGCAACGCGACCCGGCTTCGACCGGGAATAGTTATGAATGCATTACGGGATAAGCGTTTTTTTCCAATGTCAATGAACAACGACCAATATCCGTTTTACGTCTCGGCATGATGGGTTAAAATCACTGACTGGACTATTAATTATTAATTATCATGGAGATGCATGTGCAACAAATTCTTGTCAGACGTAATTTGAGAATGGCGAGGTGCATGAAACACAAATCCCCTTCCGTACAATCTTAACTTGACTGTGAATTTTGCGGAACGAAAAGTTCACAGGCGAAATGAAGAAAAGCCGAGTTGCACTTCGAGGGAAACTCCAAACACAACCACTCTTCTCTAAAGTTTTTAACTCAACACGACTCGACAGTTTGCTGCTGGCTGTATCTGGGTCAATAAGCTCGTCCGCTAGCTAAGCTGTAACTGGGGTGATAGACTCGCCCCTAGCTAGCTCGTAAACTGTCGCCTCAGTAACTGAATGGAGATTGTTGGAAGAAATGAAAACGTAAAAACACTTATAGTAGGCGATGTATTGAAGATGAGATATGGTCTCTCGGGCTTTTTTGTGGAACTTCACATGCTGAAGAATTCTTACACTCATAGTATATAGATATTTTTAACGGTTTGCCCAGCGTAAGCTTAAAAAGCGCACGGACGCCAGTTTCTTTTTCGACATTTCCACTGAAATCATTAGTGCTTGACTTCCTTTGGTCATAAAAAAATTATTTTCTACAGAAACCTTCCTAGAGATATCCTTTACAGAATGGTGAAAACCGCATCAAAATCCATTCAGTGGTTTTCGAGATTACATTTTAAATAGGCCTACTTCACAGTAAATATGAATTACCAGCAAGCAAAAATAAATATTTAGACAGAGCCGGCAATCGAACCCGGACCTCAACGGTGACAGCTGAGAATGCAAGTCACGCCATGATGTACACGAACAAAAGAGTTCGGTGAGTAACATGCGTTCCATGAGCTGTGAGCTGTAGACCTCAAGCTTAGATCATTTTTACCTTAATCGGTGGGTATGATTAAACACCGGTCAAGCCTGCTTGCTTCTCAGCAAACCAGAGCGGGTTCAATTCATGGTTAAAGTCTTTGATTTCTGTGGCAACGGCATCTTTGCCCCTTGCACTGGGAAACATATTGTTTATATGTTTGCTTTGGAATCTCATGTAAACTTCACTGTTAGAATGCCCTGTAGCTCACACTATGCAGCGTACCCAAATGAATCCAATCATTCACACCTGACTCGGGGAAACCGAGATGGTGATTAATCGGACTTCCGGTCGATAGATTCACACTCTGCTCTGAAAGCGGCCAACAAGTGGCATTCTGTTAATCCGGTAACAAATAGACAATTGATTAATATTGTAACCCTCCAAGTATGTTTAGTTACAGCTGGTGGTGTCAGCACTCTGTATCAATCCAATAATGCTTTCAGTCATGATAAATATCATTATTATCAAATAACTCTTGTTATTGTTATCATTAATAGCATTACTATTAAAATAAAAATTGTGGAGCAATGGCTAAAATTCTTAGCCGTAACTCCTAATATCCGGGTTAAATTCCCAACTCTTCCAAGGAATTTAATTATGGTCTGGGGGCAGGAACGGGGAACTCTCAGCCTCGTAAGGCAAAACTGAGAAGAGGCGGGATTGATTCCTACCTCAGCCATCCTGGAAGTGGTTTTCCGTTGTTTCCCACGTCTTCTTCAGGCAAATGCCAGGATGGTACTTAACTTAAGGTCACGGCCGCTTCCTATCCAAATCCTACCTCAATTACAAATGCATTAGTAGAGGCATCACAGTGACACAGGTTATCAGAGAAATTCTACTCACACCCATGTACACACTCATCTATGTTCAACCGTTCTTTTCCTGTAGCTGGGTCTCGACTATGCAATTCGACTCCTGCCTATATCAGAAATTCTAAAACAATAAGGAAATTTAAGGCCGCATGCTGAGATTACCTGTTGAATACTGTTGATTGACCCGTGTAAATGGTGATGGATGGAAGGACGTATGACTGAGCTAGGATAATATTTAGGAAATTTTTGAAAGGTTTGTGACATTGTGATTAATATTATTGTTATTATTATTATTCATATGCCACATTTATTAATATTAGTATTTAACTTAGTTAATTTACTCTTAATTGATCATCATAATGAACTTTAAGGTATTTATTGAATTTCAAAAATTGCTTCATATGCACCGGTACCATATTGCGTGGTTAAGTGTAAGAGAGGGCCATGAGCTCTTTCATCGCCAGTACTTAAGACATAAAATAAATAAATAAATAAATAAATAAATAAATAAATAAATAATACACGGGGCTGCAAGACCACGATGTCGCAAAGCCCCCAAATGAATCAACAACAACACCTAGTGATATAGGGCAATATATGAAATCACAGTACATGGATTATATAGAGCTTCTTCCCTGGAAGTTGCGAACAATTCCTTTACGTGAAAGACGAGAATGAAGTAAATTACATTTTTTAGAATATATGGAAGGGGTTTTCCGACCGTTGGGGCGTGTTTATAAGTCAGGGATATGAATAATTTGCGATTGTATATGAAAAATACAACACATATTTTTGCCTAGTTTCCATTGTCTCTTCTTACTCGCTGTATCTTCCTCCATGTTTTATAAGTAGTAACTCAGACAGTATTTTAAATTGCAGAGAGAGAGAGAGAGAGAGAGAGAGAGAGAGCGAGAGAGAGAGAGAGAGAGAGAGAGAGAGAGAGAGAGAGAGAGAGAGTAGATTTTCATATGCACAAATTATGAGGAAATTTCCTCGTGAATGCACACTTCAGGTAAGCTCTCGTGTGGAATATTACCTTTTAAGTAGGGATCAAGATTTTTCTACTGGATAATAAAAGGGCTGAAATCTCTTGTTGAGGTCAGTTATTTCATCTTATACTGTATCTTGCACAAGCTTTCCTAAATCTTGTCTACACAAGCTAGTATTGCACCGGGAATGCATGCATCAACCTGGGGGCAAAATGCAGTATATTAACTGAAATAGGAAATTCGTTAGTATTCTTCTTTTGTTGTTTCGTTTCGGCCAACTAAAGACCACGTCATTTCAACTGTTTCCTTTTAGCTTTAACATTATCTCAGTATTACCTCGTTCATAGACGGTGTTGTTCTTTTCTCTCGTTTGCCCATGCCGTTCCAGTTTTCAGCGCAGCTTAGGTTGAAATCTGCGATGTTTGAGGAGTTTTCTCTTAAGCTGGTTACGTTCCTGGATATCTTCACCTGATATCCCAATCTCGTAGAGATCTTGTCGTATCTTAATGATCCAGGCTCCCTTAATCTTCTTCTCTTGGAGAGAAGTGAAAATGCGTTAAGTTAATCGTGTTGACGTAATTTGGTCCACGTGCTTATAAAACGTAAACCGTCTTTTCCTCATCGCGTCAGTAATTTTCTCCACATGTGTATTTATGAATCCTCAGTATTTTTATTATTAATAAGAATGATTATGAATAAATTTATTAATAATATAATAATAATAATAATAATAATAATAATAATAATAATAACAGCTCTAATAATAATAATAATAATAATAATAATAATGTTGATTCATTTAGGGGATTTGCGACATCGTGGTCATGTAGCCCCGTGTACTTTGGTGTGTGCGGAATTTGTCTGATAACCTGTGTTATGGAAATGGCTGTATTCGTGTGATTATTTGGAATTCAGATGAGGGTTGGGAAGGAGGCAGCCTTGGCCTTAATTTAGGAACAATCCCGGCATTCGCCAGGAGTGGAAGTAGGAAACCACGGAAAACCAGTTCCTGGATTGCTGAGGTATGAATCGAACCAGCTTGTACTCAGTTTTGCCTCATGAGGCTGAGTGTACCTCGTTCCAGACCTCAGCTCAGAATTAAATTTCTTGGCAGAATCAGGGATCAAAACCGTACCTCTACGGAATAATAATAATAATAATAATAATAATAATAATAATAATAAACACAGGGAATCGAGGAGGAGATGGCTAGGATTTTTTACGTGGTGGATGGTTTTTACGGCCAGATGCTCTCCCTGACACCAACCTCATGAGAGGAGTTAACGAGAGATGAAATGAATGAAGATGAATGAAACTGAGCAGGGAGATGGAAGGAAGTGATCGTGACCTTTTGGAAGGTTTCTTGGCTGACACCGCGGAGGCCCTGGTTTGATTCCCTGCTCTGCCAAGAAATTTTATTCTGGGCAGAGGGCTAGAACGGGGTACACTCAGCCTCTGAGGCAAACCTGAGAGGAGGAGGATTTGGTTCCTACCTCAGTCATCCTCCAAGTGGTTTTCCGTGGGTTACTACATCTACTATTTGATGACAATGAAGATGATAATGGTTATTTGAATGGGCCTAATAACTAGCTGAGATTGCTGACCATCTTCCTTGTCGCTATGAGTGCAAGGCAGTCCAGACTATTTTATTATTGTCTGGGTCACGGTAGGATTGGTTTGGTGAAGCAAGGGCTTGTGAGACTGCTGTAGTCTTCAGCGTATATATTAGTCACACCTGTCTTCAAACTCAAGCCTGCTTGCTTACGATTATGGGCCAGACTGACAGTCGCTTTGTCGGCCTCTTCTCCAGACAGTAGTAGAATACAAGCTATTAGGTCGTATAATGAAAATCCACAGCCTGCTTCCAGTCGACCGACCGGGTCAGGGAACGGAATGAATGAAGCCCCACCCCATATAGCGGCGAGGAAATGAACTTTGCTGGCTGCCGAAGCCTGTCGCACTCCCCTGGGGAAATGATTAAATGAATGACAGATGAATTGAAATGATCGTGGAGAGTGTTTCTGGATTTAAATTGTGACAGGGAAAACCGGAGTACCCGGATAAAAACCTGGCTGCCTCCGCTTTGTCCAGCACAAATCTCACAGGGAGTGACCGGGATTTCAATCATGGACCTAGCGGTGAGCTGTCGCATAAGCCACGGAGGCTCCTATTATGTCGTATAATGCACAGATAATGCAAACCTCGTAGATGGAAGATAGCAAAATAAAATGGATCAGATACAGTATTTTAATTCTCTGTCCTCCGTCTACATGGCTTGCACTATCTGTGTATTACACGACCCAATAGTTTTAAGTCTTCATTGTTTGAATTTGCAGTCGTGAAAATACAATGTAGTATTCCTTACTGTATTTTAAATCTGCCATAGCCAGTCCAAAGCCCGGTTGAGGAAGGAGGAGGGTGGTTACAGATTGGTTATCCAGCCAAAACGTGCAGGTTGCCTACGATCGTCAACTTTTAATACTTGCTCTAGGCCTCTAGGAAGGTCTCACAAGTCTGCCTCACGAGGCTGAGTGAACCCCGTTCCAGTCCTCAGAACAGAAGAAGACTTCTTGGCAGAGGTCGGAATTGAACCCTGACCACCGCGGTAACAGCCAAGAATGCTAGTCATTATGCCACAGGTGCATGGAATCGTCCTTTGTAGATCGGTTTAATGTTCCAACCTAAGGAAATTGCTCCTCATCTGTACATGAAGAAACAAAGATACCTTACTGCTGAAATTAATACCATAGGCTTGCGTTCTTAGTTTCGTGATAAGAAAACAAATACAGTAGCTATATATAGCCCATGAGCGAGTTTCCTGACCACACGCAGTGGTCTAGAGTCTAGACGATAGGAGCTATTTTTATCTGTTCCAGTGTGGAATGCTAAGCAAGCTGACTTGCAATCATTCACCGTACTGCACCCACGCCGATAATAACCTGCAATCCACTTGGCAATATGTAGTTCAAGTGCACATACGCTATTCTTAGTATGTCTTAACACGACACATGGCCGGATGTGTTATTCGCGTTTCATCACATTGTGGCAATAAATCAGCCAATCCCCTTCCGTCCAGCTGTGTATCGTTCTTCACGCAAGGTTAACACGTTTCGAATGTTTATTGCAAGTAAATTAGCGATTGCACATTTAATATGTTTGAATCACAGCGGGTGGGTACTTAAAATCTCGGCGTTTGCCTCAAGTACTCATGGAAATGCTCGGAAATCATTATTGACATACTGTAGGTGATGGTGGGATATGGGCACCAATGGCCTCCACAACTACTTTTTTCAAAGCCAATAACCGTAATGCTACTGTTGTAGTTTTATTTAGGGGTATGCGGCATCGTGGTTTTCAGCCCCATGTGTGGAATCTGTTTGACAACCTATGCTACTTAGATGCCTATACCAGTGTATGTATTTGTAATTAATTAATTCATTCATTCATTTACTTTAATTGCAAATGGGGGAGATTACCTGGTGGCAAGTTGTACTCTTACAGAGAATTACCAACAATAATATCACACACACTAAATGTACACAAGTTGTGATTTGGGAACTAGAGTAATTACATACGAATATTTACTAAAATACCAGTCTTCTCTTAAACATAGCAATATGCTTGGGGAAAGGCTCTAAGGCTGTGGCAGGTAATGAGTTCTAATGATCAATACCATGATAAATGAAAGAATATTTCCCATAATATGTACGCTGCCGTTGGCCCTTAACTTTGTGCTGATGATCTGCCCTGCTCAGGTAGGTGAGAGTTTCCAGACATTTGCTGGCCGATTAGTGAAAGTGTTAAACATAGCGTATAGTCTGGATTTCGTCCCTCTCTCTTCCAAAGATTCCCACCCTCGTTTTTCTAACATTCGAGTTACACTACTTGTAGGATTAAAATCGTTGAGCACAAACCTACCAGCTCTCCTTTGTACCATCTCCAGTTCATTGATGAGACCTACGTGATGTGGGCTAGGTTGTCATTAATTTAGGTGCCATCAAAAACCTTGCCTTCAGTAGAAGTGGGAAACGTTGGTAATCTAGAATGGCTGAGGTAGGAAGGGAACTCAAACGATACAATGGCTAGGTGAAAGCTGCTGATTCAGGTACTCGAATTCTTCGCCTATTGACTCGATGGTCCCACTGCACAACTAAAGCAGTGAAGTTGCCAACACATCAGGGGTTTAGACTGCACTTCTTTTCGAAAGCTCCTATTGCTGTAGGCAGCCCAACTTACTGGATCTGTTACAACATGTACAAGGAATATTGTTTATGCCTCCCTAGTAGGAAATCAAGAGCTTCTTGATTTTACAAATTGGCTCACGTATCTGAGGAAAGGACAATTAATGTTTGCTAAAAGGAAGTCTGTAGATTATTTAATGTGCTTTTAGAAAAGTTTCAGTGCGTTCACAGATAACAAAATGGAGATGTAACGGAACATGAAGACTACCATCTCTGACGTCCGGTTTCGATTTCCGGCTCTGCCCAAACATTCAATTCTGGTCTGATGGTTGAAGCGGAGTGCACTGCACCTCGTGAGACAGAAGTGAGAAGAGGTGGGTTTGATTCCAACCTCAGCCATCTTGGAAGTGGTTTCCCACTCCAATTCATCTCATTTTAACGAATAACCTACGGAAAGTTATAACACATATCCAAATGTCACTACCGGCTACTTACACTCATGACTAATATACTTAGATTAGTTACTTCGTGTTCCAAAGTAAAAGCCTAAGTATTCAACATGCAGAAATATGGGGGACATAGACATAAAAATTGATGTATGACACTTACAACTTTCCGTGGAATGACATGGTCTATTGAGACTGGATGACACTTATAATTACTATTATTTAGATTATTATTATTATTATTATTATTATCATTAGGCCTATTATTTTTCACTGTACATCAGACTGTTGTTGTTTAATACCCTTTTACGTAACGTATCACTTGATTAGGTGTAAGAGTGGGCCATGAGCCCTAACTTCGTCACTCCAAATAAATAAATAAATAAATAAATAAATAAATAAATAAATAAATAAATAAATAAATAAATAAATAAATAAATAAATAAATAAATAAATAAATAAATAAATAAATAAATAAATAAATAAATAAATAAATAAATAAATAAATAAATAAATAAATAAATAAATAAATAAATAAATAAATAAATAAATAATAGTGTTTTTGCTCTTCTGGGATGTGGAGGTAACCTCGGGGGGCAATTGAGGTCTGTAAAAAATGTCTTCTTCTAAATAGATTATATTATACAGTAATTTTTATGTTCGACCCTGACTATTATATGTCAGAAAACGGTATCATAATGATGGTCATTATTACACTATTTTTCATTATGAAACAGTTTCTCCCACCAATCAGAGCTCAAGAAACAGTTGTTTGACCAATTAGATAATTTGATGCGCTGAGTTCCACGGCCTTCTAATGTAAATTTCACTGCCTGGCCTAGTGTCATAGCAGGGTAATCGAGGAGGCCATAGTCAAATACAAGGCATTCTCTGCGTCTCATGCGCTCTGTTCAGTACATATAACTGGCGAAATCTCGACAGATATTTATGGATATTTATGTTCGAACATAAAATAGTTATAATAATTATCGTCGAATATAAACAGTCGTATGCAACTCGCCTATAATGGTAATTAAGACACTCGTATGAAAATTATAAAACTCACATACGCTCGTTTTATAAACATACTCGTGTCTTCATTATTGCCATTATATTCTCGTTGCTTAATGTACTATTATATTGCATGATCTATCTATTTTTATAAAAAATTGAAAAGTGTAGGCACCATACGTTTGTTTAGTAATAAAAGAAATTAATATATAAATAAATAAATAAATAAAATGAATAAATAAATAAACAGGAATGTGTGACCAAAACTTAATGGTAGATGTAACATACCACACATCAAGCTCACATCCAGCAAGTTGGCTCAGCCGAGCCAGTCAACGCAAACTGTCCAACATGTGCCTGGACCAAGTTAAACAACATATTAAACACTACTCCAGTGGACAAGCCACTGCCACATCCCCAAGACAGATGGTCACGTAGAGTTACTTCCAGGCCCACGGCTTTAGAATAGGCTCGAAATATACCAGTAAAGAAATATGCAATTAAGCACAAATTCAGTTATCATAAAAACTCCTTTTGGAAAGTCGCCGTGGGGCCACGCTGCCATCAATTAATCGGCGAGAGCGGAAGACAAGTTAATTGCACCACCCTACGATTCGGAGCTGACAACGACCAACCTTTTACGCATTCGAAACTAAAGACAGGCAACTAGAATATCGATCTCAGTAGAAAATGAACGTAATGACCCGTCAAAAATTGAATTACTTCAATATTACTAGTAGATTTATTTGTGTTTAGGAGTTAGTATAGGATATTTTCTATGAACATTTTCTGCTTTTAGTCGGAATGGATTATGTGCCTGATTTTTGAAGTTATTCACATAAATCTCAGCATGAGAGCTGTGAAATATGAATGTATCGTCCTGTTAATTAAATATTTTAATATAATATAGTCGAATGTGTCTTCACCCCTTTTCATCAAGCCAATGAAAATCTGTTAACTTTGCTGCAACATGTATTTTTATCCATTTACTAAGGAAACATTTTCCCTCATCACGATTTCGATGAAGTAATACTTAGTACCATTTTAGTTGCCTGCATTTTTTTTTTCATTTTTAAAACATGTACTGATATGTGGATTTTACATTGATTTATATCTGATATCAAAACAATGAGCGACACTTGTCTGCCTCTCTGGGATAGCAGTGTTGTAGCGTTCAGCTTAGTTCTCCCAGCCAGAGAACTCTTGGTTGGAGACTTTCTACTTACAGATGAAAAGTGATCGCTGATTATGCTAACAGTCTTGTATATCCAGACTGGAAACGTTTGTGAATGCGCAGGCGTATATAGGATTGGTGAGGAATGAACAGAATCACCAAATAATGCCATTCACACACAAGTGTTTGGGGCCAACAACCAACATGCCCATAGATCATAATTAAAGCAATAGAAACCAAATCATTTACGAAGATTTAAACTATGGCAAGGAAATATGCCATGTCAAATAGTTATAAGAAAGATCATTCGAGAGGCGATGGAATTGTTTCAACATGTTTGATGGCTACACAATGTGCAGGGTGCTGTATATCTTGTACAAAACCTCAGTCATACTTGGGCAGCCGATTTTGTGCTGCGTGGCATGTGTTAACATTTCTAACACTGGTCGCAGTCTCTTTAGTCCCCTCTCCCTTCCCCTTTCAGAGTGTCAGTAGTAGGCAAGGTCATAGCACCTAGGTGATAAGCCAGTGCTTGACACCCAACAAATGGTACAGCCCCCAGGGAAATGTATTTAGAATACAAGTGTCACGCTGAAGTACGCTGGATTCTCCAATGTCTACCAGCATGTCTTTCTGTAAACACCACTCTCCTACATGATGAAATGCAACACCATGTGCACTACAACTCTATTCGATGAAGCACTGCTAAGAAGAATTGTTTGAAAAATTTCTGCAGTAACCTATCACGTTAATAGCTCTGAGCAATCGGTTGATGAGCTTACAAATGGAAGGGCATAAGTAAAAATTATCAGAACATCCCAAGTTACACCACTTCTCTCCAACCATCTTGCAGTAAATTTAGGTGAACCAGCACGTCTCTAATCAACTCACACGTTGGCCTAGACCGTATTAAGGTCAAGAAAATTGAGACGATAATCGTGAAGCTCTCGACATACATAGCATTAGATCCAGAAGACAAGTGATGATAGTCAACGTGGAGAGAAACAAGCAATACATATTAATTTTATCATATGAACTCAAGTATTAATATTAACATTAGGGTAAATCATCTTGAATTTATAAATACTATAATGTAAATACATTTTAAGCTAATTACAGCTCTTGCCATGTTTGCGAAGTGGGAGGGGGGGGGGGGTCACTCAAAACAAAAGAGGGACAAAAACATACAATACCAATACATTCCGTTCGTCGTATCCCACCAAATATAAAAGCGTGGTAACTGTGCATTTCTAACACGAGTATGCCAACTTCAATTGACGCAAATGAAGAATTAGCCGAAGAGCTATATTATCTTTCGGTTACCGAAGGAAGTTTAATAGGTTATAAAATGATTTTCTAAATAATGGAATACTTTTAATACCCCCACTTCGTAATCTTTGAGTGCCCACGTAAATTGTTACGGATCCACTAATGTGGTTTCTTATCCTACCAATAGTGAAATATTTGTTTCTATCCCTTAAAGTTACAGGGTATCTATTTACACAAATAGTGTACCTGAAAGATATTAAGAGTCTCTGTACTTAATGACGATAACTGCTAAGTTGGTAACACTGCTGTTAAGTATTACAGCAGATGTTGCCTGTCGGCTGTGTTTTGAGAGCGTATTGATGTGGCATTACGGTATATCAATTTAATTAAGTGGTTTATTTCAAAAGACATAAAATAATTTACCTTCTTCCACAAAGCGTTGAAGAGAAAATGCGGCAATGTAACAGTCTACGTAGCTACAGTAGGTGAAGCACGGTACAATGCATCAACAACAACAAACAATATTCCACTTTTCTACCAAGCAGTCACCGACGGTAGTGGCTATGCGGGCTAAAGCGCAGCGTTAGGTCAAGGGGCCAAGCTCTCTGCTGACTCGGTAGACGCGTGGGTTCGAGCCCCACCGTCCTTGAAATGGTTTTCCGTGGTTTCCCATTTTCAACACCAGGCAAATGCTGGGACAGTACCTTCTGACAGGCCACGGCCACTTCCTTCCACATCCTTGCCCAGTTTCATTCATCTTCATCCATTCCATCTCTCATCCCGACGCGAAGGTCGCCCACGGGCGTCGACTAGAAAGACCTGCACTCGGCCTCTCAGGAGGCTACACGACAAAAAAAAAAAAAAAAAAAAAAAAAAAAACAAGCAGTCAAACTGCTGCATGATAATTTCCACTTAAATATTTTCCAGCTTTTAAAAACTAACTTTACCAGCACCGTTTTAAACGTACAAAGTGCATATTAAATGACGTCGTAAATGTAAGGTTAGGTGATGTTGTGTCTCTGCATTTGAAGGCTTAGGACTGGATCCATTTCAACTGTCTAACAGAATAGAGAATCACCCTCCACCATGTGTAGAGCTAACTGTGAATAATCCATATCCTCGGATTCTCTGCACAATGCGATGTGTATAAGGGATGCATAGATTACCGACTTCCAAATTTGCAAACTGAATGGGCCATTCAGGACATTAACCCTACGTAGCTTGTTATTCCAGTGCTTTGCTCATTGACGGTCTACGTTAATATAACGGTTTGAAAAGGACGCCAAACCCAAAACATTACAAGAAAATGTGAAAACGAAGAAGAAAGATGAGTTAATTGACATTTTTTGTGCCCACATATTTTTCCAAAAATAATATACATTAAAGAGAAGGAAAATGGAGCATTATAAATAGCACCCAATAGGAAACTGCAGAAGATGTTTTGGGGCGTGGATGAAAGGGCAAAAATCCAAAATGGTTTGATGAAGACTGTAAAAAGGTAATAACGGAGAGAAATGAGGCACCGAAGAAGATGATAACAAGGGTAACAAGGACCAACACAGAAGAATTCAACGAGAAAAGAATTAAGGCCGATAACGTCTGTAGAAGTTTGAAACGGGAGTCTGAGGAGGAATGGATTTCGGAGCTAGAAGGAGAATATAACAACCAAGAAATAAGAAAGTTCTGTAAAAGAATGCAGGAACTTAAAAAACATTTCCAACCTCGTACTGTGTTCTGTAGAAATAAAGGGGGAAATCTGGAGGGAGAAGAACAACAGATTCCTGACAGATGGGCTAAATATTTCAGTGAAGTACTGAATGCTTCTACAGAGATTGTAACATAAGAGCAAGAGGAAGCTGAGAGAAGGAAACCATGGCACGAAGTTTGGTGTGATGAAATACCTGTGCTGCCCCAACTGTAGAGGATGTTAGGTTGGCAACTAAAAGCTTGAAAAACAATAAGGCTCCAGGAAGGGATAACATTTCAGCAGAGATGATGAAGTGTGGGGAAGAACATTTGACACTCTTTTTTCTCCCGCCGATAGTGGAAGTGTGGGGGAAAAGAACTGATGCCACCCTGTCAACTCGAGTACAGCATTGAGACCAGACCGGCTCAATATACGCATGTGTTTTGCGTGGAGACATTGTGCACGTAGTACTCATGGAGGAAAGAATAAGAGGAGATGCCCTGAGCTCGTTTGAGTGAAGCCAAACGCTGCAACCAAAGTGGGCGTAACCTTAACTCGTATTCAGTGTTCTGTGACTTGCATGAGCCATTTTGCATGCCTAAACCTTATTTTGGCCCTGGTTTTTATCGCGCTCCGGTTATGCTACTTTGGAAACGTAATAACAGTAGTGATAAGTTATTTAAAAAAATCTTCAATTCTAATCTCAGCATGTGGCCTACCCTATATACCAAAAAATAAAAATCATTCCTCTCCAAATCCCAAATTATCAAACGGCTATCGGTCAATAATTAGGGTAGGCCTACGTAATTAATCAATTCGAGGCTAATCGTCAAGTTTCTACCCCCCCCCCCCAAAAAAGAAAATACCGTACGGTACCGAAACGTATAGGCTATACCGTATTTTTGTGCAAATATGCGTCCTTTTTTAATTGTTCAGTTTATTAATTTTGAGGTTCGTATTCTTGAATATCAAAATGTGTACGACCAATGAGTGAAAGTGTCTGTGCTCGAAATTAGGCCTAAAAACTGATGAATGCCTCAACACCAATAAGAACATAAAACTCAATTTGGTGTATATACTGTAATTAGTTCGGCATCATTAATTTCCAAGATGTTCCTTCTTTGGTATAACTCGCATCTTCAGACACATGTATTCAATTTAATCAGTGTTTCAGCGTATTATTACGTTTTGCCGCGTCTTCCTTACAAAACTAGCCTCGCAAAGGTGCTCTTATATTTATATTTAAATTGGCTTTGAAAACGATAACGCAGCTTATTTGTACCAAGTACCCTGAAGTACAGAGTGTATTCTGCCTATCCAAGAAAAAATCTTGACTTGTCATTGCTGTTTTATGTCACTAAAATCCATTACTAGTTGGAGTGGTTTACGGCTTTAAGCATAGGGACAGCCATTTTCTTGCAACCAAAGTGGGCGAGCCGTTTGGCTTCAACACCTTGCGCTAGGCAGCGCAGCGAAGGCATCTCCTTCCTTTCTTTCCTCCATGGTAGTACTGTATGTAGGCTCAGTGTGCGATGAAACACCACAGCGCCTATTTATACCAGCTTCCATTGTCCGTCGACGAAGGGATCAGAGGGTAAAGGAATGCAGTTTGTGACGAGAACTACTAGGTTATCTCCACGTCAATAAACAAAAGAAAGAGACTGCCTCGGCATGTATTCTAAACCACTAATAGTGGAGTACATTATACTAACCCGGTGGTCTGAGAAGAAAAAAAAGAAAAAATTACAAGCCTTACAGCAGTCGCATATGATGTGGAACATCTGACATGGAAGAAAACTCACGTCAAATAGTTGATACACCGGTATTTTATACTATTATTGGCACACATATTAATCTATTTTAAAAGGGAGGGTTTTACAGATATTGTAGTTATAATACGGGACTCATTTTATTAGATGATTTGTAGCTTCCACCAGCACTAGCCTAAATAAAGAATACGATATGGATCAACTAGATTAATAGACGCGACACCACTCATAACCTTCAATTCCTTATAAACAGATCCACTTCATTCACAGACCAACACGTAATTTCATATGGATTCTGTTAAAATGACTCATATTGATATGATAAATATCGTTCAAAATGATAATCTGGTAGCAAAAATATCTACCCCGTCCGGGATTCGAACCCAAGATCTCTAGATTCACAGTCATAAGCACTAACCCCCCGACTATTACGACTACGAAAATTTTGTGCACAAGATGGTGACTTATTTCCACGTTCCTTAAATACTGCATTACGGAATTAAGTTTCATTTATATTTTGCTTGTTTCGATAATGTTCCTGCGTGAAATTGAGTTTAAAATGCCTTATGAATAGGCCCTCTTGTGAGTAAAGAGAATGTATTCAGTAATAGTTCATGAAGGCTTGCTCAATTCTCGTATAACCACAACGATTATATTATATTGATGACTGCATTACCGTTATGTGGGTTAATATTTGAATAGCCATTGTGCAGAAACATAATACTGGCAATGCCGACTACTTACAATGTTTGATATTAAGGCATTTTACCATTTAAATACTGATACGAAGATTTCGAACATGTACCATGCCATTTGTTTCAATCACTTGACACCAGAGTTCGCATGAGCGTATTCCGTTCAGTATGTCGTATACATTCCACATAGTCAAGAGTAGGTCAAGGTATCAATTTCTGAGACCGCGCGCTCATTGTTTCTCGTACCACTGCCAGCTGGATCGATCGATCGAGTTGGCAGTGCATACTTCCGTTCGATCCACCACTGCCAGCTCGATCGTTCCGATCCACTTCCGTCCCCAATTTCCAAAATCACTCCCACAAAACTATCCAGCAACTGAGCGGAAAGATGTTACACATCAAAAACATTTATAATACTGAGGTCTACAGCAAGAAATCACTGTGGCCTTAGAGAAAGGAAGCAATGGCTACCTCAAGTTGATTGACTGCTAGAATTCTTGTGGAATGCGGGTGTTTATTGTGGCAGATTATAGAGAGGGAAACAGACAGTAGCTTAAAACAGATTTTGTTGATGCATTTAGGTGCTCTGCGTGTACTTGGGTGCATGTGTGCAATTTGTCTGGTAACCTGTGTTATTGTGATGGCTGTGTTTGTGTGTGCATTTTAAATTCAGGTGAGGATTGGGAAGGAGGCAGCCTTAGCCGTAATTTAGGAACTATCCCGGCAATCGTCTAGAGTAGAAGTGGGAAACCACGGAAAACTACTTCAAGGATGGCTGATGTGGGAATCGAAGCTGCCTCTTCTCAGTTTTGTCTCAGGAGCTGAGTTTACTCTGTTTCTGCCTTCAGGCCAGAATTAAATTTTTTGGCAGAGACGGGAATGGAACCCGAGTTTTCACGATGTCAGCCAAGAGTGCTAGCCACTACGCTACGAGGTGGACCAGCGTAAAACAAATCGACTCATTGTCAGTGCACATTCTTACCCCTCGTACACAAAGTAAGTGATACCGCCTGTTCATTCTAAACTAAAATTTACCACAATAAGAAATGAGTAAACGTTGAAAATGAAAATCCACAGCCTGCTTCCAGTCAATTGACCGGGTCAGGGAATGGAATGAATGAAGCCCCCATCTAGCGGCGAGAATATGAACTGTGCCGGCTGCCGAAGCCTGTCGCACTCCTCTGGGGCAATCATTAAAAGAATGACAGATTAAATGAAATTATAGGTGGAGTGTTGCTTTAATGAAATTTGTGACAGGGAAAACCGGAGTGCTTGGAGAAAAACCTGTCTGTCTCCGCTTTGTCCAGCACAAATCTCACATGGAGTGACCGGGATTTGAACCACGGACCCCAGCGGTGAGAGGCCGGCGTGCTGCCGCCTAAGCCACAGAGCCTACAGAATAAACGTTAATGAATGTTATTTATCTTATGAAGAATAACGCAGAGGAATATAAGAAAAGCACATATGTGCGGGCACTGATTGTGCGTGTACTGCTGATGATCGATGGCGTTATCCTGCAAGCATATTATCAGTCATGTGGTAAGTAGGGAGACTCGATTTTCAGCTTCTTACGGGACGAGCTCAAATGCCAAATATTTCCGAGGCAATAATAGCACATCCTTCATCGAGAAATGCCAGAGGATTTAGACAGCAATAAACATAAATTAGAGTATTTATGAAAAGAATCGACCAGACGTACTCCTAGCCGGACACGGATTTTGTTGCCAATTCATTTATGATCTTTGCGATATCGTGGTCATTTAACCCCGGGTAGTTGGATGTGAGTAGATGTTTCTGATCACCCGTATTATTGTGGTGTCTATAGTAGTGTGTGTATTTGTAATATAGGCGAGGATTGGGAAGGAGTCGACCGTGGCTTTATGTTAGGAACTATCTCGGAATTTGCCTGTAGTAGAAATGGGAAACCACGGAAAACCATGCCAGAATGGCTGAGATGTGAATCGAAACCACCACTTCTCAGTTTTGCACCACGAGGCTGAGTGAACCCCGTTCCAGTCCTGAGACCAGAATTAAATTTCTTGGCAGAGCCAGGAATTGAACCCAGGTCTCCGGGGCGACAGCCAATAATGCTAGCCACTACACCAAGAAGTGGGCTGGACACAGAGTTCAAGTAGTGTGTGTATGGACACACTCCACGGCCGAAGTTAATGAGTGTATCTTGCAATTTCTTATATGCCTGCTTACTTAAAACAAATGCATTAGAGCTGTGTTGTGACACATTCACTTCAGAAATGTATCCTTATGTATGTCTACCCCTTATTATTCCCGTTTTTCCAACAGGGTCGGGGATGAGATGTGATGGAAGTCTTTGTGCCGGATGGTTTTTACGGCCAGATGCCCTTCTTGACGCCAACCTCTTAAGAGGAGTTAATGAGAGATGAAATGAATGGTGGTGAATGAAACTGGGCAAGGATGTGAAAGGAAGCGGCCTTGGCCTGTCAGAAAATACCGTCCTAGCATTTGCCTGGAGTTGAAAATGGGAAACCACGGAAAACCATTTCAAAAATGTACCCTTATCACCACGTGATATTCTCAGATTAGACAGTTCAGTCACAAAGCCCTTCTCACACCTGATATTGTCACGTCGAATGATGGATACAGATTGCGCAATTGCCTTACTGGAAACATTTGAGGTTTCCTCTAAACCCCATCACCCATTTTCCTACATGAATAGTTTGTGGCCTAGGTTCAGATGGGAGCAATGGCAAGAAGGTACTCGTATTGAAGGCTGTAAGGATTGAACACGAGAGATGAAGCTTATCATATGAGCCGACTCGGATGGGTCATGTGAAGAGAATGGTGGAGGAGAGATTACCTAAGATATTAATGGTGTCGGTTGTAGAGGGTAAGAGAGGTAGAATTTGACCTAGGAGGCAATGGTTCGATTCTGTGTTCAGCAATTTCAATGCGAGAGGTGTAGAAACAGAAGAATACGCATTTATAACATAAATAAACCCTGGCACTACAGCCCATGAGGGCCTAGGCCTACCTAGCGACCACTACACAGCCATTTGGCCTGCAGATATTGGGGTGACGCGTGGTCAGCGCGTCGGATCCTCTCGGCCGTTAATCTTGGTTTTCGTGACCGGGGCGCTGCCTCACTGTCAGACAGCTACTCAATTGTCCTCACGAGGCTGAGTGCACCCCGTTCCAGCACTCACGTCAGTTTCTGAAATCCCTGACGGAGCTGGGAATCTAACCATGGGCCTCCGTGTCAGAGGCAGGCACGCTACCCCAACACCACGGGGCCGGCGAAGAATACACATTGCTAACTGCTAATATGGGATCATGGAGGTGACTTTTCGCAAACAGTGGATTGTAGACTAAACTGGGCACTGAAAAGCAATGCAGTCTCAAATGAGAATTAATGAATTTCATATTAAGGGTGTCTTTTACTTACATACGAATTTTCATGTCATTCGCTCAAGTAGTTTTGAAGCCAACCAGTACCAAACAAACAGACAAACTGACAAACTGACAAACAAACAATTAAAAACCAACCAAATTAACAAAAGAAAAAAAGAAACAATGAAACAACCAAACAAACAACCAAACTGCCAAACAGAAAACGGTCCACCACGTTGCATAGTGGCTAGCATTCTTGGCTGTCACCACGGATGCCCGGTTTTGATTCACGGCTCTGCCAAGAAATTTAATTGTGGTCTGAGGGCTGGAACGCTGTACACTCAGCCTCGTGAGGCAAAACTGAGAGGAGGTGGGTTAGATTCCTACCTCAGCCATTCTGGAAGTGGTTTTCCTTGGTGTCCCACTTCTACTTCGGGGATATGTCGGGATGGAACCAAACTTAAGTCCAGGGCCACTTCTCACACAAATCCTACCTCAATTACAAACACACACAATAGTACAGGCATCACAGTGACACAGAATATCACACAACTTCTATGCACACTCAAGTATACGGGGCTACATGACCACGATTTTATAAAGCCCCTAAAGTTTGAAATGTTCAGAGAAATTTTACAGGCGTTCAAAAATTAACGAGCCGGAGGCTGTAATGCGCAAACCGGTGACGACATCGGCTAATCGTGGCGTGTGTAACGAGGTGTGGTTCCGAGCAGATCGTGGAAGGTCACAGCCTGTCGCTAGAGGGCACGCGTGCACGTCACGTGACGATACAAAGCGAGCAGCAGCATACATCAATCGTCCAACCAAGACAGTAGTTCATTCGACATGCTTCCTGGTGTGGTTGAAGACTGTGGGGCACCCATTGGGCACACACTTTCCGCAAGTGCAGTCGTTCCTTCATGATGGTGTGCACACTTCCGACGCTCAATCCGGCCACGGTGGCTATGGTGATCACTGTCACTCGGCGGTCCTGGGTAATGAGTGCATCAACCAGCTGGACGTTGTCATCGGTAATGCAGGGGGGGGGGGGGGGGGGTGTGCCCCAGACCGGGCATCATCGGCTAACGACACCCATCCTTCCCTGAAGCGCTGTGCCACGCCTTGCCCCTTGCAAGGGACATGCAGTGTTCGCCGTACACTTGTGTCATTCAGCGTTGAATGCCCGTTCCCCCTACTCCCTTCGCTGTCAGAAACTGAACAACACCTCTTTGCTCTTCGTTTGACGCCTCCATGTCACAGTTTAAAATGCAACTGGCAGCATTGGACGATTGATGCATACTGCTGCTCGCTTTGTATCGTCACGTGACGTGCACGCGTGACCTCTAGCGACGGGCTGTGACCTTCCACGCTCTGGTTGGGACCACACCTCGTTACACACGCCACGATTAGCCGATGTCGTCACCGGTTTGCGCATTACAGCCTCCGGCTCGTTACTTTTTGAACGCACCTTATAATTAAAAGCATTCATTTCTTAAGAAAGTAATGTACCACCCCAGTATTTTTCGGGTGCCTAAAACAAGGAGACGAACTACGCATAAGGGAATCAATAAGAACAACATAGCAGTTCCAAAGTGACGTGACCTAATTTCACATTCTCTTGTAGCCAATTATTTCATTTTCCATAATAATTCTCCGAAGAGGCGTCAGTGTTGTTTTTTGTCTGGTCAGAATCATGTCTCTGTGTGCAAGACTGAGTGCTTCTCGCAAACCCCACTGCTAATGAAATAAATGTATGTCTGCTGAGTAGTGAAGAAAATAATTAGAACTTCATTTGAGAACCTAATAAATCACGGAAATGACTCTCTCGAGCCACAGACAAAGATAATACAATGTAATCTCCTGAATGCACGCAACCCACTATACACTTTGCGACTAGAGCAGACTTGCGGCATTGAAAGGAGCCGACACATACTTCATGAAGTTATGTTGTTGTTGATTCATTTAGGGGCTTTGTGGCGTCGTGGTCATGTATCTCCATGTACTTGTGTGTGAGTGTGTGGAATTTGTCTGATAACCAATGTTGTTGTGATGACTGTATTAGTGTGCGTACTAGTAATTGGCCTTAATTTAGTAGCCATCCTGGCATTCGCCTGGAGTGGAATTGGGAAACCACGGAGAACCACTTCCACGATGGCTAAGGTGGGAATCAAACCCGCCTCTTCTCGGTTTTGCCTCACGAGGCTGACTGTACCTCTTTCCTGCCCTCAGACCAGATTTGAATTTCTTGGCAGAGCCGAGAATCGAACCCGGGCCTCCGCGGTGACAGCCTCTTGAAGTTAACAGAAGGAGCATTGAAAACAGAGAATTACAAGTGCTTTCTGCTCTAGCTACTCCTAGCGTTCATTAATTAAGCTAGTAACAATTTGTAGTGGACATCAGCATAGCCGTGTGTACCTAAGCCCAATCAATGACTGCATTTCCCCCCAGGGGCTCACATCTAGTGGGACGTGGGTTGGCGACCACAGGGCGCCAGCTGTGTCTGGAATTTCTTCCACTTACTTGTGCCGGGCTCCTCTCCGTCTTCTTTCCTGTCGACCTCACTTGGTCAACTCTTGTTGTCTTCCGACCCCGACGGTATTAGGGTGTCCAAGGCCTAGGGAGTATCTTCCTTTCCCACCTTAATTGGCCCTTGTCTCATCTTTTCTGATACTCTCCTTCTGCAAGGGTTCAGCCTTCTTTTTCATTTCATGTTATCTCCTGCCTTCTGCTCAAGGCCCTCAAGGAGGCAGGGTGTATGTAGCCCCACCATTACTGGTGCACCCTGGATATTGCTACACCCTCAGGGGCTCACCACAGGTGAGTTCGGGAGTTGGCGACCCCGAGGGATTCCTGAGCTGGGTCCGGTTTTCCCCCTTTTAGCCATTCCCTCTGGGGCGGACCCTCTCCTCTTTCACTTTCCTTCCTATCTGCCTTTCATGGCTCTCCTTCCTTCCAAGTCCCTCAATCCACATTCTTCGAGGTTTGAGGGCATTTCTTTTCCCCCTGTCCTTTATTTGCCTTATTCTCCTTTTTTCCATTTCTTCTTAGTTAGTAGTTTTAGTTATAGTTTACATTTCATTTTCATCTTCACGATCACCCAAACAATTAGGGGCCGATATACTAGATGTTAGGCCCTTTATGGGAACCCGGACTCTAAAAATGATGAAATTTTCGTTTGTCAGATTATTAGAAAATAAAATACTACAGACTTTCCCCTTTAAAATGACATATTAATATCCCCTGTATCTCAACTCCAAATATTAAAAAAATAATTTTTCAATAATGTGCTGTAGTGCGCGTCACCACATTTCATTTCCATGGAGACGTACTCACTGAAAACATACTCAAATCTCTCGGTCTTTTCTAGGAGATAGTAGGCCTATGCATGTAGGACATATTTCTTGTGTTGGCTACATTTTCCGATAGGCTATTGTTTTGTTTGCATTTTGTATTCCTTGGATAGCATACTATTGTTGACATTGAGTAATTTGGTGGTTAGGCTTAGCTCAAGATTTGTACAGCATTTCTTTAGTGAAACTGTAACTTTCAAAACATGCCTCGATTTAGTAACAGAGTTTATAAGATGAAAACGCCTACTGGAAGGTACAGAAGTAGTGGCACTATGACAATATCACACATTGTTGAAAATGATTCCGAGAATGGTGAGGTTATGCATGAAGTGGTATCTACTCCAGTCTCGAGTATAAGCAGAAAATTGCATGGATCAACTGAAATATACTCCAATATACAGTGCTGTGGGGATAATGTGAACGAAATAATTAACATTTCATTGCTGTCAAAGGTAATGGAGAAATCAGTATTGTGCAAGGAATGTAGTAGAATGAGTATGTCAGTGATTGTCAAGCAACAAAAGGGACTTGCTGCAGAAATATGTCTCCATTGTACAATCTGTAATCACAGTGTTTCATTTTGGAGTTCGGAATATGTAGAAATAGGCCAAGGGGAAACTGACAGTGAGAAAAGCATGTATTGCAGTGTAAATATTAGATGTGTTTATGCTCTAAGGTCAATCGGCAAGGGCTCGTGAGCAGGTCAAATGTTTTGTGGTGTTATGAATCGACCACCACCACCACCACCACCAAGAAAATTCACAAAATATAACTTTGCTATTGGATCCTGTGCTGAAGATGTTGCCCAGGAATCCATACAGAAAGCAGTGGAGGAGGCTGTGGAAGTAAATAAGGAATTTCCAGATCGTGAGAATCCTCGTGACTTGACACTCGCACTAGATGGTACTTGGCAGAAGCGCGGTCACACTTCACATAATGGGGTAGTAAAGGCAACAAGTGCTGATACGACAAAGGGTATAGATGTCGTAGTTAAATCTAAATACTGTGGGTGTCCTAAGAGACTGAAGGGTAAACAAACAGAATACTGCGAAAAGAATTACAGTGGTTCTAGTGGGGCCATGGAAGTTGCCGTTGTAAAAGAAATTTTCAGTCGCTCTCTCAAGAGGTAGCCTACAATGTCCAATACCTACAATTCCTGGGTGATGGTGATTCCAAGTCTTTCTCTGCTGTATCTGAGTTGAAGCCTTATGGAGATGATGTCACTATCACTAAACAGGTGTGCATAGGGCAAGTTCAAAAACGTATGGGAGCAAGATTGCGTCGCCTAAAGAATACGATGAAGGGCCAGAAACTCAGCGATGGGAAACCTTTGGGCGGAGCTAAAAGATTGACTGATGAGGTAATCAACAGATTGCAAAGAGACTATGGACTGTCAATAAGGCAAAATACCCACAGTGTTGAAGCAATGGAGAAAGCTGTAAGGGCATTTCACTTCCACACCCTATCGACTGGCGAGAAACCACTACATGGCTTATGCCCTCAAGGTCTCAATTCCTGGTGTAAGTATAACAAATATCAGGGATCTGAACATGTATACAAGCATCTTCACAGTCTTCCAGAAGCTGTCATGAAGACAATTAAGCCAACTTTCACAGATTTATCTCAAACTGAACTTTTGAAAATACGTCTACATGGACGCACTCAAAATCAAAATGAGAGTGTGAATAATGTAATTTGGACCAGAATCCCAAAAAATGTGTTTGTGGAAATTTACACTCTTCACTTTGGAGTGTATGATGCCATTGCCTCCTACAACAATGGAAACATTATAAAGTGTGATGTGCTGCAGAAGATGGGACTGACGGCAGGAAAGTACATGGTCAATGCGATGATGTCAATAGACAATGAGAGAAAACGGAATGCTGAAAGAAAAGAAAAGGAGTCTGAGAGGAAAGCTAGACAAAGAATGAAAGCTGTAAAGAGAAGGCTAGATGAGGAGATGTCTAGTGACACTGATAACCCCTCTTATGGTGCTGGACTTCATTAGAAAGTTAGTTCAACTTTGAACCTCGTTTTTCACAATTCCATTTTTATGCCATATAAGGAACATTTTATCCTAAACTATTAGAGATAGAGACTTCAAATTTTCAAGGATTGTAAACAATATGAATCTACACCTTCTATCATAGCCGTTTTTGTCGTATACGATCTATGACAGATTTTATGGCGATGATATTAAGCCAAAAAATATTTTGAAAAAATCAAAAATTATTTAATTAATATCTTCCCAGAAAATACCCATATATTAATATCCCTTACATGGTGTTAAATATGTATAATAAACCACTGTCAAAATTTCGTTCTTCTAGTATTTATAGTTTAGGAGGTAATGTTCCCTACATTTAACATTGCAGGTATAGGCGGGTCCGGGTTCCCTTAAAAACAATTATCATCATCATCATCAATGACTGCAAGTTCGGAGATCAGAGGTTTGTATCCCTGCACTGACAATGGCCTCCCGAACTGTGGAAACTCCATTCCCGAAAAGGAAGTTCGTAGTTTTACGTGACCTTTAATTTCTCGATCATGAGCCACGGGACCTCCTTTTTACTTGGAATTCGAACAGGACATGGCATTTTACTTCGAAAATCTCACATGCATTGACCAGACATTGAATCAATTCCACCGTGGTGAGAGGCAAACAGCTTGACAGCTGTGCTACCACGCCCTTCCCACACTCACTCCTGGAAAATATCTGGAGAGTTCCATAATCACGTCCCGTGGATCGTAGGCTACCCCAATACTAACCTTGTAATTACACACGCTACCACAGGATTTTCAAAAAACAAGTTTATGAGGTAATTTACAAACAAAGTGCTGATTAACCAGGATGTTCCTAACACATAGACGAACCAACAAAAGCAAACAACATGATTTTCAGTTCAAGGATACCTGTATCCCAAGACTAGCCGCTTCATATATGAGATTTATTTCAGTTGCATGAGACTACGTGATAAAGTGTATTTGCTGTATACTTGTTGTGTTATTTTGGTGTCTGTATCAGTATTACACGTTTGGGAACGATACCTTGGACTTAAACTAGTTGATGATGATGGTGATGCTGATACTGATAATTGTAGTTGTTGTTTATTTTGGGAGCTGCGACGTCGTGGCCATTTAGCCCCGTGTATTTAGGTGTGTGTGGAATTTAAAATTTATTCACTTAGCTGGGAATGGAATGCGGGCCTCCATGGTGACAGCCAAGAGTGCTAGCCACTACGCAACTAGGAGGACTTCGACAACATCATTAACTCAACTGTAGAGCAGGTAAAGCGACTTCAGATGTTTATCGATGGAACGAACGTAAAATCCGAAAACTTGCGAGACAACCAAATATTATTATTTGCACAGCAACAAGGTAGGCTACTAGAATGAGCGTGGTGGCGCAGCGGTCAAGCTGCCTCTCACCAAGGTGGACCGGGTTAGATTCCCGGCCAATGTGTGTGAGATTTTCGAAGTGAGATGCAATGTCCTGTGGTTCAGATTCCACGAAAAAAGGAGGTCCCGTGGCTCATCATCGCGGAGTTAACGGTCACGTTAAACTTCTAGCTACCGTACTGCTACTAGAATGAATGAACAGCGAAGATTGAGTTGTGTTCTATGGAATTTCTTTATTGGAGGAGCTGTTTACTACGTTACAGCGTGCCAACACGTGCGGAATATTAACGTAGCATATCATGCGCATGCCTTTTGAGTTTAATGCTGCTAGTAATGGAGGAAGGAAACGAATAACTGGAACAAAAAGTCAGCTACCCGTTGTGCGAGCTTTCAGCTCAGGAAGGGCAATATGATATGCAAAGACGATGGGAATTTTTAGCCTATTTTCTTTTTATGAAAAAAAAAAAGGCTTATGAGATAACCTTTTGTCCGTGTGTGTGTGTGTGTGCGTATGTGTGTCTGTGTGTCTGGGTGATGTGTGTCCCCCTAATAACTTCTAAACGGCTGGAGAGATTTCATTGAAACTCGGTAAGGTCATAGCACCATTCTGGCCGACCTCGACCGTGCCCTTAAAATTTTACTACGTCTCACCAATCCAACATGGCGGCTGTGCGAAATATTTTACCAGCATTCAATATCTCCTAATTTATTACAGGTATCACCCTGAAATTTTGTACGGTGATAAGGAGCACTACTAAAAGTTCACCTATGGAAATTTCAAAAATCTGGTGACTATTAAACCACCATGGCGGCCAAGCGAATTTGCGACTTTTAAATAGACTTTTCTCACGATTTAACCATCCAAATGCAATGAAACTTGGTACAGCAAATGTCTATACACATTGTAATGCACTGGTATTTAATTTAGTTCAATTGTATACATAACCTCAAGATGGCGGCTGTGTGAATTATTTCACTGGCATTCTATATCTCCGAAACTATTAATGATAGCACCCTAAAATTTTGCACGATGATAAAGGGCACTACTTCGCGTATACCTATGTACATTTCAAAAACCTGTAAAGTACAAAACGAACATGGCGGCCAAGTGAATTTGAAACGTTTTAATTGATGTTTCTCGCAATATAACCATCTGAGCTCAGTGAAATATGGTACAGTATATGACTATACATATTGCAATGCACTGGCATTTAATTTAGTTCAATTGTTTACATAAACTCAAGATGGCGGCTGTGCGAAATTTTAAAATTAAGTTTTTATTTCTTCTGTCGTAATCATGCGATCGAAGTGAAAGTTTGAATAATGAACCTTAGCAATAATTTTCCTTTAATGGTACATAACTCTATGGCCTATACAGATAACAATCCAACATGGCGACCATCCGAAATATTTAGACGGTTCTCAATATCTACGAATCTTTAAAAGCAATCAAACAGATTTTTTATGTTCATAGAGGATATTAACATACGTTCACCTATAGGACTTTCAATAACCTGGTGGGCACAAATACAACATGGCGCTGACGCGAAGTATTATACCCGGATAGTTCACACGTCCGTGACATTGTTGACATTATTATTTTGGAAAGAAGAGTTATTAATTGAAGAGATTGAGGGAATGGATGGTTTGAATAGCGCGCGGAGGAGACTCAAGAGTGCTGAGGGAAGCATGCATCGCAGGGGCGAGTGACGCGAGTAGGTGACGTGAAGCCCGCATACGTCACGAGATTTTTTTCTGGAATTACCTTTAGGAGACGAGATGGACGCTAGGAAATTAGCACACTTTACTGGCAATTACAAGAGAAGGAATTTGAGCTATCAAGCGTTAAAATCGGTCCAGTAGAAGCCGAGATACGAGATGGAAATTTCTGGAACATTTGCTCGCTGGACTATATAAAGGGCACGATTCTCAAGATAGTTACATCATTACAACGGAGCATTTGCTCATGTGCGGAACTACGTAACGTGAAGTGACAGTATACACGCAAGATTCTGACGGTCGAAGGACTTAGTCGCTGTACCAGTGGTCAGCAAGACTTAGTTTTTGTTCGAGTGAACAAACTTAACTTTTGGCAGCGAATGGACTTAGAATATCCACTGACTTTCAGGTCACATATTCTACAGTCAGGTGATGGTAATGTCGAAACCATTCACAGAAGTTAGCCTACAGAACGATGTATTTCTTGTGGTGACTATACATCAGGCACTTTGAATTTCATCAGGAGAAGTTATTTATTTCATCAGTTCGTTTATGCAGCTAATAGGTGTTCCTATCTTAACGTGCAAACGAAACCGCATTATTTGAATATGGAGATTTATTCTCAAATCTACAAGAGTACTGTACCAGTCTATGACTGAGAAACTTTTCGTCATGTTACACGGTACTGGTGATAGCGGGAGTTATTTAGAACGAGTGACTGCAAATATCTACATGCGCCGTTAATCTACTCGTAGGATTGGTAGGACATGGAGACAAACGAGGTATATGGATACAGCAGATGGCCATGGGAAGACACTGTTGGAATAGTGTACACCGCAGGACACGCTCTTCCTACACATCAAGAATGAAGTAAGACAACTATTCATGTACTATCCACTAACCTGTAGTATTAGAGAATTCCATATTTTTGAACAGTCACGATCAGAAATCAACACACATTTTTCACCGTAGCCAGATTTTCGATTGTATTCGTCTGGATGACAAATGGAACTGCTGTCTGACAATTTATTTTCGATCTACGATTTGTCAGGACAGGCATTAGTTCATGTTCCGACATGAAATATTTCGATTATTCCAAGGGATAGGAGTATTTTTCTTTAATTCTTATTATGAGAGCAGAAGTAATTGCGACTTGGATTATTTAAATAATTTGATTTATTTAATAATAATCAAGTGTGAAGTGAATAAGTAAATAATATTATAAATAATAACGATGCTATTTAAAGTTATAAATAATTAGGGAGTGATAATACCGAACATTAGGATCTAAATTAAATTAATTGTTAATTGTTTATTGTGATTAAATAATTAGTGTATTAAATAAAAATAATAGGAGATGTTAATAATAATCACTTACAGATGAGATTTAAATATTTATTTATTAAAGAAATAGGGCGATGATAATCATTTATGACATTGATGATGCCTAAATATTTTTTGTAATAATAATAATAATAATTTGTGGATGAATTTAATTAGTTGGAAGGACTTAAATTAAATAACTTTGTTTATTTTTGAATAAAAGTTTGGAAGTTTAAATAAATTTTTATGAGTTTATGGATGAAGAGAATGAAGTAGTAAGATTTTTGAGCTCAGGATCATTTTTTTCCAAAAGCACTTAAATATATATATATATATATATATATATATATATATTCAGATGAAAAGAAAGGAAACGGCAGGTATTTAATGTATCAAATCAGGGAGAATTTATATAAATGGGAGGCAAGGAGAGATTGACCAGAATTTATTTTATTGGTGAAATAACACTGAAGAACACAATCTAGTAATTGACAGAATATTACAAGGAAAAAAAAAATATGATAAAAAAAATAATAATATGATGTTGTGTGCAGAATATTTTGGTGATGATTTTAGTGTGCGTTTGGCGACACTTAAAGTTGTGGAGACCTTGGGGGTCATCCAAGAGGGCTTTTGTTCCCGTAGTTGTGGGCACACAAGGATGTGCGTATGTGTTTGAAAGAGCATGTGGGCTAAATTGTAAAAGAAGGGTTAGGCAATGTGGACCGCCCCATATTCTTGTCATATTTCACTATTCTGTCAATCCAAATATTAATTATTTTTTCTGGATCAACTCGAAGTTCCGATGGTATGCCTAAATAAATAATTGAAGAACATGAATTTAGATTTGTTGAACCTGACCGAGAAAAAAAATAATAAGATGAAAAGTGCAAATGAATTAAAATAAATAATTAATGATTTTTTTATAACAGTGGAAATGAGCAAATAAAATATTCATCATGTGAGAAGTGGAGAAAACTTGTTATAAATAAAGTGAAGGGAAATTTTGAAATTTAATAATAATAATAAATCTTTTTGATATTTTTTTTTGAGATTATATGAAAATTTTGGTGATAGAAAAATTTGATGATATAAAAATTTGGTGAAGAGTTAATGATTTAAACCGCTGATGGTGGATAGCAACAATTTATATTGTTTACAACAATTTTTTGTAATTTTAATAACATATGAAAATGATTTTAAATTTTTGTGACATTTAAACAAATTAAAGTGAGAAAAGAAGAAAGTTAATTTTTCAAAATATTATGAAAAGTTTTTTTTGAACAAACTTTGTTTTTGAAATTGAAAATCTTTATGAACAATTATTATCATTCGACTTTATGTCAGTCGAGTATTGATATTGTTATGAAACAACGAATCAGTGATATGATAATTTTTCCAAATAAGTCTAATTTTGGAATAACACCGAATGAATCAAGTGACTATTTTTGGGGGGAGGGGGAAATATTTTGCTATGAATATTTGAACAATCAAATGCAATCTTTCGAAAAGTGAACTACGAACATGTAAATATTAGGAATCACTCAGAACTCTTTATTGAACAGTGATTACCAGTGTAAATATTTTTTTTGAAATTTTTTGTTGATATCAGAATGGACTAACTAATTTTCTGATTATCATATCTGCGACATTCTAGTAATAATTTTAGGGACAGTTGATTTCTCATGTGTGATTTGTTTATCTTTGTTGAGGTTTTTGCCATTCAAATCATATTTTTATCTATAAATAAATTGAGATTTTAAAGGAATGTGCTAATTGAAAATAATTTCTCACCTTACCTTACTTGCGAATTACCGAGATCAGGGATGCCAGATTAGACCCAAGTATTCACCTAGATAGACCCTGAGATATATGTTCTCGTGCTAATCTGATGTCGGTATTTTACTAAATGTGGTCGTTGGATCTCGGTCCAAACGGGCACAGTATATATATATTTAGATTGACGTTTTTCGCGATTTAACCATCCGAATACAGTGAAACTTGGTACGGTAAATGCTTATACAAATGTTAATCTACTGGCATCTAATTTATTTCAATTGTTTTCATAACCACAAGATGGCAGCTGTACGAAATTTTAAAATTTCCTTTTTATGTCTTGTGTCCTAGTCATGCGATTGAAGTTTGAATACTACACGTACACAATAATCTTCATGTAATAACACATAACTCTAAGACCTACATACATAAAAATCCAACATGGCGACAATCCGTAATATTAGATGGTTCTCAATATCTACGAATCTATTACAGCAATCAAACTGAAATTTTGTATGATGATAGAGGCAATAAACATAAGTGGGATATATGAAAATAGGAGTTAGTTCTTCACGGAACTACTTGTTTAGCTTGCTTATTAGAAAATTATTTGTTCGTTTTACTCTTTCCGTTTACTTTATTTTCGGTAAGCCACATTTATGAAGACTTCACTAACACTCTGTCTCCACGTTAGGAGAATGAACAATAGGAGACAAAAGTTCCCACCGCCCGGCCGGAAACTGAACCCGGGACGCTTCGGGCTAAAGCCTAGCATGCTAAACAATAAGCCGCGGAGCCGGACCAATTAGCTAATATGCCGGACACCTTTATCAATGTCCGTTGCTCCTTCGCGAATCAGTGATGAAAGCAAACTAACGGGTATGTTGAGAGGAGAGGAGAGGAGAGATGTCTTTTACATTCCCGCACCATCTATCAATAATGCCCTGCGTGGATGCGGATATCCGCGGATAATCCCACGGATATCTGCAAAATGTTTCGCCTTGAGGATATAGTTTGCGTGACTGTGCGGATAGCAGTTAAGCTGCGGATAATGTTTAGAGTAAATCAGCGGATAGTTTTTAGAATACAACGTTGAAATGGATTTCTTTTAAATAATTTAATTTTTACTAAGATCTGCGTCTTTCACAATTCTTGCTATTTCCCTAATTGCTTTCGCTTGGATTGTATGGGAATAATAGAGGAGTGAGAGAAGCCAGTTGTGGAAATACAGTTCCGTACCCTCAATTATTGTTGACTTTTGCTGCATGGGCATTTCCGATGACAAAGTAAGTGCTATAGTTTAGCCAGCCGCTGTTTCATATGCAGTTATTCAGAGGGACAAAACTCAGTCAACATTGTCTTGTGATTCATACATAGCCTAGGGGAGCGAATTTTCCCACAAATGTCTAAATGCGTTGCATTAATAATTTATCTAATAAATTAATATAATTGTAATGTCAGCGGATTTGGATAACAAACGTGCGGATACGCATAAAAGTCGTGAGGTTGCGGGGCGGATGCGGATAGCAGTCTTGTGGATAGGGGCGGATGCGGATAGCAGTCTTGTGGATACGGGGCGGATGCAGATAGCAGTCTTGTGGATACGGGGCGGATGCGGATAGCAGTCTTGTGATTGCGGGGCGGATGCAGATAGCAGTCTTGTGGATACGGGGCGGATGCGGATAACAGTCTTGTGGATACGGGGCGGATGCGGATAGCAGTCTTGTGGATACGGGGCGGATGCGGATAGCAGTCTTGTGCATACGGGGCGGATGCGGATAGCAGTCTTGTGGATACGGGGCGGATGCAGATAACAGTCTTGTGGATACGGGGCGGATGCGGATAGCAGTCTTGTGGATACGGGGCGGATGCGGATAGCAGTCTTGTGCATACGGGGCGGATGCGGATAGCAGTCTTGTGGATACGGGGCGGATGCAGATAGCAGTCTTGTGGATACGGGGCGGATGCGGATAGCAGTCTTGTGGATACGGGGCGGATGCGGATAGCAGTCTTGTGGATACGGGGCGGATGCGGATAGCAGTCTTGTGGATACGGGGCGGATGCGGATAGCAGTCTTGTGGATACGGGGCGGATGCGGATAGCAGTCTTGTGGATACGGGGCGGATGCGGATAGCAGTCTTGTGGATACGGGGCGGATGCAGATAGCAGTCTTGTGGATACGGGGCGGATGCGGATAGCAGTCTTGTGGATACGGGGCGGATGCGGATAGCAGTCTTGTGGATACGGGGCGGATGCGGATAGCAGTCTTGTGGATACGGGGCGGATGCGGATAGCAGTCTTGTGGATACGGGGCGGATGCGGATAGCAGTCTTGTGGATACGGGGCGGATGCGGATAGCAGTCTTGTGGTTGAGGGGCGGATGCGGATAGCAGTCTTGTGGATACGGGGCGGATGCGGATAGCAGTCTTGTGGATACGGGGCGGATGCGGATAGCAGTCTTGTGGATACGGGGCGGATGCGGATAGCAGTCTTGTGGATACGGGGTGGATGCAGATAGCAGTCTTGTGGATACGGGGCGGATGCAGATAGCAGTCTTGTGGATACGGGGCGGATGCAGATAGCAGTCTTGTGGATACGGGGCGGATGCAGATAACAGTATTGTGGATACGGGGCGGATGCGGATAACAGTCTTGTGGATACGGGGCGGATGCAGATAGCAGTCTTGTGGATACGGGGCGGATGCGGATAACAGTCTTGTAAATACGGGGCGGATGCGGATAACAGTCTTGTGGTTGCGGGGCGGATGCATATAGCAGTCTTGTGGTTGCGGGGCGGATGCATATAGCAGTCTTGTGGATACGGGGCGGATGCAGATAGCAGTCTTGTGGATACGGGCGGATGCAGATAGCAGTCTTGTGGATACGGGGCGGATGCGGATAGCAGTCTTGTGGTAGCGGGGCGGATGCGGATAGCAGTCTTGTGGATACGGGGCGGATGCGGATAGCAGTCTTGTGGATACGGGGCGGATGCGGATAACAGTCTTGTGGATACGGGGCGGATGCGGATAACAGTCTTGTGGATACGGGGCGGATGCGGATAGCAGTCTTGTGGATACGGGGCGGATGCGGATAGCAGTCTTGTGGATACGGGCGGATGCAGATAGCAGTCTTGTGGATACGGGGCGGATGCGGATAGCAGTCTTGTGGATACGGGGCGGATGCGGATAGCAGTCTTGTGGATACGGGGCGGATGCGGATAGCAGTCTTGTGGATACGGGGCGGATGCAGATAGCAGTCTTGTGGATACGGGGCGGAAGCGGATAGCAGTCTTGTGGATACGGGGCGGAAGCGGATAGCAGTCTTGTGGATACGGGGCGGATGCGGATAGCAGTCTTGTGGATACGGGGCGGATGCGGATAGCAGTCTTGTGGATACGGGGCGGATGCGGATAGCAGTCTTGTGGATACGGGGCGGATGCGGATAGCAGTCTTGTGGATACGGGGCGGAAGCGGATAGCAGTCTTGTGGATACGGGGCGGATGCGGATAGCAGTCTTGTGGATACGGGGCGGATGCAGATAACAGTCTTGTGGATACGGGGCGGATGCGGATAGCAGTCTTGTGGATACGGGGCGGATGCGGATAGCAGTCTTGTGGATACGGGGCGGATGCAGATAGCAGTCTTGTGGATACGGGGCGGATGCAGATAGCAGTCTTGTGGATACGGGGCGGATGCGGATAGCAGTCTTGTGGATACGGGGCGGATGCGGATAGCAGTCTTGTGGATACGGGGCGGATGCGGATAGCAGTCTTGTGGATACGGGGCGGATGCGGATAGCAGTCTTGTGGATACGGGGCGGATGCGGATAGCAGTCTTGTGGATACGGGGCGGAAGCGGATAGCAGTCTTGTGGATACGGGGCGGAAGCGGATAGCAGTCTTGTGGATACGGGGCGGATGCGGATAGCAGTCTTGTGGATACGGGGCGGATGCAGATAGCAGTCTTGTGGTTACGGGGCGGATGCAGATAGCAGTCTTGTGGATGCGGGGCGGATGCGGATAACGTTTCGTTTATCCGCGCAGGGCTCTATCTGTCAGAACACACAGAATGGTGACCAAGAGCGTTATGAAATCCAAGTGGGATACAAGGAAGGAAACCCAGCTATCCACCAAACGAGATACAGTTGAAACGGCTCACATTTGTAATTGGGGGGTGATAGACGAGTAGGAATATGCAACAATTATATAGGTGTGAATTCTATTTTATGAAATTTCTTAAATGAGCAATGGGGTAATAATTTCCCACCTCACTCAATAATGAGGTTTATTTAACAGGATATAGGACTAATGTGGACCGAAGGGTGGCCGAGTTCGCGAAAATGCCGGATTATCGGGAAATGTGTTAAAAAGAAGAAATAAGCTGTTTGTTTTGGTTTAAATGTAATGGAACGCTCTGCGCGAGAACCGTTTGTTTACTTCTTACTGCCAACATTTTGTGGATTTACAGTACTGTACTGTACAGTACCTGTATTTATCAGGTCGTCGTTACTCTTCTTACTATGTACTGTAGGTCAACTTGTTTCGCGTCGTATTTAACTGTCGAGAATTCCATTGACGGAGAAGACGAAAGAAAACATAATAACGCTCTGTGCGGAAACACAAAAACAAACAAAAATCATGATTTTTTTTCTCGTCAGGGTGGCCGAGAAATCCGGAGTGCCGGGTTACTGAGAGCCGAGTTTGCGAGACTCTACTGTATATAAAAACACACATCACACTCGATAAATTAAAAAACGTAACTCCCACGCAACACAAGGTCAGTGATCTATTACATCTTTGCTGAAAACTGCACACAAAATATAAATTTGATTTTGGAATGTTAAAAGTTAGTATATTCAAATAGAATTCAATAATTTCAAAATAGTATTTACTAAAAACACAGAAAATTAATTTTAAAAATCTTCTATTCCTCAACAGGATAATTATTTCCTTTCTAGATTAAATATATTTACTCAAGTGACCAAAACCATTATTAACATTATATACCAACTTTTACAAATCTCATATCCTCAATAAAGACACCTTCTTCTGTAAAACAATGCATTGCATTCACTCAACACAACCGAACTGGCGAGCACGTGCATTGTGGAGACCACTTGGATATATTATATTATTCCCACCTTTGGTTTCTGATGATAGTATACATCAAATTAATGGGTTTTCAATATTTCTGTGCAGCTAGCTGTTGGATGCATGTGGAACTGCTTGAAATGAAAGGGGTGGGAAGATTCTTTCACTAACACCGTTCTATAAATACTCGTACATGGTGGGAAGATATTATCCCAAGGACCCATAAAGGGGTAATTAACAGTGCGATTGGTTATCATTCAGTCAAAAGCTTCGTTGTTAGAGTTGCCTTTCTAATTACATATCTACTTCTCCTGCGTGTGTTGCAATTGGTATTCTAAATCACATGGCATAGTACAGTTCTACGTTTCGACTACTAATTGCTTTACGGGCAAAACCTGTATAAAATATCACTTTCAATTGTCTATGGAAGCTCATCAATGTGGTTGTGCTAATTTCTGAACTTTCATTCCCGAGCTCCAGGGAAAAGTTGTACAGTGAGGTTTGTCCCTATTGCACGGGGCTTTCCAGAGACCGTAACACGGAGAGGTCGCAATGACTCACCCCTAGATTTATAACATGTACTGATTACAACAGTAGGTCCTGGATGCTGTCATAGAATTTATTCTATATGCAGCTGCCAAGATACCTTAGTTATGGCAATTAAGATTTGCTGTGAAGGACTGTAGCCTGCCTCGTATCCCGTATCCTAGTGGAAAGTTATCTTCTTAAGGAGAAGTTTGCAATAAATGTGTTCGTATGTTTCAGCGCCGTGGGATTTTTACCTGTGGGGGAACCTCAACTAAAAGGTATACAGAAACAACCCGCGTACTCTCGAGGCTCTCGAGAACGAAATATCAGGAAGGATGAATTACAGCGAGTGTACCAAAACTTCCCACGTCGGTCCAACGTGTGTTTTGAATATGAAGAACAGCATTTCCAGCAACTACTTTGAAATTCATGTAAGTAATTATGATTATTAAGTTCATTAAAAAGTGTAAACGTGTTAAAATAGTTGGGCGCTTTGCTACTGCTAGCGTCAAGCCTTGTTCGACACGCTGCAATACACAGTGCCCTGGCCGCCACACGACGTTTGCGAGGCTCTGTTCTATAGGAAGGACCCTCACTGTAGTTAATTTATTATAGGGGCTAGGGACATCTTGATTATTAGCCACGTGCACTTGGGTGTATTGTATTTGTATGATAACCTCTGTTTCTACGGTGACCGTAGGAATGTGCGTGACTGTGATTTACGGGAATAGGAACAGAGGGAAGTACTCCAGGGCTTGAAATAAGCTGAAGCTTGTAGTCTTACGTGGCCATTAATCTTGCGATGATGAAATACCACGGGACCTCATTTTCTTTTACCTGAAATCTGACACACAGAAAATTCACCTCGAACATCCCACATACATTAACCAGAAATCCAATGCAGTCCATCTTGGTGGAAGGCAAGCAGCTTGACCACTGCACCATCATGTTCAATTAAGGTATCTCCTCAATTTGCCTGGAGGGAGTAATGAGAACCCAGCGGGAAATGCACACACAGGATAGCCTGCGTCAGGGCCGGGATTCAACCACCAATCTTTGGACTTGCAATAGCTCCCCATTGCAGTCGAGGTGTGCGATTTAACGCCACGGGGTAACTCAGGGGAAAGAAACAAGTTATTAGATGAAATTTGCAGACATGACATGTATTTTATTTCCAGTCAACATTCAAGGAAGTTCTAATTCACGCAAAGTTTTTAATAGTAAGATATTATTTAGATCAACTAAAAGAGCAAATAACTTGGAAGAAACAACTCAAACTTCTGTCCTTCTTTTCCCCGAGTCACAAATAGCTACTAACTCGTGAGTGGGTCGATCACACAAAAAGTTGACTTCTTGTGAGGATGTTGAATTTTCTAAGAGTAGCAAAGGCACTCCATGTAGTATGATGTATCACATTTGGTAATTAAAATACAGTATCATACGTCTCAACTAGACCGAGACCACCTCGTGGTGTAGCGACCAGCATTTTTGGCTGTCCGTGTTGGATTCCCGGCTCTACCAGGAAGTTTAATTCTGATACGGGGTACACTCAGACTCGTGAGGCAAAACTGAGATTAGGAGAATTCGATTCCCACCTCAGCCATCTTGAAAGTGGTTTACCGTGGTTTCCCACTTCTATTCCAGGCAAATACCGGGATGGGTCCTAACTAAAGGCCACGGCCGTCTCCTCACCTGAATTACAAATACAAACATTACCGCAGACACAAACATAACGCAGATTATCATATAAATTCTACACACACCCATGTACACGGGGCTAAATGATCACTATGTCCAAGTCTCTCTAATATAAAATCAACACAAACAATAAAATTCCGGTTTCACTGCCTAGTGGTAGTGCAACCAGATGTTCTTTTTTCAAGATGATTGCCTTAATGGCTCCAATCAGGTAGCTGAGGCTCTGATATTATTATTATTATTATTATTTTATTATTATTATTATTATTATTATAATTACTGTTATTATTATAAACGAATAGTGAGGATTCTCCAGGTACACTCATAAAAATGGAAATTACAACAATATGAAATAATCGGTATTTTAAATTGATCTTCAGGATATGGAACGGTATAAATGATAACATTTTCTAGCCTATTGAATTGTTTTTATGTCTCACCACGTGATTGTTTACGGAGGGCCCACCTCCAGTATACGGACCATAGTGCAGCATACTTGACTTGCAGTCTGTGCAGTGAACTGTTCCTCGTCAAAGATGCATCAACGATATAGAGACATGAGCTACCAACAAATCTCGCAGTTCGGGAGGTCTCGTATAGTTGGTCTGAGGGTGGGTTATCTCAATGGACTGTAGCTGCACATATTGACCGATATACATCAACGGTGCAACATACGTGACGGCAGTGGTCAAATGAAATAAGGCTCTTGCCAAGATCCAGCACAAATCCAAATTGACAGACAACTGTGAGGAAGGGCCGCCGTATCATTCGGATGGCCAGGATGGACCCCCGCGCAACAGCGACGCGAATTCAAGCAACAGTGGCACCCTACTAAATTACACAACAAACTGCATGCTGGTCGGTTGCGAGCCTGTGGTCCCTCAGAAGGTGTTCCGTTGAGCCGACAATATTGATGAGGATGGCTTGCGTGGTGTCGAGTATGATCAGTGTGGTTCAACAAATAGCATGGTGTCGCCTTTAGTAATGCATCGCAAGCCAGAGCTTGACCCCAGTGATCGCTGCAATAGTGTGCGACGACGTACTGGGGAGAGAGGCCACCCAGACCTTATTGTCAAGAGATACACAATGCCAACACTGGACATTAAGATTTGGGAATCTGTCGGCTTTCTGAGTCGTCGCGTGATTGGGAAGAGGAAGTAAGCTGGATGGCCAAGATAAGGGTTTATAAAGCTGTCATTGAATCAGTACGGCAGCGAAAGTTGGACGGTGAATAAAAGCGACAGCAGCAGGGTCAATGCAGTCCAAATGCAATGCCATCGGAGAGTAGCAAGAAAAACAAGGTGGATCAGAGTGAGGAACAGGCGTATACCAGAGGAGCTCAACTTACCATCGGAGACGTAAGGAGAATGACACAGGACAGGAAACTACGACTGTAATTGATGGCAAAAGCACAGGGCACACGACCCATAGAAAGACCCAGAAAAACATGGGGGCAGGCGGTGACACAGATTGTGGACAGTGACGGACTCTGCAACAGCTCCGGGGTCTTGCCAGGGACAGAAGGAATGATAAAATGTGCATCCGAGGACATTCCCAACGCTACTGTAGTGGCGCAATGGGGAATAGAAAGAAGAAGAGAAATCTATTGGCTTGAATGTGAAATCAAAATTCTTGATTGTTGGGGGCAATATGACTTTTCGCCAGTATGTTGACAGGGCATTCAATGCAGTGGTGGTCCCTGTGATAGCAACCCTTACAAATGAGAAATTTCAGCAGAATAATACCCTCGTTCACACTACACGCATCTTCAGGGAAGCTCTCCACGACATCATAACCTTACAATGGCCCATCAGATCCTCGGACCTCAGCCTTATTGATCATGCGTGGGACATAATGGGCCGACAATGGCCAACTTGCCACAGTCACTAATAACTCTGGAACAACTGTTCCATTCAGTGCAACAAACATGGACCACACTTACTCAGGAAGTGATCCAGGGTCTTATTGGCCTCATGACTCGAAGAATTCTGCATTGTATTGCAGCGCGTAGTAGGAGCACCCTGTATCCTGTATTTATTTTTGTCCACCAGAAACTAGTGCCATCATATCACACCAGATGCACGTCCTGTATTTTCAATTGCAGCCCTCCTTCGTGGTGTTGAAATTTCCATTTTTATGAGTACATTGCAACTGTGATTTAAACGTGAGAGTGGATTGAGAGAAAGAGCCCTTGTCAGAATATAACATACGTTGAAATCAGAGCAGGGTGGAGTTTATATCATATGACAAGTTACACAAACAAGTACCACTCCATCAAGATCCAACTGACATGAGTCATCTTGAGATGGATCGCTTCGGTGCACCACATCATCAAATTATATTCGTGTGCACATATCATAGTCTGCAAACATTCATGATTTTCTACAGAAAATTCAGGAATGTTGGTGGCAAATAAAACAAACGAAGTTAAATCGAAAATGTGGGTATAATAATAATGATATCGTATTGGAAGCCATTCTTCAGTGTTGCCATAGAAATCGAAATTTAATATTTATTAATCTCATGTAAATTTATTTCAGGATTAGGGAACCACCCATAACAATTGGGTAGAATCGTGTTGACCGACCGAAAAACATTAATTTTAGAATAACAATAATATTAATAAAATAATAATAACATAATATGGTATAACGTCCTTGTTATTTACTGTGAGTTTAGACCTGCCGAGGTGTCAGTATTTTGCCCTGGAAAATAATCTTAACGAACCAATAAGTCTGCTAACATAAATTTCTGCATTTAAACTCTCTCAAATGCTTAATGGCTGCGATGTGATTCAATCCTATAACCATGAGCACAGCAGACAATTTACAACTGCGCCACGAAGCCATACCGTATTAAGAACAACTCTTGTAATCGTCGTACTTCCTACTTTATTAAAACATCACAGATTCCGTTACAGAACGATCGTCCTCTCTAGTGGTGGAGGTGGAGGGAATGTGCCCGACAGGAACTCTAGGTACTTCATAAATGGTAAATGGTGCCCTTTGGTACAGTTATTGTTTTCTTTTCTGCTGTTCTTCGTTGCTTCATGTCTGTCAGATTCAGGGAGGTAGGTAGAGAGGTTCTAAACAGTGCTCGCACACTCTGTATGGTCATATTCCCACAAATTATAACACTCCCAATGTTATTTACAAAACTATTTATCTATATTTTTTAAAAGTATTATATATTTACCCCATGGTGCTCTGTTATCAAATCTGTGGGAGAGTTATTGATTGCTTCTTATGAATTAAATCTCTACCTAGTATAAAACAAAGCCACTGATTCTTGGATGTCACGGGTAATCTCGAGAACCACTGGATGGATATCTCGAGGAAGGTTTCCGTAGAAAATAATTTATTTATGATCTGAGGAAGCCAAGCAGTAACGATTTCAGTGAAAAAGTCGGAAAAAACCTGGCGTCCATGCGCATTATAAGCTTACGCTGGGTAAACCGTTAAAATATCAATATAGGCCTTACTATGAGTGTAAGGATTTTTCAGCATGAAAGGTTCTACAAAAAAGTCCGTGAGAACATATTGAGACCGTCGGTGGAGCTGTCAGGATAGCCAACAGCCGAAATGACTTCCCTAACATCTCATCCATCCGACATAATTGCCGTGAGGATCAGGTGAACTTCCAAATAGGCCAAAGCGGCACGAGAAACTGTAGTCCACAGGGATCGTGCTACATGGTGACAATGGTCATAGACTGCCTAAGGAAAGGTTCACCTTAAAAACTAGACTGAGAAAATAAACATCCAGACTTATGTAAAACACCGTGAAAATTTATTGTTAAAATTCACAAGTCCCTAGACTAGTTCGGAGGGTTTCAATCGGCTAGTCCGCAAGCTAATAAACAAACAAAAATAAAGAGCAGGTCCCTACCTGAGAAGTTACGGAAAACCCTCGCGAAAGATCTATCTCACAATAACAAAGCAACAACAGCAACACTAGGAAAATGGTACGACGCAAGTCCCTAGTTCAAGTTACAAGATCAAGCTAATATCTGAATTTATATTTAATAGGGAAGCAAAACAAATCTAAGTTAGGATGATACCATCTTCACATTTACATTTAACGTTAATTCATCTAGCTAAGTCCTATCAGTTAATAACAAAATTTACGGCGATGACGTCCGTAAGAGAAAACAATTACATTGAAAGCTAAGTGAACAGCCATGTAAAAAAAACCATTTAATTATTCTTAGTAACTAGGTGCTAACAGCACACAATAAGGTAACATGTATGATTCATACACTTGTACATCATAAATAAGTAATGAAAGAGACAACAGTTTTATTAAAATGCCTGCCTGCACCTTGGTTTACTCTTTGTAAGCCATAGTCATCTAATGTGTGTAGTTACGGTGACGACTGCGTAGTAAAGACTGCGTAGTAAAGACTACGTCTAACATCGCATGGCCTGCGCTCCACAAGCTAAGAACCCAAGGTTCGAGCATGCTTCAGGTCGCTTCAAAAGTGTCAGCTGTCATAGTCCTTTCCTCAAAAGAAATACCTTCATCAGCACGGCCATGTCAGCAGGTTCCAAATGCAAAAGAACAAAGTTAGATAGAAAGAATTCGTTAGTTAGCTTTTGTTTTACCAAAATTATGCGTTTTATTATTAAGATGTCGGTTTAGGTTTATCGTTGGTTTATGGCGAAAAATACTGACAATAGCCTGGGCACGGAGTGTCTCCACTGAGATCATTCTCCACCAAAAGCCTCGACTCAAAAGTCGGAATATAATCGACGAGCAATAACAACTCGGTCACACAATAACACAAGTTACCAGCGGCGCAAAGCTCGCGTTCAATAACTCTGGGATGGGCCTGCACACTCAGTAACCCTCCAATAACATCTGGTCAACGGGAACAATCCCGGACAAGGTACACACAAAATACCTTCATACAATAAATTCCTCCTATAACAGGGTAGCCTACAACATACTATAGAAAACCTGACATAACTGTACGCGTCAAACGACGGTACACGCAACAGTGCGTTTAACTAACAAAAAACAATCTATAAAAACATGTGATCAGATACAAGAATGGACACTGGGTTCCATGAGCTAAGTTGCAATGAAAGGAAAAGCGAATACAACAAGCATTCTGTCTCTTGTCAAAGTAATTCTGTCTCACAATAACAAACGTGCTCTCAAGGGCACTGGGTCACAAACCAGTTTGTGTCGCTACAGGCTACAACATTAATGCGCGGCTGACACAACACTCTAACTATCAAGGCCGGCGATTTAAACAAAATAAAAACTGTACATCTGGCCTCATCATAAAATCTTTACCATAGGTTATAAACCTCGAAGAATACGTGTATAAAAAACACGCTATAAATCTGAATACAATAATATTATTCCGTCTTTCAAACCAAAGACATGTAAATGGTAGTAATGTCACACTGCTGGAGCTGTTTGCTTACAAAGATATAATTCAGTAGTTGCTTGTACATCATCAAATAAATACGTGTCTTCACATGACACTAACAAAATAATAATTGTGGCGCAGATTCCACACTCTGGATCTGCTTAATGATTCGTTGGGAACTTGGTTCGATGCTAGACAACGAAACATTCCTTTCTACTTATTAGGTCCACACTTGACCAAGAATGGCTTCTGAGCTCATTTCAAATGAAATATAATGCAGTTACAAAACTGGTAATTACAGTCGATTACCTAACTGATACGACTGTTCTAACGAAGTCAGGGGTGTAACAAAGACTGGCTGCAAAGAATGCAGTTAAAGTAATAACCATGGCATCTGATTGCCATAACTAAAGTCTGCAAAGACATGAAAAATCACCCCAAATAGGGTTGAACAAAGTAGCCTCAAATGACTACGGTCACGTTTAGCAAAAGATAGGCATTGACGTTCTACGACGTTCATCAAGCTGCACCAGGGTTGACCAAAATGTCTGACCCAAGGGTGTCTCACTCTAACTGAAATAAATGACATCTAATTAGACTAGTTACATTCCCTACCTATAAAAATGGCTGACACTGAGTTCGGTTGGTTCACAAACTACATTAAACCTACTATACCACCAGAAACTAGAACGGGAAAGGGTGTACAAAAACTCACGAAATGGAGGAGCTCTCACTCAGCCCTCTGTTCAACGACAAGGGTTGTACAAATACATCCCTGGCTTTCCGGAACGGTATCGTCCTCATCAGGACTCCCATCTGGACTCCTCCAAAGACCAGGGTTCGATCTGTCCCTGTCGATAACCTCGTGGATGTACTGGATATGCCAGGGAATGGCATCTTGGGTTCCTTCCTCCTCGTTCGCTGTTCTGGAAGTTCCACCATCATGCTGGTTCCAATAGAAACATCACCATCATACCATGATGGTATTAGCCCATGATGTCGGTCTCAAACATGGTGTAGAATATTGATCACGTGGGTGGTGAAATAAATCGTGTAGTAGTTCATTCTTTCACTTCAAAATCACAATGTTCGTAGTAAATGTTACAGGCTTTAATTGCAATAGATATCACAGCCTTTATTTCGCAGATATCGAATTAATACGTGGGCAAGCACTGTTCTGTGGTTCTTCACGTGTGCTGACGCCACTTTTACATCACGTGGCATCCGTGAAATGTGCGTCGTTTTGGAATTGAAAAACTCACTGTGGCAATTCAAATATGTTATACATTCATAATCACACTTATTCAAAGTAGTTATAACACGTTTACCTCTATATTTTTCACCAGGCACTCGGCCCTCCACAAACACGTGGGTACAAAAATGTGGTGTTACGGTAATGTTATAATTTTCACTATACTTGCAAATTATTTCCCAATATGCTTCTTGTGGTTCACTGTGCATAAATAACAGTGATTTGCAGTATATTCGTGCACGATGGCACCTGATAATAACTTCCACGCTAAACAGCGGATATTTTCTACGTCTTATAGGACGGATACAATTTCACGCCTACACGGGGCGGATTCTCCAGACGTAGTGCAAGGCACTGAGTTCCTCTAGGAAGTAGGTCGTCAAACCGAAGTCGTTGAGCGACTACTTACATTCCTGTTTGCGTATCTGCAAGGGTATTACCTTACCTTAAGCGAAAATAACATTCTCCAAAATGTTTTAATAATGCAGCATGACGAAATGGAATATTCTGAGTCTCGTGGAAAGATAAAATTAATTAATAAGACCTCAGATAAATAATTAGCAGACTTGACCAAAGTAAAAAGTGCGATTCACCGCTACTTCAAAGAGTATAGCGTGAGCTCTCAGCTCCACGTGGCTTTCTGGGTGAGTTCAAAGGTACTACATCCCATCATAAATGTGCTGTTATAAAAAATATCACATGAACCATAGCTCAGCGGGTTCAATATAGACTATCTATCTTCAATACATCGCCCACTATAAGTGTTTTTACGTTTTCATTTCTTCCAACAATCTCCATTCAATTTCTGAGGTGACAGTTTACGAGCTACCAAGGGAAATAAGGGCGCTTATCACGTAATGCATTCATAACTGTTCCCGGGCGAAGCCGGGGCGGGTTGCTAGTTAAATCTATTATTGGATTCGTCTATATTAATAAAAAAACATTCCTCTTCCCAGTTTCGCTTAAGATACGTCCAGGAACGGAACTATAAACTACTTTATGTTCGATGATGTCGAAATGTAAATATTATATGTCAGAAAACTGTATCATAATGAGGGTCATTATAGTACTATTCTTCATTATGAAACAGTTTCTCCAGCCAATCAGAGCTCATTCATTGACCAATTCGCGCATGCGCTCAAAATCCAACATGTCGGACATGAATTACATGATTTGAAAGTTCAAATTGGATATCGGATCAACCATTGTAGTTACAATCCCAAACACAAAGACAAAATCAGCACGAACCTTTACGGTAACAAGAAAATACTGTGACATAAGCAAGAAATTTATGAATCTAAGTCCATAAGTTAGCAACACAGCATCCGTCTACATAAATTACCGACATGGAAAGTGCCCCGTCCCATAAGTTCGCGTAAATAAACTGGCGAATATGAGACAAGAAATAGCACTGTACCTTAATATCCCCAACTCCAATTTCTACACAGCGCATTGCTTTCTAACGACTTCTGTGACAATATTAGTGAATGCTAGTTCTGATCGGCACTAGGCATCATGCAGGCTGTAATCAATAGCATTGCCAAGCAAAGTAAATCGTCTCTGCTTTCGAAATTCTTTGACCCACGCATGCGCTCTGTTCAGTCAGCAAAACACCCAGCGCGCTCTGTTCACTAACTGAAGTAACTGAATCCCTCAGATATTTATGAACATTTATGTTAAAACATATAATAAAGTTATAATTATCGTCGAACATAAACAGTCGTATGCAACTCGCCTATAATGGTAATTAAGACACTCGTATGGAAATTATAAAACTCGCTACGCTCGTTTTATAAACATACTCGTGTCTTAATTATTGCTATTATAGGCTCGTTGCATAATGTACTATTTTAATTAAAATAAACTCTGTAGTTGAGTGTTCACCTGCACCGTTTGGAGATATATTTTTTATCCTAAGACTGACACCGAGTGCTTGAATTTTCTCTGAATGCCTAAACACACTGTCGAGGCAGGATTGATGAGATTGGACAGAACCCATCTCTACTAATTTTTCCAGATTCAGACTAAAATTAAATTTCTTGGCAGAGAAAGGAATTGAATCTGGACCGACAGCCAAAAATGCTAGCCACTAAAACACGCGGTGGTCATGAGTTTTGATTCAATCAAAGTGGCTGATATGGAAATGATTTACACAAACCTATATGAGCTCCCCGAGGGATAGTTAATATTGGCAGGACGCCTGACGTAGTTAGAATTTCAAAATTTATCTTTCCAGAAGTACGTAAATATTTATTTTTACTCCAGATATAATTGAAATGTTTATATACTGTAGGTCGTAGAAAAGGAAACAAATGTTACTCATTATTCTTTTGGAAAATAAATTTGGCAAACCGAGTTTAACAGAATGAAAGCCATTTACTGAACATTTTAAAAGTGTGACGTATCCCCTTCTTTCTCTGTGCTATTTATATGAGACCTGAGGGTGTACATTAACTTGGGTCACTCCTAATCTCTCGTCCATATTCAAAGGTGTGTAATTTCGTCTTCTCATGTTATTGTGACCACGTCATTGGCGTAGTGATTAGCGTTCTTGGCTGTCGTCCTGGTGGTCTACGTTTGATTCCCAGCTCTGCCAAGTATTTTAATTCTGGTGCGAGGACTGGAACGGGGTACACTCAGCAACGTGAGGCAAAGGTTCAATTCCCACCACAGCCATCCTGGAAGTGGTTTTCCGTGGTTTGTCCACATCTACTCCAGGTAAAAGCTGGGAAGGTTCCTAACTTAAGGCCACGGCCACCTTCTTCCCAATCATATCCCCAACCTACAAATACACACACTCCTACAGCCATCACAAGGCCACATGATATAACACAAATTCCACACACGTCCAAAAACACAGGGCTTTATGACCACGCTGTCGCAGCCTCTAAAATTAGCAACAACAACAACAACAACAAAACCTCTAGTTGTTGTTAATTCATTAAGGGGCTTAAGAATCGTGGCATTAAATCCCGTGTACTTAGGCGTGTGTATAACTTGTCTGATTATCTGTGTTATTGTGTTGTCTGTGGTAGTATGTTTATTTGTAACTGGGACTAGGATTGGGAAGAAGATGGCCGTGGCTCTTAAGTTAGGAACCATCCCGGCATTTGCCTGGAGAAGAAGTGGAAATCCTCGGAAACACACTTCTCGGATGCCCGAGGGGGATATCGATCCCACTACTTCTCATTTCTGTCTTATGGGGTTGAGTGTACCTCGTACCAACCCTCAGACCAAATTGAAATTTCTTTTCAGATCCAAAATTCGAACCCAGACCTAAGGGACGACAGCCAAATAATGCTAGAAACTGCACCACGCGATGGTCCGTATTATCTAGGTGTGACCCATGTGTATTTGTGTATAAAATACTAACAGCCATGGCATCCCTTCAGTCCGGTGAACATGAATGTACGTGTTCATCCAGATCGGGAGAATCAAGTTCGTGATATTCTGCCATACATTGTATATTGTAAATTACGCATCGGGATATTAGCGAAACTTCAGGTGTTAAGTGCCGGTGGTCCTTGATTGGTTTCGACTCTGACAAGAACGGAGTCTCTCGGCTATCCTCTCAACTACTTCGTGTTATGTAGTGGGGATGGCTAATTTTTATTTTACCTAAATAATACCGCACTGCAGTTCATAATGTTGACAATGCTGGGATAGACAGCTCATACAATGAGAAGCACTCAAGACTACCGTACACACCTCGTAATTGCACTATTATCACATAGGCTACATGTGGCTATAATGTTTTATAATGAGAGGATGGTTGCGTGGAAATTAAATATGACAGCAATTGTCATGCGATTCTGGGACTGTTTACTGTTGGTGGAGTGGCTAAAAGCTCTTCACGCCACTGTATGGGCTATGGGATCTGTTGCCATACTCACCTGAATCCACTCTACTTTGCAAAGGGCAACCACTACCCACACTTGTGTTCAGCTACGTTATGATGTTATCTTCACAAAGAGGCTTCTTTAAACAAACTTTTGGCATCAAATTCACTCGCCACAGTAATGCCAACCATTGCATAAAATGAAACGAAAATGTACTGTTTTAATAGGAATCATGCCGGAGAGAGAAGACACCCTATTTACCCCCACACTCCTGGTTTGAGAGAGAAGGTAATGAATAAGTGGTGTTTCAAATTGTTGGTACTGTACCCCATTTTCAGGGCATGTTAATCAGTAATATAACCTAGCGCCACTCGGTCCTGCAGTATATGCAATAGAGGTAGACATGCAACAGGCAGACCAAGTTCCGTGCAGTATAATGATAATAATGATAATAATCATAAAAAATTACGAGCCTTACAGTAATCGCATATGATGTGTAACATCTGACACACAAGAAACCTCACGTGAAATTGTTGATACACCGGTATTTTATAGTATTATTGGCACAAATATTAATCTATTGTAAAAGGGAGTGTTTTACAGATATTGTAGTTTATAATACGGAACTCATTTTATTAGATGATCTGTAGCTTCCACGAGCACTAGCCTAAATAAAGAATACGATATGGATCAACTAGATTAATTGACGCGACACCGCTCCTAACCTTAAATTCCTTATAAACAGGTCCTCTTGATTCACAGACCAACACGTAATTTCATATGGATTCTGTTAAAATGACTCATATTGATATGATAAATATCGTTTAAAATGATAATCTGGTAGCAAAAATATCTACCCCGCCCAGGATTCGAACCCAAGATCTCTAGATTCACAGTCATACGCAATAACCCCACGGGTATTTCGACTACGCAAATATTGTGCACAAGATGGTGACTTATTTCCACGTTCCAATAATACTGCATTACGGAATTAAGTTTCATTTATATTTTGCTTGTTTCGATAATGTTCCTGAGTGACATTGAGTTTAAAATGCCTTATGCCAATGCAATGCCGACTACTTACAATGTTTGATATTAAGGCATTTTACCATTTAAATACTGATACGAAGACTTCGAACATGTACCATGTGCTTTGTTTCAATCACTTGGCACTAGAGTTCGCATGAGCGTTTTTCGTTCAGTATGTCATATACATTCCACATGGCCGAGAGAGCATCATGGTATCAATTTTCAACACCGCGTGCTGATTGTTTCTCTTACCAGTGCCAGCTGGATCGATCGATCGAGTTGGCAGTGCGTCTTATAATTCCGTTCGATCCACCACTGCCAGCTAGGGCACACTTCCATTCGATCGATCGAGCGGCCAGTGCATACTTCCGTTGTCCACCACTGCCAGGTAGTACACTTCCGTTTGATCGATCGAGCGGGCAGTGCATACTTCCATTGTCCACCACTGCCAGGTAGTACACTTCCGTTTGATCGATCGAGCGGGCAGTGCATACTTCCATTGTCCACCACTGCCAGCAAGTACACTTCCGTTTGATCGATCGAGTGGGCAGTGCATACTTCCCTTTGATCCACCACTGCCAGCTTGATCGTTCCGATCCACTTCCGTCCCCATTTTTCAAAATCACTCCCACAAAACTATCCAGCAACCGAGCGGAAAGATGTTACACATCAAAAATTGATGCCACATTGACTTTCACGGACAATTACTAAAGAACGGTTTCCAGTCGGCCAACACAAATTGTGCCCAATTACATTAGGTGGAATAACAAGTATGTTTACACCATAACCCGAAAGAAGTATTACATAAGATATGTATCACCACAATTTTATGTACAAAAATACACCCCTTCCCCCATTTCTGTACATAAACGTGTGTTACCTAATTAAGAGTTTAACATTCGAGAGAACAAGTGCACTTATCGCCGAGTATTGGCTCTAGTAATTGCCGAAATGCAGGTACCTTTTAACGAATACTTGTATTCTAAATATATTTCAACCAGGTGTTCTATACGTTGTGTGAAAGTTGCCTGGTGTCATGTGTAACTGTGATGTTAATTTCATGCTGTGTGCGTGAAACAGTATTTAATTCAGTAAAGGAATAGCAGATATAATTCGGGACTTGAAACAAGGTACCTAGGGAACTTGTGGATTATTCGATAAAGTCGTGCTACAGATGGTCGCTAAATGTTTTTGCTGGATTCGAATCAGTTACCGTATATCGTTTACCAAACTTGTTCCGAGGAATACACATTAGGCACACGCAGACATGATCTAAGTCCAGCTGAGTTCCATCGAATCTCAGCAAAGTACTCTATTAATTTAGGTATTTAACTGTGAGTGCAGTTGTGCTTCAGTATCTTCTGGAACGGAGGGATAAAATATGATAAGGTATTTTTACAAATTCAACAATTTAGATTATACATTGACCAAGGGCGTCGCCCACATAACAAACAATCTCCCTGAGCGTGTATCTTAAATGTGTATTATCCATATGAAGTTCTAGGCTCGAGATATTGGCTGCTATTTGACGATTTCAACGTTGTTTATTCAAAAACGCTCGTGGGATCTCGGCGTGACGCATGTTACATCCCATGGGCAATACATCTAACAGTAGTCTGAAACCTTCCATCGTTCAACTTTATGTGCAGATTAGTATCAGTCAGACGTGGAAAATATTAAAATATAATAAACATGAGTACAGATTTGAAATATGCGCACAACATTTAAAAACGACGGCATTTGTGTAGCATATTTCTGATAAATATGAGAGCAGAGTTCAGGCAGCTGAGATGAGATTCCTGAGAAGTATGGTCCAGAAAACGAGGAGAGACAGAGTGAGAAATGAAGATATACGGAAAAACTGGGAGTACAGAAACTAAATGACAAACTGGAGCAAAACAGATTGAGATGGTTTGGACATGTCAAACGGATGAATGAAGTAAGGCTACCAAGACGAGCACTGGAACGACGGATGCCAGGGAAGAGAAGACGAGGAAGACCAACAATTCCTTGGATGGACTCGGTGAAGTATAGTATTTGAAAAGGGAACCTGGATTGGAACACAGTGTCGGAAGAGGAATGGTGGAACGACAGAACAAAGTGGAGAGGAACCATATTTGCCCCCACCCAGTGTCAGCTGGAAAAGGGGAAATGAAGATGATGATGATTATTATTTCTGAGAAAAAATTAGTGTTTATTCAATTCATTGTATTCATTGTGATAAATGAGAGGTGATAGATGTTATGTTTCGTTCACCAAGTGAGTGTCTTCAGATCTAGAACAGGCGTTTTCAACTTGATGTTCGCAAGTACCACAGTGGTCTGTAAATGAAATATGGTGCTCTCATCATACCAGCCAAAATTGCTTGCGAGCACAATAGTGCTCTTTAAATGAAATTAGGTGCTTCCATAATACGAGCCAAAAAAAGTTCTCGCGCGCACCACAGTGCTCTTTGAAATGAGTTTTGGTTTGGTGCTCTCATCATACGAGCCAGAAAATTGATCGCGACTGCCACAGTGCTCATCAAATGAAATTTGGTAATTTCATCACACGAGCCAAAACGTATTCGCGAGCACAAGCTCCCGTGAGGTCCATTCTTCAATACAAATTTTATTGCATGAACCGGAATAATAGTGTTTTCATTACAAGTTTGGACAGTCAGAAATGTTCTTATTTTGAGAAATAGTACCTTTTAATCTACAGTAAAAATAATAATTGGACATCCCTGTTCTACGAGTAGCACGAAAGATGCTGATTCGACTCAACTATCCACACGTAAATGTATCTTATCTGCAGGAGTCATACAAGCAGTACCGACAGCGGTGGCTACGCTCACTAAGGTGCAGCGTTAGGGCATGGGGCCAATCTCTCTGCAGACTCGGTAGACGTGTGGGTTCGAGCCCCACCACCAGCCGTCCTTGAAATGGTTTCACATGATTTCCCATTTTCAACACCAAGCAAATGTTGGGACGGTACCTTCTGACAGGCCACGGCCGCTTCCTTCCACATCCTTGCCCAGTTTCATTCATCTTCACCCATTCCATCTCTCATCCCGGCACGCAGGTCGCCCACGGTCGTCGACTAGAAAGACCTGCACTAGGTCTCTCTGGAGGCCACCATAAAAATACAAGCAGTCGCAGTATGCCTGGTGAGCGGCGAATGACTAGCTATTTCAGCACTTAAGAGGGAGAGAGTAAAAGGAAAGAGAGGTGCATACTTGTTGCATTATTATTATTATTATTATTATTAATATTATCATGATTACTATTATTATTATATTCAATTTAATGGTACTCAGGTACTTGGTATGGCATGAAGGTGGTGCTGACAGTTTCAAAAAGGTTGAGAATGCCTCTTCTAGAACAATAAATAACTGTTTATCGTTATATAGCCTACTTTATACACACATCAAAATAGTATTGATTCACCTTGGTGAGAAGAGGTCCTGCATTTTGACATAAATGGCTTAAAGATATACACAAACAACGTTTCAGCTCTTTTTATTGCTGATGAAAACCACACATTGCCAGTTGTAAAGTCACACAGCGAACCTTTCGGAAGTTGTGGTCCAGATTGTAGCATACACCAGTACCGCTAATACCGAGTAGCACGTCCTCTTGCATTGATGCATGCCTGTATCCGTCGTGGCATACTATCTACGAGTTCATCAAGGCACTGTTGGTCCAGATTGTCCCACTCCTCAACGGCGATTCGGCGTGGATCTCTCAGATTGGTTGGTGAGTCACCTCGTCCAAAAAAGCTCTTTTCAATGTATCCCAGGCATGTTCGATAGAGTTCATGTCTGGAGAACATGCTGGCCACTCTAGGCGAGCGATGGCGTTATCATGAAGGAAAGCATTCACAAGATATGCCTGATGCAGGCGAGAATTGTCGTCCATGAAGATGACTGCCTCCCCGAAATTCTGCCGATAGGGTTTCACTAAGGGTCGGAGGATGTCACACATGTATCGTAGAGCCGTTTCGGATTCTTCCATGATCACCAGTGGCGTACGTCGGCCCCACATGATGCATCCCCAAAACATCAGGGAACCACCACCTTGCTGCACTCACTGGACAGTGTGTCTAAGAAAATCAGCCTAACCAGACTGCCTCCAAACACGTCTCCGACGATTGTCTGGATGAAGGCATGTGCGTCACTCATCTGTGAAGAGAACGTGAGGCCAATTCTGGCGGGACCATTCAGCATGTTGTTGGGCCCATTTGTACCACGCTGCTTGGTGTCGGGGGTGCAAAGTTGGACCTCGCCATGGACGTCGGGGGTGATGGTGCGCATCATGTAACCTATTGCATACAGTTTGAGTCGGAACATGACGTCCTGTGGCGTCTCGAAACGCACTATTCAGCACAGTGGCGTTCCTTTCAGGGTTCCTCCGAGCAGAAATTCGTAAATAGCGGTCATCCACTGCCGTCGTGGCCCTTGGGCGGCCTGAGCGAGGCATGTCGTCGACAGTTCCTGTGTCTCTGTACCTCCTCCATGTCCGAACAACATCACTTTGGTTCAATTGGAGACGTCTGGAAACTTCCCTTGATGAGAGCAATGCGGATACGATCAAACGGCGGTATAGACCTTCTAGGCATGGCAGAACTACAGACAACACGTGCAGGTACCTCCTTCCTGGTGGAATGACAGGACCTGATGGGCTGGCATACGCCCTCCGTCTAATAGGCCCTGCTCATGCATGGTTGTGTGTAGCATTGGGCAGGTTTAGTGACATCTAGGAACAGTCAAAGGGACTGTGTTCGTGATGCTACATCGACATTCAGCGTCAGCGGTAAGGAGATCCTAGAAGCGAGGTGATACAACAATTTTCTTTTCATGTGTGTAGCTATGTTACTTAAATACAAGTATGTAATATGTCGTTTTTAGTCGGCCAACTTGTGGAACTGTGGGTGGGCTTAAATGTAGGGAACGGAGAGGGCTGTACGAAATTTCAAGTGAACAGTGCTACCTGCAGGAATCCAAAGGCTAAGTAAGTAAAATTTGGTTTTGATTCGTGAATCGGGGTACATTTGTGCCAAAGGGTCTAAATGTAGGGAATGGAGAGGGCTGTACGAAATTTCAAGTGAACCGTGTTACTTGCAGGAATCCATAGGGTAAGCAGGCCTACGCAAAATTTGGTTCAGAAAGGTGAAACGATGTAGATTTGTGCCAAAGGGCCTAAATGTAGGTAATGCTGCGAGCTGTTCGAAATTTCAAGTACACAGTATTACTCGTTGGCTTTCAAAGTGTAAGTACGTACATTTTGGTTCAGATCGGTGAAACGGTGTACATGTGTGCCAAAGGGCCTAAATGCAGGAAATCGAGAGGGTTGCTTGAAATTTGAAGTGGACAGTGTTACTTGTCGTGTTTCAGAGGGTATGTAAAATTTGGTCCAGATCGGTGAAACGGTGTAGATTTGTGGCAAAGGGCCTAACTACGAAAATTGAGCTTTATGTATATGGATGAAAGGCAGCCTATATGTTAATCCAGGGTATAAGCTATCTCCATTTCGAATTTCATCCAAATCCGTCCAGCCGTTTAAGTGTGAAGAGGTAACAAACACACTCACTCACACACACACTCACAAACTTTCACAATTGTAATATACTGTATATAGGGATCCTTCGGTGACCTGTACGTTGTTTGAAGTAACGGCACTCATTAGTTGCTGATTGTCCACTTTCGCCTAAGAAAGAATACTTTTTATATTTCAAGGAAATTAATTAAACAAATATTTAAATGTTAAGGTTTGGTGTCCGGCTTCATTGCTCAGTGAATGTGATGTTCAGAATTGTATATTTCTCATACTCTCAATAACCCTAGGGTTGAAAGAAGCAACACGCACAAAGTATACTGCATACTTACATGTTTGAAACATTGTGAATTTGTCTACAACCAAGTTGTGTTACCTCAAGTAACCGAAATATTTTGATTATCAGACTAAATCACTGACTAAGCTTTAGTGGTTTGAATTACAGAAGGCAGGCTCTTTTAAAATATTAGGACGTAACATTCGCAGCATACTGTATTATTTTGTAGATGCAAACTTTATTATAGTGCACTGATAATTTTTAGATTGCCAGTTTATTCATGATTGGGACTGGCACTTCTCTAATTGCTACAATTTATTTAGTTACTGTATTTAATTTTTAAAAGTAAATTGGTTACGCCATCGGGTAAATGGCGGTGTTCATTTTCAGGTCATGCACTATTTACTACTTACAAGACTAGATGATCTTCATTGAAGACCAGCACATGCCACCGGCACTTACCTAGAAAGAAGAAAACCAATGATCAGCATTCAGACTTTACGGTAATTATCGTTATTGAAGTTTATTTGGGTTTTCTTTTCATGTGTATGTTACTTGGTGAACCGACGATTCGCCCTCTACTGTTTTAAATGTTGATTACTCAAGTTGATTGTACCACATAGCTGATGGTAGGGAAAATAGCCTTTATCTTACATATATAATAGTCCTTTGTTCATGCTATTGGTAAGAAATAAATATTTCTATTAACCCTGCCGGTAACCGCACCCATGTCAAAATTGGGACTTATGTTCCATTGCTCAGTAAACTCAGCTCCCCATTAAGTGTATACTCTAAGTGATTTACTTCGCTCGTGCATAAGAACATAAGTGGCTCTTACTTCTGTCTGTGCCCAAGGACTATTTGTGCGCATAAGCATCATGATAACCTGAGCTATTGTGATAGTAAGTATAACTGTAGGGTACTTATTCGAGACATGTTTTAAGGCACAATCCCCTGATTTTTCCTCCTAGTAAATGCGGAAATGCTGTGAGGAAAAGTCACACTCAGTATAAATAACAAACGTTTCAGACCTAGAGATCGAACTACTGCACTCTGACTTTTCATTACCCGTGTCGAACTCACTTCCACAATCAAGGAAATAATTGTTCAGACATAAAATACCAAGCTTCTTGAAGTTAAATCTTGAATTATAATCTGGGAGAGACGATGTAGCTTGTAGAAAAAGATTTCGTCCCATTTTGTGATGTGCTCTTTGTTGTTCTATATATCAGCTCGCACTAGTGAGGCTCTGTAATTGGAACAGTATGTACTTGTGACAATGTAATTACGGTTCAATCCAAGGATTAATTATGGTAAATAAGCCAAATGATCCGATATGGTATAGTAGTTACATTACGATATGCACAAAGCATATGGCAGAAATGTTGATCATGTGGTAGGCAGGAAGGATCACTTCTGTTGGTCGAGCCACTGAGAGATTTGATGGGGGAAACGGGGGCTCTACGTTACTAAAAGAGGGTAGATTGGAAGTGATGTGGTCAGTTTCCAGTATGACAGCATTATGCAGAAGAGGAAAACTTCTACTGAAATGTATTCCGTCACAACAATAAATCCACTTAAGAAAGATCCTGGCACACTAGCATCTCTGAAGATGGATAGCACCCGAGAGAAATAAATTAACAAATAACAGAGAACCATGTAAAACTAACCTCAACGGATTGCAAACAAGTAGTTCAGTGAACTAAATAGCCTATATTCATATATCCCACTGGTCTTTTCCATTAAAATTCTTCTGCCTATTGGAAGGATTTTCCATGCAATATACTAAATAGCTTTTGATTCACGACCTACTGTATGTCTTCACCATCACCATTACAATGAGAAGTTATGTCCTGGAATATAGAGCTTTCAATATCGGCGATAAAGACTCCTCCCGCGAGATGGCATCTTTCTGTAACGAACCACGGGAATTAATTTTTAGAAAAGTCAAATGCATGGCATCTATGATTTACGAAAAGTATGCTACAGAATTTATCGTCATTAGATAAGGATTGTTATCATAGTCCAGAATACGAATAATCCTTTCAAAACGCCTGAATAAGATACATGAAATTTAAAAAAAAATACTAGGCTTTAAAATTTTAAACTCATTCTAAGGATGCGAGACCAATTTACAGATTACTGTCCAGACAGGAACAAGACGCCATTACGTTACGTTGTAAGTTTGAACGTGTCTTAAGCTTCCTCGCAGTGCTTGCGTCATCCTTCCTTCAACTCCTGCCATGTTTACCAAAAAGGAACAACATGGAAACATGTGTCCATATGGGCACAATCCTTACAGAAAATTTCTGTTGCAAAATGATGTATCACTCTTTCCGTGTATCCATTCATTTGTAGGTAACATAGAGCCGATGATGCGATGCAATATTGTGTTGTGAGGTATATATGACGATCATGAAGAGGGATACAAATGATGAACATGTAGATCAACACAGATGCTTCCAGTCAATCATGTGTTTAAGGAGAACCACTGGACACACCCACACCGCTATTAACTTGCTGTGCGTCATGTCCGTGGCCTCTTTAGGTCTGTGCCGCACCAGATTAACCTGTACAACTACTTATCGGACAATGGACAACACCAGCTGTTGACAGTCCTCCAGGGTCCAATCCCTGACATCACGAACCCATTACATGCGCTGCTCCTGGTATCGTGATGTAACACGGGCTTTTGGATGAAGTATTCCTCCTTCATTACCCATGGAGATGGAGAACCCTGAATTTATATGCTGAATATGCGTTTGATGATGATGATGATGATAATTGTTGTTTTAAGGGGCCTAACATCTAGGTTATCGGCCCCTATATGCATTTGAGACTCTTTCGTTGAATGGGAGTATGCTTTTCAGCCACTGTCACTTTTCTATAGAGATGGCACTGATAACAATCATTGAGCTTTGGTTTAACTATAGCAGTTGGTAATCCCATGCATAAAATATTCCTGTTACACACGCAACACCGTTGTTCTTCAAAACATTTGCACAAGATTGGAAAGTTGTATGTCCGAGCCATTAAACACCAACTTTTGTGCCCTATTCAAACTGCAACATTAATTAACGTCGTCTTGCGCCATGAGCATAATGTTCGAAGTTCAGTATAATTAACAATTAACACTTGGCCATTTTTAACTTACATTTTTGGCATTAGATCTCATTGGCCATGCAGCCAGCAAAATACCAATCTGGTGCAGGATTCATGCACCTGAAATGGACGGAGACATAGGAGAACATACAAACAACAATTAGTTCCGTGAAGTACTAAATAGCCTATATTCATATAGCCTACTTATATTAATTGCCTCTATCAACATACAAATGTTCAGTTTGATTGCTGTAATTGATTCGTAGATATTGAGAACCGCCTAAATATTTCGGATGGTCACCATGTTGGATTTTTATATATAGGCCTTTGAGTTATGTACTATTACATGAAGATTATTGGGTAGGTGCTTTATTCAAGCTTCAATCGCATGATTAGCACACAAGGAATAAAAACGATTTTTTTAAATTTCGCTTAACCGCCATCTTAGTGTTATGAAAATCATTTAAATGAATTAGATGCCAGTGGGTTAAAATTTATATAAGCATATACCGAACCAAGTTTTACTGCGTTCGGATGGTTAAATCGCGAGAAACGTCCATTTGAATATTTAAATTTCGCGTCGCCGCCATGTTGGATTTGTGCTCACCAAGTTGTTGAACGTCACATGGGTGAACTTATGTTTATAGCCTTTATACACATACAAAATTTCAGTTTGATTGCTGTCATAGATTAATAGATATTGAGAACCGTCTAAATATTTCGGATGGTCGCCATGTTGGATTTTAATATATATAGGCCATAGGGTTATGTAATATTAGATGAGGATTATTGTTTACGTTCATTATTCAAACTTTGATTTAGATCGCATGATTATAACACATGAAATAAAAAAAATCATTTTGAAATTTTGCACAGCACCCATCTTGTGGTTTTGTAAACAATTGAACTAAATTAGATGTCAGTGCATTGCAATTTGTATAGAAATTTGCTGTACCAAGTTTCACTGCGTTCGGATTGTTAAATCGCGAGAAAAGTTTATTTAAATGTTTCAACTTCTATTGGTCGCCATGTTCGTTTTGTAGGCAACAGGTTTTCGAAAGTCACATAGGCAAACGTCTAGTAGTGCCCTTTATCACCGAGAAAAATTTCAGGGTGATATGGGTAATAGTTTCGGAGATATAGAATGCTGGTGAAATATTTCGCACAGCCGCTATGTTGGATTGGTGAGATTTAGGCTAATATTATTTGAAGGCTACGGTCGGGGTAGGCCAAGATAGTACTATGACTTTACCGAGTTTCATTGAAGTCACTCTACCAGTTTAGAAGTTATTAGGGGCATACACACACGGACGCATACACATACACACACACACATACACATATACACACGGACAAAAGGTGATCTCATCATGAATGAAAATAGGCTATACATCTGGGAGAGCTGCAAAGAAATAGCAGCCTACATTATGCAACGAGCCTATAATGGCAATAATTAAGACACGTGTATGTTTATAAAATGAGCCAAGCGAGTTTTATAATTTCCGTACGAGTGGCTTAATTACCATTATAGGCGAGTTGCATACGACTGTTTATGTAACGATAAGTATAACAATTTTATGTTCGAACATACATATTAATAAATATATGTCGAGATTTCGCCAGTTTTATATACTGAACAGAGCGCATGGGACGCAGAGAATATCTTGTATTTGACCATGGCCTCCTCAAATACCCCACTATGACACTAGCCACGCAGTGACATTTAAAATAGGAGGCCGTAGAAGTCAGCGCAGGTGCGATGCTATCCATACCTAATTGGTCACACAACTGTTTCTTGAACTCTGATTGGTGGGAGAAACTGTTTCATAATGAAAAATAGTGTTATAATGACCCTCATTATGATTTAGTTTTCTGACATATAATATTTACATTTCGACATCAGCTTGCCACGGTGGGTGAGTGGATAGCGTGTCGGTCTACTAACCCCAAGATTGCAGGTTCGCTCCTGGCCGTGGTAAGTGATTTTTGAAAGGCGGCAAAAATACGACACGCATGTCATACGATGTTGGCATGTCAAAGAACCCATTTGAATTCAGTAGGCCGTGGTCATAATGGCAAAATTAATCTCGGGAGTTTCCGCCAACGCCAAGTTCCTCATTTCTCTACTAGAAAGCGCTATAGTGTTCAAGAAACAATGAAATTCGACATGCAAGCTACCCTCTGGGTGTCAAATTACAAAGCTTACACCCGGTACCCGAGGCCATACGTTATTATTATTATTATTATTTCGATATCGTCGAACATAAAATATATAAAGGGAAATAACGTCGCAAAGTTTGACACAGTTTCATTATTTGTTATGGTTCAGAATCACTTGAGGCTGAACGCTAACGAATTAGAATCTTACGCATACTGGTACACACTCAAGTGTTGACGTCAGACGTCTTCAAGAACTTTGCAAGGGCAAGGGATAAGCGTCTGTTCAAGTTCTGAAGTAGGCTATGCATGTTAGTGGGAAAGGGTGTACGTACGTCTTGTAGATTTTTGTACAGAGTGGCTGTTGCTTGATGATATTTACTACAGGTGAACAGGATATGGTTCAGGTCCGCAACTTCGGCTTGATCGACACAACAATACGGTTGGGTTAGAACCCCAATTCTGGTAAGGTGGTGCGGATACACTTGACTCTTGAATGTGTAGATTTGCCACAAGCAAACAATGTAAATTCTAAGCTTTACTTTATTCATTGCTTTAGAAGAAAATGGAATGATTTTCCGAAATACGGTTTATTTAAATTATTATTTTCAAACATTTCTCAACTCCTATGGTAATTATGGAAATTTATATGGTCGTGCTCTCATCTTACCTCTCATATAGTTGGCAATCGTGTTAACTTCCGTTCACCGGGAAGTGCTCATTGTTCCATCTCAAATCTACAGCAGCTTCTACAACTCACAGTTTATTGGTGCCTTGGTTCATACAAGTTACGTACAGAAAAGTTTGCGTTGAATCGATGAGTTTGAATAAGCGTGATTTTACAAGGACAGTGTACACTAGAGACCTCTCGCCAGGGAAAATATTTTCGCCAGCCCACACTGTTAAGTTTTTGTCTGAACTTAAAGAGAAAAATGCAAGCAATATTGGACGCGTTTCCTAAAAGTTATATTACACCGTCTATTCGTTCAAGCCCCATTACAACTTTTAGATAGGAAAGAAACCAATTCTTTCCCTCACTGGTCCTTTTATGTGGGTTATTCCTACAACACCAGGCATTATGTCTCTCTCCACAGTATTCTGTGGTTAGTGGAATCACATACATACTCCCTTAACGCTGCAACAGTTTAAAAATACATTAACACTTTAATGTTACATTCTTTACGGATGCTTCAAAGCAGTCCACTTAAGTGCAAACAATAAACAGTTGTTGTCCATTCGCGATCATATAAAACGAGAAAGTGTTGTGGTTTACTGTGATAGTCGAGCATTCATGCAACATTCAAAATGTTGCTCAACATTATAAGTAGCGACGAAAATACTGTTCTTGATTGCTGTTGCTACAGATTTATCAGCCACGCCTGGATTAACGAGTCGCGTTGCTGACTTCTGCATAGATTCCAGGTTCAAACAAGAAATGTCATCTGATCAGTTCCTCACAGTGCTCTCTAACTAGGTGGTGTTGTTTATTCATTTGAGGGGTTTGGGATAGCTTGTTCATCTTCATCTTCTTCTTCCTCTTCATTCACCGTTTCCAGTTCACTGTGTCGGGTTGCGAATCAAGGACCTCCACAGTCGTCTATCTCCCCACCTTTCATTTCCTTCTTTCAATACTTCTTTTTCTTTTACTCCTCTTTTCTCTATGCTTTCCTTCACCGTACCTATCCACCTCTTTCTGGGCCTTCCTCGTGGTCTCCTTCCTGGTATTTTCTCCATAGACATTCTTTTTGGTACCCTAGATTCTTCCATTCTCGTCATATGTCCGTACCAGCTTACTGGTCTCTATCTTGTCTTGCAGTTTTGGGAACCCACTTCTCTCCCTAATGTCCACATTTCTGATTTTATGCCCCCGTGTCTTCCCAATTATTCCTCTAAGGAACTTCATCTCGGCTGCTTGGATTCGGTTTTCATCGCGTTTTGTTGTGGTCCAAGTAGGCTACCTGCTGCATATGTCAAAATTGGCGTGTAATATATTAAGAATAGAACTTTCTTGCATTTCTCTGCGACTTCCTGGTTCCATACTAAACCTCTCACACACTGATAAAACCCATTAGCTTTTTCATCATCCCCGTGTAATTGAGTATGTGTTGAAGTTGTTTGATAACCTGTATTCCTGTGATGACTGTGGTAGTGTGTGTAACTGTATTAAGGGACACGGATGAGGCAGACTCCCTGGTACAAAGGTACTAGTACCGTAAGGTACTGTCCCAGCATTTTTCTGGAGAGAGTCTGGAAAAACACGGGGAAAACCCACACTCAGGATGGCCGTTGTCAGCTCTGGGATTCGAACATCTGATCTCCCGACTTGCTGCAGCTGCCCTCGCGGACACGGTGCACGATTTAACGAGCATAGCCACGCTGCAAGGTTCCGACTAGATATGTTTGAATTGTCAGCTGACAGTAAATTTACTGGCGGTTGGCATTTGTAAATCTTAAGAGAACAAAATATAAATATAAATATAAAACATTGCATTGGTGCTTCATTTTATCTATCTGACCACTTGTGTGGCACAGTGGGTAAGGTCCTCACCTCCCGTACCCAAGTGTTTAGAATTGATTCCCGCCAGACTTGGCTTGAATCTGAGAGACCTCTATTTGTAGATTGACTGGCACTTAAAACGCCCCCATTCGACTTTAAAACCACAACAGTTAAATTGACGTTTAACTCGTTTAAATCCTTCTACACGAGTTAAAGAGGATCAAACGGGACCCGTTGTGTACTTACACAAGGGAATGCAACTGAGAAGGTCTGTGCAGAGCACCTTGTAATCGCCATTTGCTTCACACGCTGTACATAGATCTACAGATTATCCACATATGAATTGTATATTTTATATTAAATTAGGCAAGCATGAGGCGATATAAGTTACTCATAAAGAACGGCAGCTGAGGAGGTACAATATTACTAACATTTATGCAGTATCCAAGCAACAAGCAACGGCGAAATGGGGGAACAAATGAGTTGAACTGAACCTCGAACTATAATGATGTGCTGTACTAGTCTTCACAATCCACTAACCACTAATTACTGATCATTCGACTGGAAAAGGCTAATTGAATGAATCTAATTACGCCCTATAATCGAATGAATCGATCATAACCTCTCGATTATGCCCCTCATTAAATCAGAACTGTGCTGGAAGGGGCTAATAGGCTGAATATTTTCAAAATTCACTTTCATAAGACCATGAATTAGTGTTTTACAGCCACATTCAAAGTTGTTTCATAATAAGCATCGAAACAGGGAAAGTAGCCTTGGGTTACAGATGTGGTAGGCAAAGGGATTTTTTGTTGTTATTTGTGCGTTTTGTGGTGTCAATCCAAACGTTTCGGCTTTAATCATGAAGTAGAGCATTTTAAATAATAAAAAAGTATTCTAAAGGAAAATAAGAATACAGTACGCTCAAAGAATCACTCTTGTACTGTACGGTTCTCAGCCCATGATCCCTGCGAGGATTGCGACCGCACCATCTGTAAAACATCAGTTGACAGCCTCGGAGACTACTACAACAATTACTAACGGCACAGGAAACATTCACTTACAAGATTAAGATAAAGTTTACAATGGAGCTGCTAGTACAGGCGCCTTCCGACAATGAAATAAAAAAATGAAAATCCACAGCCTGCTTCCAGTCTCCGACCGGGTCAGGAATGGAATGAATGAAGCCCTCATCTAGCGGCGAGGGTATGAACTCTGCCGGCTGCCGAGGCCTGACGCACTCCCCTGGGGCAATGATTAAATGAATGACACATGAAATGAAATGATAGTGGAGAGTGTTGCTGGAATGAAATTGTGACAGGGAAAACCGGAGTACCCGGAGAAAAACCTGTCTGCCTCCGTTTTGTCCAGCACAGATCTCACGTGGAGTGACCGGGATTTGAACCACGGACCCAGCGGTGAGAGGCCGGCGTGCTGCCGCCTAAGCCACGGAGGCTCCCCTTCCGACAATAATGAAGGTAAATTTTACTGTAGGCTACTCGTGCACGTCCTATACTAGGCCTACAGTAACATTCATAATGACAAAAACCAGTGTATATTGAAATGATACCACCTTTCCGCCGAATGCTTTCACAACAGCATTTGCTAACGTTTCCTCGTTTAGTGGTGTTTGCTATTCCAGCATCTGAGAGTTGCGATGTCACCATTTAGCGATTGAAACTTGATTTGTCGTGATATATCGATTTAAATGGCTGCCTGTAATTGGCTAGTTAAAGAAATTTCGCTAGACAGCTCTAGCGTAGCACTGAAACTTCAAGTCAGAAGTAACGATGGCTTTACTATAGTTGGTTGCCCGTCCTCCATATAGGTAAAAGTATACTCGTGTGTATCGGACACTTCAAACTCTTTTATTGTTCTAATCTGAGAAAATAAAATCTGAATGGAATGCGGAAATTTAGCAGTGCGAAATGTGGCCGAAGGTGAATGTATGCAACCTGCCTGTTCGCCGGGAAGGCATGTCAACACCTGCTACTGAAATGAGACGTAATTTCTGCCACTTTATTGAAACAGTGAAACATTCATGAACGACAATAGTCCTTTGTTTTTCCCTGGTATATAAACTATGTTTATGCTAAATCGGTTGAAAAGTTTTGTGTGAAAGAGTAACGGACATACAGTACCTCAGTAAGCTTTTATACCAGGTGAATCAGTTGCCCCTGATAATATTGTGTTATGCAGCCCAACTAACGTGTGTTGTCAGGAAGGTCGATGTTTCTCTGCTTGCGTCCCGTATGGTACTAATGTATGGTACGATTGCGAACACTATTATTCTTCCTTCGTACTAGTCTGTAGTCACATCGAGGGAAATATAATAGTGTTAATTTCAGTATCGTTTGCAGGTTATGCTTGCAGTGCATTAGTGCAAGCAGATACATATTGACTTTCCTGATATCAACGCCAATTGGACTGCAAACAACAATATTACTATACTCAGATTTACCAATAACGAACACTGACAGCTGTCAAAGCTAGCATGTGGGGAAATGCTGCGTTGCCACTGAGGCAGATCATGACTCATAACATTCCAAGAGGCTTGCAGGAAGACCCAAATACTGGGGAAGTTTGCCCCCCTGCCTGGCGGTCTAATAACCTTGACGAGTGAAGGCACAGTAGAACAATGAGTCAAACCATTTGCTCACTGCTGTGTATGCATGCATTGCAACACTGCTCGCTGTTGCTATGGAGACCGTTACCCCTCTCGTCTCCACTCATCACCTCACCATTCAAGCTGATGACAGCTTTCACCGTTCATCTTTTGTAAAACAGAGTATAGGGGCAGCTAATTCACCCTGTATATTAGTATACTCTAGATAAAAAAGTGACAGTCAGTCTGAAAGACTAGACTTTGTATCATTTTAAATGCTACAAATGCTGAAAAATGCTAGAAAGGCTGGAGGCTTCGCTTCGCTCGAAGCCCAAGACTCTTGACATGTTAGAAAATTATCTGCATAGTACTTATCCTGCTTATCTTGTTTCAAATTACTCGCGAACGGCAAGGGTAAAGCAAGGTCAAGCGCGCGGGATGCCGTCACGCTCACCAGAGCGCGCGGGGACGTGCCCCTTCCATCCAGTCTAAAAACGCGTATATTGGGCGATGTATTGAAGATAGAGGTATGCTCTCCCGGACTTTTTTGTAGAACTCTTCATGCTGACCAATTCTTACCCTCATAGTATATTGATATTTTTAACGGTTTGCCCAGCGTAAGCTTAAGAAGCGCACGGACGCCAAGTTTGTTTTCGACTTTTTCACTGAAATCGTTACTGCTTGGCTTCCTTTGATCATACATAAATTATTTTCTACAAAATCTTTCCTCGAGATATCCTTTACAGAATGGTGAAAACCGCATCAAAATCCATCCAGTGGTTCTCGAGATTACCCGTGACATCCAAGAGTCGGGGATTTTTGTCTTATCGGGGAACACATGCACCAAGCGGTACTATGACGTCACACCTCAGTGCATCTGGGTACATTACGTCCCGTCACCGTAACGTAACGCCAGACCCCAGTGTAACGACGAAGTCGACAAGATCATTTAAAATGATAATAAAATACGACTTTTCTTGAAAGTAATTTCACGTTCAAAACCCCTTGAGTTCTTTGTCCATTTCCTCTTAATATTTTCAGTACTAATTTCTGTAAAAATACGTGACATTTTATTTTCAAAATTTCTACGTTTAAGTGATATAGGCCATGTGTTTGTACCATGGATGTGCTGGTATCGGTACGGAGCCTCATTGTGAATGTTGTCAGTGGTTATTTGAATAAGCTCCATTATATCTCTGTGTTGCGAGGAATCATACAGCCGATATTGACCGGAAGGGAGTATAGATGGGTATAATCCTCTGGTTATGGAAACAAGCTACTCTAACTGAAATGTGTGAGCGATGAACATTATGATTAGGTTTCACGCTGCGAGAACACAACCTGCAGCCACACACGCTATGCTATGTAAACAAAGGAGACTAGTTATTTCTAAAGTTAGGCAGGATTCGAAATGCTTGGCTAGAAATGTTCAGATAACACAATAACGTCATCATACCAACTATACGTAATGACAGTTTATCCAGTGTACCATAAACATATTACGACTTTGCAAACAAGTAGATGCACACATATAGATCTCTAAATTACTGAATTGAAATTCTTGCAACATTGTGGTCATCGGACCCATGCATTTGAGTATGTGTGTGGAATTTGTCCCGCGTTAATGCGGTGTTAAGACCACCTCGTTTTCTAGTTAGGTACAATTCCCCGGCTTTGCCAAGAAATGTATTTTGGGTCTGTGGGCTGGAACGAGATAAAGAAGAACTGAGAATTGGTGAGTTCAATACCCACCTGAGGCATTCTATATGTGGTTATCGTGAAACAGACTGTATATGGTGATGTTCCTTTGCAGCGCCGCTTTCTTGCGCGGTGTATTCGCTTTGCCACAAATCACTGTTAAAGGACATACTTCATTGGCCAGGCCAATAGAGGTGAATACAACGCATCATATCTCGGATGCGGAACAGCCTAGATACCTCCAGTCCAAAGGCCTAACATTTTCTCTTATCTTTAACTCTTGCGTGTGTGTGAACCAAACAGGGAGCGCCTATTTTGGCATGTTTTTAAGTTATGTATTGCCGAAACATATATATTATTTCAGTAGTATAGCTCCAGCCTATGGTGCTCGCTCACAAGCGACCGAGCGTGACAAATGAGCATTCAAATGAAAGAGAATAGGCATTATCAGTGACGAATTGCACTCTAATTTCATAAATATCTGTAATTTATTTAAAAAGTGACTTTTAAAAATGTAAGAAGTGTGCGATTTGCAGATACTGTTGCTGTAGGAAAATACGCTCCATAACTGCTGTCCACTTCACATTTTGGCCGCTGTGACGTCTGTTTCATGTCATTTTAACATTCTGAGGTCTTTCCTTGATCATTTTGCATGGATTTCAGAAACAGTTAACAGGAATGAGTAGTCAAATCGTATAATTTCATAAATATCGAAAAACCGGTGAGTGTCATGATGATCCAATTTTCAGTGATTGCCCTCTTAAGTTAGGGAACGTAGAACTTGGAATTCTAACTGAAATGTAAATAGTGTTCTATAATCATTTGGTTGAAATAAAAACATAACAACCTTTCTCCTTAAGTCTCTCATTAGAAACCTATTGGGGAAAGTCTGGTTTATGAATATGTGAGATTTCTTGCACGGGTCCGCCAGTATAATTTTATTATTGCAGCCAATGGCCATTTATATTATTTTCAGGACTACTCAGGGAAGGAATTTTTGAAGGAAATCGGCCATGGGCCTATTGATAGGAACCGTCCTGGCATTTGCCTAGTGATGAAAATGGGAAACCACGAAAACCACTTTCAGGACGGCCAAGGTGGAAATCGAACCCGATGCCAGCGAGGCACAAGGTAGTGCGTTAACTCTCGTAGCCACCACGGCTATTGCCGAATATCAAACCAGACTACTTTTAACGTACAATTATTGAGTTCAAGCTACGCGCGCTAAGGCGCAAGGCCATAAGGCCGGGCTATCTCCGGACATTGAATAAGTGGGTTCGATTCACTTCATTGGCTGTCCTTACAGTGGTTATCAGTAGTTTCCCCTTATTGAGCTCCCGCCAATGCTAGGACGGTGCGTTCAAATAGAAACCAGTCCCTTCTTTACATCTCATTTTCTCCCTCGTTGCGTAGTGGCTAGCACTCTTGCTTGTCAACGCAGAGGTCCAGGTTTGATTTCCGGCCCTTCCAAGAAATTAAATTCTATACAATCCCAGCCCCAATAACAAATACACACACTAATACAGCCATCGCAATAACGCAGGTTATCATACAAATTCCATACGCACCAAAGTACACGGAGCTACATAACCATGATGTCGCAAAGCCCTTTAATGAATCAACAACAACAGCTTTAATTTATTATCGTAATCATGTTGCTCTATTAATTGAATTTTGTGGTTTTCAGTCGGTCAACACGATACAATACGATTGGGTACAATCGTGTTTACCCATTAAAAAACATACATTTTGAACTCTTATTCATTCATTTCATTTCAACTCCTCTCATGGTATAGACGTCAGGGAGTGCATCCAGCCGTAAAAACCTTCCGCCACATTATAAATTAATCTTAAGACATCCCAGACTCTGATGAAAATATAGTTATGGGGAATATGCACACATTCTGCGAAATTCAAATGATAATGAAGATATAATGAGAAATGTTTTCAGGGCCTTCCTCGAAGAAGTTTTAGGCAGTTTCCAAAGCGTACAGGACTGGCTGCGTGTCACAGCGGTAAAGTTCTCGCCTGCTGTATCCAAAGTTCCAGGGTCGGAAATTGTCACAGTCAGTTGGCATTTCAGGGTAAGCTACTGTGAGGGAGCCGTGTCGGTAGATTTACTGGCACGTTAAAGATCCCGTTCCGGTCAAAATTCTGGCACCCTGTCGTCTATAAAAGCCGCAGTAGAGGAACGTAAAACATATAATATTATTACCCAAAGTATACAAAAATGTAGCCATTAGAAGCTGTTGTTGTTGATGATTTATTTAGGGGCTTCGCGACATCGTGGTCATTTAGCTCCCTGTACTTGAGTGTGTGTGAGATTTGTCTGATAACCTGTCTTATTGTGATGGCTGTATTAGTGTGTGTATTTGTAATTCAGGGGAGGATTGGGATGAAGATAGCCATGGTCTTAAGTTAGGGACTATCCGAGCATTTGCCTGGAGAAGAAGTGTCAAACCATGCACAATCACTTCCTGGTTGGATGAGGTAGGAATCAAACCCACCTCTTCTCAGATTTTCCTCACGAAGCTGACTGAGCTTCATTCCTGTCCTCAATCAAGACTTAAATTTCCTGGCAGGAATCAAACCCGGACCTCTGTAGCGGCTGCCCATTTGAAGCACCCGGATTCTCGAGTAGTTTTGTTGGTTTACTAGAGCGTTGTTGTTGTGGATTCATTTGGGGCTTTTAGACATCGTGGTCATATAGCTCCGTTTACTTGGATGAGTGTGGAATGCCTGAAAACCCGTGTCATTATGATGGCAGTAGTAGGCTTCTGTGCATATTTGTAATTGGGCTTTAGGATTTAGGTGGGAAGTGACCGTTGCCTTAATATAGCTACCATCCCGGCATTTGCCTGGAGTAGAAGTTGAAAACCACGAACAACCACTTCTAGGACCGCTGAGATTGGAATCAAGCCAACCTCTTTTCAGTTGTACCTCACGAGGCTGACTGTACTTCATTCCAGCCCTCAAGCCAGAATTAAATTTCTTTGCAAACTCGAGAATCGAACCCAGACCTTCACGGTGTCTTCATTACACCATGAGGTGGAAACAAATGGGAAATTTCAGATGTACTGACATCTCTGGCGATGTAAGCAATTACGACTCTGGATTGGATAGCACTCGTTAGACATCTCAAGGGCAAACAGCTCCCTATTTGGAATCCACCGTAGAAGGAGTCGTCAATGTTACTTTCCGTCGTTGTGACCAAGTTCCTTCCCGCTTATATTGGGCATACCATCATGCTCAAGTTACAATTGACCATCTCTTGGTGCAGCGGCTAGCATTCTTGGCTGTCGCCCAGGAGGTCAGAGTTCGATTCTCGACATTGCCAGGAAATGTAATGCTGGTCTGAGGGTTGGAACGGGGTACACTTAGCCTTGTTAGTTAAAACTGAGAGGAGGTGGGCTCGATTCCAACCTCAGCCATCCTGGGAGTGGATTTTCGAGGTATCTCTACTTCTATTCCAAATGTCGGGATGGTTCGTAAATTAAGACCACTGCCACCTCCTTCCCAATCCTGACCCGAATTAAATATACACACTCTAATAGAGACATCACAATAACACAGGTTATGAGACATCATTCAACACACACACCCAAGTGCACGGGAAAATTTACCACGAAGCGATGTCCTAGCCCCTCAAATGAAACAACAACAACGACACGTTTCAACTAATTATTACCTTCTACTGACCCAGTCTACTAAGATGAGGTGACACATATTGATGGTCTGTTTATTAAATTGTCAGCCCGGAGGCTGGTTGGATCCTCAAAAAGCTGTTGACGTTGTTTATTTTAGGGGCTGCAACATCATAGTCATATATCCCCGTGTATTTGTGCGTGTGTGTATGAGGAATTTGTGTGATAACTTGTGTTATTGTGATGGATGTGCTAGTGTGTGCATTTGTTTATTGGGGATGAAATTGGAAAGGAGGCGGCCGTGGCCTTAATTCAAGAACTGTCCCGGTATTTACCTAGAGTAGAAGTGGGGAAAGCAAGGAAAGGAACTTACAAAATGGCTGAGGTGGGAATCGAACCCGCCTCTTCTCACTTTTGCCTCACGAGGTTGAGTGTACCCCGCTTCAATCCTCAGACCAGAATTCAATTTCATGGCAGAGCCAGGAATCGAACTTGGACTTCTGGGACGACAGCCAAGAATGCTAGCCGCTACACCACGAGGTGGTTAGCATTTTATTGGAGTGAGCGTGGAAAAAACCTTGGAGCAAACAATTCTGAGGACTTTCGTATTCAGAGCTGAGGTTCCAGCCTCTGAATTTTGAATGTGCAGCTACCCAGACTAGTCTAATCAACGAAGAACGCGAACACTCAGCTATGGAGGTGGTTCCCTATGTTAGGTCTTCATTGCTCATGGTATGATGACCATGTAACTAGTGGCTTGATGCGTCAGAGATATGATAAGCTTTGTCTGGAAGCAGGGGAACTAGAGTGCGTAAGAGAAAAGGGACTCACTCTAGCATGTACACATGACAGCATACAAATAAAAACTTAGCATCATGTCCCGGATAAAATTTAAAACGCAGCTCTTTGAATCTTCAAGCATCAGATGTCATGAATGGTAATCTCCTGATCCTATTTCCGGAAGCGCACAGCATCCCGTCACGGACGGCACTTATCTGTCCCATCGCCCCACTGGGTTGAGCTCTAATCTCAACGCCGAGCGAGGTTGGGGGCGAATGAAACAAAAGTGCTGAGAGGGACATATTATGTGCACTAGGAAGAATAATATATGACTGACCAATCTGGCTCAGCGGCAGATGAACTCCTGTCCAGTTCTGAAGGGTCTGGGTTTCAATTCACGGCGGACCGAAGAGATTATAATTTTGTCCCATGGCCTTTCCTTAAACCGTAAGATCTTTCTCGTCGACGCCCGTGGCTGACCTGTGGGCCAGGATGAGAGATGGAATGGATGAAGTTGAATGAAACTGGGCAAGGATGTGGAAGGAAGCGGCCATGGCCTCTCAGAAGGTACCGTCCCAGCGTTTGTCTGGTGTTGAAAATGGGGAAACCACGGAAAATCATTTCATGGACGGCCGACGGTGGGGCATGAACCCACCCGTCTACCGAGTCAGCAGAGAGCTTTGCCCCATGACCTAACGCTGCGAACTCAGGTCTGCCCTATACTAAAATCGGGAGATCCATCTCTAGTAAATATCTACCGTCCTATATGTACTTTATCTGCAGTAGCAAAGGTATTTGAATTCATATTGCACGGGAGAATATCAGTATTTATCAGACCACTCCTAACAGATAACCAACATGGTTTCCTATCTAGGAAATCTACAGTGACGAATGAAACTAATTTTACTCAAATTATATTTAAAGAGTTAGATAAAGGAGGGCAAATGGATGTCCTTTTTACAGATTTTGAGAAAGCCTTCGACACAATAAATCATGATATCCTTCTTAACAAATTGTGTATTTCGGGATTCTCCCACCCAATTACTCCAATTATTCAGCTCCTACCTCAGAGATAGGAATCAATTTGTTTTGTTCCAGAAAATTGTCTCAAAGGAATACATAGTTCATTCCGGAATACCCCAAGGCTCGAACCTTCGAACTCTGATATTTCTAGCAATGATAAGCGATTTGCCACGTTGTACAGTACACTCAAATAATCTTTTATATGCAGACCAAATTTTTAAATCAATTTCTTCCACTAATGACAGCACTCGACTACAAAATTACCTAAATAATATACACAAATGGAGTATAGAAAACAAATTATACTTAAACGTACCGAAGTGTGTTTTTATGATGACCTTCACACGTCAGAATATCCCAATCACATTTGTTTATGGAATTGGACCTCAGTCATTGCAAGCAGTAAGCGATAAGAAAGAACTAGGAATCCTGTTTGACTGAGAGCTTGCTTTCACTTGTCATGTGCAAACGACGGTCGGGGATGCTTACCGCACGTTAGGGTTTATAATACGAAACACTAAGCCATTAATTAGGACCAGTACCTGCATAAAACTTTATATTGCCATGGTGAGATCCAAGCTCGAGTACGCCAGTCAAGTATGCAGTCCCTGGCAGAAAACCTGCATTAAATCCATTGAGCAAGTTCAAAAGAAATTCCTCAGATATTAAATTTACACCTCTAAATAACGGCCAATTATCGTCTCATGGTACCTTCGTTGAATTTCGGCATGACTAGTTTGGAATCTCGAAGGCATTTAAATGATATGAAATTTATAAAGATATTAACGGTCAAATAAATTGATAACTCATTTTTCCTATAGCTCCTAAATTTCAACAACCCTCGCTTAACTACAAGGTCAACCATAACATTCAAAAATGATACAACAAAAGACTACTTGACATAACAATTCACCTGTATCGAGGCTTTGCGGTATTTACAACGACGCAGTTCTTGTAAACTTGAAACTAAATGTCTGTCTCTCTATTAGACCGTTCTTGGAAATTATAATCCTGTAACTGAATTCATAAAATTATATATCACTCAAAACAGAACCAACAATGTATACAGTATATGTGGATAGGCCTGTTCCCTAGTTAGTAAAGTTACACGTAGGTACTTTTAGTTTTCTACGTAATAATTAATTTCGAGACCTGTGTTTGTATTTGACATTAGATCAAATTTAGATTTAGTACTAATATTATATTTAGATTAAGATTTTTACTACTATGCATTTACATCAGTGTGAGCTTCGTAGTTTTATGAATTATTTAATGCACAGGTACCTGGAAATGTATTTTACTGTGTATGTGCACTGCTATTTGTGCGCACACTGAGCCCTGTTGTGTACCGTCAACAAATAAATAAATTAGCGAGCGTAGCCGCCGCTGTCGGTAACTGTAATATTCATACCAATGATTGCTCTGTTGCTTTGTTTCTTTGTTCGAAATATACTCGAAATTGACTATTGTAGCCAAATATTGTACTACAGTTTGTTTGAAAGAGCTTCCTTCCATTGATTCTGAGATACTAAGAGACGATGGCTTAAATGCTCAGAGTTATTAGGTAGTCGGTAGATCTGCTGATCTGAAAATGCGCACAAATATATCCCTTACGGCATACACGTAATATATAACATTTGTTAGTTATCCATTATATGTTATGGAAGTAAGCTGCAGTTAAACATTGAACCTATTAGCACGCGTTGATTTATATTGGAAACACTGTCACGTATGTGTGGCTTGAAATGAATCTGCAAAATTATCGTCTTTAAACATGTGCCAAATTTTGAACTGTTTGCCTGCTTACATTGAGACTAGGGTTCAAAATTATGGAGAGCATTGATCAACGGTTGGTAGCCCTGATGACTCCAAACATAAATGAACCCGCGCAACGAATAAGGGACTCCGTGCCACCTCGGTCTGTTTTGAGATTATGATGGAAAAGGGTACCTGATCGCATGTAGCATGAAATGACATGTTTAGCCTGGATAAAATTGCAATAGATATTTGCAATTGAAATTCCATGTGCGCGGAGACAGGAACCCGATATTTCAAGATGGCGGGTATCGGAAAGGTGGAGTTCTATCCGTCAGCTAGCCAATGTGACAATATTGGTCGCAAACGTAAACGTGAAATGTAAGATTGGAAGTAGGCCTATGTTAAGAGAAAAATGTTGAAATATGTTGGGGAAGCGTATTAAAATCAACGGGGACGTCAAATACCAGCAAAAACACAACCAAATGAGGTGAGTGGGAAAAGGACCTCCGTAACTTCACATGTGAGAATGCCTGTATGCCAGAACTTCCTATTAATAGGCGTAAATTTGGTAATGACTTATTCGAATATAACCATATTAATAATGTAGATAGTAAGTTGGTTAATTTAGGAACTTGGGACATTGTATCATCAGACCCGTTTACTTGCGTAGTCTATGTGTGGAAATACTCTGATACCGTGCTTTATTTTGTTGAGAGCTAGTGTGATCACGTGAAATTGGGGCTAGTATTGGGAAGAATGCGACCATAGCATGTTAGGTACCATCCCGACAGTTACTTGGGATCCAACCCGAGCCGTCTGGACGGGGAGCTACTACGCTTACCCGTCTATCACTCACAGCTACTGTAGAGAAGAAGAGGCCCCGTATTGTCTTAGTAAGATTCTACCATAATCGAAATCCTCGTTGCTACAGTGAGGGACCTCCCTATAGAACAGATCCTCACAGAGGCCGTGTGGCGACTGGGCCACTGTATATTGCAGCGTGTCGAGCAAGGAATTGGCACTAGCAGTAGAGTAGCGCCCAACTAGTCTGTCACATTTACACTTTTTCACGTATTTAATAATCCTCATTACTTACATGAATTACAGAGTAGTTGCTGGAAATGCTGTCCTTTAATTTCTAAAGACACGTTGCACCGACGTAGGAAGTTTTGGTACACTCGCTGTAATTCATCCTCACTGCTATTTCGTATCAGTGCAGTTATTTCGTTCTCGAGAGCCTCCAAAATACGCGGATTGTTTCTGTACCCCTTTTGCTTCAGGGTCCCCAAGTATAAATCGCACGGAGCTGAAACTTACGAACACTTTGACTAGAAGACTTCTTCAGAAAAGATAAGTTTCCACTAGGAAAATTTTACGTTTTTTTCTGTACCTAACCATGTTCAAGGGGTAAGGTAGGTTACAATACTTCACAACAAGTCTTACTTATCACAACTAAGGAATTTTGCCAGCTACTTTTGTAATAAATGCTATGACAGCATCCAGGGCTTCCCAACTTGCTGTTGAAATCGGTACATGCTATAAATCTGGCGGTGACTCATTGCGACCCATCCGCGGCACGGTCTCTGCGAGCCTCACTGAAGGCCTATAAGGATGTACCCGGAAAATACTCAAGTTTTCAGAGGAAGACACCACAGTAAATGATTGTTCTTAAAGACCTCATTTATATAAATTTAATTTAATATCCTTAGTTCTGAGTGAGTGGCACCAATTGTATAATTGTTGTTGTTGATTCATATAGGGGCTCGCGATATCGTAGTCATTCAGCTTCGTGTACTTGGGTGTGTGAGAAATTTTGTATGATGGCCTGAGTTATTCTGGTGACTGTATTAGTGTGTGTATTTGTAATTGAGGTAAGGATTGGGTAGGAGGTGGCCGTGGCCGTTAGTTAGGAACCATCCCGGCATTTGCCCAGAGTAGAAGTGGAAATCCATGGAAAATCACTTCCAAGATGGATAAGGTGGAAATCGTACCTACCACTCCTCAGTTTTTCCCCACGAGGCTGAATGTGTTCCATTCCATCCCCCCGTCCAGAATTAAATTTCTTGGCAGAGGCGGAAATTGAACCCATACCTCTGGGGCGACAGTCAAGATCGCTAGCTGCTACACCACGAGATGGTCGTTACGTGTGTATGTACGTATGTGTGCACGCAAGGAGAGTTTGTTTTATAACCTGTTGTATTTCGATGTCTGTAGTAGTGTACAAGGAAGGAAGCTTGTACAAGACCGCTTATCTCATGTTCATTAACAAAGGGACTTTCTTTTAACATGGATTTGTTCCAGCGGACAAGACATTTCACCTCAAAAATCCCACATGTGTTAGCTGAACTGCAATAGTGTGTGTAACTGAATTTATTATGGCCAAGTATTGGGGCAGGTGCCCTGGGGATTCAAATAATATACCATATCGATATTTACCTGCCAGAAGTGTATGTACGAGATTTCCACCCCCTTAATAATCTCTGTCTAATGACTTGGTGATGGTGAAGTGGAACCATGACGAGATGTGTAGGCTATAGTCCAACAACGTACAAAACGACAGCCTATGTTGCACGCCTGGGACCGTCAGCATTTAATCCCTGTGTATACAGAATAATTCCACTTCTCATTCTATTCTTTGAGATAGATTCCTAACGTATTTCCAAAGCCACCTTATATCGTATACTTACGAGGAACACAATAATAATAATTATTATAATTGACTAATTATAATAATAATTAATATGCGGATTGAGTAACTCAGTACGATAGATACTGTTGCTGTCAATGCTTTGAATGAGCTTTGTAGACAGACTGTACCTTACATCTTGAGGGAAGTTCTCTCCAGGCGTCTTGAAACAAGTTATCACGAAATGGTTTTATCATTCTGCGCTTAATTCTTTTGTAAAGCTATCCCGTTATACCATGCAAATGAGATTTTAAATCAGTTGAGATTTTCTCTTCCCTATCCTCTCATTAAAGAGAGTTTCTAACCTGTCCAAGTTATCGGCGGCAGATACCATATTTTAATTCATTCCCTCCATGGACCGGTTATGAGAACCGCTAAATTAATTACTTTCTCGAAGGTACACCACTTTTCCTGCAGCAATCTGCTCAAAAGTGATAAAACCTTGCATTGCTGAAAGATTCATTCCTTTTACTTCTCCACACTGTTCTGAAATAACGTTTAGGCAAGGCAAGGAGAGTGAAGATCATTTAAGAACTAAAGCAAACTGGCATTCCTCTCATTAAAATAGGAACATTTGTCATATTATTTTTATAATTTTAATAGGCAATTCTAGCCACGCATGTTGGTTCAAGCACATGCACAGTATACAATATATATAAAAGAGTACTAACGTTTTATACTTTTTACCCAATTTGATTATACGGGGTAACTCTGTATTGTGCCCGTTTAGACCGGAGTCAGCACGACCACATATGCATTTTACCAAGAATCAGTCAGCACGAGAGTCAAAATATCCCGGGGCGCCAGATGGGTTAAAGCTAATCGCAAAAACGACATCAAATGAAAAAAATGCTTTACTGATTTTTGGCTCAATGCAACAATAAGGATAGAAGGAGATTCAACTGGGCACAACACATCATGTAAAATTATCTCATTTTATTCTGAATTTAAAATTGACTGCAAAATAAAATGCTCAAAGCAGCATCATTCATGTGTGGCGACCCACATTACTATTTACACAATGTACAGAAATTTTCCAACACATTGGACAATTATCTTTGGAGACACAAGTCTGATTATCAGTCCTGTAGACTGTGTTCCAAAATTATATCCATTATTTATGATTAAATCCAGTTCAAATTTAATTGTCTTTACTGGAAATACTGTAGTTCACTGGTTGAATTTTTACATAATATTAACACTCGTAGAATAATTGTTCATATAATTTTTAACTTTCACTTATTTTTCCAGTTTCAAAAAAATATTGTCAAAAAATATTATTATCTCTGAATCAACACAAATTATGTACACATATTAATAACAACATCTGAAAAGTATCTTACCTTTGAGCATAGCATCGAAGAACTGTGCGAAGCACAACAAAATTAATTGCTCTTCTGACATTAAACGTTTCGAGAAGTGACTCGATTATGAACTTCAAGTTCCTAACTAAATATATGATTTCTGAATCATCAACTTGATCAATAAATTGTTGGACCATTCAACTATTCGATTTTCCACTTGGAATCATTATTAAGAAAAATATTTATATTTGTGGCCATTTTAGTAACTATCACAACTTGCAATTCTTGAACAGATTGCGGAAATAAGAATTGTAGCTTCATAATAAATTCATGGATATAGTAGTATTACTGTAGTCAAGTAAACACGCGCCATTTCCGAGCTCCACGGTTTTTGGATCTTTACACGGTAAAACGATATCAGTGCAGCTTAAAAGTGAAAAAAAAAAGTACCCGAGGAAGACGTACGCAATGAAAGAAAACCAGGAATCACCCAAATTGCAGGTAAAGAAGTAAATAACTGAAATTAATTACATCACACAACAGAAGGAGATTAGTGAGGTTATATAGCACCAAGCTCACCAAAACACTAATCGCATACAGCAACAAAGAACCGTTTGAATTCCTTACCACAAAAATAACATGTGACCAGAAGAAACTCTGTATGGAGAATGAGACATACCGGTTACAAGACGCTGACTTGTCAACAATGAAAGAGGACATTCGTCGCATAACGAACGTCTTACAGCACAAAGCACAGGCATAGTATCAGCTCACACAAGAAAACCAGCAACCTGCTACTAAGGGGTGAAGACTTTTAACAATATACATATACATATTTTAGCACTAAAATAGAAGCGAATGAGTGTGAGAGGAACTATATAGCAAAAACGAAGTGAATGAAGCCAAAGCAGATTAATACACTACACGCGCCAGAAAGAGGAGTAAAATATATCACAGTACGTAACTAGCAAATATAACAACATGCCACCCAAAACACAGCCCTCAACTAAAAACATAAAGCAAAAAGAGAGAAAAAACAAAATATCAACCTCAGAAAGCTCGGGAGAAGAAGAACACACAAACAATGCAAAACCCCAAAGAGACGACATTAAAGGTATGTTTTCTGAAATACTATCAGAACTTAAAGATTTGAAAAAGCAAACTGAAGAGTTTAAACAAGAAACAAGAGAGGAAATTCAGTCCATGAGAAAGGAAATTAAAAAAAGAAATGAATACTGCGAAAGAGCAAATGAGTCATTAGAACAAAAAATCACTAACATAGACAACACAATACAAGAAAAGATAGAAACATTATCCAAAAGAATAAGTGACCTAGAAGAACAAAAGGAACAACAGGCGAAAAGAGAAAGGAGGAACAACATAGTGGTAAAAAGTAAAGAATTCACTAATGATGAAAGTAACAAAGACGAACTAAAGAACAAAATCAAGAAGATATTGGACACGATAGAAAAAGAAGTGACGGCAGAAAAATCAACCTACGTCGGTAAAGACAGAAACAATAGAGGTATAGTGAAAGTCAGTTTCACAAATTTTGCAGACAAACTAAAAATAGTCCGAAACAAACACAAACTGAGAGGACAAGACATATTCATAGATGATGACCTCACAATAAAAGAAAGAGAAATCCAAGCATCACTCCGACAGAAAGCCAGTGAAGAAAGGGAAAAGGGTAATAACAATGTAAGAGTTGGATACCAGAAAATCCTGTTAAATGACCAGTGGGTGCACTGGAAAGACTTATCCTCAAAAAACGGGGAAGAAGAATTCAACACAACACAACGATGAAACAACGTTCACACAAGGAAGAAGAACTCATACTTGGTACACTAAACGTTAGAACCTTAAGAACCCAAGATAAAGAAATAGAACTCGAAAACGCACTAGAAAACGTAAGGTACGATATATTAGGCCTCAGTGAGGTGAGGCAATACGGCGAAGACATAATAGAGAAAACAAATGGGGATGTCTTTAGCTTCATAGGGCAAACAAAAGGACAAAAAGGGATAGGTTTTTTGATAAAAAGACATTTAAAACACAATATAAAAGAAATAAAGGGAATCTCAGAAAGAATCATAGTATTATCCCTAAAATTAAATGACAGCACGTTCATAATAATTCAAGTCTATGCTCCCACAGAAGCAAGTACGGAAGAAGAAATTGAAGACTTCTATATGCTCCTCGAAGACACACTAGCCGAGTACGAAGCACACACAACATTCATAATTGGAGACTTCAACAGCAAGGTAGGAAGAAAGGAATACGAAGAAGAAGAACCTATGGGCCTTCACGGATACGGAACAAGGAACGAAAGAGGAGAAAGACTAATACAGTTTGCACTGGGACAAAGACTTAAAATTGTGAACACATTTTACAAGAAAAGCCCAGAAAGCAAATGGACATGGAAATCTCCGAATGGGAAAATCAAAAACGAAATAGACTTCATCCTAACCAATAGACTAACAGAGGTGAAAAACATACAAGTGATAAATGGTCTGAAGTTTGACACAGATCACAGAATGGTACGATTGAAAGTGAGAATAAAGAAGAAAAGGAGACACTACTTCAACAACAAAACTACACATCCAGGATGCATAGACAGGGCGGAGTATGTAAAAGCACTACAACAAAACCTACGAGACTTCAACCAACAAACGGAGCAAAAAGTCCAACAACACTATACAGAGCTCGTAAATTGCATATCCCGCGCAGCCAAACAATCGTCAACACCTGGAAACAGTATGAAAAATAGAATAAAACTTAAGGATAGCACCAAATGTTTGATCGAAGAAAGAGAACGCCTAAAATCACAAGTCATAGAAAACGAACACAAAAAGCTGGAATATGCGGAAGTCAATAAACAATCAAAAAGGGAAATCCGAAGAGACATCAGAGAACACAACACTAAAGTGGTCAAAGAAATCATGGATACCACAAAATCAATAAAGAAGATTAGAAAAGAATTAACTCCAGGCAAACATTGGATGCTGGGAGTAAAAGACAACAACGAAAAAAGACAAGCCTCAAGAGAAGAGATAATGACGCAAGCGACAGAGTTCTATAGGACACTATACTCAAGTAACTCTCAAAGATCCAACTTGCATCAGGACCAGAATACATCAGAAGAAAACCTAGAGGAAGAAACACCTACAATACTACCCAGTGAAGTAAGAGCAGCCATTCGACAAACGAAAACCGAAAAATGGCCAGGTGAAGATGGAATTTACAATGAATTTCTAAAATGGGGTGAAGAAGACCTAATCCCAGTCATCACAACATTATTTAATTCCATACTCACATCAGAAGACATACCAATGCAGTGGAAACAAAGCATTATCATACTTCTACACAAAAAAGGAGCCAAGGACGACATAAACAACTACAGACCGATCAACCTAATTGTAAACCTCTTCAAGCTATTTATGAAGATTAACTCCAGGCAAACATTGGATGCTGGGAGTAAAAGACAACAACGAAAAGACAACAAATTCGTTAGACTCCTTGGCAAACTCTACGACGGTAACCAAGCCAGAATAAAGACAGAAAGAGAAGGATGTAACATCATGATAGAAAGGGGAGTAAAACAGGGAGACCCCTTCTCACCAAAATTATTCACCAATAGAATGACAAAGGCACTGGACGAACAGCAACCGATAGAGCAAGCAGGATTCAGAAAGAGTTTCAGTACATCAGACCACTTGCAAGCAATAAATCAACTCATGGAGAAAGTTCAGGAATTTAATCTAGAGGTGTATATCGCATTTGTGGATTACAACAAAGCATTTGACTCCGTAGAACAGGGAAGAGTCTTAGAAGCACTGGAAAAACAAGGCATCCCAAACAAATTCGTTAGACTCCTTGGCAAACTCTACGACGGTAACCAAGCCAGAATAAAGACAGAAAGAGAAGGATGTAACATCATGATAGAAAGGGGAGTAAAACAGGGAGACCCCTTCTCACCAAAATTATTCACCTGTTTGCTGGAAAATCAGTTTAGAAAACTAGACTGGGAAGAAAAATATGGCATCAGAATCGATGGGACAAGACTAACCCATTTACGGTTCGCAGACGACATTGTTTTGGTGGCTGAATCAGCGAAAGAGCTGGAACAAATGATAAAAGAATTAGACAAAACAAGTAAAGAAGTGGGCCTTACAATGAACCCGAAGAAAACGAAGCTGATGACCAATGCGTTAGAAGCCCCAATTAATGTGAACGGAGAAACACTGGAATATGTTGAAGAATATGTATATCTCGGTCAGAACATGTCATTTTCAAGTCGTTCAGAGAAAGAGGTCAAACGAAGAATAGGACAAGCATGGAAGAGCTTTTGGTCCCTAAAGTTTATACTGGCTGACAAGACCCAAAAACACACTTTAAAGGCTGAAGTTCTGGAAAAATGCGTTATACCGGTGTTACTATATGGTTGCCAAACTTGGGCATTAACATCGAAACAAAGACAAATGATCCAGAGATGTCAACGGAAAATGGAAAGGAAGATACTTCATGTCTCATTGAGAGATAGAATACGGAACGAAGATTTAAGAAGGAGAACCGGCATGAAAGACGCTATGACATCAGCAGACCAGATCAAATGGAGATGGGGTGGACATGTAGCGAGATTAGATCCTAACCGATGGACGTACAAGATGACGATGTGGGACCCAAGAACAGGAAGACGAAACGTTAGGAGACAAAGAATCAGATGGGCAGACTGGTTCGTAAAATGGGGAGGAAAACAATGGACAAGAACAGCGAAGATGAGGCAGGAGTGGAAAGACCTAGGGAGACTCGCATGCAGTGACCAATAAAACAATGCATCAACTAGAAAGACACCGTTCAGTGGGCATGCAGCAAAGCGGTACATATCTCTGGTGTGCAATAAAGGCTTCTCACAGAGCGGTGACCTCAAGAAGCACACTGTTGTTCATACTGGAGTGAAGTAATACACTTGTAGCACATGTGAGAAGTCATTTGCATGGCGGACAGAACTAATGGAACATTGTCTCGCGCTCTAATTTGAGGAAACATCATCGTGTTCACTAGGGAAAATAACCTTACTGCAACACAAGGAATTCAAAAGGTTCAACTATCTTGCGAAACACTTATTAATTCGTTCCGGGACCACATGTGCACAACATAGTGAATGATTTGTGGGATGTTAAAGAACGTGTATAGGTATCTGCATCCAAACTAGATGTAAAAACTCCACCGGTAAGGTTTTGTATTGCATTTTAAAAAGACCTATTTGAAACGGTTCAATATACGTAGATTTTACTGAAGAGTGAAGACTTCGCAGTTTCTGTCATTGTTCAAGTGCTTAGACAGGGTAAGCTTTGTGCTTAGTGGCAATGGGAAGCTCCCAGATATTAATTGATGGCTATTATGATTTCCGTAATACTAATGGATATTTGAGGCCTTGATATCGCCAGACTCAGAAATGATGATTGTTGTAGCGAATTTTATGCCATCGTAATATAATTTACTTAATCTTTAATCAGCTGCACATCTATATAGAAGGCCCAATCAGAAAGAATAACCCCGAATGCTCCTCAGGACTTGCTCACCTGATGAGTTAAAACTGAGCAATTCCCTGCAAAGCAGGAGGCCATAGCCCTTATGGGATTTGTAAGGCTATTTATTTATTTATTTATTTATTTAATAAATTCATTTAGTTCATGACACTAGGATTGAAAACATCCTTTAAATTATTCGTGGTTATAGAATTATTTTTAATTGGCAGTGGCCCATTCTATTATTTTTATAAGAACACAATATTCCAACAACAACGGCAAAGGTCTCCCTCTGAAGAAGAATAAAATACTATCATGACAAATCCGGGTTCTAGCAAAATCAAAGTCTTAACGGAATCCGTAAACAAGGTTGAAATAAGAACTGATGGTTTTTAAGAAATAACCTTTGGGTCATTCATACGACGCAATGTGTAGTTCCAATACTCCTTCTTTAACACTGAGTCATCGAACCTGCTATTTGATTGATGCTCAAATAAAAACCTCCTCATTCCTGCGACTTAAACATGCGCACCTGGGAATGGCATTTCAACTACTCCACACACATAAATTTTCTTCCCAAAATTTATACAATAAATCAAGCCTCTGCTTATTATCAACACTGGAAGATTTATAAACTTACACGTTTATTTTATTTTACCATTCAGTTCAAATCGTGAATTTACCACACTTATGATACTCTCTATTTCACTTTCGAATGTGTATCTACGTCATTATTTTATATAAATACAAAAATATCCTAATTGATACAAATATCATTTGCTTCCCGTTATACTTTGCTCATTGCAAATATTAACTGTTCAACCAGAACTGTAATATTGGTTGAATGCGGGCTTTTTCTGTTCCAAACTAGAAATGATTAAACTACTTCATAAGCTCTCTCTCAATGAATGTGATTATTAGAAAATATAAGATCCAACAATTATTTAGAAAAGTTATGAAAATCATTATTATTATTATTATTAGTGGATTATTATTATTATTATTAGTTATATTATTGTAAATGTGTTTAATTATTATTTCATTATGTGAGAATCCACATGTTCGATTCTTCAAATATGGATAAAATATCCATTTCTCAACAAATAATTATTAACTTTTACAGTTACCTCGGCTGATTACCGTGATTATCAAAAAAATATGAAACATTCAAATAAATGCTCGTTATGCTCGGTGATCGACCCTAAACTGTTCTGAGTGCTGAAAATACTCAGAATAACTCTAATATGTCTTGCGTAAATCATTGCAAGATTTAAATACGAAGAAAAAAACAAATGTGTTGGTCATCTGCAGAAAATGAGTTTGTTCCAATTAGCTAGGCATAATATAAAATTCAAATGTGGCTTACATTTCTCGTTGGTCTTGAAGCGTAGTGAACCTGGTCTGTACCAGATTTATCCAGATACATGCCCTATTGGACACGCACGTCTAATCCTTGTATCGGCCGCCATTATATACCCACAATCTGTCTAACACGACATAGTGGAAATATTTCTTGAAGTTTGAAGTAACTGCTGATCCATTTTAATATTGACTTCTGTTGAATCCATAGCAGTTCGCTTAAATGGGGTCAGATCCAAATGATCTATTCTCAAATACGTCAGTTGTAACATAACTCACGGTAATCTTTTCAGTACAAGAAAACACTGACAGTCTAAATCAATCAACGACTGTTCTGAAGATCGTTCCCTGGGCATGGTTTATCACCATCTATCATGCGCGAAGCAACTTATAGTTTCCCTTTGTCGGCTAATGAACGACACCGTGATAGACTGGCCTTCAATATACCGAAAGATCGGAGTGGTTATCAAGTTACAATTTATGAAACTGACTAATTGGATTAAAATATCCAAGTATTGAATTATTATTACTGGACTGTGACAAAGTACTTTCTAGACAAAGTCTAGCATATGTCCATATAGAAATAAAGTATTTCACCAGTGTCCGTAGAAAAATAACAATCACCTTAGTGATTCCCTCTACCGGAAACTTACTATGTTCCACATGTATCGTAGCACTTTTGTGACTATCACAATTTAAAGATATCTTTTGCGTAGATCCGGCAACCATGTGCCTTGGCTCAACGTAGCAGCAGCACCTTGTCATGCAAGAGCTTGGTTCGAAGTGAGCTGATGATGCTTGGGCCGGTCGGCTTTTATTCAAAACGGTAGGGTCCACGCTGGATCACGCTGAAATCTGGAAATCCTCATATCTCCGGTGTCTCTGGTCCGATTCACTTGAGACTAAGTGCATTCTCTTTCATTTGGCCGTGCCAGTAATCTGATCCAAGTCTCAAGTCTCTACTCCATGGCTAACTATTTAATCAACAAATAGTCTCGACCTCTGCTACTACTTGCTACGTCACTTAACATGCTCTTGGCTGCACAAAGTTTCCATTCCATTCTAGAAGTAATGGAGCGCGATATTCAAATATCTCAACTTTCAAAAGCGGCTGTAGCCTTTCCCTTGATATCTAGGTGTCTGAATCTTGGAATACCCATTCCTAGAGTTGGGCACAGTATATCAGGTGAATCAGCTGCCCCTAATAATTATGTTTTATGCAACCTAATTAGCGTTGTTATCAGGAAGGTCGATGTTTCTCTGCTTGCATCTGGTATGGTACTAATGCACTGCAAACACATCCCGCAAACGATATTTTGGATTACGATTAAAGTGGAATCCCCTTTAGATGTGGACAACCCTGGCGTATAGGTATCTTGCATGCACGTCTCGGGGGAGACTCATATTCACTTCTTGTACTTTAAATATGACAACTTTAGGAGGAACTTTCTTTCAAGGCCATCGTTTACTTTGTCCATTTAATTTTAAGTCACCATTTACGAACAATTAGTTCTCTCAGGTATGTTAATTGTGTTTAGCATTTTTCTCCGAGTGGTTACAGCCTCTTCATTTCGGATAAACCTTTGCAATGGCGAGCTCTACCTTCCATGCATGTAGTGCACCTCATATTTGTTATACGGCGTGCACCGCATGTAGTTATACATTGCGGAGTTGGGAATGCGGCACAACTTTGAGCAGAATACCACCTCGGTATTTGTCTTGAGTGATGAAGAAACCTACTTCGATTAGCCACCCAGACACGCCAGAGTGCTCCACATCCGAGGGGACTCCACATTAAGCTTTAAGACTGAAGAAAATATGTCTTCGCTTGGCGATAGGTGCCTTGGTCAATTTAATATGCATAAGACCGTATTTGTGCTGGCTGCCCTCAGAGCAGCCGTATTTTATGGATATGGTTTGAAAGTATAACCGTACTCAGCACCCACCACGATATCTGATGCGTGATTTTTTAAAGATTTTTGGTTTAACGATCGGCTCCAGACAGCTATCTGTATGACATTGACAAAATAACATCTACGTAGACGGTTTAAGAAATATATCGCTGGAAGTATGAAAGGTTAAATGGTTACTTAAAACTATTTCTACTATTATACTGCTTTATTACATGATTAACAAGGTATCCGTATTAGTGTATGTACAGTACTTGCAATTGGGCCTATTAATGGCACGAGGGAGACCAAGGCTGTAATTAAGGTACCATCTACTAAATTGCCTGGAGTGGAGATGGGTACACACGGAAAACCAATTCTAAATGGTTTAGGTGGCAATTAAGCCCACCACTCCTCAATTGTTGAGGTGAGGCTGAGTGTACCCCGTTCAGATCCCCAGACCAGAAGGGAATATCTTTGTTGTGCAGGTGATTGAACCCAGGACCATTGGGGAAGAAGTCTCAATACGTAAGCCTCGACCACAGTAGGCGGAACGAATTCATGACATTTCAGGAAATTCCTTAACATAATTTCCCCATAATATTCAGCCATTACCCTGATATTTTCATATACTGTATACTTGAGGAGTTATTTGCTTCATGAATTCCCTAACTGTAATTATGAAAATAGCATGGAGTGTACACTACATCCCTTATTACTCGTTGGTTACTTGATTACTGTACTGGTAAGCAATGCTTCCTGCTCGCTCGGGAAGTCCACCGGATCTCGGTGCTATTTGCTGTCTCTAGCCGGTTATCCTCGCCCATTAATCATATAAGGAGAGCAGAATCAGTAACAATGTATTTAGTCTAATCAATGCCATATGCAATGTGCTTGGAGCGGTTTCTGAGCATGCCTGACTACTTAGGTTATCTAGAAAATTTCGATCTACACGAAGGGGTTCACGATTAAAGGATTCTAAGCTACTAGGATTATGAAAACCGTAAGTAAGTCAGTAAGTAAATAAGTAGCTACGTAGGTTAGTAAGTAAGTAAATAAGTAACTAAAATAATAATTTCTTTTGCATTTCTGCGCTTGCTATAAGTGTTAGCAGTATAAGATAAATAATGTCATCTTAGTCGAATTCAATTGGTGGCTGCGTAATCTTAATTACTCAAGGTGAAATTGGCATCAATAAATAAATAAATAAATAAATAAATAAATAAATAAATAAATAATACATACATGCATACATAAATACAAATATACATAATAAATAAATAAATAAATAAATAAATTAAACAATAAATCAACAATTAAATAAACACGTGAAAGAATGAATGACCGAATGGATGAATGAATAGACAAAAGGTACATGATATAATATGGGTCAGACCCACCTCAGAAATATCCCGGGATTACACACAATATGCCTTTTTAGTCACCTAGTACAGCAATGAAATTTTACCCCACACTTACTCTAATCCCTAGTACCACCGGGAATGCTCACATACATTTTCTGAATAACTGAACCTCAATTAATTAAATTTAATCACATAATGTTAGTGGTTTATAACACGAGGCTCATTATTGTTAACAGCCTGCCAATAAAACTAATTTCTCCTTCACAGAAATCCTTCGCTGCTTTATTGCCCTCTCCCCGAGTGATGGGATTGCTCAGAGTATCTACACATTCATAATGATTTAATGTTTTAATAAGAGCCTCAGAGAGCTGCGTTTCATTGAATTTGTATCACTTACCCAGCTTATGTCGTAAGGTTGCATTAGGAAAGCCTGGATTACCCTACCGCCTGTGTTAATAGCGCAGCATAGGGAGCGTTTCGAGAACCCATTGAGAAGAGTAGGAGGGGTTGTGGGGCTTATCCCTACCAACAGTCGTTAGGAAAATTAATGTAACATGTTGTATTTTGAAGGCGGCACATCATTATATGAAAATGTGCAAAGGACAACTTAGGAGTAATGAAATAAGGAGTAGAACTCGTATTGTTTCCTTAGAGGCCCAGATTCACCAGTTCCGCTTATCGAACAGAAGATGGTCTTCAACTCTCCTCAATGAGGTGACCCGTAGTATATTATAATTTTATATTAGAATATTATACTTAAGAGCACTCCGGCCGAGTGGCTGTACCTTGCCATGAACTAAGCACTTAAAGCTATTGTCTGCTGCGGGTTACATATTTTAGTAGCTTGAAATTGTTTTATGGAACGTACTGAACAAAATGACATAAATTTAGTATGAAATGGTTTATAATAAAGGTATAATACGCTGAAAAAATCGTTTATTCCAAGACATTATTTGCTAGGCAGTTATACTGAAATGAAAATGAAAATCCACAGCCTGCTTCCAGTCTCCGACCGGGTCAGGAATGGAATGAATGAAACCCCCATCTAGCGGCGAGGATATGGACTGTGCCGGCTGCCGAGGCCTGACGCACTCCTCTGGGGCAATGATTAAATGAATGACAGATGAAATGAAATGATAGGAGAGTGTTGCTGGAATGAAATTTTGACAGGGAAAACCGGAGTACCCGGAGAAAAAACTGTCTGCCTCCGTTTTGTCCAGCACAGATCTCACATGGAGTGACCGGGATTTGAACCACGGACCCAGCGGTGAGAGGCCGGCGTGCTGCCGCCTAAGCCACGGAGGCTTCTAGGCAGTTATACTAAGGCTGTTAATAACATTCTTCTAGCAACCGTGAAATATTGCCAAGGGGTTAGAGTGCCAGATAGTGTATTCTTTGGAATACACGGTTAGTTAGAGTTAGCTCTTGCTGCTCCTTGCTTTTCATTTTCATTAGTTTCCTTTATTTTTCTCTTGCAAACACCAACAGAGACCCCCTTTGATTCCTCTTTTTCTTTGAACATGCTCTAAAATTTATATAAGTTTGTTTCAGTTATGTATTCCTTGTAAGATACGGCGCTCCACGCGGCAAACTGCCGAAGTTCTTTGGGATTCATCGAGTTCAAGAGGACTTACACACCATTCCGGCAGGTGTCGTCTTCGTCGTCAGCTATCATCTCCTTGAAGACCCTACTCCATGAAGAAATTGATTCTATGTATAGTGTTTATTTTGCTTATATGTTTCCTACCCTGGTTGTCTTGTTCCTTTGTTTCTCCCCACCTCACCTTCGTCTTCTCGCTTGCCGTGAGCTCAAATCCTTCGGCCAATTCTAGTTCGGACTTCGTGTGAACAGTTCAGACCTCTCTCAGGGGTTTACTTCCTCTATAAATGAAATGATTCATATCGGCGCCAAGTCTGATTTTTAAATGTAACGGCTGCAGAGATCTTCCAGCTTTAATCATCATGCAAGTTATGTAACTCATACAGTGATTTTAATCATGTTTTAAGGAAGGTTTTAAACAACATTTTACATGCCTTGAATGAAAGTTATAAGCCGTGTTGGGATTTTCGCAAACTTTTGAAATAACTGCCCTCGAGGGAATTGTCATGCCTAAGCTAACTAACAAAGCTTATTTCTAAACTTGAAATTTGGTGCTTCTTGTACTAAATAGGGGATACCTTCCCTACAACGAGGGATTTATGCCAATTAATAACTTTCTAAGACTTAACTTGTTGCCTCCGAGGGATTACTACCGCTTCATTTAACTCTCCCTACAGTTCGGGAACTATCCATTCAAATTAAACTGTCTACCGCGTTGAACTACACTAAATACTGTCAAAATTACCACAACTTTAAGTGAAACAGAACTATTAACTTCAATCCAAAAACTTTCTAACGCAATAAACCTGTTCAAGTCAAACTCAGTGAATTCATAAACTGCAATATCAAGACTACATACTGCAAAACCGGTCAAAGTGCAATTTAACGAACCTATAAATACTGTAATAGGAAAATCTTATAATCTATCAACAAACTTCAGTGCCACAAAAACAGTGTCCGTTCAACAATCTACCGCGCCGCAATTTGCTCGAATTTATAAAAGCTGGCCAGGACTCAAATACTATGTTTCCTTCTCTCCTAATCCCTTTACTAACAATTCTAAACTAATTACTTTGCTATGAGGCTTGGTATATAAATAGGCGCCCTCCCAATTTGTTCCACTTAAAACATATCCATTCTGTAAAAATAACCGTGGTTATAATCCACGTTTTAATTCTTATTTCCTGCTTCGTCTAAGAAGTAAGCGTTTTCTAATTGTTAAACAGTTATCTAATTGTGTAATCCAGGCTTCACAAAAGGTAACCTGCCCTACTGGACTTTGTAATCTCTTAAATTCTGCGTAAATAGCAGTGGTTGTAGAAACCACTTATTAATCTTCTCTTTTCTTATCCTGCTAGCCCAGGAATGCCTAATTCTTTCCTCACTACTAAGGTATTCTAAAAGCCTTATTTTTGAAAATTTAATATTCTACCTAATTAATTTAGTTGAATATTAATCAAACTTGTAATTATTTTACTATTGTCATTATAGGCCTTAAACTTCTCAATTTTATGCACATTTCAAAAACCCTTGTAAGGTTTTAGTGCTTGTCAAAGGTTCAAAATCTTGAAATTGTTTAACACTATTGTTAATTGTAAACGATCTTGTTACTACAGGTCTGAGACCTAGAAATTGTCATAAAACAAATAATATGTCCTTATCTCAAAATAGATCTAAGATCTAATTGTTTCTATTCTAGCCTTTTCAATTTGTTAAATAAAATCTTTGTTATCTGTTTCCTAATTCTATTGCCAGGAAAACCGTTAGGCCAGACCTTCTCTTCCCTAATCTTTCTCCTGAAATTATTCTATGTTCAAAGAAAAAGGCAAGGCCCTAAATGATAAGTTCATTAAAAACTCTATCACTTGTTGCGTTTAAAATAAAACTTCCAATAACAACATTTACAAAGTTTCTCTTAGCTATCACAGCTAATTCTAGTAAATCATTAAGGCAAGTATAGCTCGCTCTGCCAGCTTCCTACTTGTAGAGATTTTCTCTCTGACTTGTGCTTTACTGTCTAAATTGTGGTTTTGTTTAAGTTAGGTTCGAGGTTTTCCTCCTTTCTAAACTTTTAGTTGGCACTCTTCTTGATAAGAGTTTAGCCTGCTTTAAATGCAACAACTGGTACTCTCTGAAGATTTCTAATAATACAAATATTGCTAAAAGCACTAGAGCCGCTTTATCTCTGCCCACTCTGGGGACATTTGGTCTTTTTGTCGGAGTTCCGACAGTGTCTGATGATAAAAATATTCCAACCAATTTAAATCTTTCTGGCATTTCAGAATGCTCTCTAAATGTTCACCCTTTTGAAGGGAAAGCCCATAATTCATCAATATTTGGCACCACTTGGTCCGTCAGCACACTACGTCCCTACAATATACCCGCAATCAGGCTCGGGAGGGAAAGAGCACTTAGTGATAGCTTGCCGGCGACCTCAGCTCACGCTGCACTCTCCGTTAGCCTTACACAAGTCCCTGCATATTGTAGGTACTTCATGGGCCTTGTGCAGTAAAAACTCCTTTTACATCTTTATTTCCTTTCGGCTTTGTGTTGGATTCTCTTCCTCTCTGCCAAGAATTGTTCCCTCTCCTAAACCTACTTCATTTTTTCTCATCATCTTCCCTCAGGTAGTGTTGACACTCAGTATTAACCTACCACCAGATTCAAACCCGTGGGGTGGGGGTTTTAATCCAATCTGGGCTGGTTTTCTTTTACTATTTTTAAAAAATATTTATTGTTTTATAATTGCTCAAACGTTATAATACTAAGCATATAGGCCTATAGTGGATATTGTACTACAGAAAATATTATATTTACTTACAGCCCCACATATTTTAACACACTACCACAGCAATTTCCATTCGTTATCCTTGATCCGCGGTGGAGTCTACTAAATCCAACATATATTCTGACACGTAAATCGAATCACTAGTAGGTAACGTTCTCTCTCTTTTTTTTTTGGCAAAGGGAAGGATGTAGGAATCCTTAGCCAATGAACTAGCCTCTTTGTTGTAGTAGTTTGTAGTAAAACCTGGTGTGAAATTCGTATTTATTTCCCATTAGAAAATACACACTATATGTAATCTACTGTATTATAACTTATATATATATATTGTGCCCTTTTAACAAGAAATATGCAAATCACAGTATGCCAGCAATGCTCAAATCGGGATTTTCGGGGTTTTGGTATGTTCTCCCACTCTGTGACTTACACATTTTGGATTAAATAGAGGATACACTTCCAAAAATAAAAACAAAATCAACTCCTATTATAAAACATTTAATTTACCAAATATATGGTGCTACAAATAAAACAAATAAACTACTGACCAATCCTTCTAACTTGTTCAAAGTGAACAAGGAATACATAAAATCAAACAAATGTTATATCAAAATACATGGTTTCCTTCAAACCAACAAACTTATAATTCCTTTCACTTCCATAAAGTATCCCTTTTAAATTTCACTACAATCACGAGCTCCAATGGCTCAATACTTTCCACTATAAACTGTGTTATTCTTTTACACACCTCAATATCTATTTTATGAGTTTCTTATAATCAAAACAATATATAATCTTATTCAAAGTAATTGTTACTCCTTTACTTAAATTGTTGGGCATTTCACAATGTTCTCATGTTACCACCTCTCTCAAGTTAACAAATTCACTACAGTGATTGGGAAAAATACCTGTGCACTCCCGAGTTATAGAAGACTACTTGAACAAAGTCAAAAATTATGACCACTCCCGAAATCTAATTGTCTTCATTGAACTCGTGAAATCCTACATCAATATCTCATTACATTAGGGATTTATATTTATTATTATCTGTCTTAAAATACCATCATCTCATAAGAAAGCTACGATCTGAACTGGCAAGCGGTAACTTTTATCTACAAGAACCTCGGTTCGAATCCCGGGTCATTAACAAACTCTAAACACTCAGGGTGTATTATTACTTCCAACAGACAGTCCCAGACCTACCGCACTTTCAATAGCGAGGGGTCGGACCGTAACCACTCGGCGAAATTTATTGCCTAGGAGGGAGACTCAAGCCTTGCCCACACGGGACAGCTACATTCATGCTTTTAAAACAGCTATTTCTTCTTCACAGTTCTCTGAACAGACCTGGCGTTTCTTTTATTTATTTATTTATTTATTTTAACAACATTATTTAGGTTCATAGACCACTTTCGTAACCTTGGCATTTATTAATTATGAAGTGTCATCATTGATGGGTAAGAATAATTCAATACAACAACAATATTTAGGGGCTTTACACAAACGAACCTTGGTTCGATTCTCTCAACTGCCTCGGGAACCAATCCCATACTGGAGGACTTACAACAAATTTGCGGCTTAGGGCGACCTCGGTCTAACCTGCGCTCATCAATACAATAATTCGCACCCATTATACAACGCCTCGTGATCCACATCACTTTATGGAGGACTTTATCATAGCTCAATTGCCGCAATCAACTGTCCCTCACAATTAATTTACCAAGTGCATTTAGATTCAACGCCTTCCTAGCATGACAATTTACTTTAAGGCGCTACAATGCGCTATACATTACTTTAAGGCCAAGCGTCTTCCAAAGAACTGATAAATTCAACATCAACAATTGATCTACATCTCAATTTTTATAGTAATCCTCTCCCGTGACAATAATCGCTATACTTTGAGAACATGTATTCATATCATGTCTTTATACTTTTACTAGAGCTCAAACGCTATTACTTTCATATAATTCAACTTAATCTTCATTTATATAATTTATATTATTATTACGCTTGCTTTCATAACATTTATCAAATACACTGATATTTTATTTCATACATTTCCTCTAAGGATTTATTCATTTCATATAATCATTTTATAATTTCTCAATTTTTATTTATTCAGATCACGCTCCTATTCTGTCATTTATTATTCAAAAACATCCCTAATTATCATTCTCAGGTGGATTGTACACAAATATTCCCCCAACACATAACATAATGAAAATAGCTACTTACATGCTCAGACGGTCCAATACCGTGCTTTCCAACGATGTTTCATTTTTGCCCACTATTTGTGATTACACCATCGTGCTCACATTCATTTCATACACTGACATATCTTGACACACATATACTTTATATACTTTAAACACTGGTAACATTTTAAAATACTTGTGTATTCTTCTATGATACACAATAAAATCACTGAAACATTACTATTTAACACAATTTTTATATATTTACACTACACAGATTCTAATCACTAAGGCTTTTATTAGGCCTTTCACACGTGATTTCTTGACTCCCCGTCTCCAAGGGTGAAACTAGTGAATGTCGGCTTCCTATCTGACCAGAATGTGAAAGTCTCGAACAATCTACCTCCTCCCTGGAATAGTACTCCTTCAATTCCGGTTTCCTGACGATCAACTAATATTATTATTAGCTCGAACTGCTTCTTTCTAGACCCTATTGGTTGGTCTAGCGACAATCTGTCTTGTCCACGGTCCCCCCAGATAATCTATCGGTGACCTATTAATTCTAGCATCTAATACTCCTCGTAACTTAGTGCTTTTTATAGTTCGTTTGTTTCCTTGAAACAATGTTTAGAATTTACTTCTCCTTTCTGATTATTCTGTTCTCGAATTCCTATCTTTTCAGAATACTATGCGGACCTTATTCTGTCCGACCCTGATCGGGTTCTTTAAAGTTGATAGAATGTTTATCTCGCTGTTATGGTACTTCAAAAATGTTACGATACTTTCGGTCGTCTAATTGAACTGTATTTTGAACACCTATCGCCTGTGCTCTAAGTTCGCAGCCTGCTTTGACTATAATTATCGAACTTTTCACTGTAAGATTGATACTGGCGGAACTAGATCCTGTATTTAGGATTTTCCTAATTATCCACACGGCGATACTATAATAATACTTATCGGCCACTCCTTACGGGTGCACGTTGGTTGTCGATACAGCGACGCCCTTGGGCTGTCGGATACTGTCTATACGATGTGATACAGCGTTTCCCCTCAAGGAATGCTTGTAGACTGCATGATTGGCTTGGTTCTGCCAGGATTTTTAAACTCTTTGGCTACAAAAAGACAAAATCCACGTCTTTTCCAGAACCAACTTTTGAAGTAATGGTCGCACATTATTTAAAATTATATCTCTGGAATGCTCGTTTTCTAAACGTAAACTGACTTCTTTGCACATGAAAATCGATCGTGCAGTTCTGAGATATTAAATAAAATGTAGTCTTCAGCTGTGTGGGTGTTACAGTTGATTTTTAATTCCCCACTCCTCGGGTCTCGGGGAACTCCCAATGACGTATGGCCACGTTTGCACTTCTCTCCTGGGCAATTATTAAAACCTTTTTCTCCACACAAAAATCTCTATTCCGAAATGATTCACAATGCTGTATTTCTTTAGTTAATTTTATTCTTGCAAATGGGTTAAATTTAATTATTCTTCTTCTGGCACAGCTGCGCGGTTGCCATTTTACTGCAAGGTAAGGGCGATTTCCGAAACACGCTCTTTGTTTCTCCGACGGAAAATTCCACTCGTTCTAATTATAGCTATGATAGGCTCCGAGCGGTGCGTCATGCGTGATCTCATTTCCTGGCCACCTGGCTCCAGTCTCTTACACAACGTTATGCCTGCTCTCTTGTATAAAATCTTTCTATGTTCCTTTGAAGACTGTATATTTCTTTTCTTCCTTTCACCAAAATACATGGATTCGACCCCTTGAACCAATGGTACATGGGTTCAATATATATATGTGTGTGTGGGAGCCGGATGAGGCTCAAGACGGCCAAGTGTGGGATCTAGGGGGCGAGGAGTAATCTCAGCGCCATTGTCTGAGAATTAAAAGAAGATAAGCAATATTCCGAGTTCCGACGAGCTGCGAAACACATCCCCTTAATTCAATAAATTTTATTTTAATCAGTTTCTTAGTTTAAATAAATAATTCAGTCTTATATTCAATGCTCGTGAGTGTCATAATCTGGAAACCGTTTCCCACATATATATATATATATATATATATCATCATCATCATCATCATCATCATCATCATCTTCATTTCCCTTTTTCTAGTTTACACTGGGTGGGGGCAAATATGGCGCCTCTCCACTTTGTTCTGTCGTTCCACCATTCCTCTTCCGACACAGTGTTCCAATCCAGGTTCCGTTTTCTAATACTATTCTCCACCGAGTCCGTCCAACGCATTGTTGGTCTTCCTCGTCCTCTCTTCCCTGTCATCCGTCGTTCCAGTGCTCGTCTTGGTAGCCTCACTTCATCCATATATATACATGAATGTTGTTTGTTCGTCTTTTATTCGTTCATAAACCATTTATCCGATGGCGATGAAACTTTGGTGAGTTGTTGTGCACACTCCCGGGAACGTTATGCAATTAGTATATCTATTTTATAATAGACGGAGCACAAGTAATTTCAACAAATGTTTGTTGGTGCGCAAACCGGTTCAACAAAGTCCCGTATGCGTTCATAAACGTTTCATCCCATTGCGATGAAACATTGACAAATCGTTGTGCACACACCTATGAAGGCTTCTGAATTAGTGGTCTAAATGATTTTCTATTTTATGCATTCTTTTACTTAATTCTGATTGCCTTCAGCCAACCAAAAGCTCGTGCTTCTTATTGGTTCTAATTTTATAGTGGTCTTATGAGAGTTTTTTTTTTCTGATTCCTCTGTATAATATGTATCTATATGTTTGTTAGCCCTTCACGCAAAATATATATTCTACACAGACGGATGGAAAATTGAAGGAGACGGATGTTGTCATGGATACCGTTGGCTACTCCATCAGTTTCTCAGACCGGGAATAGTTTTCTGGTAATATCTCCCAAACCGTCGTTATAGGGCCTTAAAACGTGATTTTCGGAGGTCCTACGGAATAGAATCTCGCATTGGGGGGAGTACAATGAGCTTCTTTCGGTCCTTCTACGACAAATTCAAATACGACCAGTCCCATCCCTTACCTATTATGTATATAAAATGAATGTTTGTTCGTCTTTTATGCGTTCATATACCATTCATCCGATTAAATTAAATGTCTGTATGCTGCATCGTTTAACTGATGACAGTGTGTACTTCTACCGACCACCTTTCGTATTTCAAATCAGCCAATAAAGTAACTTTTGCATATTCCAGATTGTTTTATAAACTGTATATTCTTGCGATTCGAGTATATTGCAATTGTATTATCCTGCACCATGACTCACCCTGTTTTTTACCATTCCTACTAATTGGTACAGTAGAGGAGCAGAAGGTTAAATTATGAATTTAGTTGATAACATGGTAATTAATTGCTCTAATCAGCAGTAGGCTAGTGAGCGCCCTACCGATAAGTTCAACACCTGCGCGGCGTCACACGTCTGCGTTAGTAAACATTGCAAATAGAATTTATAGTGCATGCAAATCTCATGTTTGTTTATTGACTTATTACTACATTGTATTTTCTAAATTGTACACACGTGTATATACATTTTCACTTACGTAATTCATAAAACAGTTAAGACAAAACAAACGAGATTTAACTACGAATCGTAAATAAGACAACAAGACTTACTACTACAATACTGGAGTAGCGTAATCTAATTATTTTAGTGTAAAAGTTTTAACCACTACAAAGTGATCGGGATCTGATGATGGCAACTGGAGGGTCGAAACGCGTAATTGAAAATTGCCCCATTCAATTGTATAAATTAATTAATAAACCGAGTGACTACGCTGGCTAAAGTGCAGCGTTAGGTTATGGGACCAAGCTCTCTGCTGACTCGGTAGACGCGTGGGTTCGAGCCCCACCGTCGGCTGTCCTTGAAATGGTTTACCGTGGTTTCCCCATTTTCAACACCAGGCAAATGCTGGGACAGTACCTCCTGACAGGCCACGGCCGCTTCCTTCCACATCCTTGGTTCCCCGTTTATCTAAATTCCCTTTAGCGATTTTTTGTAGGTATTTTTAATCTACGTTGCATTTTGAAGTTTTTTCGATCTAAATTACATCTCGCGATTGTTTTCAACCTCAATTGCATTTTGTAAGGATTGACAATCGAAATTGCTTTTTAGTAAGTCTTTCAATGTAGGTTTCAGGGCATTTTAGTGAGTATTTTGAATTTCAATTGCTTTTTGTAAGTATTTTCAACCAAAACCGCATTTCGCAAGAATTTTAAATCTAAATTGCATTTGTTTGGTGGGCATTTTGCAAATATTTTGATTCTCAATTGCATTTTGTGGGTATTTTGAATCTAAATTACATTTTGTCAAGTATTTCCAATTTCAATTGCATTTTGTAAGTATTTTGAATTTCAATTGCACTTTGTGAATAATTTGGATTGGAACTGGGATCTTTCAATCTGAATTGCATTGTGTATTTTCAATTTCAATGGCATTTTGTAAGTATTTTGAACCTCAATTGCATTTTGTACGTATTTTCGATCTCATTTGCCTCTTATAAGTGTTTTGAATTGCAGTTGCATTTTGTAAGTATTTCGACGCTACATTGCTTTTTGTACGTGTTTTGAATCTAGCCTACATTTTGTGGGTATTTTTCAATCTGTTCTTTTTGTGAATCTTTTCGTTCTAAATTCCCTTTTGTCAGAACATTTTGTGAGTTGTTTCAATCTGAGTTCCTTTTTATAAGTATTTTCCGTCTCACTTAATTTTCGTTCTAGTTTCCATTTCATTATCATTTTCATTATCACCCAGATCATTAGGGGCCGATCACCTAGATGTTACCGACAGTAGTGGCTATGCGGGCTAAAGCGCTGCGCTAGGACAAGGGGCCAAGCTCTCTGCTGACTCGGTAGACGCGTGGGTTCGAGCCCCACCGTCGGCTGTCCTTGAAATGGTTTTCCGTGGTTTCCCATTTTCAACACCAGGCAAATGCTGGGACAGTACTTTCTGACAGGCCACGGCCGCTCCCGCTCCCTTCCACATCCTTGCCCAGTTTCATTCACCTTCATCCATTCCATCCTTCATCCCGACGCGCAGGTCGCCCACGGGCGTCGACTAGAAAGACCTGCACTCGGCCTCTCAGGAGACTACACGAAAAAAATACATGTAATTTTTTCCAAGAGTGTGTATACATATCTATATCTTGTACCCGGCCCATTGGGCACAATCGTGTTGACCGACTGAAGAGCTACAAATGATAATCTAATTACGCATTTACTATGTCATGATTCACTACACTCGGATGGTTAAGTCGTCAGAAAAGCCCATTTAAGTATTTGAACTTCGCATGGTCACAATGTTGGTTTTGTGCTTGTCATGTTCTTTTAAAACTTCACAAATGTGATTTTACTTAATAGTCCTCTATCATAAAACCACATCTCAGTTTTATTGCTGCAATAGTTTCGGAGATATCGATAATCGGTGAAATATTCCGTGCAGTCACCATGTAGAATTGCTGACTCACTTAAATTTGAAAGGTACGGGCACGGTCGGACAGGGCATTCGGTTTCACTGAAATCAAATAATAATAATAATGTTATTGGTTTTACGTCCCTTTTAACTACTCTGGCTTTTAGAGACGCCGGGGTGCCGGAATTTTGCCCAGAAGGGGATCTTAAACGTGCCAGTAAATCTACTGACACGGCTCCCTCGCATTTGCGCACCCTCAAATGCCAGCTGACTGTGCCAGGATACGAACCTGCAACCTTGGGCTCACTGAAATCACTTTAGCCAGTCAGAATCTATCAGACACACTCGGACAAAAGGTGACGTCATAAGCATATATTTCGTGTTTTGAAAATAGACGAAATAAATCAGTCATGACAATTTGCAGTTAATTTATACAGTATTTGGATTCATTCTGAAGTGAGTATCAGTCCCCCAACTTCAGAGAATGTATTCACTCTTTATCTAACCTTCCCTTCCACCGCCACGCAGCATTAAAATACGATGTGCAGTTTCTAAATTGTGACGGGTTTAGTGGATGCTATCTGGTCTCTAGAGCTGGTAGTAAGGGATGTTTGGTTAATCAATAATATACTAGGTTAATCGAATCATTTGACATTCATCAAAGATGATTAATCAATTTTTCAACTGACCGATCATTCGATTAATCGACTAACCGAATATTAGATTAATCGGCTCACTGAAAATCGATTAATTGATTAGTTGACACAATGTCAGAAAATAGGTTCTTATGAGTTAGGCTTGTTTTCGGAATGATGCTTAGAAATTTATAAAAGTTGCATTTTGCTTAAGTACACAAAATTTCCTTCCATGTTTATGTTAACAATAACCAAATATGAGTCAGTGACAGTGGAAGAACAAACATCAGTCAAATTGGGAAGGGTTTCGAAAATTGAAAACAAAGAGTTTTCAGTAAAGATTTTGAATTCGTGTTCAATATTTACAATTTATGACAGGAACATTTTTGTTTTACTCTTATAAAGTTTATTAAAAGTGCAGGTAGTATAAATTTGTTTATAATTAAAATTTTCTTTAAATAAAAACGTTTTAGCCTACTTTTTAGATAGAGGATACATTTTTACAAATGTATGATACAATATATTTTAATGCGATTAGTGCAATATCGATTAATCGTTATTTGTAGCAATTAATTGATTTTTCTGCTTCGATTAATTGATTATTTTATAACTGAATTTAATTGATTGAATGAACCAGCCCTTGTCCAGACGTACATGGTTTAGCCTTAAACAGAACCACGCAAGTAAAATGGTCTTGAGTAATACACCTCTGAAAGTTTTTAAACTTTATAGAGTATATATAATGGTATTCGTGTGTACAGTAGAATTCACTGTATAAAGTTTGGAGCACTCGAGAGGAGAGAAGAGAAGAGAAAGAGCCATTATTAGTCTAAGTAACCAACAAGTTTTTATCTCGGGTGTGTGCGCTGCTGACGGACGGACTGGCCAAGCTACCGTATTTACCAACCCAACTTTCATTACTGGAGTGCCTTTATGTCCTTACTTCTAATTATGACTGTGGGACAATCAATAACACTTGTCCCATCTCCGCAAACAAAAAAATATCGTGAACATTAGCAAGCAAATTTAAACTCTGAAACTGGCCTTCCAATTCCATGATCATTTACTAAGTACGTAAGGGTGCACCAAGTAATTGAAGCAAGTTTTGAGATGGGATGGACGTGTATATTCTTAGCCTATTTTCATAAACATGAAATAGGCTACATGTTCACCCAAGGCTTGCAAGTGTGGGCTTGTCTGTCTGTGTGTGTGTGTCCAACTGTGTTTATAAACCTCCACTCTCCCGCCACACCGTTCCACATCCATTCCTAAATGCCTGAGCCGAATTGAACAGATCGTACTGCAGGGGTTGCCACCATTCCGTTCACCGTAACGACAGTCTTTATATTGCCACCATCTTAGCAATACGAGATAATGGTCAACTTGACTTTCGTTGCCTAAGCCAGCTATCGGCTGAACCAATCATCGGATCTCTACTGAATTCGACGTGCAGGTACCATTATCATTATCTCGTACCATATGTCTTGGCTTATTTGCTTCAAACCGGTGTCTGTGCAAAGTTTTCAAGTATTATGATCAGTTACTTACGTTCCTATGGATGCCTGCTAACCAAATTTTATTCAGGAAGCTTCATATGATGGACATTAGTTGTCTGATTTCCAATGCAATCACTCTGAATCACCTTGAATATACTGTAAAAGAGATTAAAATCGGTTATTTACTACCTAATATTGTATACTACTGTATGTTAAAAATTGGATATTATGCCTGATGGATCGTTATGATAACGTCATAATGATTATACTCGTATTAGGTTATTGATGTTTGAATGCACATTATTGAAAATGTACAAGTAACACGAGGATACAAGTGTCATGAAGGTACGCCTATGTTTGAAAATGACAACCTGCAATGTCACTGACTTGTTAATGGTCCTCTCCAAGGGGGAAATCCCGACACCACTGCGTCTCTAAAACTACAAAAGTTAAAAGAGACGCCACCCATTACATTACTATTAATCAGAATGAACAAAAATCCTCATCCTTGACGGCCAAGAGAAGAATTTGAAGCCAATCACTTCTCAATTATTGCTGTTACTTCATTTACTGGCTTCCGACAACGTGGTCACCATTGCCGTTTATTCTACTTGTGGGTATGTTGAATCTGTCTGCTAACCTGTGTTATCATGTTACAATTGTAAGCATTTGCAATTCTATGTAGAATTTAAAGGAGGTGGCCGCGGCCTCGTTAGGTACCATCTCAGCATTTTCCTGGATTAAAATGGGAAAACATTGAAAACCAATTTTAGGATGGCTGAGATGGGAATTGAACCCACCTCTCCTCAGTTATCCTAACGAGGCTGAGTGAACACCATTATAACGCTCAAACCTGTACAAAATTTCCTGGCAGAGCAGCGAATCAAACCCGAGTCCTCAGGGATGATAGATAATTACGCTAGCCACTACACCACAAGGCGGATTCTAATTTGTTCTCAAGAGGCTTAAAGTAACTCGTTCTTACTAGCTTTCCGAGAATCGAACACGAGTTGATTCGGAGGGAAGGCTCTTTTAGTTGCCACTAGAACTCACCGGATTCGATATTTCCGGATGAGGACTGTCAGCAGTGGGATTAAAATTTCAGACCTCTGATACATACATCTAGTCAGTCTCATGGTATTACCATTTGAGCTATAGGAATTCACTTTGTTCCCGCAAAGTGAAATCCAGGCCACAGGCCTCAGTGAAATGAGATACTTATGAAATCATAGCATAAAGAAGAGAGCACGTATCTATCGTTCCCTTCACCTTTAGCACGCTGTATCATCCTAAACCAAATAATCGATACCATACACAACTGTCTTGGTTTGTGGCTCGAGATTGCTTCCACGTCACTCACCAGCTTCCTCCTGAGTACACAACGAACAATTCTGAAGTCATCACTTCATCGCAGTGGATTTAGCTAAGCGCTCTTCATCAACACGTCAAGCGCTGCTTAATAACTTCCTTCGCTGCCAACGATACGAAGTGGAAGTTCCGCTGAGCTATAGGCTAACCACTTCGCAAAGAACCACCCACTTCTTCTTGGTACTGTAGTGCATTAACAGTCACAATTGATTACTTGAACTAGCAAAGGCATACAGTAGAGTCGTCGTTGTTTACACGATGCAATTGAGGAGGTGGGTTCTAAACGGTTCTGGGAATTTTCCTTCATTATTATTATTATTATTATTATTAAATATCGTTACAATATACACAGTTTACAATTTAGAAAGACTGCACACATTTTATGAATTTCCTTTCAATTCCTACTCATTCTTTAACCTGCAAATTCACAATTATTAAATTGTATTGTTACAATATGATCAAAATAGGATCTCAAACTCATACAGAGCAGGATTGAATTTGCGTGTGTATAAACTTGTTGGCTCAACTAACTTAATGTTCAATCAATTTCAGCCCAAGTGTTTTTGGTCAATAAATGAAGGGTCCAGGGGAAGAAGGGGGAATGCCAAATAATATAAAATGTTCAGGAAACGATTTTAAAGTTTCATTTCTTATATGTACTTATGTGTACGCGTCAACTTGAAACGTTATTTTCTCATGACCCTCATTGTTCTTAGCCAGACACAATTTTGCCTTCAATACGTCGCAAAGAGGCCTACCAGGTCACGCTGATATCTCGATTTTACATTTTGAGTGATATTCCCCCTTCTTCGCCTTCAAATGTAGATAAGTTCGTATAACCCAATAAATAATAGGTTACGACATTGATAGTGTAAACAAGGACAAATAATAATACTATTTTTTATTCATTTATGGGACTTTGCGGCATCGTGATCAAGTATGGAATGTGTTGAATCTGTCCGATAACTACTGTCATTGTACTAGTGTGTATTTTTAGATAGAATTTGGCTGGGAGGCAGCCGTGGCCTTACATTATGTACTATCTCAACATTCACCTGGAGTAGAAGTGAGGAAACTGTGGAAAACCAATTCTTGGTTGGCTGAGGTGGGCATCAAACCCACCTTTTCTTAGTAGCCTTACGAGGCTAAGTGAACCTCGTTCCACCGCAAGACCAGAATTATATTTCTTGGCAGAGCCAGGAATTGAAGCCGAAACTTTGGGGTGTTAGCCAGGAATGCTAGGAACTACACCAAGAGGTGGACATTTATAATCGTATGGTCTCAGCTATCGTGACATAGGCCTAAATCTTTTGAGTGGGAGTCCTTTGCGGGATCTACTGCCCAATTTTGACGTTCTGTTTCCACATTGCCATATGACAGTGAAAACCATTACTCCATTGAGGGACCGATGGCTGAGATTTAATTAATTTTGTCTGGTAATCACCAGATGTGACACGACAGATCTTTTACGAACCAACATCTTTCGAGTTAGAGTACCGTGGATTTTTTCCGCCTTTAAAATATCGCCTTTCCGGGCTAGGAATTGAATAAGGACTAAAATCATAGACAAAACTGTGTCGGCCTTTAATTCATATGGACGTAAACAGTATGGGAGGGACGTCTTATAATCAATCCAAATCCAACTAAGTTAATTTTCTTAACATTTCAGGAAACGGGTAGAACTGTGATCGAATAAGCTTGTTTTGGTGATTGGTTTACGGGCTTTACGACATCGTGATCATGTAGCCCCGTGTACTTGGGTGTGAGTGGACTTGTCTGATAACCTGTATCATTTTGACGGTTGTATTAGTGTGTGTATTCGTAACTCAGATGAGGATTGGGAAGGAGTCGGCCGTAACCTTACGAACCATTCCGGTGTTTGCCCGGAGTAGAAGTGGGAAAGAACGGAAAATCACTTTCAAAATGGTTGAGATTGGAATAGAACCCTTCTTTTCTCAGTTTTTCCTCACGAGGCTGAGTATACCCCGTTCGAGCTCTCAGACCAGAATTAACAAATTTTGATAAAGCCAGGAAGCGATCCCGGATCTCCGAGATGATAGCCAAGACTACCAGACTACAACGAGGTGGTCGATCATAAGCAGAGCAGCATTGAGGCACTACTATTATTTTGATCTTCCTTGATGGAAATAAATGCATATTTATGTTTCTAAATGGAAAATAGTGTAAAGCTGAGAAATCTGAAATCCTTCCGGTGAACAGTGGTTGATATTAAATGAAATTTCACTAAGATGGTCCAACGGGTTCGGCACCCGGTCAATGCATGTGAGATATTCGATGTGAAAAAAACCGTCCTTCTGTTCAGAATCCACGTAAAATTGAACATTCCGTGGCTCATGATGGGGAGATTAGTTAGTTATTGAGGTTTTAAGGGGAGAAACAGCGAGGTCATCTACCCCTATGGCGAGATTAACGATCGCATAAAACTACAAGCTTTCTTAAAAGTAATTTTGTCTTGTGATCGCTGTAAATACTCGTAATACGTGAAATCTATTACGAGTTTGGCCACTGGTCACATCCTCACCATACTGTTGTGGAATCCCGCGGCGTAGCTATGAGCGCTAAATCACCCACCACCAACCGCGATGGGAAGCTGGAGCAAGCCCAGTAAGGCACCGGCAGTGGTTATTCTGAATCAGGTTTTCTCAGATTATTTTCACACTGCCTTGAGGAAAATTACTGGATAGAACACTTCTATTTTAACCCGCGAGAACTGGCGTATGGGCATATTTGACCCGAAGCTAAAATAATGCTTTAAATTTTCGTTTTGGTCAGTTCTAATTTCCTATCGCTTACTGTATCTTCCTTCCTAGCCTTGAACTTCATCCTGCAAAAGAAACATGTCCATAGCTTTTTGAACACTCAAGTTATTTCTATATTATTTACGGTCGGGTCAGATTTACCCATGGCGCCAGTCCTCGCGTGACAATTTTCGGCTTACGTTAGTTGGATCAATCCGTAAAAAATAAGGGGGAATATCTGCCTATTTTGGTGCAGCACAACCACATTGCTCAGGTTCTTGTTGATCCATGTTTAGGATCTAGGGACACTTTGGTCATCAGCTCCTTTGTTTAAAAAAACTGAGATGACTGCTTTGCCGCCATTATCAAGGACAATCATACTGTTACAAAAATTATTGTCATTTTTCTGCATGTTTAATATGAAAAATATAAATGGACCTCATTTGATATTGGGAATAGTTCATAGGAAGACACCAGGAGAAAAATTACATCATTAAAATACGTAAGACTAAGACAAAAAGGGAGTAATACACAACGGGTCAAAATGACCCAGTGCCAGTACTCATGTTATATTTTTCACGCCATTTCTCAAGGGTTGAGTCCGAGGCATCTACCCCATGTCCGACCCTAATGATTGAAATTACACACACTACTAGAGTCATCACAGAAACACAGCTTATCAGGCAAACTGAACACATAACCATGTACATGGGGCTGATAACCACGATGTCCTAACCCAGTAAAACCAGTTAACAACAACATAGAAAACACATTGTTAAGAGTAACTGACATTTATTGACTCTAAAACAATGAAGCTCTCGTGTAACCACAGCTTTAATCATTCACTTGATAATTCGTGGAATCGTGACAATCATTCAGGCTATGAAATACAGTGCACACTTACTGTACCTATCGTATTTATCATCCCCTCAGTTTTTCTTATGAGGCTGAGTGAATCCGCTTCAATACCAAGAAACCTATTACAAAAACACACACTAGTACAGCCATCGCAATGACAGAGGTTGTCAGACAGATTATACACACACTCATGTACACGGAGCTACATGACCAAAATGTCGCAGGCCCTAAATGTTTTTGACAGCGCTTGATATTGAATCTGACACACTTAGACAGAAAATAACTATGCTATTTGTAGACCACGCACGACGTGTCAAATGACAATGTGGCAAAACTGTGAAAAGACTGGTTCGATTCCCAGGTCTGTCATCCTAGAAGCGGTTTTCCATAGTTTCCCTTGTCAACAAATTTTTGGGAGGTTCCTAACTTAAATCCACGGCTGCGTGACCGATCCCAAAAGTACAGTAGCCTCCATTCCAAATATACACACTTATATAGACACCACAATAACACAGGTTATCGTACAGATTCTTCACATACACCAACGTATACGAGACTGATGACCACTTTGTTCAAACCGTTATGAAACTAGCAAGGGCTCCACCAACTGTGATAACCTCGTGGTGTAGCGGCTAGCATTCATGGCTTTTGTCTTGGAGGTCCGGGGCCGATTCCTGGCACTGCGAAGAACTTTAACTCTGGTCTGAAAGCTGGGACGGGGTTCACTCAGCCTCGTGAGGTAAACTGAGAAGAGCCTGGTTCGATTGCTACCTCAGCCATCCTGGAAGTGGTTTTCCGTGGTTTCTTACTTCTACTCCACGCAAATACCGGGATGGTACCTAGCTTAAGGCCAAAGCCACTTCCTACCCAAATCCTATATTAATTACAATTACACACACTAGTACATACATCACAGTGACACAGGTTATCAGATTAATTCCACAAACACGCAGCTACATGATCGCGATAACACAAGGCCACTAAATCAATCAATAACAACAAATCTACCAACTGTACTTCACTAGTGGGTAGAACGTAACTGATAGCAAATGGTTATAGATTTATGACATTTCTTGAAACGGGTAATGTTGTCTAAAATTTATCAAGGCTGAGACGAAGCACTACTCGCTGTGTCGCCTTCTTCATGCTTTATCCAGATGCGTTTCCTCTAGGGGCTGGGATGAAACGAGGGTAAACACTTGCAAGCGGGGGCGTCCGGCAGCGGTGGGGTCGTCCAGCCACGAGACGGTTTAATGTGCATGTTGACGAGCCGGGCTGCTTGCTTATGGATGCATGCAGGCGGTCAGGCAGCTACAGCCCGCACAGCCAGCAAACCACGACCCTCCCGCTAAATGAGGATCACTACACTGCCAAAAGCTAAACAAAGTGGATAAGAACTCTACCGCCCTCCCTTTGTTACAAAAATGACATTAATCAGCATATCCCCTTTAAGCTATAGCGGAAAGCTCCTTCAGCTGACGACCGACAAACTCGAGTGTACAGTCGCTCAAACAGAGAATGAGCAAAGTCTTGGGTCAAGTCCACACGGCAAGTTCGCGGTGTTGTCAGAGATTATAGGAAAACATTAAGAGTTTACTCGACTCAATCTTCTGAGTAATGAGTCTTAGTGTGAGTAAACTAATTGTTTTGAGTCAGCCAACACGTTAATGTTCCTCCACTTCCGTGGCAATACAGCCGATGAAGGAGCCTAGCCTACCAAGCGACCACATGGTCAGAGCGTAGGGTCCCCTCGGCCGTCAATCTTGGTTTCCGGAGCGCTCTCTCACTGTCAGGCAGCTACTCAATTGTCCTGGCGAGACTGAGTGAACCAGGTTCAAGACTTCACGTCAGTTTCTAAAGTTACTGACGGAACCGGGATTCGAAAACTGACTGAGGGATAGTTTTATAGCTCTCCTGTAAATATTGCGTTTGCGTTGTTTATTTTAGTTATGTTTGGCATGCAAACACTTTGATCCTGTTATATAAATAGACTTCTGAAGTTAGCCACTTATCTAATTACTAGAAAATCCCGTTTGTCAACGCCCGTTATACTGGCTGTTGAAAGCGGTTGCGCGAATCATTAGAACATTAGAATCTACAATTCAGAATATAATTGCGTAATTAAAACCAATATTTTCAAGAAATGATTATCATATGATTATCTGACTTTGGTTACTGAAAATATTATCACAGTGAATTTAGCGCACACAGGCCATCTTGAAATTTCAAAATAAATAACTCACAGTACCTTACAGCTATGATACTGATAATTGGTAATTAGATAGAACCCTTTAAGTCGCTTCTAATACCCAAAGCAAAAGACTACCGACACCATTCATTAAATATGCCAACTAGGCGAACTACTAACATATAACACCTGGCACTACAGCCCATGATGGGTCTAGGCATACCAAGCGACCGCTGCCCAGCCATCTGGCCTGCAGATATTGGGGTGACGCGTGGTCAGCGCATTGGGTCCTCTTGGCCGTTAATCTTGGTTTTCGTGACCGGGGCGCTGCCTCACGGTCAGACAGCTACTCAATTGTCCTCACGAGGCTAAGTACACCCCGTTCCAGCCCTCACGTCAGTTTCTAAAATCCCTGACGGAGCCAGGAATCAAACCCGGGACCTTCGGGTGAGAGGCAGGCGCGCTACCCCAACACCACGGGGCCGGCTACTACTAACATATACATATTGATAACTCAGTATGTAATTTCACAATTAAGTTGGAACTTCGTAAGAATATATTATTTTTCAGGAGGCTTCAATAGAGTTAGTAGTAATTTTCCCCCGTTGAATATAGTGCTCAGACGCCATCTTGAAGTTTCATAAATTTGAAAAGTTAATAAGTCTCTATGATTCAGAGCTACAATAACTAAAATTTGGGGCAAGTTAGAATAATATATATGGTTTCATAGCAGAATAAGAGTGATTCCAAACTTTCAATATAGTGGCTCGGTGTATTATTAAAATGTAACACTGAATCATTCAGATTGTAATTCGCAATTGAAACAAAACTTAGTCAAAACGGAATACCATATGAGGAATCTTGCTGAAATTAGCCATAAGAATAACAGGCTGAAGACAACGCACAGCGGTCATCTTAAAATATCAAATATGATAATGAATAACTCAAAAGTATGTTTGAACTACAATAACGAATGATACTAGTAATGAAGAAACTTCTTAGTGCCTTTCAATGACCAAGTGCAAAGAACAGTGACTCCATACATCCACGATGGTGGCTGGGTAATGTGAGACAATACAATAGCACAATTAACGTGAAAAGTGGTGATGGAGGAGTGCGATATTAAAGATAACCTCCCTAGTATTACCTATAATGAAGATGTGAAAGTTAAGGAAAGCCATATTTCTTCCCTAGCGCTTTATACCCGAAATTTGAAAAATGAATTCAAATGAAGGAACCCTGACCTTATTTAACGCAATTTTATTTTGCTTATAAATGCATATTTTGACCACTCTGGCTTTATTAACATTTCACATCTTTTAGATATACAATCATATATTTTTCTACTTTGAACATTTTTGTATTAATGTTGACCTGGATGGAGTTATAAACACGAGATTTTTAAATGTTGCAGTGAGATTAAATGCTGTAGGCTATATAATTCTCTGTATTCATGGAACAAGCAGATAACAGGTTTTGATGACCGATTCCGGGAAAGAGCTTTTGTATGGATGTCGCATTGAGTAAGATACCACCCCATCAGATAATTTTACCGCTAAGCCATAGTACAAAAGGAAACTCGGTGCTATCTGAAGCCCAGTTCAGTCTTGATGGGTCGCATTACAGCCCCTTTCCCCATTCACAACCACCAGCGAGTTTGAATTGAACCGATTGACCACACTTGTGAAAGTACTATAGTGAAATCAATTATGCCTAAAGTGAAGTGCTATTCCTGTTAGGCAGTCTCTTCTAACTTACGCCAACAGATACCAAACAGCACGATACTATTTCGGTTGGGATTCTCTTATTTAAAATAGCGAGTTAAAACTGCATCCCAAAGCTATGCTACTACAGAACTGAATGAATAGTTTAAGGTTAAATGCAGGTTTTGTAACTCTATAAGTTTGTATGATTAAATGCGTCTGCTGTGCTATAGCTCTTAGACATAGCATACTTCATTACTTGGTAGCCTTCATGTCCCTAAACACCGCTCAATTTACTACAACATCCACCCGTGTTAGGTCATGTTCAGCTAATCTAGTTTTAAGGGCATATTTGCTTGCATATTTTGTACTCTTTCGTCTTAAACTTCCGCACTCTCCTCATAATATAAACCCACTGAATATAGCGCGCAGTGCCCATCTTGAATTTACAGAAAATCATAAGAAATAATATTTTATTTTAGAGATACGTTACCGAGAATTAGTGTACTTAGAACAGCGCACCACTGAGGTGAAAATGATAGATCGTGCCAAGATATCTGAAGTGACGGCATTTTCGTTCATCATTATCAAGAGTAGCCTGTATCAGCATCTGCAATCCATGCTCTAGCTGAGAAACCTTCTTCTACATTCCCAACGGGAGCGATGACCTAGTAGAGACACAGTAAGTTAAACAGTAACACGATCAGTGCAGGGCAATTACAAGAACTCCAGAACAAGAGGACTAGATGGTGAACCTACAGGCAAGTTATCACGGAATGGGACACGATGTGAATGCAGCACAAAGTACTGCATTGGGAACGTCCATGCATCCTGATCACACGCACGGAGCTAAAACCATGAATATAACCGCATTGTTGTCAAAATAAATTAAAAAACCTGTTAGATCATTACAAACTCATTAATGTTATGTATGTATATTGTGAAGAGAATTATTTTATTGTTAATGGAATATAACAAGACACGAAATAGTGTTCAGAAGTTTATACAAGACCCTTTTCGAATGGAAATATCACATTATTTACAGTTGAATTCCCATAATAATTGAATCTGTACATTGTTTGCATTTACGTCTGTAGGCGATCACACATGAAGAGATAAACACTAAATTGAACTGTAGAGAAACCAAAGAATCATGTTGTCATTTAACGGATATTTAAAATAACAAAAGACAACCAAAAACTGCTTAATTTACTACAACATCCAGCAGATCTAACTCGTCAAATTAGCTTCGGCAAATGGTTTCTGCAGAGTTGTATTCCTGAAATTCAGTTCAAGTTGTGAACGCGGGGCTTACATGGCTTTTGAAATAGTCACGCGTAGGTTGAAGGAATGGACAGGGCTGAAGGGTCAAAAACGGTATCTATACTGGTTCCAACATAACAAGGGGTTAATTTACTGTCATTCAACCTCACATCCATTTAGTAGATCTGTCTGTTAGGTAGTCAGCCCAATGGATGGTCGGATCCTCAAAATGCACCGCCATAGGTGAGGCCAGTAGATACCCACAATACCACCTAAAAGCAGCATTGTAATGAGGCAGGCAAGGTGATGAGCGAGGTAGTTTGCCTTTGCATTCCTCATTGAGTCAGAACTATAGCACTGGCCCTATAGTAGAACCTTTCACAGGACACAAAGGTACTGGCTGTGCCCTGAAGGACTTTACTCAGCTCTACTCGTACCTCAGAAGCTCCCATTAATGAGACATAGACAGCGGTGGAAAGCCACATTTTATTCTAGCCTGTACAAATAGACAAATGCAAATGTACTGCATTCATCAAGAGGTGGTAAACAGACCGCACTTAGTAGAGACAGTTCAGTACCTCTACTACTGTGTGGCAATCATCAAGGTTCGTATCTGAATACATAGCTTATTTTTGTCGTAAATGGAATTCCTGATGTTCCCTACAGTTCATTATGTCGCATTATATTTTAGAATTTCCATTTATTTATAAGGTTTAACCTATTTTCATTTAAGAGTGAAAAAGTGGCTTATGAGATCACCTTTTGTCCGTGTGTGTGTGTGTCCCACCCAAAGAAGATCTAAACAGCTGGAGTGATTTCAATGAAATTCAGTCAGGACAAAGTACAATTTTGTCCGACTCCGACCGTGTCCTTCAAATGTTAATACCTGTCAGTAAACTGACATGGTGGCTGTGCGAAATATTTCACTGGCATACTATATCTCCGAAATTACTACTGATATCACCCTGAAATTTGACAAGGTGATAAAGAGTACTGCTACAAGTTCACCTGTTAAGTACAAAACGAACATGGCGGCCAAGCGAAGTTGAAACATTTAAATTGACGTTTCTCGCGATATAACCATCCGAGCGCAGTGAAACTTGGCACAGCATATCTTAATACATTTTATAATGCACTGAAATTAAATTTAGTTTAATTGTTTACATAAACTCAAAACGGCGGCTGTGCAAAATTTTCAAATTAAGTTTTTATTTATTGTGTCCTAATCGTGTGATTGAAGTCAACGTTTGAATAATCAACCTACGCAATAATCGTCATCTAATAGTATATTACTCTATGTCCTACATATGAAACAATCCGGCATGGCGACCATCCGACATATTTAGACGACTCTCAATATCTAGGAATCTATGACAGCAATCAAACTCACATTTTGTATGTTGATTAAAGCTATTATCATAAGTTCACCTATGAAAATTTCAATAACCTGGTCAGCAAAAATCCAACATGGCGGTGACGCAAAATTTAATTATTCAAATGGACGTTTCTCACGATTTAACCATCCGAGCCAGTGAAACTTGGTAGGTATATGCTTATACAGGGTGTATTTGATATGATGGAAGTCCTTTACACTGGTGATAGAAGATGGTATTCTAAGCAAATATCTTCATGAAATTCAGTCGGATCTTAATTAGTGTAGGTGGAATTAAATCACAAAAATCGTCGGTCAATGTCTTGGAAACGGGCTTACACTTCGTTCACCTCAGCAGTACAGCTGACTTCTCCCCGTCGCCCTCCCCTCCAACGCTAAGGAATGTTGACAAGAGTCTGAAGCTGAAGTTGAGTGACCTCCTCGTCTTGTCTGCCAATGGCATTGAAATACACAAACCAAGCCTATGAACAGCTGTTTCACACCTTCATGGGGAGTGGCTACATGACTAGTGATGGTGGATCTGTTTAGGATTTTGCCATCCTCATCGCCTATGCATAGAAAATGGAAATCCTAAAGATTTGGTAAATTAATTTAAGAAACTGTTGGTCTATCTTTGTGTGAAGACAGTGCAACAATCGTAACAAAAATATTAATAATACTATTATTATTATACCAGGCTACTACTGCTGTACTAATAATAGTAATAATAGAATTTTAGACACACAAACTTCTACGGGGCAACCTGACCACGTTGTCGCAGTCCCTAAACTATGGAACCAACCTAAGTTCCTTTATGTTTTTTATTTGGTATGTCGAGTTGCCAGACTTTTATTTTTAGCAATCTAACACCAGAGCTACACATGCTGACTCTTCTTCTTATTATTATTAGACTTATTATTATTATTATCATCATGTTCATGGGGTGCTAGTATTGAGGCAGCTTACCATCAACGGCCGATATGCAAGTCGGGGCGTGATGGCGCAGCGGTCCAGCTGTTGGCCTCTCACCACGGCGGACCGGGTTTGATTCCCGGTCAATGCATGTGAGATTTTCGAAGTGAAATGCCATGTCCTGTGGTTCGGATTCCACATAAAAAGGAGGTCCAGTAGCTCACGATCACGAAATTTACGGTCATGTAAAAACACAAGCTTCCTTACTTCCCACCATCTGCAGCCACATGATGATTTCCCGTGGCATCCCACGAGCCCAAAGTTGGAACGCCTACCCCCGCGGTGTAGGCATGCGCATTTAATCGTACACCACGATCGCAGCAAGTCCGGTAATTGAAGGTCCTAACTCAGCACCGACAGTGGCTATCCTGAGTTTGGATTTCCCTGGATTCTTCCACGCGCTTTCCAAGCAAATGCCGGGATAGTATGGTACTTGGAGTCCCGGGGCACCAACCTCATTCACGACCCTAATAACTACAGCTACACATATTACTTCAGTCACCACAGAAACACAGTTAATCAGACAAATCAAACACTCACCCAACTACACGGTGCTGATAAACAAATGTCCCAAGCCCCTAAAATGAATTAACAACAACCATCACAACAAGCTTTCAAGTCTCTTCCATCATCATTGTTAACAAAAATACTTATTTACTGAACGTCCTAAACAATTGGAACCCTACTTAAAAATAAATAACATTCAGTAAAGATATAGTCTCTTATAAAGTGTATACTAATAATAATAATAATAATAATAATAATAATAATAATAATAATAATAATAATAATAATAGTAATATGTTGTTGGACACACTACTTTTATTTTTTGGCGGGGATGTCGAGATTCCGGAATGTTGTGTTCACAGAATTTCATGTACGTGCCATTACATCCATCGGCATGTCTGTCGTATTTCTTCACTTTCATGTATTACATGACTCAGACTAGATCGAACCCTCGAGAAGGATAGCACTCTAATACCTGAGCTCACAGCCTCACTATCATTTAATTATTATTATTGTTTTATACAGTACATATAACACATTGCTGGTACATCACAACATAACTATACGGGCTTCAGGGAACCATACTATTGCTACTGAAACAGCCACTTCTAAGCTGGAAAGTCGAAATCGCTACCCATGAATTTCCAGACGATTCGGGTTGTTGAGAGAACTACTGCCTTCTGCATTAGTTTGTCAATTTGAGCATCCAGAACCAGTTCTTTAAGGTCTTGGAGCAAGGAATTTCGGATCACGCCCGTATTTGAGACAATGATAGGTATGGTCTTTACCCGTTCTAAATGCCATTGCCTTTTGATAGGGCCAACCAACTCGCTATATTTGCTTTAATGTTATTATTATTATTATTATTATTATTATTAAACGTAATAAATAACCCCTGGCACTACAGCCCGTGAAGGGCCTAGGTCTACCAAGCGACCGCTACCCAGCCATTTGGCCTGCAGATATTGGGGTGACGCGTGATTAGCGCATCAGGTCCCTTCGGCCGTTAATCTAGGTTTTCGTGATCGGGGCGCTGCGTCACTGTCAGACAGCTAATCAATTGTCCTCACTAGGCTGAGTGCACCCTGTTCCAGCCCTCACGTCAGTTTCTAAAATCCCTGACGGAGCCGGGAATCAAACCCGGGGCCTCCGGGTGAGAGGCAGGCGCACTACCCCAACACCACAAGGCTGGCTATTATTATTATTATTATTATTACTACTATGTACATGTGGTACCATACTAGTATTAAATCTTGAAAGTAGTTTTCCATGGTTTCCTACTTCTACCCCCAGACAAATGCTGGGATGGTTCCTAACTTAAGTCCACGGCCGCCTCCTTCCCAATACTCACCTGAATTACAAACACCCACATAACTAAAGAAACCACAAAAACACAGGTTAGCAGACAAATTCTTCCCACACCCAACCACATGGGGCTAAATGACCAAAATCGCCAAGCCTCTCAAACAAAACATCAAGTGTATTCCTTTCGTCTTAAATGCTAGTTCTGAACAGAATACGGGATGTCGGAATTTTTTCACACCGTATTTCATTAAAGTGCCGGACGGCAATGATACTTACAAAGTAGGCTACACAATACTGCCGGTCATAACGTCCCAAGACATTGCGTGCAATTTCAACAACAACAACAACAACAACAACAACAACAACAACAACAACAACAACAACAACAACAAATTTTCTTACGAGATGGGTATCGCTCGCTTTCCTCGTAACAGCTGATACCTCCCCTCAACAAGCAAGGTCAACGCTCCGATTACGTAACAACTTCTCCTCCGTGCATCGCCCCACCTCGCCCCGCCCCGTTTACCCCAGCCTGCTGCCTCGCCTTATGTTTGAAGAATTTCGGAAAAGCCTAAAAACATTGACTTTTTAATGATAAATTTTCAATTTAAAGATAGGTGACAAATTTTTTACCCAGGAAGCTTACAATAGTCTCTTCTATCACCAGTGTAACGGACTTCCATTATATCAATTACACCCTGTATAAATTTTAAGACACGAGTATGTTTATAAAACGAGCGTATGCGAGTTTTATAATTTCCATACGAGTGTCTTAATTACCATTAAAGGTGAATTGCATACGACTGTTTATGTTCGACGATAATTATTATAACTATTTGTTCGAACATAAATATTCATAAATATCTGTCGAGATTTCGCCAGTTTTATGTACTGAACAGAGCGCACGGGACGCAGAGAATACCTTGTATTTGGACATGGCCTCCTCGATTACCCCACTATGACACTAGGCCACGCAGTGAAATTTAAATTAGAAGGCCTTGGAACTCAGCGCAGGTGGGATGCTATCCTTACCTAATTGGTCAAACAACTGTTTTCTGACACATAATATTTACATTTCGACATCGTCGAACATAAAATTATTTTCATAACCACAAGATGTCGGCTGAGCGAAATTTTAAAATCTCGTCTTTATTTCTTGTATCCTAATCATGCGATTGAAGTTTGAATAAAGCACCTACACAATAATCTTCATGTAATAGTACATAACTCTAAGGTCTATATATAAAAATCCAACATGGTGACCATTCGAAATATTTTGACGGTTCTCAATATCTAGGAATCTATTACAGCAATCAGACTGAAAATTTGTATGTTGATAGAGGCAATTAATATAAGTAGGATGTATGAAAATAGGCTGTTTAGTTCTTCACGGAACTACTTGTTATTTCTTGTGTCTTAATTATGCGATTGAAGTTTGAATAATAAACCTGCGCAATAATCTTCATCTAAGAGTACATAACTATATGGCCTAAATATATAAAATTCCAACATGTAGACCATCTGACGGTTCTCAATATCTACGGATCCATATATTACAGAAATCAAACTGAAATTTTGTATGTTGATAGTGGTAATTAACATAAGTAGGATATATGAACATAGGCTATTTAATTTTTCATGGAACTACTTGTTCCATCTGCCGTGGGCTACCAACTTCAAGACAGAAATCTTTTCAAATATCTGCATCCATACATTTGATGGAGTTTTATGGTGGTATCATAATTCCTGGCGTTAAAATGTGGAAAATTATTATTTGAGATGGAAAACTAATATATACCATTTGATCTTATATGCAGACTCTTCTGTGAATTCTAGCGAAGTGAACCGCAAGTTTCACAGCTGTAAATTTGTCAGGGGGGTTTATGCTAAGCTCGTGGATGTTGGCAGCTGCTCCTGAGTTTCTCATTTAAATTGCTTATATACTGCAACTTCGCTCTATCTTAATCTAAGTGGCATTGCCATCTCTTGATGCACTCCAATGCTCATCCGCCGTTAAGACCACACAGTTTAAACCCATTAACATCTGGACAGGAATAGAGTTTGAATATAAATTAAAACAATATATTATCCTATATTTGTAGATCCTATAGTTAAATCTCATTTACGGATGAGTGGTCTCTTAAGTGTTGATTAAAATATATAAGAATGATCTTATCCTTTACTAGTGTGATATAATGAATTGGATGAGCATCTTCGGTGTAAATTGAGCTGTCGCTGTTGATATTAAAAATTGCCTTGTGTAACACTTTAGATCAGTCCTTCAGGTACTTCATAACAAAATGTAGGATATTCTTAGCCCTTGTGTGTTCAGAAGTCTTTCGAAACTAACTTCCTTATGTTACAAATTCTTCCTGCTATAGCATCGAAATTTCATTGTAGGGCGCTACATTAGATTACCTTTGTAAATGAGATTGAGATGGTATGCTTTTAGACCCCGGAAAAAAGATATAACCATGCGTGATGGAATACTCCCTTCAGTCTGGTGCATAAAACAAATCGCCTAAGTGTGAGGCGCAACGGTGTCAAGAGCTTTCTGCGTATTGTTGTGAATGTTGTATAATGATAAGTGTTATTCTCATGTCTTTATCTGTCGGTTCATTCATTTATTCATTTAAATTATTTATTCATTCATTCATTCATTCATTCATTCATTTATTTAATTATGTATTTAATTACGAATGCATTGCGGTGATTTGATGTTGTCTGACTACCTAGTTAGTTAGTTATTGTTGTTTTAAGGGGTAGAACTACGAGGTCATCTACCCCTGTGTTACTGTGGTAACAGTGTTTATTTGTAATCTTTCTTCTGTCCTTGTTAATTATTTAGAAATTAGACTCACCGTTGTCATCAATTCCGCTTGAAAATTGTGTCCTAATGGTCAACTATAAGCCATATTTTGGGTGCCTGTATATCTGATATTAATTGAGCCTAGTACTAAGAAAGACGTACAATGAAGATTCATTCAATATATACACTGTAGAGTGAGGGAGTAATTGTTCAAGGAACATTCACGCGCACGCCCTTCATCGAACCCATTCACAATCAGTGATCACATTTTACAGTATACCTCATTTAAAAATACAGTATCTACTTTTTAAACAGGTTTGTAATGTATTTTCACAGATTAATAACTTATATATTCGGGATTACAAAACTTTACTATAGACTGATTTGCACATTATACAATTACAGTAAATGAATGTGTTGTTGATGTTACTGAAATATTTAGGGGCTTTATACGTTGTGGTCATATAGTACCGTGTACAGTACTTGGAATAGTGTGTTAAATCTGCCTGATAGCCCGGGTTATTGTGATGACCATACTAGTGTATGCAGTCGTAATTGAGGCTAGGATTGGGAAGGAAGTGAATGCAGCCTTATGTTAGGATCCATCATAGCATTTATCTGGACTAACAATAAGAAAACATGGAAGGCACTTTTAGAATGACTGAAGGGAAATCGAACCGATTTCTTCTCAGTTCTGCCTCACAAGGATGAGTGTATCCCATCCCAGCCCTCAGACCAGAATTACATTTGTCCACCTCGTTACATAGTGGCTAGCATTCTTGGCTGTCACCGTGGTGGTCCGGGTTAGATTCTTGGCTCTGCCAAGAAATTTAATTGTGATCTGAGGGATGCAACGGGGTACACTCAGCCTTGTGAGGTGAAACTGAGAAGAGGTAGGCTCGATTCATACCTCAACCATCCTGGAAGTGATCTTCCGTTGATTCCCCACTTCTACTCCAGGTAAATGCTGGGTTGGTACCTAACGTAAGGCCACAGCGGCTTCCTACCCACATCCTACCTCAATTACATATACGCACACTAGCACAGACATCACAGTGACACATGTTATCAGACAAATTTGACACACACCTACATCCACGGGACTAAATGACAACGATGTCACAAAGCCCTTGAAACAGGCGTTCTTAACCTGGTGCTCTTAAAATGAAATTTGATGCCCTCAGCATACGAGCCAAAAAGTGTTCACGTGCACAAGCTTCCCTTGAATCCATTCTTCAATTATATATTTTTTTTGCACGAACCAGAATAAAAGTGTTTGAATACAAGTTTTAACGGCCTTTTGTGAAATAGTATTTCTTAAAATCGACAGTAAAAATAATTGGACATCCCCGTTTTATGAGTATACGAAATATGCTGATTCGACTAAACTGTACACACGTAAATCTTTTCTTACATGCGTGATTCATGCAAGCAGTTGGAGCATGCTTGGAGAGTGGTTAATTCGTAGCTATTTCAGCACTTCAGAGTGAGAGAGACAGATATGAAAGAAAAGAGAGGCGCATGCTTGTTGCATGATTATTATTATTATTATTATTAATAATAATAATATTATATTCGATTTAATGGAGTTCGGGTACTTGATATAGCATGAAGGTGGTGCTCACAGTCTCAAAATGTTTGAGAACGCCTGCCCTAGAAGAATCAACAACACAATAGAATTAAATTTCTTGGCAGAACGAGGAATTGAATTCCGAACTCTGGAGTAACAGCAAAGAATGCGAGTCACTACACGACGGTTAAAGAGGTTGTTATCTTTAAGAAGACGCTTTCCTCGAATATGCGAAGTATTTTTGGACTCCATGAGATTCTTGGTGGATTTCATTCTTCAGTTGAGTTTAGAGCTATGGTTTTTATATGTCTTTGATATACAGTAGGCTATATCACGCAGAGATATACAGTAGGCCTATATTATTTTGTGAGTTTCACGGGATGGATAAGAAGAATGAAGAAAATTAAGGGATAATTAATTCGTTGGGTTTCAATCTATCTATTAGTCTGTTCAAAGCAAATTAGTACTTTAAGTCTGATACTTACGGACTCCACTTCCCAATACAGGTACGAAGAGAAGGCAACAATTATAAATCAGAAGTGCCACGTGAAAGACAAGTAAAAGCAAGCAAAGGCAAGTGTTACTGGCATTTCATTTGTTAAATTTGTGTTTTTCAAAGGTAATTTCAAGCGTACATTAATCGGGGTGTGTAACATTGGAGAATGCGATGGAGGATATATGACTCATGTGAGTGGGACAAAGAGAGGAGAAAGGGAAATCCTTTGAAATTAATTAAAAACCTGGTTCCGAAGTCTCTGTTGATTGGCGATCCACTTTGATTGATGATTTATGGATTTTACCTCTTTCATTACGGATATCTCTGTTTGCATTAATACTTCACACATGAATGACTTTTTTACTTGCATAATGAGGATCGATACTGCGAGAGCAATTATTCCACCTAAAGCACAACTCGATATCAATCAAATGTTTGTTTTTCATTTAGATAAATTCTGAATCTATCGTTAAATTAAATTAAATTAAGAGCGTAAGTGGATTTTTGCATTAAAATAAAATGTATGGAGTGAATTATTTATTTATAATTTATTAGGTTTATAAATAAATTGTCACAAAATTCTAACGTTTAATGATTACTTGGCTTGTAGAGACCATAGTGATAAATAAACGTTTTAATACAACGTGGGCTGTTCAGATTAATTGCGCTGATGTTGTATCAGTTAGGGGCTTGGACATAGAATGAATTTTAGCCTTGTGTACTTCGGTGTGTTTGGATTCGAGTAAACTACGTCTCTATTAAAAAAAACTCCCTTCTTTTTACTGCAAAAGAAACTTATAATTAGGAGAAATCTCAGGGAACTTCACTGTTGATGTTGTTGTAGTTGTTGTTGTTGTTGTTGATGATGATGATGATGATTATTATTCATTTAGAGGCTTTGTGACATCGTGGACATGTAGCCCCGTGTACTTGGTTGTGTGTGTGTGTGATTTGTCTTACAAACTGTGTTATTGTGTTGGCTGTAAAAGTTGTTAATAATTTTAAGGGCTCTGCGACATCGTGTTCATGTTCCCTGTGCACTTAGGTGTGTGTAGAGTTTGTCTGATAATGTGGAAATTTGAAGCCATACTTTTTCAGTGTTGCCTCTAAAAATTACCTTTTGTTGCTTTTCAGTCGGTGAACACAGTTGTGCCCAATGAATTGGGCGGGGAGCAAATTATTAATTGGAAAATATAACATGTATTAGTTAGGTATCACACTTAAATGGACAATTTAGAATTATGCGTTTCGTCCCTCAAGAGGCCATCTTCAGATCCTGTTCACTGTGTAGCGGTTAAAATATTTTCATTAAATATTAATTAATATATTTAATTTAAATTGCTACTGCGATATTAGAGTAGTTCGTCTTGGTTGTTACAACTGTGAGTTCCGTTTTTGTCTTGACAGTTTATTTTATGAATTACGTAACAAAAAAGTTTAAAAATATATATACACGTGTATACAAATAAACAATTGAACTAGCCGCGTGGTCTCTCACCAGTCAACTTATGAGATAAGCGTCCCAGCTCCGTTAAGTGTGCGTGACTTATGTGCGATCTCTGTTATCTGAACTTTGTAACTGAGGCTGTAAGTTGATTGATTTTTGTGACTGAAACTGATAAACTGAGGCTTGAATGACTTTTCAAAAATGTGTTTGTTACGGATTCTGGAAAACTTTCTTACTATCGCAGGACAATTTACATAATCTACCACAGCATAAGAAAAATCTCATATAGGTTGCTACACAGTCTAATATACGATTATAGGTTCCATGTGATACTACCTATATTCAGGTCTCGGTTTGTATGAAAAATAAACACATAGTGCATCCTTCTCCCATAACATATTTCCCATTAATACCCTTCCCGTGTGCATTCCTTGAAAAGCAACAAAAGTCAATTTGTATAGGCAACACTGAAAAAGTATAGCTTCAAATTTCCACATTTCTAATGCCAGTCAGGCAAACCGCGAAGCCAAACGATTCAAATCACTGAGAATAAAAATCATGAATTTAGACAAAACATTATGGTTTAACAAAAACTATTTAGAAGTAAACTTAACACCTAATTACGTTTCGATTAATACTAACCCGAAAACTCAATCAGGGACAATATCTAATAAACAAACGAGTTTAATATGGATAAAAAATGAAAAAAAAAATCGCGTATATTAGGAAACAAGAACTTAATCGCCAAATGTACAGCATTCAGATGCAACTAAGCAACTACTGGCACTAAGTTCAATGGGAATCATTTCTAAACAATTTACATGGCAATGTCAAATTGCAAGCTATCAATAAGCAAAACACCTTAGAAGCCAAAATTGAAAAAATAATAAAAAGAAACGAACAAAACGCAACCGAAAAGGAAAAAACAAACAGCGTCAAATGCAATGATAGGTTACAGAATACGACGGAAGTACGCTTCTCCAAAGAGGAGATAGTGGTGTTGGAAAAAGGATTTAAATTTAATTTCGGAGATAAATACAACGAACACAATATAAAACAACTCATAACGGACATAGAAATTGCGTGCAGCAAATTACCAGAGCAAGAACGAGAGATAGTTAAGAATCTCGCAAGTAACGACGGAAGGAAGATCGTAAAAAGAAAACAATAGCAATAATAGAAACAAAAGAACTCAAACAGCGTTAGTGAAATCGTTAAAGGAAGAAATATATGAAGAGGAACTAACCGTAACGAAAGCCGACATGGGAAATAGAACAGTAGTCATGAATACAACTGATTACGAAAATAAAACGGTAGAATACGATAACGGTATAAGTGAGATAGGGAAAGATCCAACTAAAAAAAATTCAAAACCAGTTCAAAAATGTACTATACAAAACAGGGTACATTCTCACTAACACGGAGAAAGCTAAAATCATGGACATGAATCCACAATTACCGACACTTAGGGCATTACCGAAGATCCATAAGGATGATTGCCCCATTAGACCAATCGTGAATTGCAGAGGAGCGCATGGCTACAAACTAAGTAAAGATATGTAATAATTTTGAGGGATAGGTTAATTATCAAAATTTATTTATTTATTTATAAGTAAATAAATAAATTATCAAAATGATGTATCAATAAAAAACACAACCAAATTAGTCAATAAAATGAAGTCCATAAACAAAAGGCAAGCATGAGAATTACTTATTTCGATATCACGAATATGCACTCCAACATACCGGTAAAAGAAGCGATAGATGTAATAGAGGACACTCTAAAAGAAAATAACTCTGAGAAAGAAACCGAAGAAATAGAAGAATTACTTGAAATTGCACTCAGCCAGAACGTGTTTCAATTTCTGGGAAAAATATACGAACACTCAACAGGCTTAGCTATGGGGTCACCACTTAGCGGAATAGTTGCCAACGTGTTCGTTAGAACAAATTCCTTGAAGGAAATTCGGCAAAAGGCATTGTACATTGGAGTAGATATGTGGATGACGAAATTTGCATATACGAAACAGAAGTAACACACGAAGACACATTGCTTCAATCAATAACTTATACCTTTCCATTAAATTCACAATGGAAACAGAAAACAACCAACACATAAATTATTTAGATTTAACAATCCACCGAACGGACAATAATATTACGTACTCCATATAACGCAAAAAGACACAAACGTTACATACAATTGGCAATCGGTCAAACCACACAAATTAGCGAGTATCAAATCCATGGTAAATATGGCCATCAGCATACTTATGTCAACACGCTGTTTCAATAAAGAAATCGACACGATAATGCCGATAGCAACGGAGAATAACTTTTCGCCCCACACGGTTACCCAGCTACTAGATAAACAACGAAAGATAAAAGAGGACAAACCACCATTCCAAAAGGAAAACAGGTACGTATGATTCATTTTTGTGAACAAAAACACTTATAAAATAACAAATATCTTCAAGAAGCATGGATTAAACATAGCTTTCAGAACCAACAACTCTCTCGGAAAACACCTACATAACAGCAACTTACAAAGAAAAACCCGCATGAAGAAGAAGGCGTATATCTGTTCACATGCCAAGTTGACGGATGCAATGCTAATTACATTGGACAAAGTGGAATGCAAATAGGAACAAGATACATCGAGCACAAAAATGCGATCAAACACAACATACATTCTGCCATGTGCGAACACATGTACGACAACAATCATAGTTACACTAACATAGAAACAGACTTAAAAATTCTATACCACGAAGCAAATGGAAAAGTTCTGGACATTAATGAATCCATTGAAATATATCTAGCGAAGAAAACGAACCCAGCAAATATGAATGAACACACATCTTTAGAAAAATCACCACTTTACACGCTGGTAAATAAAAATAAAATACACACGAATAAAATGAGGCAAGGTATGCACAAGGGAAGGGCTTTAATGGGAAATATGTTATAGGAGGAGGTGTTCATTTTTCATACAAACTGAGACCTGAATGTCGGTTGTATCGCACGGATCCTATAATCGTCTATTAGACCGGGTAGCAGCCTATAGGTAGAGCCCTGCGCGGATAAAAAATGTTATCCGCATCCGCCCCGCATCCGCACGACTGTTATCCGCATCCGCCCCGCATCCACACGACTGTTATCCGTACCCGGCCCGCATCCGCACAATTGTTATCCGATTCTACTGGCATTACAATAATAGTTTTAGATAAAGCATAAAGTATTAAAGCAACACATTTAGGCATTTGAGGAGAAAATCGCTCCCTTAGATTATGTATGTCATGTGCTGTGATTAAGATGAGTGCTATACAGCTAGAATTGCAACCCTTTACAGTTCGGAGTGTTAATTATGCTTAGTGGCATAATTTGAATGAGATTAGCTTAAATCATCATCTTACGTTTGTCATGAAAAAAATATAACGGTAAAATATGATAGGCTATGTCATAAACATCCGGGTCCTAGTAATAATATTCAACAAGATCGGATTGTATTCTAAGAACTATCCACAAATTTACTCAATCCGCAGCTTACCCGATACCCATACAGCCATACAAGCTATACCTGCATGGCGAAAATTTTTGTGGATATCCGCGGGTTTATCCAAGGGCATCCGCATCCGCGCAGGTCTTTACATATAGGAGACTTTTCATATGCTGTGGAAGATGATGTAAATTGTCCTGCGATAGTATGAAAGTTTCCCAGAATCCGTAACATACACCTGTTTGAAAAGTAATTCCAACCTCAGTTTATAAGTTTCAGTCACAAAAATCAATCAACATACAGCCTCAGTTACCAAGTTCAGATAACAGAGATCGCACTTGAGTCACGGACACTTAACAGAGCTCCGACGCTTATCTCATCAGTTGACTTGCGAGAGACCACGCGGCTAGTTCAACACCGTGAAACTTCATGAGTTCGAGCAAGTACAGTACAGTGCATTTAGTATTTTGATAGTGCATGCATATATGTATTTTTTAAAACATTTTTATTACGTAATTCATAAAATAAACTGTCTAGACTAAAACGGAACTCACCGTTGTAACAACCAAGACGAACTACTATAATATGGTAGTAGCAATTTAAATTAAATATATTAATATTTAGTGAATAATATTTTAACGACTACTCAGTGAATAGGATCTGATGATGGCCACCTGAGGGTCGAAACGTGTAATCCTAAATTGCCCATTTAAGTGTGATACCTAATACATGTATTTTTTTTTCCAGGAGTGTGTTTTCATATTTATAATTTGTACTCCACCCAATTCATTGGGCACAATTGTGTTGACTGACTGAAAAGCAACACAAGACAATTTTTCTGATTACCTGTGTCACTGTGATGTCTGTACTAGTGTGTGCATTTGCAATTTAGGAAGGAATTGGGTGGGAAGCGACCGTAGTCTTAAGTTAGGAACCATCCAATCATTTGCTGGAGTAGAATTGAGAAACTACGATAAACCACTTTTAGGATGGCAGAGGTGAGGATCGAACCCAACCCTTCATAGTTTTGCCTCACGAGGCTGAGTGTACCCTGTTCGAGCCCTCAGACCAGATTCATATTTCTTGGCAGCGCAGGGAATCGAACCCAGGTTTCCACGGTGACAGGAACACCCATAGGGACGATACAATGCTGAATGAGTTCGTCTTATTCCTATACTAATAATAATTACTATTATTATAACAACGAAGTGTTGCAATGTGCTTTATGAAATGGACGTATTGCAAGGTTCACTCCCAATAGGTAAAGCCCTCCGTGGATGCGGATATCCGCGGATAAACCCGTGGATATTCGCAAAATATTTCGCCATGCGGATATAGTTTGCATGGCTGTGCGGATAGCGGATAAGCTGCGGATAATGTTAAGAGTAAATTTGTTGATAGTTTTTAGAATACAATGTTGAACAGGATTTTTTATTAAACATAATCTTAGTTTTTGCTAAGATCTGCATCTTTCACGTTTCTTGTTATTTCTCTATTTGCGTTCCCTTGGATTGTATGAGAATAATAGAGAAGTGAGAGAAGCCAGTCATGAAAATACCCTAAATTAGTGTTGACTTATGCCAAAAAAAACAAAAACCTTTATATCTGCGTTTGTCTGCGTGGGTACATCCGACGACTAAATAGGTGCTATAATCAGCCATCCACTGTTACAAATTCCGTTACTCAGAGGGAAAAACTTCTGTCAACATTGCCTTGCGATTCACACGTAGCCTAGGGGAACGAATTTCTCCTCAAATCTCTAAATGAGTTGTATTAATACTTTATGCTTTATGAAATAAATTAAAAATAATATTGTAATGTCAGCGGATTTGGAAAACAAACTTGCGGATGCGGATAACAGTCGTGCAGATGTGGGGCGGATGCGGATAACAGTCGTGCAGATGCGGGGCGGATGCGGATAACAGTCGTGCAGATGCGGGGCGGATGCGGATAACAGTCGTGCAGATGTGGGGCGGATGCGGATAACAGTCGTGCAGATGTGGGGCGGATGCGGATAACAGTCGTGCAGATGTGGGGTGGATGCGGATAACAGTCGTGCAGATGTGGGGCGGATGCGGATAACAGTCGTGCAGATGTGGGGCGGATGCGGATAACAGTCGTGCAGATGTGGGGTGGATGCGGATAACAGTCGTGCAGATGTGGGGCGGATGCGGATAACAGTCGTGCAGATGTGGGGCGGATGCGGATAACAGTCGTGCAGATGTGGGGCGGATGCGGATAACAGTCGTGCGGATGCGAGACGGATGCGGATAACATTTTGTTTATCTGGGCAGGACTTCACCAATTGGGTCCGGACAGAGTGAACTAAGCGTCTGATAATGAGACTACGTTGGTACACCTTGGCGGAACCTCGCAAAACTAGAATATAAAAAGGAAGGAAGCTTTTAGTTTTACATGACCGTGAATCATGCGATTATGAGCCACGGGACCTCCTCTTTATGTGGAATCCGAACCACAGGACATGGCATTTCACTTCGAAAATCTCACATGCATTGACCGGGAATTGAACCCGGTCCACCTTGGTGAGAGGCCAACAGCTTGACCGCTGCTCCACCTCGCCCGTTAGAATATACACTGGAATTCTTTTATTCCACATGGATCTGTTACATTTTATAGGAAAAGTGTAACTGACGTATGGCACTAACACGGGGGAAATCTCTTTGTTTTTTAAAATACAAATAACATTCCCCCACTCTTCATCCTACCTCCACTCGCCCAGACACATCTCGCAATGAAGAGTACGCTTTTCCAATATAAATTTTCAAGCATTTCACTTTGTAAAGATCCAGGATAGGTTGTTTTATTGGATTTTAGGTTCGCTTCACGCCACGCGCGATTCTAAATGTTGTGTGATATCACGCGAGAAACATTTGGTCGCGACGGGAGCAATATTTGCCGAGTTGCCATGGCGTTAGCCAATGAGGCAGACACAGTTTTACTGTAGTTGACAATAAATAAGCTTCGAGTGCAAGCACATGACAACGGGGAATTAGCTCGTATGAACACATACTTTGAAGCGCTATTTCCTTTGGTTTTTGAATTGCACAGCGATTCGCTGGGCTCCAACCGCAACGCATTCACCGGAAAATATGATCACACGTTCCAGTCCAGTCCGCCGATATCCGAAACCTTCCAGAAGGGGCAAGGGGAAGTTTTGCCATGCTTTACAAGAATTATATCTCCATGTCTCCTTCGCTTAACCCCACCAGCTATAATCAACCAGAGGAGGACTTCAAAAATGTTGACCAGTAGGTATGTTTGTTGATTATTGATTTTAGGAGCGTGGGGCTTCATGGTCATATGATCCATCAGTATGCCTTCCTTCGGAGGGGAAGTAAAGCTGGCGGTCCCATGTCATAGATTAATGGCACGAGAAAGAACCTTCCACCCTTTACACTTGTGGAAGCAAAAATTTGTAGGTTAGTTTGATAACTATTAGTTCCAACGTTCGCCACCGGGTGCTGACTGCGATGGCATTTAGTAGCCGCGTCCGCAGCTAGGCGTCGTGGATGGTAGCATTTGGAGGCAAAAGTAGGACCTACTTGAGAAAATTAACCGTCTGCAGTTCTTGTACCTGAATCACAGATAACACACACTAATACAGCCATCACAATTAAGACCGGTTATCAGACGAATTCTACACACACCCAAAGTACACGGGGCTATATGACCAAGTTTCGCAGCCCCTAAACTGAGGAACCAACCAACCATCCATATACTTCAGTGTTCGTTAAATTTGTCTGATAATGTCTGTTCCTGAGGTGGCAGTTGTAGTGTGTATGTCCGTCATTATTAGACGCAAGGTTTGGGATAGGTGCCCCAGGAATTGAAGTAAAGTACAAAGTAATAATAAAAACAACAATAATAATAATAATAATAATAATAATAATAATAATAATAATAATAACAATAACTAGTGGGCCCGTGCGAGCTTTCGCAAGGTGAATGTAGATTTAAGGGGTAGTAGGGAAGAATGTGGGAGAACGAAGTTTTAAATACTGAAGAAATGTATTTATTGTTGTTGAACGGCATACGTACATGAGAAGAACACAAATAATTATGTAGAACAGTGTTTTGTACTTGTTACAGCACCTCATTGTAGACAATATTCGATGTAACAACGAATTCATCGGTTATTGTTTGCTCGGGAGTTTCTTCTACAGCAATTTTTACATTTGCAAAGGATTGAACCCTAGAAAAAGTCTTGGCGAGACCACACCGGAGCCATCTGCTGAGAGACTCCTCAGCTAGCAGTACGCCGCGCTCCCGCCAGATGGCTGCCGCCGCCGCGCTGCCCTGCGCTCTAGCAGCAGACTCACCAGGTTACAGTGCTCCCACTGTAAATGTACATTTCTCAAGGTATTTATTTAATTGTGAGGCATTTAAAGAGGAAGTGAGTGCGTTTCAGGCACACATGGGGTTATGCGGAACCTGTAGGTACCCCATATGTGTAGGTTGGTGTTAACAGGACCTTATTTTCGGTACAAAACCGGAATGGGACCTTAGCAGAATAATATAGGGAGGATAATACATTCATTTATTTTCATCTCAGACTCATTTGCCTTTCAGCGTCAAGCCTAGTCTGCAAACCTCTGTTTGCGAGCGAGTCGCCCCCATGATCCCATATTAGCAGTTAGCACTGCGACCTCCACTGCTTCCACACCACTCACTTTAAAATCGTTCGATACTGAATCTAACCATCGGTTCCAAGCTTTACTCTGCTCCTCTCACCCTCTATAGCTGAGCTCATTAGCCTCTTAGATAATATCTTCTCCTCCATTCTCATCTCATGGCCCCACAATCTGTGTCGGTTCATACGAACAACTTCATCTTAAGTGTTCATTTTTAACTTAACCTGAATCTCTTCTTTACGAGAAGGCCTGTCCTCCTGCCATTGCTCCCATCTTTCTTGTCCCAGCAATCATTTGTGCTACCCTCATAGCAGTTACCTTAAGCCTAAGTGTGAGATATCCTGGATCTACTCAGCTTTCGTCGCTGTTTTGTTGTATTTCAAGGACGCCGATGTAGATGGAGAAATCAAAGGAATGGTCTCCCTCAAGGCTGTGTATTGGCTCCTATTCTTTTCAACATCTACACAAATGACCAGCCATTACCAGAAGGCACTAAAAGTTTTATCTCTGTCGATGACCTTGCACTTACTACTTAGACTGATACCTTTGATGGAGCTGAGATTTCTTTAACTGTTGCATTAGAAGAGCTAGGTATTTATTATGAGAAAAATCACCTGAAACCAAATCCAGCTAAGACCCAAATTTGCGCCTTCCATCTACGGCACGTACAGGCCTCTCAGTAGCTCAATATATTCTGGAAAGGGAGTTTATTGGCACATTGCTTTACACCAAAGTACTTGGGAGTTATGCTGGATCGCACATTAACATACAAGAAACATTGCCAAAACTTAAAACATAAGATAGCTGCTAGAAACAACATCCTACGCAAATTGTCAGGAACCAGTTGGGGGAACACAACCACAAACAATCAGAACATCAGCTCCAGCTCTGTGCTACTCTGCAGGCGAATATGCCTCCCCGGGTTGGTACATATCAGCCCATGCGAAGCATATCGACATCGCTCTCAACTAAAGTTGCAGGATCATTACAGGATGCTTAAAACCAACACCTATTGAGAAGATCCAACTTCTAGCTGGTATTGCTCCTGGTGAGATTCATAGGGAGGTAGTAGCTAACAAGGAGAGGCTCCAATCATCTACTTCAGAAGCACATCCCCTCTATGGATACCATCCTTCCACACGGAGGCTGAAATCTAGAAAGTGTTTTCTCCGTACAACAGTTAAGCTTCAAGGGAAAGCAGATAATGCTAGGATCAAGATGTGGAAAGAAAGAACTAACCACCTTTCCAACTGGATGGAGCCGAAGGAAAGTCTTCCATGTGGACACCAGGAGAAGTGGACAACCCGTAACTGACTCCGTACAGGAGTCGGCAGAACAAGAGTAAATCAGCGGAAGTGGGGTTTATCAAGCGACTCATCACTCTGTGACTGTGGAGAGCTGCAGTCAATCCAACATTTATGTCAGTGGGACTTATGTCCTTCAAAGTACACTATGAAAAATTTGATTCCAGCCTCCTCCAGCGCTATTGACGTCACCGAATACTGGGCAAAAATCATCTAGCTCAAATTTGTTGCTTCAATATTTGATTTGTTTTGTATAATAGACCTGTATATTTGTATGGTAGAAATATAGATATTCTGTATTCAATATTCAATATTCATATTGATACTTTTGACACGAATAAAGAAAGAAGCTTTCAATTCCATACAGCAAGGTTGGTCTATTAATAATAATAATAATAATAATAATAATAATAATAATAATAAACTTAAAGAAACTGGTAGGAAATGGTCCACAGAACGCAAGATGCAACACTGTGCATTCATGAAGAGATTTTGGGAAGATACGAAGGTGAAAACCCACAAGCCAACAGACAAGTTCAAACGGGCTCTTTGAATGGGCAAATTAAATAATAATAATAATAATAATAATAATAGTAAAACGCGCTCTTTGAATGAGCACAAGGAATAATAACAATAATTACAATAATAATTTTCATTTATTTATTTATCGTATGTCTTTTAGTGCCGGGAGTGTCCGAGGACATGTTCGGCTCGCCAGAGGCTGTAGCTGCTTCTAGCGGACACCCATAGGGTGTGCCACAAGTTCCGTTGAATTTCAAGTAGTTCCAACTTTCGCTACCAGATGTTAATGGTACCTAGTGGTGATCGTTGGAATTTTGATAGAGCGTTCCGACGAAATCTAACCTAGAAATTTAGCTTCACACAAGTTTAGTCTGTGGATCGATCATTTAAATGCCATAAATCTATGGCATGGGACCGCCGGTTTTACTTCCCGTCCGTAGGAAGGCATACAGAAGGATTTTAACGCTCTTAAAAACCGCAATCTTGGGTACAGCAGTTCAGCATGCTACCAACTACGCCACCGAAGCCACTATAATAGCTAAGGATAAAGGAGCACATACCACCATTCCAAAAGGAAAACAAGTAAGTTACATACGGTTCAATTTCGTGAACAAAAACACTTATAAAATAGCAAACAATTTCAAGAAGCATGGATTAAACATAGCTTTCAGAAACAACAACTCGCTCGGTAAGCACCTACATAACAGCAACCTAACAAAGAAAATAATAATAATAATGATAATAATAATAATAATAATAATAATAATAATAATAGGAATGTGAGTTTTACATCCCTTTTAACTACTGCTGCTTTTATAGATGCCCAGAAGGGGATCTTTAACGTGCTAGTAAATGTTCTGAAACATATCTCTCGCATTTAAGTACCCAAGAATACCAACTGACTGTTTCCGGATTCGATCCTGCATCCTTGGATACAGCAGGAGAGAAATTTACTCCTGAACCAGGCAGTTAGCCGAAATATCATATCATCCCTATATTCGCTGGGAAGGAGTGCTGAGAAAACCGGGGCAAAAGATCACTCAGGACGGCCTCTATAGGTGATGGGATTGGAATCTCCGTAGATCGAACACCTATTGCAGTCGTAGTATGCACCTTAACGCACACGGCTACACTGCGTGGTATTGCAGGTAGAGCCACTCAATTAAAAACTAGCTTTGCGCACCCTTAGTACACGGGTTCATACTACAAAGTGACATTAATTTAAGTAAGCTCAAGTTCGCCATGTTGGATTGGTGAGACGTAATGAAATTTGAAGGACACGGTCGGGGATGGACAAAAGAGGACTATGACCATACCATGTTTCATTGAAATCGCTCCAGCCGTTTAGATTGTATTAGGGATGACACGCACACGGACAAAAGGTGTTCCCATAAGCCTATTTTTTCATAAATGAAAATAGGATAGAAATAGGTACCGCGGCCATTGTAAAATGTATTAACCGAGGAAGTTGTAACTTTGGCATCAGACTGCTCTAATGAGATGGCATGTACGACTCGAAATAAGTAGTCATCTGGTGATTTGTACAGTAGGTAGCTGACTGAAGCAGTGGTAATTCAGGTGCCGTCATTTCATTTTCGACTAAGAAGGTAGCTTTAAAAACGCCTAAGGTGCAAGGGAGGAGGGCCACATCTGTAGAAACTTCATTTCAATTCGTATCAGTCGTTTAAGATCAGTCACACAGACTGACGGACACACCTAAACAATGAACCCCGATTGATTTCACTAGCCTAATAATTCATCTTTATGAAATGAGGCTAAAATCTCACGCCTAGGTTTCCAGATTCCATATAATAACAGGATGTGCGGAAAATAATATATAACCTTCTTTCTCTTGGAATCATGACTAAGGTACTTGTACCGAATCTCTTTTCTTTATCATGCAGTAAAATGTCGTAGAATTAGTGCGGTCTACTATTTACGTCATGTTAAGGCAGTACATTGAGTAATGTTTATTTCCATTTTGTTGCTAAATTCGAAAGTAGGCTTAAAATATTCTTCCGTGATTTACTATTTCTAGCAACGTAAAACTACAGGTTTACCCTTCTAAGCTACTGTGGTACCGACTGTGATGGCTACTGCTCGCTAAAACGCAGCGTTAGTTCATGGGGCCAAGCTCTTTGCTGACTTGGTAGACGCGTGGTTTCGAGCCCCAACGTCGGCCGTCCTTGAAATGGATTTCGGTGGTTTCCCATTTTCAACACCAGGCAGCTGCTGGGACGATACCTTCTGACAGACCACGGACGCTTGCTTCCACATCATTGACCAGTTTCATTCATCTTCATCCATTCCATCTCTCATCCTGGCTGGCAGGTCGTCCACGGGCGTCGATTAGAAATACCTGCACTCAGACGCTCAGGAGGCCACACGACAGAAAATGCTACTGTTATTTTTGAGAAGCCAAGATGTTGCAATTTTACACTGGAAGGCGTCCTCAATGTTCCAATTAATTCATAAAAACACGGGTCCCCCGTATTTCAGCACCTTGAACACCAACGGTCTGTGCTGTGATTCGATGCTACAACTTAAGGCACATTAAGCAAGAACTTGAGGTATGCCAAATAATTGATTATTATTATTATTATTGTTATTATTCCATCAGAATTTTACGCTTTTCAGACAAGGACAAGTATTAATTCTTGGGAATAACATTAACGTACCTCAAATCAGTCGGCAATTCATGCACAAAGTGTGTATTACAATTCAGAAGATCAAATTGGGAACTGACACAGACATTGAATAATACAGAGAAGGCTCTCTTGAAACCAACATGGTGGCTGCACACATTTAAAACAATGCTATTTCCAGCATAGAACCCTTTCAGACGTGTCGAAATCCTTATCGGGACCAAATACAGTATTTCGACTCACATTTCCTTTCGGTAGTTGAAACATTCAATATGGTGACCACGCAGCTGGTTGTCAGAAAAAGTGAACTGCCAGAGCCTGCAGTTGAACCTGGGCAGTCAGAACGTGAAGCATACTCACACTAGCACTCGAAGCGGATGACCACAGTGTTGAGGTATCTAGACACAATTGAAAATAGCGGTATAGCATACAGAGTTTTTAAAGTTTGTCTTCTTGAATACACGACCAAATACACGACCAATATACGCCCCCTCCAGTATCTTGTTTCAAGCGCGTTTGACTTTATCTTGGCTCTCGAAGTGTAAACTGGAAATAAACTATAAATTCCTTGCGGCCAAGCGCCGGGCAGCAGCTGTTCTCAATGAGATATTGCCGTCCGTAAGTAGAATTGGTGGTCATTTTTCGAATTTAACTTGTGTTTGGTTGTTGTTTTCCTCACCCACCTTTCGGAGCAAGAAACAATCTATCTCTGTCCGCACCCACTTCTCGCCATTGTGCCACTGTTATTAACCCGCTGTCAAGGCAATATAAATGTGCAGAGGCAGCACTCCACAGTACTAATCTGAATTCATTTACGTACATGACAAATTCTCCACGTGTCCGTCAGTATGTAAAGGCGTGTGCAATTCCCAGCTGAACCTGGCGCATACATAAAGGCTCTAAACCAAATAAACCAACCTACAAGGTAGGTTCAAACAATAATATGACAAGAGCTCCCACGGGTTATTCTACATATTTTCCTTCGGATCAGATGTTCCGCTAGGCCCAACGAATGAGATCGTAGTTTTAACATGTAGTCGATAGATGTTGCGTCAGACTCTTGCAACGTCAGGGGCGTGGTGGCTCAGCGGTCTAGCTGAATGCCTCTCACCAAGGCGGTCCGGGTTCGATTCCCGGTCAATGCATGTGAGATTTTCGAAGTGAAATGCCATGTCCTGTGGTTCGGATTCCACGTAAAAAGGAGGTCCCGTGGCTCATGATCTCAAGATTAACGGTCACGTTAAACTACAAGCTTCCTTCCTTCCTTTCTTGCAACGTCAGCTGATAGATAAGTACACGCCAGGGAATATGGTCAAACGTGGAAGTGTGTGGTGTGATCGAGGTTTACATCTAAAGGGTTATTCATCGGAAACGTTTTGAGTTTTACGGTGCTATTGTCATATCATCTGCTTCTTGCTTGTGTCTCAGAGGACCAGAGATTTGGTTTATACCAATTGATATGTAATTTTACCGACAGCGGTGGCTACGCTCGCTAACGCGCAGTGGTAGACCATGGGGCCAAGCTCTCTGTGGACTCGGTAGACGTGGATTCGAGCCCCACCGTTGGCCGTCCTTGAAATGGTTTTCATTGGTTTTCCCCATTTTCTAGTCCAGGCAAATGCTGGGACGGTACCTTCTGACAGACCACGCCTGCCTCCTTCCACATCCTTGCCCAGTTTCATTCATCTTAATTCATTTCATCGCCCATTTACTCCTAACATGAGGTTGGCGTCAGGAAGGGCATCTAGCCGTAATAACCATCCGCCTCAGAGAATTTCATCGCATCTCATTCCGACCCCGTTGGAAACGGGTATAATAAGGGGTAGCATTCATACAATGGATATGTAATTTTCATGTAGTTCAAATCCACATAATACAGACGACACTCTAAACACAGGTATAGCTACAGTGATGGATATTTATACCTTGTCGAGCATATTCTTCCCGTGTATCCTTTGAGCTAGTCCACCCACTGCACTTATACGATGACAATGGTGTGATAGTTACAGAAATACTATGTATTATCATCGCATGAGTTAAGTGCTGTAGATCACAGGAAACAAGGGAATAATATGCTCTGAATACGTATAAATATCCATGATATTCCTCAATAAGTGAATATTACCGGCAATCCGTGTTGTAATCGATAGCTGTGAAAGCTATTTGCCTACGTTAAGAAGTGAGACTGGTTATTTCCGTTGTCTGTCTCCACTTATCGCAGTAGTCGTCTCCAGAAAGGGAAAACCGTGTCACATCTGCCACTCACTCTCGGTTCTCGATTACATCAGGCTGTCAGAAAGAAATTGACAGACATGTAACAAAATAAGGTCTGAATTTAAAACATGGAAATGGTGGCCAGGATAAGCGTATTTTGAATACACATCCTCAGTGAGCGAATCTCTTCAGACAGCGTACCAAATGCAAATGCAAAGGAAGTATTATAACATCCAAACACGCGTAGCAACTCGTATATGCATGCACTTGTTTTACTCTTTATATTTCCTTCTTTTAGGTGAAAGAATATTTGAAAAGATTGCTCTCAATTTCCGTCAAACATTAAAGAAATCACCTTATAGATAAACGTTGCAATTATTCTGATTATACATTGAACGTCATATCGCAGAACAGACTTGTCAAGGATTCACGCCACTCGTAGAAACCACGGAACACCATTAACAAGATGTCCGAGAGTAGTATTCGAACCCATATCTCTTCTTAGTTGCCCTAACGAGACTATGTCCGTACACCCCACTGAAAGCTTCATACCAGCTAGTAGAGAGATGGTGGCGGTTCTGCTTCACCCGGCGCCTGGCGTCGCCGCGGAGCGTCCAAGTTAAATTAACCAATATTTCACGAACCAATCGTCGTAGATGAGCGTGTGACGAGGGCTCGTTTTACTCAGGATGAAGCCCCCTTTCCTATACACTACTTATTTTTACCTCAAGATAAAAACTACCCCTACCCGGGGTTGATTTTTTTTTGTACGCATGCACACTCGCGACTCTTGTAAGATGGGTGGCTTTTTAAACGATTATTTATTAATTATTTACTGTTGATTTAACCAAAAGACCAAAAACTACTAGGTCATCGGCCCGTTATATTTCACAAACACGTAAACGTACAGACTTGTGTGGTGGCTCGTTTTATTGAGCTTTTCTTTCTCCATTTTCCATGAACCACTTACTTTTTCAGATTTGTACCAAAGAAACGTAACTACTACGTCATCGACGGTTTTCCGGATATCATTGGAACCCGTAATTTTAGAAAGGCATGAAATAGCTCATTTAACTCTGGATTACCCCCCCCCCCCTTTCCCATGGACCATGAATTTTCCCAAAAAGAACTAAAACTACTAGATCATTGACTTATTATTAGTAAATTATTGATTGGTTGTGATTGCTATTTCGATAGAGGTATTTTCTCGAAGCAAGAAGAATGGCGGGTGGAGGATTTTAATGGGTCGGTGGATTCAGGATGGCTAACAGCTGATTATTTAATATTTATGGCAGGTGTGCTTTAACACGCATTGCTATGTAGGTAGCAGCACGTGTGGGATTGCTCAAGGTCACGCGGTCGCTTAAGGGGGCTTATACACCGCCAGAGGGAATTTTCACACACAGTTACGAATCATATCATAGCTTCACTAATATGTAACATAGAGTTATGAAAGCTGACATATGCATAGTAAATAGATAGGGCTTTCATATAATTTAGAGAGAGGAGCAGTATATTAAGTATTTCGTGATATATTGAAAGGATAATATTCGTGATATTTTAAACTCCGTGAATCACAAAAAACACGATTTAACAAGAAATACCAGTCTGAATGGAATTTTTTTTTCATGTAAAGTAAAAGCATAAATAGCGAGGATGACCCACCATGAATGTTATATTGTAAATAGTATATTTTAAAAAAATATTAAATTTGTCATTCAAAAAATGAACAGTTTTTTCTTTAATTTTCCAAGTATATCTCAATTATTTTTAAGATAATTTCATAAATAAGGTTCATCCTCTAGGGATCATATGTTGGAATGTATCTGCCAAGTTTCATCCAGTTTCATCACATAGTTCACGAGATATTGTGTTTTTCCTACCAAAAAAGCAACCTTTCGGGTAAACAGCTTTGAATATTAAACACTCCATTGACAGATAGGCGCATGGTCTCACGTAATACGCTATATCTCTGCCAAAACGCTGAATTTACGTATAAAACTTAACAGATATGTTGAGAAAGGTATTGTCTTTCATTTAAACGTAAAATAAAAAATCTTAAATTTGACAACCGGCGGTGTATGAGCCCCCTTAAACAAGAATAAACCTGTTCCGAGACCGTGAGAACCTGACCCGAGACCGTGCAAAGAAATACATATAAGAAATCGTATTACTTGGAATTACATTTCATTTACTATGAATTATTCATTTTTGGATTTTGCGAAAAGGCCAATCTGCAAGGTTATTGACTCGAGGTTTTCAGAAACTAATTAATAAAGAAAGTCGAGATCTTCAGAAACCAATTATTAAACAAAAACGTATAAGGAATTGTAACACTCAGGATTTCATGTTGTTTACTGTGAATTATTTATTTTTAGATTTTGCTGATTTGAAATCTTGCGAACAAATAATTAAAGAAAGATATGTAAGGACTTGTTTTACTCGGGTTACATTCCCTTTCCCGTGAATTATTTATTTTTAAGATCTTTTATTTTTAGGTTTTGCTGATGTGAGATTTCGCGAAAAAATAATTGAATTTTATTGATCACAAAAACCGGACTGGCAGTTAGAGTACTCGAAGCTAGCCTATATCTTTAGTTGGTAAACAGCGCTGTAAGAATTTAAACAAATACCTTTTGTTTCAACACAAGTGCTTTTAGGTTATTGACTTAAGATTTCCGAAACCGATAATTGGATAATGTTATACAACAGCTTGAATGAAAAAGCGTAAACCCTCTATTACTAGAGCGAGCCGTTTTTTAAATTTTTGCTTTAGGACCTAACTAGAAATTTGAGTTATATATATATTTAAATGTTAATCATTCTCAAGTGTAAAAGTGGCTTTAACCATGTTTTATAACATGTTACTTGGCTGTACTACACCAGGATAGCTCGAAACGCTATTTGGAGACTACAAGTATTATTATTATTATCATTAAATAACTTGTACATACAGGGTCATCGAAAAATAATGCGAACATTTCAAAAAATTACAGCACCTACACCCTTTATGTTAAACGGGTAATTCTTTCACTGAACGCCAGCTGGTTAAAGTAAGTTTTGTTTTGGAGGGGACGTGACTTTACTATGCACACACTAGATGCGCAGTAGTCAAGATCGGCCAGGGACGCGCCAACACCTTCTAAACTACTTCCGAGGGTGTTGGATGCGCGCGCCAATGACTACACCGCCCGAAGAACTGCACCTGATTACAAAGCTGTCATTCGATGGTTTAATCAGTTTAAGGAAACAGGGACTGAGAGAAAAAATCCAGGCCAGGCCGACCACCAACATCAGCATTGAACGCACGCTTTCCCAATGGCTTGATTGGTATGTGCAATCATTTCAGGAGTAACTGTCAAGATGACGGCAGAAATTCGCTCCCGCAGGTACTCCAAATCCCGAATATTTTCTGCATACACAATGTTTTTAATGTACCCCCAGAAAAAAATCCAAAGGGGTGAAGTCAGGACTTCATTGGCGCGTGCGTCCCCGGCCGACCTTGACTACTGCGCATCTAGTGTGCGCACAGCAAGGTCACGTCCCCTCCAAAACAAAACTTACTTTAACCAGCTGGCGTACAGTGAAAGAATTACACGTTTAACATAAAGGGTGTCGTTGCTATAATTTTTTGAAATGTTGGCATTATTTTTCGATGACCCTGTACTTGTGAAGCAGAACCGCCACCATCTCTCTACTCCAACTTATAAATTATCTATGGTACGACTGGGAATTAAACCTCGCCCATTCATACTATACTTACTGCTTGATAACAAGTTACGCGGTATAGAAGTGCTCATTAAATCGTGCACAACGGCCTTGAGAGCAGCTCTAGCAAGTCCAGAGATCGCAGGTTCGAATACCGGCGCTGACAGCAGCTATCCTGAGAGTGTTTTCCCCCGAGTTTAACCACACTCTTTCCAGGTAAAATGCCGATATAGTTTATACTTCAAGTCCCGGGGCACCTACAGCATCTCTGTCCCTAATAAAGTTACACAATTACAGTCATCAATTAAATACAGGTTATCAGTTCAACACACACCAATGTACATGTGGCGGTGACCAGGATGCCCCAAGGTCCTAAAATGATTAACAATGACAACACATTGATTGCAACAGTGGTTGCTGACACGTTAAATAACCCCTTTTGGATAAGATTACTGCACTCCAAGATATCGAAAACCACAACAGTTCACAGAGATTCCCAACGCACATAGTAGCCTACCACCACCACTACCACAACCATCACCAATGATAATTATAAAAGACTAAATGTTAACTTGAATGTGACACTACTTGGGCGAAATGGATATCAACGATACAGTTGTAATACCTAAGATCAGGGTTAGATTCATGTGCAGAATGGAACTTGGGGCTCCGAGGTGACAGCAGCAGTGTGTTTTGGCCGGTTCTAATGCCACCGCCGTCGCTCCACCGCTGGAATACTAAAATGGCAATATCTCGCGAACCAATCAGGCTAGAGACTTGTACGCGGTGTCATTGAACTCGCGCTAACATCCCCTTTCCATTGGATAACATATTTCCACCCCAAAATAAAACCTACCCCTACTATGGGGTGACATTGTAACTTTTTAGAGAATCACTCTTTCAAATTGCAACATGTGAGAGTTTGAATGCCAATATGGAATTAAACGTTGTTCTACATAAAGTGCATGTGTTCGGTGGAAAGACACTATGAATTATCATGCTTGTTTTCCGTTTTTTACACACATGTCCACTCATGGCTTTTGTAAGAGGGCGGGCTTTTTAAAGATGGTGGCTGCAGTGTAACCTAACCTAACCCAACCCACGAGGGGTGATCAAAACGTTTTCCAAGTGGTGCTTGTCGATAGGCAAACTGATAAACAAAGAGGGGCATGTTAGGCCTTGAGGCGAGAGCCCCTGTTATAGTTGATGAGCCCCTGTGGTCGGGCCCCTGTTGATGGGTTATTGTTGACAGGTCATTGTTGACGGGTCATTGTTGACAGGTCATTGTTGACAGGTCCTTGTGGACGAGTCCTTGTGGACGAGTCCTTGTTGACAGGTTATTAATGACAGGTCCTTGTGGACGAGCCCTTGTGGACGAGTCCTTGTGGACGGGTCCCTTTGGCCTGGTTCCTACGGACTAGCCCATGAATTTATCCAAATTATGTCAAAGTGCTTAACTAACGGACTAATAAGGCTAGGAACTTGTATGAGGTATTGTAGGACTTGGGATGAAGCCCCCTTTTAGAATGTACTTTTGACATTTTGGCAAAGCACCTAACCACACTTTTGTTAATATCTCGCGAACCTATCATGCTAGTGACTTGTATGAGGGGTCCTAGCAATTGGGGGCGATGTTTCCCTTTGGGGGTGAAACTATCCCCCCACTCCCAAATTTAAAAATCGTTATCTTGGAAATTAAGAGCCTTAAAATTAAGTGTGATAGCTTTAAAAATAGGTCATGACATACGCTTATACCACGATAGGTCATTTCACCCCTAAAATAGTAAATAGTAATGTTACAGGAAAAAAAGCGGTTAAACACTTAAAAATGATAAATGAACCTAAGATCATTTGTTTTTGATGAAAAAATAGTAAGAGGGTTAAAACTACCCCCAAAATTTAAAAATCGTTATCTTGGAAATTAAGAGCCTTAAAATTAAGTGTGATAGCTTTAAAAATAGGTCATGACATACGCTTATACCACGATAGGTCATTTCACCCCTAAAACAGTGACTAGTGATTTTACAGGGAAAAGGTGTTAAACGCCTAAAAATGATAAATGAACCTAAGATCTTTTGTTTTTTATGAAAAATAGTAAGAGGGTGAAAAACTACCCCAAAATTGAAAAATCGATATCTTGGAAACTAGGAAACCTAAAATTAGGTGTGATAGCTCAAAAATTGGTCATTTAATACTCTTTTACCACGATTGGTCAGTTTACCCCTAAAACAATGCATGCAGATTTTACAGGAAAAAAAGCGGAACCAATAATCAGATTTGGACACATGAGGTGTTATAAGATTCAGGGCGACAATCTCTTCTTGAATGTATTATTTATTTTTTGAAATATTGACAAAGGGCCTAACCACATATTTTGAAAATTTAGATTTTTTAAATTTTTGAATTAATTTTAATATATATATAGTTTTTTTTGTAGAGAGAGACAGTACCGGTTGTGTTTAAATGGGCATGTCGCCGATCACTGTGGCCATGTTCAATGGATGAATCGATATTTTGTGAAGCATTGATTGAAGAGGGTCATGCGACGACTTGTTTTAAGAATATTTTTATGATTTTTCCTATGATGCATGCATTTATTTAAATATCCCAAAACGGCAAGGTTACTGATTTGAGTTTTATAAACTAATAATGGGATTTGGACTCATAAGGTGTCCTATAACTTGACATGCCGCTTTCTTTATATGGCTTATGAATTTTCCCAAAAAGATTGAGAACAACAAGGTCATGGACTTTTGTTTCTCTTAATATATTGCAAACCCATAATGTTAGATGTTTATGGTGAGTGATGAAACATAGCTATGTAGAGAAAGAATTATTGTAGGCTTTACGTATGGTGACTGACAAGTCTTTGACCATTGAAACTTGTTTTAAAACCTGACCGCAGTACATAGGGAGTATAGGTTTCAGGCATGACATGACAAACGGTGTGTACAAAATCCAATTTATCGATTCAAGAATTAAGAGTAGACTATCTTTAATTGATTAGTTAAAGAGGGTAGCTAAGAAAACAAGATGGTGATTACACTGAAACAAACCGAACCAATACAATCCTTTTTGAATGTATAATGTTACTTGCTAACCATTTTTTGCTGCAGTGGCAAGCACTTTTGGCTCTTGCACTAGAGGCCTTAACTCGATTTAACTTTAAGGCTTAGAACGAACCAAACTAAGAAAGATGGTTATAGTGGTGCAGTGGTTTAGCTGTTATCCTTTGACTAAGGTAGACCAGGGTTTGATTTTAGATTAATACGCATGTCAAAAACATATAAAAAAGTAGGGGTAATGTTTTAAGACTGATTACACTTGTATATATTTTCAAATTATTACTTGGATTACAAATACAAAGGAGGACTGGGTTCAATATACAGTTAATGCAAGTAAGATTTTGTATTTGTTTTTTATTTTAGACTTTAGATTTTAGAATTTACATTTTACATTTTAGATTGTACGAAAAGATCAAACCATAATGTCATGACTTTAAATTTTCGGTAACTAATTATTAAAGAAAAACATATAAGGATTTGCATTACTTGGAATTATGTTTTCTATACTATATTTTATTTTGATTTTAGATGTTAGAAATTTGATATTGGATTTTAGATTTTAGGTAAAGACCAAACTAATATTGACTATTCATTAGACACTGGTATGTAGATAGAAAGATGATTAGACTATATGTTAAGATGAATTTTTAGGTGTTGACTGGCCTTGCAATAAGAAATGACTAACCAGACATGAGTTAACTACCAACGAAACACTTTGGCGACTATGCTTGTTATTGACCAGTGAGTAGAGTTATAGAAAAACTGTTTGCTATTTTGAGTTATATACAACAAATGCATAGACCTACTGAGCGACTATGTTTGCTAAACAAGACATTATACCAGAGATGATTAGGATTCTTATGTAGCTCAGGCAAGGAAAGCATTTCTACAGAATTTGTTGACATTGAATATAGATTTAGGTATAAGGATGTCATTTTTGAAGACCTTTGTCTGGAGTGTGACGCTCTATGAAAGGGAAACTTGGACTATTGGTGTAGCAGAAAAGTGGAGAGTTGAAGTGTTTGAAATGTGATGTTACAGGAGAATGATGAAGATTAGATGGGTAAATAGGGTTACAAACAAAGAGGTATTAAGACAAGTGGGAGAGGAGAGATGTTTTTAGCGACAGCTAATGAAGTAGGTTGGTAGGACACATACACCCAGGAATAGCAAGCTTAGTTATGGAAGAACGGGTTGAGGACAAGTACTGTAGGGGTAGACCAAGGATAGAATATGTTAAACAGATAGCCTTGGATGTAGAGTGTGGTAGCTATATAGATATGAAACGATCAGCTAAGGACAGGGAGTCATGGAGAGCTGTATTAAACCAGTCAAAAGGCTGAAGACTCAAACAACATGTAGAGCTTACCAAAATAATGTTGTGTAATGGTAAATACTAGTCAACAAACATTAATGAATTACTAAAACCCATGACACGATACCTGAGTGTTTTTCTAAAATTATTTTAAGATGCCTTTATCCCTATATTAAACACCTAGTTCTCTAGACTCATAACTACATTGTAATGAAAAAACAACAACAACAACAACAACAACAATAACAACAAAATACATTTAAAAACGAGCAAGTGGTTGAGTCAATGTACACTGGAAAATTTTGTAAACACTCAAGTGCACAAAACAAATTACATTATTAACTGTCAGGTTGATCGAGTGGTTAAGGCGTTTGACTTATGTTCACATTTTCAATACAAGAAAGCAAGGATTTGAACCCCTTACCTGACATAACTATTGCTTTAACATAGCTTAGCGATACTATATTATTATGATACTCGATACACAAACCATAGATAGAGTGTATTGTTTAAGTCCACTCTCTCTTTCTAAACATAGCTAGAGACTGTCAATGGTTAACAATTGCATTAATAGTGGGAGGATGTAGTGATAGTAATTAAGAAAAAGCAGACAATAACCATAAAATATTTTTATTAAATTCATTTTATAATAGATACACACTGAATACAACTCTCTCTATTTACCATTGTTTGATATAGATTTTTTAAACACAACGCTTGTTGTAGATCCTTTTATAACTTTCTCCAGGTACTCTTGTTCTTAAAAACTGGGGAAGTCGCAGTGGTTTTATAGACATAAAACCCTCATTCTTTTCTTTTTCATCATCATCATCATCATCATCATCATCATCATCATCATCATCATCATCATCATCATTATGAATATTATCATCAAAATTATGATAGTCATTGTCACCATCATTATCATCATCATCATCATCATCATCATCAACATCACTAGAACAATCCAATTCCTCTTGTTCCTTTTCCACAGGGACCTACTAATAGCGCCTGCTACCAATCGCGCCTACTACCAATCGCGCCTACTATCAATCGCGTCTACTAATAGCGCCTGCTATCAATTGCGCTTACTATCAATCGCACCTACTATCAATAGCGCCTACCATCAATTACGTCCACTACCAATCGTGCCTACTATCAATAGCGCCTACTATCAATTACGTCCACTACCAATCGCGCCTACTGTCGATCGCGTCTACTAATAGCGCCTGCTATCAATTGCGCTTACTATCAATCGCGCCTACTATCAATTGCGCCTATTAATTGCACCTACTATCAATTGCACCTACTACCAATCACGCCTACTACTAATTGCGCCTACTGTCAATTGCACCTACTATCAATAGCACCTAATAGCAATTACACCCACTACCAATCGCGCCTACTGTGAATTGCGCCTACTATCAATTGCGCCTACTAGTAATTGCGTCTACTACCAATTGCGCCTACTACCAATCGCGCCTACTATCAATTACGCCTACTATCAATTGCGTTGAGTATGAACTGCTATCAATTACAGCTGGTAAAAATCGCTTCTAGTAAAAATCGCGCTCAGTATAAATCATAATCAGTATAAAACGCGCCCAGTATTAAACGCGTCTACTAATCGTACCTACAATAAATTGAGCGTGCTATAAAACGCACCCAGTATACATTGCCTCTACTAACCATGGCTACTATCAATTACAGTCAATAAAAATCATAATCACTATAAATTGTGTTCAGTATAAATCTTGACATTGAGCAATGTGTGTGTGTAAATCACTTGTAGTCTAAAATTTGTTCATGAGATTATTATTCTTGACAGTACTTTAAAAATTCCACCTTTAAAAAATATCAATCCACTTCATTTATTTTACTGTTATTATTACTAAAGTGACTTTACTAAAATTAAATTAATTTGTATTAGTTAATATGGAAGTCTCAACAACCAGCCATGGTAAGCCATGTGCCTACTATAAGGGATATACATATATTGTAAAAACAACCAATAAAAATGGAACTGTTATTTGGCGATGTTCAAAACAACGATCTAAAAAGTGTCGAGGAATGATTAAAACAAAAGACTCCAACGTACTTACTTCAAACGAGCATCATTGTGAATCTCAAATTAATACACATTTAAATGGACAAAATACTCTAATCAAGGTAAAAAAGCAAGTCCAAGAAAAAAATATTGCTGCTCAAGATCGTGCAGTGTTTGTTCAAAATCACTTATGTCCTCAAAAAGTCATGTTAGGACAGTTGTCAACGTCTAAGAAACCCTTAACACTATCAAAAGCAACGCAGACTTTAAAAGAGGTCCCTGTGGAAAAGGAACAAGAGGAATTGGATTGTTCTAGTGATGTTGATGATGATGATGATGATGATGATGGTAATGATGGTGACAATGACTATCATAATTTTGATGATAATTTTCATAATGAAGATGATGATGATGATGATGATGATGATGATGATGATGAAAAAGAAAAGGATGAGGGTTTTATGTCTATAAAACCACTGCGACTTCCCCAGATTTTATGAACAAGAGTACCTGGAGAAAGTTATAAAAGGATCTAGAACAAGCGTTGTGTTTAAAAAATCTATATCAAACAATGGTAAATAGAGAGAGTTGTATTCAGTGTGTATCTATTATAAAATGAATTTAATAAAAATATTTTATGGTTATTGTCTGCTTTTTCTTAATTACTATCACTACATCCTCCCACTATTAATGACATTGTTAAACATTGACAGTCTCTAGCTATGTTTAGAAAGAGAGAGTGGACTTAAATAATACACTCTATCTATGGTTTGTGTATCGAGTATCATAATAATACAGTATCGCTAAGCTATGTTAAAGCAATAGTTATGTCAGGTAAGGGGTTCAAATCCTTGCTTTCTTGTATTGAAAATGTGAACATAAGTCAAACGCCTTAACCACTCGATCACCCTGACAGTTAATAATGTAATTTGTTTTGTGCACTTGAGTGTTTACAAAATTTTCCAGTGTACATTGACCAACCACTTGCTCGTTTTTAAATGTTTTTTTTGTTGTTGTTGTTGTTGTTTTTTCATTACAATGTAGTTATCAGTCTAGAGAACTAGGTGTTTAATATAGGGATAAAGGCATCTTAAAATAATTTTAGAAAAGCTCTCAGGTATCGTGTCATGGGTTTTAGTAATTCATTAATGTTTGTTGACTAGTATTTACCATTACACAACATTATTTTGGTAAGCTCTACATGTTGTTTGAGTCTTCAGCCTTTTGACTGGTTTAATACAGCTCTCCATGACTCCCTGTCCTTAGCTGATCGTTTCATATCTATATAGCTACCACACTCTACATCCAAGGCTATCTGTTTAACATATTCTATCCTTGTTCTACCCCTACAGTTCTTGTCCTCAACCCGTTCTTCCATAACTAAGCTTGCTATTCCTGGGTGTATGTGTCCTACCAACCTACTTCATTAGCTGTCGCTAAAAACATCTCTCCTCTCCCACTTGTCTTAATACCTCTTTGTTTGTAACCCTATTTACCCATCTAATCTTCATCATTCTCCTGTAACATCACATTTCAAACACTTCAACTCTCCACTTTTCTGCTACACCAATAGTCCAAGTTTCCCTTTCATAGAGCGTCACACTCCAGACAAAGGTCTTCAAAAATGACATCCTAATACCTAAATCTATATTCAATGTCAACACATTCTGTAGAAATGCTTTCCTTGCCTGAGCTACATAAGAATCCTAATCATCTCTGGTATAATGTCTTGTTTAGCAAACATAGTCGCTCAGTAGGTCTATGCATTTGTTGTATATAACTCAAAATAGCAAACAGTTTTTCTAAAACCCTACTCACTGGTCAATAACAAGCATAGTCGCCAAAGTGTTTCGATGGCAGTTTACTCATGTCTGGTTAGTCAATTCTTATTGCAAGGCCAGTCAACACCTAAAAATTCATCTTAACATATAGTCTAATCATCTTTCTATCTACTGTGCCCATTTAGCAAGAAATATGCCAATCACAGTATACCAGCGTAGCTCAATTCGGGATTTCGGGGCAGCGGTAAGTTCCCCCACTCTGTGACTCACATATTTTGGATTAATTAGAGGATACACTTGCAAAAATAACAACAAAATCAACTCCTATTTAAACACATTTAATTAATAAAATTAATGGTGCTACAAACATTTTAACAATTTAATTACTGACCCAATAATCAACTGCTTGTTCCAAATGAACAAGGAATCACAAATAAAATAAACAAATATTGTATTCAAAACCTGTGGTTTCCACATAAACCAACAATTCTTACTTAGTCTCACTTCCATAAAGCACTAACATTAAGTTTACATAACTCCGAGCTCTTTGGCTCCATGCATTTACGTTATTATGGTGTCATTCTTGTACACCTCAAACACTATCTTTTATATTTTCTTATTTCTCAAAAACAAATATATAATTATATTTGAATTCTATGTTAATTATCTAACTCAATATTTTGGGCATGTCCACACATTCAGTTGTTATCATCTCTCTTTATTCCACAAATATATTAAGGCAATCAGAAAATCAATTGTGTACTCCAGAGCGTGAAGGTACTTGACACAGTCAAAAAACTATAGTTACTCCCGAACTCAGTTGCCTTCAATCAACTCATGGAATCCCACGTCCATACATTATTACAATAGGGATTGTTATTTATCTCTTATGTGAAGCCTCCGTGGCTTAGGCGGCAGCGCGCCGGCCTCTCACCGCTGGGTCCGTGGTTCAAATCCCGGTCACTCCATGTGAGATCTGTGCTGGACAAAACGGAGGCAGACAGGTTTTTCTCCGGGTACTCCGGTTTTCCCTGTCAAAATTTCATTCCAGCAACACTCTCCACTATCATTTCATTCCATCTGTCATTCATTTAATCATTGCCCCAGAGGAGTGCGTCAGGCCTCGGCAGCCGGCACAGTTCATATCCTCGCCGCTAGATGGGGGCTTCATTCATTCCATTCCTGACCCGGTCGGAGACTGGAAGCAGGCTGTGGATTTTCATTTTTCATTTATCTCTTATGTCTTAATAGACCATTATCATATAAGAAACTACGATCTGAACCGGCAAACGAAAATATCCATCTACTAGGACCTCGGTTCAACGCCCGGGTCGTTAACAACTTTAAACACTCCTGGTGTATTCATTTCTCTTTACAACAGCTTACGAGACGGTCTCTGTTCCCTCTCGCTTTAAGAGAGCTAGACTCTACTACTTGGGGTGCGATTTATGACACGTAGGGTGACGGCGACATCCTGTCTGACCCAACGTTAGTAGCTTATTTCCAAGGCTTTCAAAACAAACCTTCCCATTATATCCAGTTCTGGGGAGACCGGGCTTTACTGTACCGTATACATTCAAACAACATTTCCTTGGTTCAAAGACCATTTTCGTATCCTTGGCATTTATTAATTATGAGAGGGTCCTCATTGATTGGGAAGATTAATACACATACGACGACGGAGGATTAAAGGGGCTTTTATCATAAGAAGATCCTGCATTCGAATCTCTTCACGTGCCTCGGGAACAAATCCCTTACAGAGGACTTATACAAAATGCGATTTAGAGTCGGCCGTGGCCCATATGACATACGCTCAATAATACCATATATTAGCTCCCTTTTTAAATACATACACAATGCCTCGTGATACTATGTCACAAATAGAGGACTTATACAATTATCAATTCACTGCAATCAACTACCCTCCATAAGTAATGTACCAAGTATTTAACCACTACGCGTTCCTAGCGTGACACTTTAATATTATATTTGCGCTCATTATGCGCTATGCATTATTTTAAGCCGAAAATGTCTTCCCAAGAACTGATAAATCTCTTTAGTAACAATTCATATTATTTTAATTCACATATTAATCTTTCCGTTGTCGATAAATCGCTCCCTGTTTTAAAATATTCCATTGACCCTCATCTCTTACACATACGTTAAGGCTTAACGTTCTTATATTCATATCAATTTATTTGATTTTTATTTAACATTTCCATATTTAATTATTATTATTATCTTTATTCTTTATACAAGCTCAAAAGCTATTTCTTTCATATCTCAACTTTACTTTATTTCAATGTCTTTCATGATAATTAATGATATTTCGCTTGCTCTTAGGACATTTGTTAAATACATTAACCCTTTATTCACATATTTCCTCTACGGGATTTATTCTTTACATAATTATTTATAATTTCTCAATTTATTTTATTATTGTTCAGACCGTGTTCTTGATTATTCAGTATTTATTTATTAAAACACATCCCTTTTACTCAAAAACTCCGGTGGGTTTGTACACAATCAATTTCTGACACCAAAATAGAATGAATTTAGTACTCACATGTTTCCAGATCATCCCATGATCTTTAATCTGGTGCGGTGCTTCATTTTTGGGCCCACTTTGAACTTTTTACTCCATATTAAAGGTATTCATCTTACGTAAAAACACTTTTTGACATATATTTAAAACACTTGACATTGACGACATTTTTATATACTGATGTGTCCCTTTTGAACACATAATAAACACTAAAATATTAATTTAACACACAATCTTGATTATTTTACACTTCACAATTCTCGATCACTAGGCCGTATTTCTGAGCCTATCACACGTGATCTTCTTAAATTCCCGTTTCCAAGGGTGAAATTTATTCGATGTCGGCTTCCTATCCTGCAGAATGCGAAAGTCTCGAAACATCTACTGTTCCCTGGAGTCCAATTCTGCTACTCCTATCCTGGATGACCGGCTATTTATCTAGCTTGAACGGCTTCTTTGTAGATCTGTCTATCGATCCTAACGAAAGTCTATACGGATCGAGGTCTCCTCTAAGACCTATAGATTTAGTTTATAGCAGCTAGCACTTCTCAATTCTAGTATTTTTAGAATAGTTCGCCTGCTTTCTGGAGATAATGTTTATAGTCTCCTATCTTCTTTATTTGAACTGTTTTAACACTCCTACGTTTCGAACCTTATTCTGTTCTTCCCTTTTAGGGTTCTTCAATTTAAATAACAGTTTATCTGTCTGGTACGATACTTCCGTACGTTATGATCCATTCGTTCGTACATTTAACGACCTATCGCCTTTAAGTCCGATGTTCGCAGCCTGCTCTGACTATATCTTACGAATTTTCACTTTAACTTGTATACAGTCGGGCCTAAATCCTATAATTAGGATTTTCCTAATATTTCACTACGGCGATACTTTAAAATTTCGTCTTGACCACTCCTTATGGAGGCAAGCAAGTCGTTAATACTGTGACGCCTGTGGCTATCGGATCTTACTTCTGCGGTGTAACACAGCGTTCCTCCCCTCAAGGAGTACTGGTAGCTGTTTTCGATGTAACGCAGAGTTACGTCCCCTCACGGACTGTCGGAATGACTACTTCTACGTCGTGGTGCAGCACTTCCCCTCACGGAGTGCTCGTATGACTGCATGTGCTGATATAACTTCACGTCCTCCTGGACGGATTCGTACTGCGTGATGCGTGGCAACACCCCTCGGGCTGTTCAAGACTGCATGGTTGGCTTGGTAAACCCCGAAGCTTTATACTATTTTACTACAAAAAAATTAGACTCTAGCCTTTTCTGTGGTCAACTTCTAAAATAATGGTGCCACAAATATAAAAATTATACCTTCCGAAAGCTCTTCTTCTCAATGTCACATAATCTCATTGCACCTAAGAATCGATCGTGCAATTCGGAGATATTAATTAATTTCTCGTCCTCAATTGTGTGGGTGTTGCATTTCTTTTGCTCTATCCCCTCCACAGAGGCTTAGGTACTTCCCCAATGACGTCGTCTTACGTCGGCAGTTTTTTTCTGCGCAATTATTAAATGGTTTCTCTTTACTGAAAAATCTCTCATTCAAAATGATTCACTGTACTGTGCTTGTTTACTCATTATTATGCTCGTAAACGTGTTAATTTTAATTATTCCTCTTCTGGCGCATAAGCGGCGTTGTCAATTTCCAGCAACGTCAGCTCGAATTCCGATTCAGGCTTCCTTGTCTATCACGGTGGAAATTTCCATTCAGTTATTAATACTCGTGACCAGCCCTCTCTTGAATGTCGAGTGGGGTGATCTCATCTAAGGAACATCTGTCCCTAGTCGCTTGCACAATGTTAAGCTATAATCCTGGCTTAAAATCTCTCTCCGTTCCTTTATGAAACTATACGTTTCTTTCATTTCTTCCTTAAGGACATGGGTTCGACCTTCATGGACCCTATGGCCCATGGGTTCATCTCTCCCCTCCTTAGGTAAATAAATTTTCGAAAATTCTTGAGGAAATTTATTTCAATTTTATTTGTATTTCTTTATTCGTCGAAGCCATCATAACGTCATCCGTATTTACTGTTGTTTTTACTTCTTTTAAGTCGTATCCGGTAATTGTGTATGTTGGGTATGCTCTGTCCCTACCCTTTCTTTCTTTCTTTATTTGTCTGGACTTTAAGTTCCCAGAACCTCATTCTCCCTTACGGGTTTGGTCTATCCCTACCCGTTTCCTTATTTCATCATTTTCTTTTCTTAAATTGGAATTTTCTTCTTCAATACATTCAATTATTTCTTTAATTTCCCAATATACTTTCTCCAATTCGCATTCGCACTCGAATGCTTGAGCTCTATTTTCTATTTCTTCCTTATTCTTGTTTATGTCAAAAGTGGATTCATCTCTAAATGTTTCCATGACCAGGGCTTGTTCATTTTCTTCATCAAAATCTTCGGGAGGGTAATATAATTTCAAATTTGCTGAATTCATGGTCACTTCGTGATACGTTTCACAGTGCCGAATTCTATATGCGTTATTCCTCAAATCTCTGATTATCTGATATGGTCCGTGGTACATTTTCTGGAACTTCTTGTACACACGGTTCCCTGGATCCGAAATGGCTGGTCTTTTCACTAACACCATTTCTCCTGCTAATAATGGTCGATGATACCTCTTATGCCTATTTCTTCTCTGCCTCCTGTCGGCTTGAGCTTTTAGATGCTCAAAGGCTCTCCTAATTCGTACATCTCTTCCCGGCTGAGCGTCTGCTGGCCTAGGAATTACCAGATTCCAAGGTCTTTCTGGTTGCTCATTCCGATGTAACGTTATGGGTATCTCTCCTGTGGATTCATGGATTGTATTATTTATACAAAATTCAATAATATCCAAAATATCTATCCACTTCCAATTTTCTTCGGCACAGTATATTCTACAATACTTGGCCGTTTCTCTCATAACTCTCTCTACAGGGTTTGCCTCAGGATGGCGAATACTTGACAAAATTTGACGTATTCCAAGTCTTTCTAATTCTCGTCTGAACTCTACACTGGTGAAACAACTGCCGTGATCCGACAACAAATTCTCAGGTTTCCCCAGAATCGGTATCACTTTTTCTTTAAGTCGTTTTAACACCTGTTTGGTACTAGTCTTCTGTATGGGAGCAAGGACAACCATTTTAGTGAAGACATCCATAGCCACCATTATGTGTCGATTTCCTCTTCTTGCCTTTGGCAAAGGTCCAAAATTATCAATAGATATGATTTGGCCGGGCCTTTCGGGCAACAATGGTATAGGCTTCTGTCTCATCAGAAATGCATTAGGTTTGATCCTTTGACATAAATCACATGTCTTTAGCGTGTCCCTTACAGTTTCTCTCAGTCTCGGCCATATAAATGCTTCTTTCAGCATCGAGACTGTTTTGTCGACTCCCATATGTCCGAACGATCTATGGGCTAACCATACTATTTTCCTCTGCAAAATTGCAGGTACAACAATCCTTAATTTCGTATGGTCAGAGTCCACAAACTTATATAATAACCCATTATAAAACGTGTAGTCTTGTGCTATCTTCTCAGCTTCCGTGTACGCTGGTGTTCCTCTTATCAAGCTTCCCTCAAGGAATGATATGAGCATGTTCATCCATGGATCCTCCCGTTGTCTTTGACTAATGCTTCTTAACTCATTAAGAGTACGCTGATCCCTGTCTTCCAAATCTATAGCCATTACTTCCTCTTCTATGGACTCTGGCTGTCTACTTAAGTAGTCTGGAACTATGTTTTCCTTTCCTGGGCAGTACTCTATCTTGACATCAAATTGTTGAATATATAAAGCCCAACGCATCAACCTTTGACTGGATAAATCAGTCTTCATCAGAAAGGTTAAGGCTTTATGATCCGTCCTTAGAATGACCTGAAACCCATATACGATCTTCCGCCAATATTGCAACGCGTGCAATATCGCTAACAGCTCGATCTCGCTGATCGTATAATTTTTCTCGTGTGGTTTCAGTCTCCTACTTGTGAAAGCTAGATAGTTCTTCTTATCAGGGTTTTCCGGGTTCTCCTGATATAGCATTGCCCCTATTCCAATCTGGGATGCGTCTGTCTGAATGATAAATCTCTGATTAAAATCAGGATATCCTAGCTTCACGTAATTTAAGAGCATTTCCTTGGCCTCCACGAATGCTTTTTCTGCTTCCTCCGTCCATTTCCACTTGCCCCCCTTCTTCAGAAGGTCCTGTAGTGGTGCAACAGTTTTGGTGTTTGATGGACAATGTCCTGAGAAGAACCCAATCAATCCCAAAAACTGGCGAACGTTCTTCACTTTCAAAGGCCTTGGAAAATCCCTTATCGATTCCAATTTGCATGGATTTGGTTTAACACCATCCTTGTCAATCACATGCCCTAAAAATGTCACTTGCCTTTGACAGAAGTTCGACTTCTTTAAATTTATCTTAAAATTTGCCCTTCTTAGGTCTTCTAATAATTTCTTCAAATTTTCTAAATGTTCCTCAATGCTCTCCGAGGTAAGCAAAATGTCATCTACGTATCGGATAGTGCAATCTGTCACTTCCTCTGACAGGTTTCGATCCAGCGCTCTTATTAATGCGGATCCTGCAGTCTTTAATCCAAACGGACATCTTCTAAAGCAGTATGTTTGTTGATCGAACTGAAATCCCGTCAACAAGCTGGTTTTCTCTTCCAGTTCGAGATGATGATACGAAGAAGTCATGTCAATATTTGTAAAAATCTTCTTGCCTTTAAACTTCCTCAGTATTTCTTTTATGGGTGGTGCCGAATCATTTTCTGGTATAATTTTTGCATTTAAATTTCTGGCATCTAAACACACCCTTACTGAGCCATCCGGTTTACTCACAATCACTAATGGACTAACATATGGTGTCGCCATCTTTTCTATAACACCTGCATTCATCATCTCCTGCAGTGTTTTCTTGGTTTGTGGGTAATGTTTTTCCGCAACCGGGTATGGTTTTTGTTTGAACGGTGCCCAATCGTTGACTTGGAACGCGTATTTAAAATTTTCAATCTTCCCTGGCTTGGAATCAAATACGTCCCTATAATCCAATAATAATTTCTTTAACTGTTCCTTAATTTCGAGGCTGACTTTAGCTTCCTCCACTTTTCCTGACAGGTTGGTCTCGAACTCATTTTCCACATTATCTTCGAGTTCTATGTTGAGGACTTCAAATATCTTTTCTATGTCCTTATAATCTTCCTCAATCACTTCTTCCATATGACATACCTGTTCTGCTATTTTCGCCTCCTGATCCTGTAGGTTAATGTTTTGCTCATCCACATCCTCTCTTTGAATTCTAATGCAATTTTGCGCTAGGTCTATAATGACCTTGTTCTCACGGATAAAATCAATACCTAATATGACATTATAAGGTAATTGATTTACCAGCAAAAAGCACTGCGAAATTTCAGCGTTACCCATGATTAAATCAATGTATACCTGAAATTTACATGTCAAAGATTTTTCAGGGATAATTCCCTTAATCTTTACACTTGATGTGGGAATCTTTAGTACTCGGCCCCTTGTTTCCAATTCATTTAAAAGGGTTTGTGTAATTAGACTTATTGTGGATCCAGTATCAATCAATGCTCTGACCAGTAATCCTTCTATCCTAAGCATAATTATAGGTAGTTCTCTTTTAACAGGTGGGATTCCTTCCACATCCTCGTTAATTAGTTCATCTGGTCTGGCTATCCAATTTACAATTTCTACCTCCTCCCAGCTCCTGGTATGTTTCCACTTTTGACAATTTAAATTTGGAGTTTTTTTTTATCCTGAGGGCTCCCTTTTCCCTCATTCTTTAGCTGAGCTTGTAGTTCCAAGCTTTGAGCTCCGTCTAGTCGGTCGGGTGATTTCCGGTTCTTGATTGCCTCACTCCAACGGACTTTTTGCCTATCAGGTTCATCTGGTCTTTCGTTCATATAACGAAGACTCTCCTGATATCTTTCTTCTATTTCGGCCCGATATTCATCATCCCTATCGTCTGGCCTTACATTTCTCCTGGGATAATTCTCCCATTTCTTTCTGTTGTCCGGCCTTTGCTGGTTATTGTTATAGGGTCGGCTTTCCTGTTGCCTATAACCCGTAGTTCTAGGATTTCTTCCTCGATATCCTCCCCGGTAATATGGCTGTATCCTTCTAGGCTCCTGGTGCCCATACTCTCGATCTCGTCCTTGAGTATCCGTACTGGTGGACTGATTCCTGGTCACTGGTTTTTCTCCAGTTTCCTGACTGCTGGCCATGTGTACTTGCTCAGTTTGTCTTTGATGCCGAGGAGTTACGTGCGAAGTCGTCATATCTAACTGACGTAATACACTCTCCACTTCCACAGCACTTCTGGCTTTGGATGAGATTAGCAGCCTCTGAATCTCATACGGAAGCTGTCTTGCAATGGCAGCACACAGGTCATTTTCTGCCGGAGCAATATCCAGTTCGCGGAATTTACACAGCTGAGCGGTGAAAAATTCCGAATATTTAGTAGGTGCATTGGTGCTGTACTTCCTAGAGTACAGATCTAGCCTTAAATTTTCTTGGACATCTGCTGCCCAATATCGCTTTAAAAATGCTTCCCTAAAGCCTTCCACCGTATCAAAAGTGTATCTGAAGCTTCTGAACCAGGTGAGACAATCACCTGCCAACAGCTTTTCAATAGCTCTCAGTCTCCGATCCTGAGGAACCTTCATTTCATTTAGATACTCTGCCACTTCTTTTAGCCAGTATTTTGGAGTAATAGACATGTTATTACCCGTAAACTTTACTGGTCTATCCTCATTGGATTTAATAATGTTTATTATCTGGCCATTTGTCTGATTCATGTACGGGGTTGACATCGCCATCGGATATCCTGGGTTCTTATAAGGGCTCTCCCCTCCTAAGTCCCTCTCCGTATCTGTGCCTTGTTCACGAGAATCTACCCATCCTGTCTTTGAAAACTCCTCCTGATTTTCGAATTCTAACTTCCTTTCTCTTCGGGCACTTTCTTCATTTGCCATGAGTTGGATTTCCATTTGACTATTCTTATGTTCAGTCCTCTCCAATCGGGATCTTAATTCATCCTGAATTCTTTCTTGATTCCTTTTAATATCTTCCCCTACCTTTTTGAGTTGGAATTTCTCATCCCTGAAGCTATCCCTGAATTCATTTATTTGGTCTTCTACCTCTTTCTTAATGATCTTAGCCTGTTGGTCTCTAATTTCTGGTTTCACGTCACCTATGGTCTCCAGGCCTTCTCGTATCTCCTTTATTTGCTTCTCCACTTCTTTTCGTCCTTTAACGATATCTACTTTAATTCCTTCAAGCTTTCCCTCAGTTTTCTCTTGACTCTTATACAATTTCATCATTTCATCTTGGACCTGATTTACTTCCTTATTGGTTTTTCCTACGTGATCCTTTAATGTTCCGATGGTTTCCTGAACCTCATTAATACCCTGACTTATTTCATTTATTTTATGGGTGTTATCCTTATTTTCGTCCTCTCGTTGTTTCCTTTCACCCTGGAGATGCCCCTCGTAGATACCTAATCTTCGATTTATTTCACCCTCATACTTCTTTAAGTTATCATCTACCTGCCCGGTAAACAGCTCAAATTGACCTTTCATATCCCGCGCATCCTTTATATTTTGATTTTTCATCTCAGTTACCTCAGTCTGAACTACACTGATTTTGTTCTCGAGGGTCCCTACTTTCTCCTCAACCCCTTCAAATCTATCTCCTAGCTTATTCACGCTTTGTTTTATTTCATCCCGGGATTCCTCACAAATATCGCTGTTAGATTTTATCTGAGCTTCTAACTTTTCCTGCACACCTTGGATCTGGGTTACAAGTTTCTTTTCACAATCATCACCCTTTGTTTCTATGTTAACTAATTTAGTTTCTATAGAACCAAACTTATTTTCCATGGTACCAATTTTACCCTCAATACTTTTAAAATGATTTTGACATTTATTTTGGGAATCTATCATATTTGTGTTCATAGTATCTAATTGGGCTTGCAATCCGGAATGGAATCCTTTATTTTCCTCTTTAATCTCACTTGCGATTTCCCCTTTTAACTCAGTTAACTTGTCCCCAAACGTGGTGTCAAAACCTTGGAACTTGTTATTTATTTTATCTATCTCAGCCTTTACTTCATTGTTCATTGTTACACAGTTAGCCTCGATAGCTTCTAACTTAGTTTCCATGGTATTACTTTTAACTCCGATAGCTTCTAATTTCATTCCCATATTAGCACTCTCAGTTTTTAGTGACTCCAAACTCTCATTCATGGATCCTAACTTTTGGTTATTCTTCTCCTGTTGGCTGTCCAACTTATTCAAACTCTCATTTATGGATTCGAACACTTTGTTATTTTCATCCTTTTGGAGACCCAATGTATTGTTTATAGCCTCCAACTTCTCATTACTATCGGCTTTTATCGCCTCCAAAAGCCCCTGCAATTCCTCACTCAATACCATCTTATGAGAATACAGTGGGCCACAAATGCCACCACACTAGTACATGCTTGAGAGATGATACTCTGAATCCGTGTGTCCCAATTTCTTCAAAACTTTACTTTGGTACGGGTATTCACTTACAACGTACCCTTTTGATAATCTTACTCAATTTCATAAACCTTTATGGAAGTATTTAAAATTCAAAATTTTGAAAAACCATTTTTTTCAAAAAAATTAAAATTTTGATTTTTCGAGAAAACTCGGGTTTTCCCTAGGAAAACTCAGCCCCACGTTGGGCGCCAAAAAGAAGTTTATGCTAGGGGGTTTATAATATAATATATTCAGGGCTGCTCGGTATGAGTTTCCAGGGACCCATGCGGTCAGTTAATATTTTACGTTGTAGCTATTCCTATCATTACTTTAATTTTACATGATATGACCGACTTAAGTGTTCCTCTAGATATTAATCCAGCACATTATTTATATATCCCCATGTGCCCATTTAGCAAGAAATATGCCAATCACAGTATACCAGCGTAGCTCAATTCGGGATTTCGGGGCAGCGGTAAGTTCCCCTACTCTGTGACTCACATATTTTGGATTAATTAGAGGATACACTTGCAAAAATAACAACAAAATCAACTCCTATTTAAACACATTTAATTAATAAAATTAATGGCGCTACAAACATTTTAACAATTTAATTACTGACCCAATAATCAACTGCTTGTTCCAAATGAACAAGGAATCACAAATAAAATAAACAAATATTGTATTCAAAACCTGTGGTTTCCACATAAACCAACAATTCTTACTTAGTCTCACTTCCATAAAGCACTAACATTAAGTTTACATAACTCCGAGCTCTTTGGCTCCATGCATTTACATTATTATGGTGTCATTCTTGTACACCTCAAACACTATCTTTTATATTTTCTTATTTCTCAAAAACAAATATATAATTATATTTGAAATCTATGTTAATTATCTAACTCAATATTTTGGGCATGTCCACACATTCAGTTGTTATCATCTCTCTTTATCCCTCAAATATATTAAGGCAATCAGAAAATCAATTGTGTACTCCAGAGCGTGAAGGTACTTGACACAGTCAAAAAACTATAGTTACTCCCGAACTCAGTTGCCTTCAATCAACTCATGGAATCCCACGTCCATACATTATTACAATAGGGATTGTTATTTATCTCTTATGTCTTAATAGACCATTATCATATAAGAAACTACGATCTGAACCGGCAAACGAAAATATCCATCTACTAGGACCTCGGTTCAACGCCCGGGTCGTTAACAACTTTAAACACTCCTGGTGTATTCATTTCTCTTTACAACAGCTTACGAGACGGTCTCTGTTCCCTCTCGCTTTAAGAGAGCTAGACTCTACTACTTGGGGTGCGATTTATGACACGTAGGGTGACGGCGACATCCTGTCTGACCCAACGTTAGTAGCTTATTTCCAAGGCTTTCAAAACAAACCTTCCCATTATATCCAGTTCTGGGGAGACCGGGCTTTACTGTACCGTATACATTCAAACAACATTTCCTTGGTTCAAAGACCATTTTCGTATCCTTGGCATTTATTAATTATGAGAGGGTCCTCATTGATTGGGAAGATTAATACACATACGACGACGGAGAATTAAAGGGGCTTTTATCATAAGAAGATCCTGCATTCGAATCTCTTCACGTGCCTCGGGAACAAATCCCTTACAGAGGACTTATACAAAATGCGATTTAGAGTCGGCCGTGGCCCATATGACATACGCTCAATAATACCATATATTAGCTCCCTTTTTAAATACATACACAATGCCTCGTGATACTATGTCACAAATAGAGGACTTATACAATTATCAATTCACTGCAATCAACTACCCTCCATAAGTAATGTACCAAGTATTTAACCACTACGCGTTCCTAGCGTGACACTTTAATATTATATTTGCGCTCATTATGCGCTATGCATTATTTTAAGCCGAAAATGTCTTCCCAAGAACTGATAAATCTCTTTAGTAACAATTCATATTATTTTAATTCACATATTAATCTTTCCGTTGTCGATAAATCGCTCCCTGTTTTAAAATATTCCATTGAACCTCATCTCTTACACATACGTTAAGGCTTAACGTTCTTATATTCATATCAATTTATTTGATTTTTATTTAACATTTCCATATTTAATTATTATTATTATCTTTATTCTTTATACAAGCTCAAAAGCTATTTCTTTCATATCTCAACTTTACTTTATTTCAATGTCTTTCATGATAATTAATGATATTTCGCTTGCTCTTAGGACATTTGTTAAATACATTAACCCTTTATTCACATATTTCCTCTACGGGATTTATTCTTTACATAATTATTTATAATTTCTCAATTTATTTTATTATTGTTCAGACCGTGTTCTTGATTATTCAGTATTTATTTATTAAAACACATCCCTTTTACTCAAAAACTCCGGTGGGTTTGTACACAATCAATTTCTGACACCAAAATAGAATGAATTTAGTACTCACATGTTTCCAGATCATCCCATGATCTTTAATCTGGTGCGGTGCTTCATTTTTGGGCCCACTTTGAACTTTTTACTCCATATTAAAGGTATTCATCTTACGTAAAAACACTTTTTGACATATATTTAAAACACTTGACATTGACGACATTTTTATATACTGATGTGTCCCTTTTGAACACATAATAAACACTAAAAATATTAATTTAACACACAATCTTGATTATTTTACACTTCACAATTCTCGATCACTAGGCCGTATTTCTGAGCCTATCACACGTGATCTTCTTAAATTCCCGTTTCCAAGGGTGAAATTTATTCGATGTCGGCTTCCTATCCTGCAGAATGCGAAAGTCTCGAAACATCTACTGTTCCCTGGAGTCCAATTCTGCTACTCCTATCCTGGATGACCGGCTATTTATCTAGCTTGAACGGCTTCTTTGTAGATCTGTCTATCGATCCTAACGAAAGTCTATACGGATCGAGGTCTCCTCTAAGACCTATAGATTTAGTTTATAGCAGCTAGCACTTCTCAATTCTAGTATTTTTAGAATAGTTCGCCTGCTTTCTGGAGATAATGTTTATAGTCTCCTATCTTCTTTATTTGAACTGTTTTAACACTCCTACGTTTCGAACCTTATTCTGTTCTTCCCTTTTAGGGTTCTTCAATTTAAATAACAGTTTATCTGTCTGGTACGATACTTCCGTACGTTATGATCCATTCGTTCGTACATTTAACGACCTATCGCCTTTAAGTCCGATGTTCGCAGCCTGCTCTGACTATATCTTACGAATTTTCACTTTAACTTGTATACAGTCGGGCCTAAATCCTATAATTAGGATTTTCCTAATATTTCACTACGGCGATACTTTAAAATTTCGTCTTGACCACTCCTTATGGAGGCAAGCAAGTCGTTAATACTGTGACGCCTGTGGCTATCGGATCTTACTTCTGCGGTGTAACACAGCGTTCCTCCCCTCAAGGAGTACTGGTAGCTGTTTTCGATGTAACGCAGAGTTACGTCCCCTCACGGACTGTCGGAATGACTACTTCTACGTCGTGGTGCAGCACTTCCCCTCACGGAGTGCTCGTATGACTGCATGTGCTGATATAACTTCACGTCCTCCTGGACGGATTCGTACTGCGTGATGCGTGGCAACACCCCTCGGGCTGTTCAAGACTGCATGGTTGGCTTGGTAAACCCCGAAGCTTTATACTATTTTACTACAAAAAAATAAGACTCTAGCCTTTTCTGTGGTCAACTTCTAAAATAATGGTGCCACAAATATAAAAATTATACCTTCCGAAAGCTCTTCTTCTCAATGTCACATAATCTCATTGCACCTAAGAATCGATCGTGCAATTCGGAGATATTAATTAATTTCTCGTCCTCAATTGTGTGGGTGTTGCATTTCTTTTGCTCTATCCCCTCCACAGAGGCTTAGGTACTTCCCCAATGACGTCGTCTTACGTCGGCAGTTTTTTTCTGCGCAATTATTAAATGGTTTCTCTTTACTGAAAAATCTCTCATTCAAAATGATTCACTGTACTGTGCTTGTTTACTCATTATTATGCTCGTAAACGTGTTAATTTTAATTATTCCTCTTCTGGCGCATAAGCGGCGTTGTCAATTTCCAGCAACGTCAGCTCGAATTCCGATTCAGGCTTCCTTGTCTATCACGGTGGAAATTTCCATTCAGTTATTAATACTCGTGACCAGCCCTCTCTTGAATGTCGAGTGGGGTGATCTCATCTAAGGAACATCTGTCCCTAGTCGCTTGCACAATGTTAAGCTATAATCCTGGCTTAAAATCTCTCTCCGTTCCTTTATGAAACTATACGTTTCTTTCATTTCTTCCTTAAGGACATGGGTTCGACCTTCATGGACCCTATGGCCCATGGGTTCACTACATACCAGTGTCTAATGAATAGTCAATATTAGTTTGGTCTTTACCTAAAATCTAAAATCCAATATCAAGTTTCTAAAATCTAAAACCAAAATAAAATATAGTATAGAAAACATAATTCCAAGTAATACAAATCCTTATATGTTTTTCTTTAATAATTAGTTACCGAAAATTTAAAGTCATGACATTATGGTTTGATCTTTTCGTACAATCTAAAATGTAAAATGTAAATTCTAAAATCTAAAGTCTAAAATAAAAAATAAATACAAAATCTTACTTGCATTAACTGTATATTGAACCCAGTCCTCCTTTGTATTTGTAATCCAAGTAATAATTTGAAAAAATATACAAGTGTAATCAGTCTTAAAATATTACCCCTACGTTTTTATATGTTTTTGACATGCGTATTAATCTAAAATCAAACCCTGGTCTACCTTAGTCAAAGGATAACAGCTTAACCACTGCACCACTATAACCATCTTTCTTAGTTTGGTTCGTTCTAAGCCTTAAAGTTAAATCGAGTTAAGGCCTCTAGTGCAAGAGCCAAAAGTGCTTGCCACTGCAGCACAAAATGGTTAGCAAGTAACATTATACATTCAAAAAGGATTGTATTGGTTCGGTTTGTTTCAGTGTAATCACCATCTTGTTTTCTTAGCTACCCTCTTTAACTAATCAATTAAAGATAGTCTACTCTTAATTCTTGAATCGATAAATTGGATTTTGTACACACCGTTTGTCATGTCATGCCTGAAACCTATACTCCCTATGTACTGCGGTCAGGTTTAAAAACAAGTTTCAATGGTCAACGACTTGTCAGTCACCATACGTAAAGCCTACAATAATTCTTTCTCTCCATAGCTATGTTTCATCACTCACCATAAACATCTAACATTATGGGTTTGCAATATATTAAGAGAAACAAAAGTCCATGACCTTGTTGTTTTCAATCTTTTTGGGAAAATTCATAAGCCATATAAAGAAAGCGTCATGTCAAGTTATAGGACACCTTATGAGTCCAAATCCCATTATTAGTTTATAAAACTCAAATCAGTAACCTTGCCGTTTTGGGATATTTAAATAAATGCATGCATCATAGGAAAAATCATAAAAATATTCTTAAAACAAGTCGTCGCATGACCCTCTTCAATCAATGCTTCACAAAATATCGATTCATCCATTGAACATGGCCACAGTGATCGGCGACATGCTCGTTTTAACACAACCGGTACTGTCTCTCTCTACAAAAAAATAAAAATAAAAAATAAATATATATTAAAATTAATTCAAAAATTCTAAAAATCTAAATTTTCAAAATGTGTGGTTAGGCCCTTTGTCAAAATTTCAAAAAATAAATAATAAATTCAAGTAGAGATTGTCGCCCTGGGTCTTATAACACCTCATGTGTCCAAATCTGATTATTGGTTCCGCTTTTTTCCCTGTAAAATCTACATGCATTGTTTTAGGGGTAAACTGACCAATCGTGGTAAAAGAGTATTAAATGACCAATTTTTGAGCTATCACACCTAATTTTAGGTTTCTTAGTTTCCAAGATATCGATTTTTCAATTTTGGGGTAGTTTTTCACCCCCTTACTATTTTTCATCAAAACAAAAGATCTTAGGTTCATTTATCATTTTTAGGCGTTTAACACCTTTTTCCCTGTAAAATCACTAGTCACTGTTTTAGGGGTGAAATGACCTATCGTGGTATAAGCGTATGTCATGACCTATTTTTAAAGCTATCACACTTAATTTTAAGGCTCTTAATTTCCAAGAAAACGATTTTTAAATTTTGGGGGTTGTTTTAACTCTCTTACTATTTTTTCATCAAAAACAAATGATCTTAGGTTCATTTATCATTTTTAAGTGTTTAACCGCTTTTTTCCCTGTAACATTACTATTTACTATTTTAGGGGTGAAATGACCTATCGTGGTATAAGCGTATGTCATGACCTATTTTTAAAGCTATCACACTTAATTTTAAGGCTCTTAATTTCCAAGAAAAGATTTTTAAATTTTGGGGGTTGTTTTAACTCTCTTACTATTTTTTCATCAAAAACAAAAGATCTTAGGTTCATTTATCATTTTTAAGTGTTTAACCGCTTTTTTCCCTGTAACATTACTATTTACTATTTTAGGGGTGAAATGACCTATCGTGGTATAAGCGTATGTCATGACCTATTTTTAAAGCTATCACACTTAATTTTAAGGCTCTTAATTTCCAAGATAACGATTTTTAAATTTGGGAGTGGGGGGATAGTTTCACCCCCAAAGGGGAACATCGCCCCCAATTGCTAGGACCCCTCATACAAGTCACTAGCATGATAGGTTCGCGAGATATTAACAAAATTGTGGTTAGGCCCTTTGCCAAAATGTCAAAAGTACATTCTAAAAGGGGGCTTCATCCCAAGTCCTACAATACCTCATACAAGTTCCTAGCCTTATTAGTCCGTTAGTTAAGCCCTTTGACATAATTTGGATAAATTCATGGGCTAGTCCGTAGGAACCAGGCCAAAGGGACCCGTCCACAAGGACTCGTCCACAAGGACCTGTCATTAATAACCTGTCAACAAGGACTCGTCCACAAGGACTTGTCCACAAGGACCTGTCAACAATGACCCGTCAACAATGACCTGTCAACAATAACCCATCAACAGGGGCCCGACCACAGGGGCTCATCAACAATAACAGGGGCTCTCGCCTCAGGGCCTAACATGCCCCTCTTTGATTATCAGTTTGCCTATCGACGAGCACCACTTGGAAAACGTTTTGATCACCCCTCGTGGGTTGGGTTAGGTTAGGTTACACTACAGCCACCATCTTTAAAAAGCCCGCCCTCTTACAAAAGCCATGAGTGGACATGTGTGTAAAAAACGGAAAACAAGCATGTTAATTCATAGTGGCTTTCCACCGAACACATGCACTTTATGTAGAACAACGTTTAATTCCATATTGGCATTCAAACTCTCACATGTTGCAATTTGAAAGAGAGATTCTCTAAAAAGTTACAATTTTACCCCATAGTAGGGGTAGGTTTTATTTTGGGGTGGAAATATGTTATCCAATGGAAAGGGGATGTTAGCCCTAGTTCAATGACACCGCGTACAAGTCTCTAGCCTGATTGGTTCGCGAGATATTGCCATTTTAGTATTCCAGCGGTGGAGCGGGGGCGGTGGCATTAGAACCGGCCAAAACACACTACTGACAGCCAACTACACCAGTCCATACGCCATGAAGGGAACATAATAATATACATTCTGTGATAGATGAAGAATGACTCCCAGTCGTAAGTGATGAAGACATTTTATGGTGAAAAATGGTAAGGCCCTTCGCTCGAACAATAAAGCTATCGATCTACGAGCATTAATTCTTAATGTATTCTTGCCAGGAGAACGAGTTGTTTTGTCGTGTTAGCTCAATGGTCAGGCAGTGGCTGCTAAAGTCAAATGTCCCATGTTCATTACTTGTCGAACCCTGGTATCTTAACTCTATACCGAACATATTAATGATTTGCAATCAATGTATACGGGGGCTGCGTGGCGCAGTGGGTAGAGGCGCTGAGCTTCCAACTGAAATGGAGTGGGTCAGATCTCCTTCCAGGTAGTGGATTTTATAAACAAAACTATCACTTTTGCAAACGTAAATGGCCCTAGGGTCCACTCAGCCTAGACCAGAAATGAGTACCATGGTAATTCCTGGGAGCAAAGACGGCCGGGCGTGGAGCTGACAACTCCATCCCATCTAGTGCCGATGTCACAAAAAGTGGAAGCCTCTACCTTCCACTACTCCCAGGGCCTCCATGGCCTGTAGGGAGTTGGCTTTGCTTTGCTTTGCAATCAATGTAAAATTTGCTAGAAATTGTTTATAAGAGGAAGAAGTGTTGTTGTAATTTTAGAATTCCACTGATTTCCAACAGGTGGGCTATTTGTCTTAAAAGTTGTTGCTTAATTTGAGGGGCTTAGGCTTCATGGTCATTTAGCCCCGTATACTTAGTCGAGTGTAGCTTTTGTCTGATAACCTGTGTGATTGTGGTGTCTGTAGTTTGTAATTAAGTCGAGGATTGGGATGGAGATGGCCTTGGCCTTAAGTTATGAACCATCTCGGCATTTGCCTTGAGTTGGAAATCACGGAAAATCACTTCCAGGATGCCTCAGATGGGAATCGAATGCATCTCTACTCAGTTTTGCCTCACGAGGCTGAGTATACCCCGTTCCAGGCCTGAGACCAGAATTCAATTTCTAGGCAGAGCCAGCTATCGAACCCAGGCCTCCTCGGTGACAGCCAAGAACTCTAGCCGCTACACCACGATGTGGAGTTGTATAAAAAGTAACTTAAAAGTGACAGAAGCAGCAATATAATTCCAAGTTCTTGCAGATCTTGTTTAAATATATTTTCCATTCACAGGATTACCTGGTATGAAAGGCTACGGGATAGTCATTCTAAAACGCTTCTCTTTGATCACAAAACTTTTGAAACATTCGAGACACAGCATAACTTTCCAGTGAATGTAGAAGACGATAAGCAATGGTGAATGACAAAATATTATGCTGTCTTCTCGTGGAAAAGGTTCTCAATTTTGTTTAACCCTCCAGTGGTCGCACTCGAAAATGTTGCGCCAGTAGTCGCGTGGATATCAATCGTAGAGCAATTTTTAATGGGTATTTCATGTAATGGTTCCACACCACTTGGGCGCCAATTGTAACTATACAAACCTCAGCCTTATGCACTGTTTCATTCATGAGCTATAATTTGTTTTGGCGGCTTCGGTGGTGTAGTTAGTAGACTGCTGAGCTTCTACACACAAGATCACGGGTTCAAACCTGGCCGAAGTCGTCGGATTTTTAAGAGCGTTAAAATACTTCAGTATGCCTTCCTTCAGATGGGAAGTAAGGCCGGTGGGCCCATGTCATAGATTTATGGCATGCAAAAGAACCTTCCACTAACTACAATTGTGTGAGGCTAAATTTATAGGTTAGATTTGATTAAGGCTTTATTAAGTTCCAACGATCCAACGCCAGGTGCCGGTTGCGATGGCATCTAGTAGCCAAGTTCGCAGCTATGAGTCGCATTTGGTAGCAAAAAGTAGGAACTACTTGAAATTAATCGCCTGGAGTCCTTACCTGAATTATAGATAACACTCACTATTACAGCCATAACAATTAACACCGGTTATCAGACAGATTCTACACACACCGAAAGTACACGGGGCTACATGACCGCGTTGTTGCAGCCACCTAAACCGAGGAATCAACCAACTAATTTGTTTCAAAATTTTGATTTTTTGGTTTTATAAGAAGGATGAAGAGTGATAATATACTAATCATAGACAAATACATGAAAAACCAAATATTTTGACACAGCATGAAAGACCTATTTATTTTGAAATTTTCGAAGATATTTAGTAATATTTCTCGTATTGAGTAAAAATATAAATATTTGTAAACAGAAGACTATTTTTCTACAATTAAATGTTGACGATAAACTTTCCCAAATCTATAAGATGATATACGATGGCCAAAAGTAACGAAAAGGGTAGTTACATCAGAAAATGTGCCGTGTATGACTCCTGAGCGTTGTGGATAGCTGCGACGGAGCAGAGCAGTCTGTCACAGACATGAGTGTAGTGAAGTTGGCAACACGTCACGAGTTAACAGGTTAACCATACGGGGCGATCGGAGGGCTACTTGAGTCAGATCACCGCCCAGTTGAATGTCAGGAACCCATTTCTAGTCGACTCGATGCCTCGCCACATTACTGCTGTTTTGTAGGCTCGCGGAAGAGCAACTAGTTATCAACATCATATTCAGTGACTTCCCATGACTTTTGACCACTAAGTGTACCTCGCGTGGAGTACAGTCGTAGTCCAAATTAACTGTTTGGTATGCCATTGACACGTTAGTGGTCATTGATGTAATATTTCACGGTGATTGTAGTGGGGAGAACTACTAGGAATGGCACCAAATATTATGTACAAAAATCTAGTTTTTTGTGATCGCAGATATAAAACAAATGTACCTGGATAACAATGGTAATCCACGCAACCAACGGAGGATTATATGAACAACTTAGTAGAAAATGAACACATCTACCTTTAATAAAGACGTTGAACGGTTGGCAGGCGATATTGTGTAAACCTAAGGAGAGTCACTTGAAAAATTTATAATATTTCTGGTGCTAAAGGAACACGACGAAGGTTTGGTATAGCAGAGACTGTGCCCAACTGATACTCTATCGTGGTAACTACAATAAAGGTTATTACAAGTTGATCCCAGCTAGGCTACGCAGTGGAGATCTTAGTCGGAGGAGCTGTTAGGAAGGTAGTGTTACAACTCATCCTGATAACAGTAATTATGTAAGTTTGTAAACACGTGTAGCTCAGTTGCCTGGAGCAAGTCTTCAAAATTGATACATCCTGGGCAACTTGCATGTAACGATATCGTTCCAGTATCTCAAGCCGGAGGCAGAGTTGGGAATCGAATCCAGACCTCTAGGGTGGTAGCAAACAATATTGACCTCTACACCACGAGCTGTATGAACAGAGGTTTTTAGAAAGTTAGTCAATGTTGTTTCAATGGGTGGAACAGCGAGGTCATCTGCCCCTCTTAACACATATAAAATTATACAAATTTAGATTGATTTCAATATTGGAGGTTGACGCCTAAATGCGAGGAGAGCCTAATGTTAATAAAACAAACAAGACTTATAATCTAAGAAGTGATTATCCGGGCTGTTAGGCCGTGGTCCAGTAGGGCCTAACAGCCCGGATAATCACTTCTTAGATTCTAACGCCGGCCGTGAAAGCCTAAGTTTGTATAAGACTTATAATCATAAACAAAAAATCAGAACTTCAAAAATGAACAAGTTCTTAGAGTAGATAATTTAGATTGATAACCCTAATCCACTCTCACTTATAAAGCGGGTGACGAGATCAGCAGTCACCACGTCATCGGCTAATAGATCGAGTGTATTCTGCAGACGAAGGTTTCTTCGTAGATCAGCAAGTTATACACACCCGGTTAAAATGTGTACCTCACCGCGGAGGCCCGGGTTCGATTCTTGTCTCCGCCAAGAAATTGTATTCTGGTCTGAGGGCTGGGACGGGGTACACTCAGCCTCGTGAGGCAAAACGGAGAAGAGGCGAGTTCGATTCCCACCCCAGCCATCCTGGAAGTGGTTATCTATGGTTTCCTCACTTCTACTCAGTTTAAAACCATGGGATGGTTCCTAACTTAAGGCCACGGCCGCATTCTGCCCAAATCCAACCACGATTACAAGTACACACATAATACAGACATGACAGTAACACTGGTTATCAGACAACTTATACACACATCCAAGTACACGGAGATACATGACCACGATGTCTCAAATTCTCTAGAGAATCAACAGCCACAACAACAACAACGAAATATGGACCACGGTCTTTTTTGTGTGTGTCTTAGTCTTCCTCTGAGGAAGTGGATTTACATTTCTGGTACAGTGCTATGCTGAAATAAAACGATCTAGCTGGAAACGAGTACCCAAATAACTAATTGATTTCGTGGAGACCGGCAGGAGAAAATACTCGTTGCGAGCCAAAAGCAGTTCTACTGTCCACCTGAATTTTTCACGGCTCCTCTCGTGTACAAGTCTAGAAGCAAACCAAATATGAAGCACGTATGTAGACGAGCTGTACTGCATGTGTCATGCATGACTCTCGTATGACTCGCTGACGTACTCGGACAATGAGGGAAACGGGCAGTGGGCGTCTAATTGCGTCGCTGAGTCCAGGTGACCGCGACCTGAAAGGTAAGAGGCGTAACTTAATTACAGCCTCTTGCTCAGCAGAAGTGTAAGTTTAAACAAAGAAACCTACAGCGGGAATGTGGCCAGGAAAACAAATCCTAACTCCAGTATTCTTACGTTCAACACAGTCTTAGCTTCCAGAAAATACAGAAGGTGGACTCTCACTTTCTCCCTCGACTTCCCTTTCTTCTCAGTCCCCCTCGTTGCGTAGTGGCTAGCATTCTTGACTGTCGCCGCGGAGGCCTGGGTTCAACTCCCGGCTCTGCCAAGAAATTTAATTCTGGTCTGAGGCCTGGAACGGGGTACACTCAGTCTCGTGGGCCAAAACTAAGAAGAGGCATATTCGATTCCCACCTCAGCCATCCTGGAAGTTGTTTTCCTTGGTTTCAACTTCTACTCCAGGTGAATGCCGGGATGGTTCCTAAATTAAGGCCACGGCCGCCTCCTTCCCAATACTCATCTCCATTACAAATACACACACTAATACAGCCGTCACACTAACACAAGTTACCAGACAATATGCCACACACCAAAGTACACGGGGCTATATGACCAGGATGTCGTAAAGCCCCTAAGTGAATCAACAACAACTTTTCATCTTCTTTTTAAAATTCCTTCAATTGGTTGCTACTGGTTGTAAACTTTGTGTTCAGTGTGTGTGCTGACTGTGAGTTAACGTGTAGACTTACTAAGATGGTTATTATAGTCTACTCACGTAATTGTTAGGATTGGTGCTTTAGAACTTGAATTTGGTAACAAATCAGAATATTTGAATCTCGAAACCCAAAGGAGAATCATGTAATGATGAAACAACAACTCAAAATTTGGTTCAAGTATATACCGCCATACGTACGTGTCTAGGGGAAAATTTTAGTGTAATCAATGATGTCACGGATGTTCGTTTGTTTGGTGTTTTGTCTTAGGATTGCCGCCATATATGTGCGTCGTTACATGCCGATGTAGTGACATGTGTTCAAGTGTGAGGTATGGTGGTGAGTTACGAATGTTCAAAAATTACTTTTAGTTGTTCAATTTAATTTAGAAGTTGCACTGTACTCTTCTAATTCCATTGGTCACTATTTAGTAAGATGACGGTCTGGATGAAACCACTGGCCGCCACTAGGTTAGACCACTATCTGGACATCGCTCCAGAAGTCCAGGTTTGATTCCTTCCTCTGCTATTCTTGAAATGGATTTCCGTGGTTTCTCACTTCTACTCTTTCTAACTTGAGGCATGACCGCCTCCTTCCCAACCCTCACCTGAATTACAAATACACTAACTACTACACACACCACAATAATACAGGTTAACAGACAAATTATATACACACATATTCTAGAGTACAGACTAAATGACCACGATGTCCAAGCCCCTAAGATGAAACAAAAACAACACTAAGAGCTAGATAACGTTTACTGCTGGTGTGAAAACCATAAATCAGCCCAAAATAGTATGCTAGTCTGTAGCCTATTATATCATGAATTAAGAGAAAATCTGGGGCTTATATCAAATTTGACAACGTATCTACATACCTAGAATTGGTTTCAAATAGGTGCTGAAGTTGAGTGATAGAATTTATGATCTTATACTAAAAGCAATTTGGACAATAGTTTTAACTTACAACAGCATTTCATTATTGAAGCAAGAAATGTGTTGGTTGTAAGACAGTATACTTTATTCTCTTGGAATTCCATTTTCCAATTCCTAATGTAACAACATTTGGATAGTCTACCCGTCCTGCTATTCCCTTGCGGACTGAGAGCGGGGCCTGGCCGCCTTCTGGTGATGAATAGCACCAGTCGGGTAAGTGATTAGCATCTCTTCTGTTAGACAACGTAATTGTTGAAGAAATCTTCGTGAATGTCTCAGAATCCCTAGCGGAATCAGCGAGAGAAATTTGTTACGAACACAAAGAAAGTTAGCGGCTGCGTTGAATTGGTTTCATTTGCAATTTTGCTTTGTATTTGTTGTCCATTTGTTCCAGTACAATCTTCACGTCGCGTCGTAATGAACTGCGATAAATTGCAGTGTGAAAGCAATCGAAGGGAAAACTGTATAACAGTGGAACGTCAACATTTTACGGGAAAATGAGTTGAAGGTGCTGTTTTAGGCGTAGAATACCATAGACTATAAACAACTGTAAAAGGGATGGTAGTTTTATCAGTGGCATACTGGCCCGGGGGTTAGGGTTTAATTCCCCCCAGAGACATTGTTTTTTTTTTGAATCCTTGTATTGTTATATCTCTCAGCTGTTTTAAACTACCGCGAGTGAGGCTTCTTTACTCCTCTATGAACATTAAATGTGATCACTAGAGACCGAATTATATGCATTTGCATATTTAGCTCCTTTTCGTCGGTTTTTTGCGTATTTTAACTAAAAACTGGTGATGATGCATATTTTAGGGCTATACTGTATTTACAATATTTTAGAAATCTAAAAGGGTGAGCTCAAGCTTAATCACGTTTTGATGCTTTATATTGACTGCGACATATAACTGCGTACAGTATTCAGAATGACATTGCTGTGAGTAGCAGTCATATTTCCTATATACCAGTGAGTATTAAAAATCTCGAAACTCAAGGTTTGGCGTTGAATGAATCTATTTAGATAATGAAAAAAAATCGTTTAGTGAACTTCTCCATGACGGAGGTATTCCCGTGAAAACTTAAAAAGAACCTTTCTGTCAAATTGATAGTTCTCTTAATGGGATGGGTGAACTTTTGCCGGAAACAATAAGTGCCAATATAGCATCCAAATTCAATTAATGTCCAGTTAAGTCAGTTGATGTAGAGCGGCGCTTTTCGGCTTATAACAATGTTTTGAGTGATCGACGATACAATCTTACTACTGAACATTTGGAACAGTAGCTGATCGTTTCTGTTTACCATAGTAGCTAAATGTAAAATAATTTGTAAACGATACTTTTCTCTTATTAAGTGAATAATACAAATTACCGATTGTATGTTGTTTTAAGGTAATATAACTTACCATTACTTTGTTTTCCATTGTTTGATGTTGCATAAGTTGACACTTTTCATGCTCTACACTCAACTCGCAGCGAGACTCCTCCTTCAGGGTGGGATCAGTTTTGCTGTTAAGGTGTGCGATCGGTAACTCTTTCACGTCACTTCGGGTTCCTTTAAACGTGTTTATCCGTCTCACTGTGTGTCCAGTTAGTAAATAATTCGGTACATATGGAGTTGATGCAATCTATTCCCAACAATGATGCAGATAAATCAATCAAGATAGGCAGATTTTGAGAATCAATAGCATCCTAATTGCAGTAAGAACATAGAGAGCAAAACATTATTTTTCGCGCACACAATATCAATATTATAAGCCATCACGTATGAACTGCATCATTTAAGTTTTAACATTCAGTTATTGTTTTCTATATTCGTTAATAAAAAATTGTTTTTTTAAAACTTTATTATTGTGCTGGAAAATATAATTATCTTAAAAAGTTTTCATGAGCCAGCCCCGTGGTGTAGGAAGAGCGCACCTGCCTCTCACCCAGAGGCCCCAGGTTTGATTCCCGGCTCCGTCAGGGATTTTAGAAACTGACGTGCACTGAGCCTCGTGAGTAGCTATCTGACAGTGAGGCAGCGCCTTGGTCACGAAAACCAAGATTAATGGCCGAGGGGACCCGATGCGCTGACGACGCGTCACCCCAATATCTGTAGGCTAAATGGCTGGGCAGCGGTCGCTTGGTAGACCTAGGCCCTTCATGAGCTGTAGTGCCCGGGGTTAATAGTTTTCATGCAAAGAGAATGTTTATTTTAATTATTGCTTTATATGAATAATAATCGAAATACCATTTTAATAACGTACACAACTATCGTAATATATGAATGAACCCCCGGTCTCCAGAAAGATATCCTGTGGACGCCACTGAGTATCATACCTACAATGTTGTGAAAAATTGTTGTACAACATAACGACGGAGTTTTCGTAATAAATATAGGGCTCAACAATGAGCTGGAGATGGTACAAAGGAAGGCCGCTAGGTTTGTGCTTAACGATTTTAATCCTAGAAGTTGTGTAACTCGGATGATAGAAAAACTAGGGTGGGAATCTCTGGAAGATAGAAGGACGAAATCCAGATTATACGCTATGTTTAACACTTACACTCATCGGCCAGCCTGGGGAGAACTAAGCAAACGTCTGGGAAATCCTACCTACATTATCTGAGCAGGGCAGATCATCCACATACAGTCAAGGTCCGACCACAGCGTACAAATTATGCGAAATATTATTTCATTAACCGTGGTATTGATAATTGGAACTCATTACCTGCCTCAGTCTTAGAGCCTTTCCCCAAACATATTGATGTGTTTAAGAGAAGATTGAAATTGTGTGTAAATACTATGATGTAATTACTGTAATTCCTAAATTGCGAATTGTGTACATTGTGTTTGATTTTATTGTTGGTGATTTTCTGTGTTTGTACAATTTTCCTCCGGGGAATAACCCATATTTGCAAATATTATATGTAATATTAATATAATAAAATAAGAAAAGGTACGCAGGGAAAGTTGGTTTGCATAGAACAACTAACCCCTAACTAGCAATAGCTCATTTCGGTGAAATCACTGCAATCTGATATTCCCCCGTTTTGCAGTTTATTCTTGAATTAGTGTGGACTTATTAGATACTAGCTGAGATAATCACGGTGTCTATATACCTGTGTATGTGTGACGTAGGGTTAAGCTCATTGTGGGTTGTACTGTATGTCGTTTCTGACTGTGTGTCCAGAAGCAAATTTTGGAACGACGGGTTTATTTGGTGAGCATATGATCACTAATGATCATACGTGTGCACTAGCGCAATTTGATTCCTAAGTGTGCAGTGTTGTGGAGGTGTCACACTCAATCACAAACGAAGCCTTCAGATCATATTTGTCACGGAATTTTTATTGGTGAGTGACACGAAACAACCATAGCTGATCATTAGGCTACGATTTGCAAATATTTGAAACATACATACATCAGACTCAAAGTCGCGAGTTGTGAATTACAGAGCAACTCTGTAGGCTTAGTCTATGCTTTACACTGGATGGTCGAGAGGTAATTTGTTGAGGCTGTAGAACCCAGTTAGAAACTTGAAATGTTATTTTTACTTCTTTCCACATTATTGTAGTAGGTAAACACATTCTAATTCATTAATGATGATGTTGATAATTGTTGTTTTAAGGGATAAAATATATAGGTCAACTGCCCCTAATGAATTGGACGATGGTGAAAATAAATATCGAATGAAAGATTATAACTACTGACTTACGCCGCTTGGGTGAGAATAGTAAAAACACACCATAGTACAATAGTGACCTATGGGTTGAATGAGGCATGAACAGGCCAGAACGTCCTCATCGACATTCCTGATGTGAATTGAAAGGTTTGGTATTATAAGACCACGAACTGCTTTCTATTAACACCATTAGGATAGCAAAGAGAGTCAGAGTTTTGTGTTTTCGGAAATGATATTTCTGATTAAGGAGGATAAGTATACCTTTTAATGTACAAAACTACGCACTTATAATTATCATTATGTGTCTCAGACTTTGACCTACATTGCTTCGTGTAAAAATGTTTGAGGTTCTGTGACACCAACTGTATGGAATTGTACTATGAAAACTATTTTCGGGACAGTTTACAAATTAAGTGAATTTGGTACATTCTCACGTGAATTTGTATCTCTCTTTCTTGCTGTGACCAAAATCCAAGGAAAGTGTTTCAAAATATAATGTTATTAGTAAACTAGATAAGGTTTTGGAGCGAGTTGTTGTAAGGGAAACGTTACTATGAACACATGCAAGATTTGTGTGACTTTGTTAAAAAGACGTTATTACACATGTGCACGATTCCCGCTTGCTTCAAACGTAGAACTGAATAATATAACAGGATCGTTCCGCACTTCATTACTTGAAATTAAGCCAGTACATTTGATAAACAGCATTTGGTCTTTGTGGTGGAAACATTGGTTCCTATGTCCTTGTGTCCACTTGTCACATGTTGAATGTTCGTAATTTCATTGAAGTATTATAGGAATCAGCTTAGACTGCACAATGTCTGTGAACATCTGTTAACCTCTTTTCTTCATTAAATATAATCGCCTGTAACCATTCAGCCCATGGTAGATCCTTTGCCGCCAAAACCAGATCAGTTGAGTATCAGACACATATTTTAAGGAATGCCTTTTTGTACACGCGAAATGCTATTATCTCCCAAGGTATTTTCATTTCCTCCTGAAGCACCATGTATCTAGGTATATGGAGCGTATAACACGAGCCATTGATTATCCGCAAGACATATTGGGTGTCTGATAGAGGTATGACTATGATACCTCACTGTTTGACAGTTTGGGGTCGAACGAGAATAGAATTTCTGACAGCCGCTCATAGCATTCATCTGCAGTAGACAGAAAATACACTGTAGGCATCGGTGAACCTAGTAGAATTCAGTTCTTTCATGCTCTTAACGAGAAGAGAAAGGTGGGAGTCCTTGTGCCACAATGTGTACAATAAACCCTAAATCACGAATTCATTTCTGAAAGCTCTGAAGTTCTCCGTTCCACGTCAGTATTTAAAGCAAAGGAAATCTGAAAAATAAATCAGCCACTGTAAGAGAGAGTCTGCATTTTACTGAAATGTACTATAAAAACGAAAAAGAGGAAATAAAGATGAGAGAAGAGAACTTCCTCCGTTACACTGAGAAACATCGAATCACGGATACATTTTTCACTGGGGCAATGAGATGCGGGTGGTATCTGCACACGTCTGCTTAGGCGCAAGGTGCGCTGTATACTGTCACACTTTCTGTATCACGCACATTCTGGCTTGATCTCCCAACCCAAAAACACATCCATGTTGTGGTGAATACATTGGTTCCTATGTCCTTGTGGTCACTTGTCACACGCTAAATGTTCGTAGTTTCATTGAAGTATTATAGGAATCAGTTTGGACTACACGAAGTCTGTGATTATCTGTTAACCTCCATTCTTCATTCAATAAAATCGCCTGTAATTTTTCCGCTATTGGTAGAATCTTGGATATGTTTTTCACTGCATCCATGGGATGCGGGAAGTACATACTTGCACAATAGTCCTCTATCAGCATACATTATGTCAGTTTGATTGGTGTTTATTGGGAGATATTGAGTACTGGTAAAATATTTTCCACGGCCATCATGTTGGGTTAGTTAAAATGTAAGCCATAGAGTTATAGTATTTATATGTAAATAAATATCATAGTGATAGTTCATTGTAGATCACCTCCACAAAGTACATCTGACAATTTGTTTATCTGGGAAATAAAACTCCTGACCCAAATTGTAAGTTCTTAAGGGGGTATAGGTAGACTGACAGGTGTGTTGCTTGTTGCCTAACGCAAAATAATCCTGGCTATCAAGTAAGTTAATAAGGAAGCTGATTGAAATTTACTTTTGTCTGACTTTCATGAATATCGTCTTTTATAACGTTGTAAGGAAGTCCCATTTGAATGCAAACAGAATCGTCAGAACGCCAGGAACAAACACAATAACACGAGCACACAAATCACAGCACGTATTTCATAACTTACATATCAATGGGACGACTAACAGAATGGGGTCCTTACTCAGTGAAAACAAAATCATTTGAGCAACAAATGCATTTGCATCCTCTCGGACCAAATTAATGTCGACCAAACCATCCCAGTCATTGTAATGTATGTTAAAACTAACATATTCAGAGTTTTACGAGTATGTGCATCCGTTAAATTTGTGAGTCCCTTATGTGGAAACATTCCTGCAAATTCAGTTCTTCAGTATCTTGTATCATTTCTGAAATATTCCAAATCACATCGCCCTGTGTAAGAAACTCCTACACTAAATAAGTACCAGACATACTAGCCAGATATAATAATAATAATTATTATTATTATTATTACTGACAGCGGTGGCTACGCTCACTAAAGCGCAGCGCTAGGTCATGGGGCCAAGCTCTCTGCTGTTTCGATAGACGCGTGGGTTTGAGCCCCACCATCGAGTGTCCTTGAAATGGTTTTCCGTGGTTTCCCCATCTTCAACACCATGCAAATGCTAAGTCGGTACCTTCTGACAGGTCACGGCCACTTCCTTCCACATCCTTGCCCAGTTTCATTCATCTTCATCCATTCCATCTCTCATCCCGGCACGCAGGTCGCCCACTGGCGTCGACTCGAAAGACCTGCACTCGGCCTCTCAGGAGGCCACACGAAAAAGCAAAATATTGAATGGAATGTCTTTAAAACCAATCAATCCGTTCTTGAGCCAACAAGTACGCCTTACATGAAAGAAAGAATCCACTCTGTACCATGTATACAATGCTTGTTGTATATTTGCAAGCACTTTCATTCGATTCCACAAAATAAATTAAATACGAGTAACTGTTTGTTTTTCATTAAAGGTAATAAGACTGTCATTGAAGATATAATTAATTGAATGGATTATTGTCAGCCCAATTCATTTGTTTGTGATTTAAATCAAATTTTCGCTTCTCACCTGAGGATACATCCAGCGAATATACAAATATAAACTGGACACGTAGGTAAATTAATATCGATGCCTCCGATGCAGAGCTGGCAAATTATCATGATCATGATCATCATTATCATCCATGTACATATTCATTAAACCCCAAAAGGTGGCGTTTCATTTTCGGTCTTTCAACAACGTGGTTATTAGCCCCGTATACTTAGGTGTTTATTGAATCTGTTTGATAAATTGTGGCAATATGATGCCTGCCCTAGCGAGTGCTTCATGTTAAATACCATCCCGAAATTTGTCTGGATTAGATGTGGGAAACCATGAAAAATCACCTCCATGTGGGATTTGAACCCACATATTCTGAGCTCAGTTGTCCTCGTGAGGATCAATATATCCCAGTCCAGCACTCTCACCAGAATTAGATTTGTCTGCAGAACTGTGAATCAAACCCAATACCTATGAGACATCAATTCAATACTTACGCTTTGCCACGATGGTGACATGCGAAGATTTTTGAATGATATACCGCACATCTGGAGGATAGAAGAAAATCCCTACTGCAGTTGGGGACACATACTGTACCTTGGTTGGATTTTACAATACGTATTACTTTGTCAGCAGCTACATAACCCAATAGGCTGTATACGATTCCTGCTGATAGAGAATCTACAAAGAGCTAAGTTCTCTGTACTCTCCGAAAGTTTCGGTGTATTTCAATCAATACATTACAATCATATTTCTACAGTGTACCGACAGGGTTAGCTACGATCGCAAAAGCGCAGTGCTAGGCCATGGAGCCAAGCTTTCTGCGGATTCGGTATACGGTTCGAGCCCCACCGTCGGCCGTCTTTTAAATGGTCTTCCGTGGTTTCCCCATTTTCAACTCCACACAAATGCTGGGACGGTACCTTATAATAGGCCACGGCTGCTTCCTTCCAGCTCCTTGCCCAGTTTCATTCATCTTCATTCATTTAATCTCTTATTAACTCTTCTCATGAGGTTTGCGACAGGAAGGATATCCGGCCGTAAAAACATCCGCCACATTAGACTTTCATCGCATCTCATCTCCGACCCCGTTGTAAACGGCAATGTTAAGGGGTAGACATACTAGCCTATATTTCTACAGTTAGGGCCTTCCCTATAGAACGAAGCCTCGCCGGGCCGTGTGATGGGCGGAGAGTGTTGAGTCACCGCCAGTTGACCGAATGCTGTAATTGCATTTACTAGACTATTATTATGGTGTTTCAAGCCATTGTGATTAGTCACCGCCAGTTGACCGAATGCTGTCATTGCATTTACTAGACTATTATTATGGTGTGTCAAGCCATTGTGATTAGTCACCGCCAGTTGACCGAATGCTGTCATTGCATTTACTAGACTATTATTATGGTGTGTCAAGCCATTGTGATTAGTCACCGCCAGTTGACCGAATGCTGTCATTGCATTTACTAGACTATTATTATGGTGTGTCAAGCCATTGTGATTAGTCACCGCCAGTTGACCGAATGCTGTCATTGCATTTACTAGACTATTATTATGGTGTGTCAAGCCATTGTGATTAGTCACCGCCAGTTGACCGAATGCTGTCATTGCATTTACTAGACTATTATTATGGTGTGTCAAGCCATTGTGATTAGTCACCGCCAGTTGACCGAATGCTGTCATTGCATTTACTAGACTATTATTATGGTGTGTCAAGCCATTGTGATTAGTCACCGCCAGTTAACCGAATGCTGTCAATGCATTTACTAGACTATTATTATGGTGTGTCAAGCCATTGTGATTAGTCACCGCCAGTTGACCGAATGCTGTCATTGCATTTACTAGACTATTATTATGGTGTGTCAAGCCATTGTGATTAGTCACCGCCAGTTGACCGAATGCTGTCATTGCATTTACTAGACTATTATTATGGTGTGTCAAGCCATTGTGATTAGTCACCGCCAGTTGACCGAATGCTGTCATTGCATTTACTAGACTATTATTATGGTGTGTCAAGCCATTGTGATTAGTCACCGCCAGTTGACCGAATGCTGTCATTGCATTTACTAGACTATTATTATGGTGTGTCAAGCCATTGTGATTAGTCACCGCCAGTTGACCGAATGCTGTCAATGCATTTACTAGACTATTATTATGGTGTGTCAAGCCATTGTGATTAGTCACCGCCAGTTGACCGAATGCTGTCATTGCATTTACTAGACTATTATTATGGTGTGTCAAGCCATTGTGATTAGTCACCGCCAGTTGACCGAATGCTGTCATTGCATTTACTAGACTATTATTATGGTGTGTCAAGCCATTGTGATTAGTCACCGCCAGTTGACCGAATGCTGTCATTGCATTTACTAGACTATTATTATGGTGTGTCAAGCCATTGTGATTAGTCACCGCCAGTTGACCGAATGCTGTCATTGCATTTACTAGACTATTATTATGGTGTGTCAAGCCATTGTGATTAGTCACCGCCAGTTGACCGAATGCTGTCATTGCATTTACTAGACTATTATTATGGTGTGTCAAGCCATTGTGATTAGTCACCGCCAGTTGACCGAATGCTGTCATTGCATTTACTAGACTATTATTATGGTGTGTCAAGCCATTGTGATTAGTCACCGCCAGTTGACCGAATGCTGTCAATGCATTTACTAGACTATTATTATGGTGTGTCAAGCCATTGTGATTAGTCACCGCCAGTTGACCGAATGCTGTCATTGCATTTACTAGACTATTATTATGGTGTGTCAAGCCATTGTGATTAGTCACCGCCAGTTGACCGAATGCTGTCATTGCATTTACTAGACTATTATTATGGTGTGTCAAGCCATTGTGATTAGTCACCGCCAGTTGACCGAATGCTGTCATTGCATTTACTAGACTATTATTATGGTGTGTCAAGCCATTGTGATTAGTCACCGCCAGTTGACCGAATGCTGTCATTGCATTTACTAGACTATTATTATGGTGTGTCAAGCCATTGTGATTAGTCACCGCCAGTTGACCGAATGCTGTCAATGCATTTACTAGACTATTATTATGGTGTGTCAAGCCATTGTGATTAGTCACCGCCAGTTGACCGAATGCTGTCATTGCATTTACTAGACTATTATTATGGTGTGTCAAGCCATTGTGATTAGTCACCGCCAGTTGACCGAATGCTGTCATTGCATTTACTAGACTATTATTATGGTGTGTCAAGCCATTGTGATTAGTCACCGCCAGTTGACCGAATGCTGTCATTGCATTTACTAGACTATTATTATGGTGTTTCAAGCCATTGTGATTAGTCACCGCCAGTTGACCGAATGCTGTCATTGCATTTACTAGACTATTATTATGGTGTGTCAAGCCATTTTGCAGTGTTGCCTTAGTAAACAAAAGTTTGATGCTTTTCAGTCGGTCAACACGGTTGTACCCAAATGAGGTGGGTTATTCCCTAATCCTGAAAAAAATACATGAGATTAATTAATACACTTGGATGACCAGTTTCGATCGTCAGGCGATCATCATCAGATCCATTACACTTAGGCTATAAAATCTATGTCGGAAAATGAAGGAAGGAAGCGTATAGTTTAACGTGACCGTTAATCATGATGTCGGAAAATGTGGGTAAAAATATTTACAATATATACACGTATTTAGTTGGAGTATTAGTTGAGATAATGCAACTCGTCAATATTTGTTAGTTGTGGTGTATGTGATATTTTGTTGAGATACTGGAAGTGGTGATTGACGTCCGGAATTTGCTTATTTGGAGTGAATATGTGGTTGTTGTAAATGGTCAATTCAGGTTGTATTGATCAGGCTACTTATCTGGTTGAGTCTTGCGCGGTCCTGTTGAGAGCAGTTAACCTGGTCACTGTATGCACTCGACTGAGGGGAAATTCCTGTGTGTGAGGGTCCCTTATCTCGTTGGGCTATTCTCCCTCTCGCATTCCTAAGTGCTATGTGTTCCGCGTACAAATGTACCTGTAAGTTGCCAAGTCTAGTCTCTCTAATATGGTGTATGTTACTGTAGGTATGTTACCCTGACACAGCTCACATTCGTTTTTATCTTACTTCATATTAATTATTCTCATGCTTGAGTAGTTCCTTTCGAAACTGCAGTAAAAATTACATTAAAGATCGTGTTTGCTTGTGTTATTTCCTGAGCGTTGAGGGGCATTGTGTATATTGTGATTATGTTGTATCCTGTGTTTATTTAAGCATCTATTAGTATATAGGGTGAACGTAAAATGCCGCACTTGGAGGTCGGCATGCGATTCCTCATCCTATTGCAAGACAAACGTTTCTATAGCAAAATCGGATCGGGTGGTGTTTAAAACCACAAGTATGAAAGCGAGGAGCTGGCAACACTGTCACATACTGAAGCGCATCGGAATGTACAGAGAAATGTGTATCAGCCCGCAATACCGTACTATTCGTCACAGCTCACTGAGTAGACTGTTGAGTTATCAAACCCACATGCACCATCGAGCTACGGTTCGAATCTACGTCAGTTTTTGTTGTTGTTGCGTGTTACGTCAGTTCCCGTCGTTTAACTGCGTTTGTAAGCATGACATCACATCATTTTGTCACATGACATTGTGAGTCACCTCCGTTGCGTAGTGGTCAGCGTGATTAGCTCCCACCACGGAGGTCCGCGGTTCGATTCTTGACTCTGCCACGAAATTTGAAAAGTGGTCTGAGGACTGGTACGGGGTCTACTCAGCCTCGGGTGGTCCAAATGAGTAGAGGGGGCTTGATTCCCACCTCAGCCATCCTCGAAGTGGTTTTCCGTGGTTTCCCACTTCGTATTCGGGCAAATGCCGGGATGGTACCTACCATAAGGCCACGGCCGCCTCCTTCCCCTTTCCTTGCCTAACCCTCCCGCTGTCCCCATCCCTTCATCAGGCCCCCGTTCGCTTTGCAGGTGAGGCCGCCTGGGCAAAGTGCTAGTCACACTCCCCAGTTGTATCCCCGACCCATAGTCCCAAGCTCCAGGACACTGCCCTCAGTGGCGGTAATGGTGGGATTCTCGCTTAGTTCGTAAAACGTTAACGGAAAAAAGAACGAACAGTGTGGTCCATTAAACGGCATGCATGAGTCGACTAACCACGCATTGCACAACCATAACTGGTGCTGTCAAGTTCATGTAGGGTGGCTTCATGATGGAGTTCACAAATGGTGAATACGTCGATATGCTTTTAGTGTTGGGTGCTGCTCGTGAGTATGCAGCACGGTACCCTCAAAGGCGCCATCCCGATAAGAATGTTTTCGTCGCCTTGAGCAACGCCTGTGGGAAACTGGTAATCTTCGCCCACAAGTAGTGGACAGAGGTCGTCCAAGGACTAGACGTAGCCTACTCCACAAACGGAGGACGCAATTCTTGAAACCGTTCACCAATCACCTCGGCGAAGTACCCGTGATATTGCAAGGCAGTTCCAGGTATCTCCAACAATGGTTGTTGACGTGTTGCACGACGAAGAACTGAATCCATATCTTTACACGTTAACTCAACACCAGCGGCCAGAAGACCACATTCAACGAGTACAAGTCTGTGAATTGCATTTGCAATAAGTTAAAGATGATGAATATTTTATCAAGAATGTGCTATGGAGTGACGAATGTAGCTTCACTCGGGAAGGTATTTTCAACCATCACAACAGTCATTATTGGTCTGACCACAACCCACATGTCACCCGTGAACGTGGCTTTCAGGCACGCTTTGGCATAAGCCTGTGGGTTGAAATCGTGGGAGGAGTGCTTTTAGGCCCTTACCTATTGCCAGACAAGTTTATTACCGCCTCTATCGTACGTTCCACTTGGTATTCGGCGACAGCTATGGTTTCAGCATGATGTTGCACCGCCACACTTTGGAATGACTGTGTGTAACTGTTTAAATGAAGCGTGTTCAGGAAAATGGATTGGTCGTGGAGGTCCAATGTTCTGGCCGCCACGTTCCATGGACCTTAATCCACTAGATTTTTATTTGTGGGGACACTTAATGGAACAAGTTTATAGTAATCCGCCCATGGATGTACATGACCTAATAGCTCGCGTGCATGCTGCATCGGTAATGGTGGATGCAGGTGTGTTGCATAGGGCCCGGCAAAGTATGCTCCAACGAGTGGCGAAGTGTTTGCAAATGCAAGGAGGTCGCTTTGAACATCTGCTGTGAAGTGAAGGCGTTGCTCGTAAGTGTACGTACCGGCTCTGTGAAGATAAGACTGGACGTCAAACGTACACTATGGAATTATGGTGCGTAGCATAATGGGCAATCTAGTGTAGGCTACCTACAGTATTGTGCTTCCTTGTACCGCATTGGATAGAGACGATGTTACTGTATCCACTATTATGTTCTATTGGCTTTATTTGTGCCATGGACGAAACAAGGGGTCGTTTAACTCTGTAAGAAGTTCATGTTACGCTTGAATGATTAAATACAGGTAATTGTAACGGTAAGACATAGTGTATTGCATAGTGGAGGTGTACATTGGATGCAATTTGATACATTACCTGAAAAAAAAGGCACGAACGCGACTCGAACATCGGTGCGTCCGCACAACCGGAATTTATGGCATTACCTCGTCTCACTGAGCTAATGAGACAGCTCCGGCAGAGTGCCGAGTTCCTGCGATCAGTTTTTGGTGCCAGAGCCTCGTTTCTTAACACGCATTTCTGTTAAATCTATTGGCAGGACTAGGTTTTGCAAGATAAACTTTTGTCATGAATTTCGATGATGAACCGCATGCCGACCTCCAAGTGCGGCATTTTACGTTCACCCTGTATATTTCCTTCTGAGGGTGATATTGATTCATTTAGGAGCTTGGGGACATCGTGGGCATGTACCTCCGTGTACTTGGGTGTGTGTAGCGGAGGAGGGATTTGTCTGATAACCTGTGTTATTCGGAAAGGAGGCATCCATAGCAATACATAAGGTTCCATCCCGGCATATCGCTGGAGAAGAAGCGGGAAACCACGGTAAACCACATCTAGGATGGCTGAGATGGGAATCGAGCCCTCCTTTTTTCAGTTTTGTCTCACGAGGTTGAGTGCATCCCGTTCCAACCCTCAGTCCAGAGATACGTTTCTTGGCAGGCATTCACGTTAACAATGCTTCCTTGTTACATGAAGAGGGCACTGCATGTCAACTGTGAGATCACCCCGTGGAGTAACCGTGATCGTTAAATTCTGCCCCATGGCCAGGAGGGCAGCTACAGCAGGTGCCGAGATCGGAGGTTTGAATATCGGCGCTGACAGCAGCTAAACCTTGTGTGGATTTTCCCCAGGATTTCTTCCATATCCCGGGATAATACCTTACTTCAAATTCCTGGACACATACCACAACCCTGTCCCTACCAGAGTTATTACCCTTTCACGAATTGATTGCCGGCGGTCGAGATGGGAACTATTCCTTGTTTACTTGTGTAACACGTCAGCCTTCTTTGTTGGCAGGTACAGTTGCGCGAGTAGGATATGACTCAGCTCAGTTATCGTTTGACTGTCCATGGTGACATGAGCTCATGTGACGCGCAATACTGCTTGTCTTATGTGCAGAATGAGCTCTTGTCATCGCTGTGTTCCCCGCTTCGTCCCGCGCGGCGGCTGCTACAATAAACAACAAACACTGGCGCAGCCAGGCTCAGCGGCAATCAAATGTTAAACGGGTAATACACACACTACTACATTCATAACAGAAACACAGGTGGTCAGATAACCTCAACCCACACACAACTACACGAGGCTGATGACTAAGATGTCCCAAGCCCCTTAATTTAATTAACAACGAAAGCTGTGTGATCGTGGGCATGTCAACAATATCCACGCCCTTGTTGATTCCTTAGGGGCTTTGCGACATCGTGGTCATGTAGCCCCATGTATTTGGGTGTCTGTAGAATTTTTCTGATAACCTGAGTCACTGTGATGTCTGTACTAGTATGTGTATTTGTAATTGGGGTAGGATTTTTTGGTTAGGAAGCGACTGTGGCCTTAAGTTAGGTAACATCCCGGCAATTTTTTGGTGCAGAAGTGGGAAACCACTTCCTGGATGGCTGATGTAGGAATCGAACCCATCTCTTCTCAGTTTATCCCCACGAGGGTTAGTGTACCCCGTTCCAGACTTCAGATCAGAGTTTTTTTTGCCAGATCCAGGAATCGAACCCCTGCCTCCGCCTTGACAGCTAAGACTGTTAGCCAGTACGTACTGTGGTGGACTTAACAATACTCAGAAAGACGCCTTTGGGGCGTTCTTCATCTAAGACTTGGATATTAGTATAAGTAGCTAACCGCGCCTTCCCAGAGTACAGAAGATTCAGGTTCAAACCCAGATTATAGTCTCTTTTTCATGTCATGTTCAACAGTTATGACAGCTCCAAAGTGAACTAATCTCTGAGGTAATTTCTAAGAACAGGTCACTGTCTGTCCACAAAAGACCAACAACAATTTACTCTAATGTATAGTATGTAAAACAATTGTCTTAAACAGCAATAGAAATGAAATAGTACAGTACACATCGTTGCGTAGTAGCTAACACTGTTGGCTGTCACTTCGGAGACTAGTGTTCGATTGGCGGCTCTGCGAAGAAATTTAATTCTGGTCTGAGGGCTGGAACGAGGTATACTCAGCCTCGCGATGCAAAAGTGAGAAGAAGTGGGTTCGATTCTCTCCTCGACCAAATTGGAGGTGGGTTTCCGTGGGTTTCCACTTCAACTCCAGCCGAATTCCGGGATGGTTCCTAAGTTAAGGCCATGGTTGCCTCCTTCCCAATCCTGATCTGAATTACAAATACACACACTAATACAGCCATCACAATATCATAGGTTATCAGACAAATTCCACACGCGTCCAAGTACTTGGAGCTACATGACCACGACGTCGCAAATCCCATAAATGAATCAACAACAACAACAGAAATGATATAGATTTGCATGAGTCTATTTTTACATTATTATGATTATGACTGTGTTCTATGAAGGAATAGGACTAATGCTACTTCATATTAAAGTAAATACACTTTAATACTAATTTGTAGTTAATTTAATTGAGAAGCTTGGGGCATCTTAGTCATCAGCTCCGTGTAGTTGGGTGTATTTTTGAATTTGTCTGATAACCTGTATTTACATGGTAGTAGTGTGTGTAGCTGTATTAGGGACAGGGTTGGGGTAGGGTTCCCGTGACTTGAAATAAGGTTCTATCCCGGCATTTGCCTGGAGGAAATGTGGAAAAACCCGGAGAAAAACCACACTCAGAGTAGCTGCTGTCAGTCCCATGATTCAAACCTATGACCTCCAGATTTGCTGCAGCTGCCCGCGCGGTGGTAGTCCACGACTTAACGAGCACGACTGCACCACGGGTATATTTTAAATTAATTGTTATCCTAATAAATAAATTATGTCACGTTTGAAGACAAAATATGGAAGAAAAATTATTTTCAAACCTTAACAATGATGGAAGACTAAATATGACGCATTTAACAATGAGGATCCTTATGAAAAGTGCAAGATAATTGATAAATGCTGTACAAGCTATGTGGTGCCGTTCTAACTATGGCTTTAATATTCAGATTCATCGTGAGGAGGACAATGACCGAATTGTAAATCCATAGGAAGAAATGTTTCAAATTGAAAGCATTGACCTCTATGAAGCACAGCACAGAAGGAAAAGACTTTGGCTGACATTGCACTCTACGGAATTACAATAACGCAACTATCCACTCTTGGTTACTCAGAACTAATTACTTTATTCATTTTAGAATATTCCGGCGTAAATAACGCACGGAAAAAGACAATACAACATGCGGAGAACTTTTGATCTTTTTTGTTAATCAACTTCAGTGCTAAGTGGTTTAAACTCTAAGCATTAGTCTGTGGGCACCAGGGTTCAGTCCTGGCCGCCCCGAGGTGTTTCTCTTTCATTTTATCCTCACGACAACGCGCATTACGCCTATGGGTGTCAAATTAAAAGACCTGCACTGGGTCTCTCAAGTGACTACACGCCGTTCAATTTATTCAGGAGTTTGTATCATCATCCACATGATAACCTGTGTTTCCGTGGTGTCTGCATTAAAGGAATGAAAGGTTGTAGTTTTACGTGACCGTTATTCACGCCATCATAAGCCTCGTGATCACGTTTTTAAGTGGAGTCTGAGCCACAGAATGTGACACCTAACCTCAAATACCCCATATTCATTAACCGTGAATCAAACCCAATCCTCCGTGGTGGGAGGAAAGCAACTTGACTGCTATGTCATCACACTCACAGTGTCTGTATTAGTACGTGTACCTGTAATGATTAGGGTTGGGGATATTGTAGGTGCCCCGGGACTAGTGATACATGTTCTATCGTGGAATTTTCCTGGAGGAAGTGTAGAAACATCCAGGGTAAACTCACACTCAGAATAGCACCGTGATTTTTGTTCTTTACAAAGACAGCTACAAAGACAGAATACAATTTCCTCCTCAATGTACTGTTCAAAGTTCACTGCAGTCTTTGAAACAAAAAAGAAGAAAACAAACAAAAAACACAGAAAAAAGAAGAAAACGCCAAGAATCATAATAACACAAAGATGACCACACGTATTTTTAGAATTTATATGATGATAATGACCTCCAGAGAGGCCGAGTGCAGGTATTTCTAGTTGACGCCCGTGGGCAACCTGCGCGTCGTAATGAGGATGAAGTGATAATGAAGAGGGCACATAAACCCCGTTCCCAAACCACGGGAATTAACCCCAGGGGATTAAAATCCCTGATGGCTCGGCCGGGAATCGAACCCGGGGCACTTTGGGACAAAGCCTAGCGCGCTAACAATTTAGCCACGGAGCCTGACAGAATTTATATAAAAAGTTGCCAAAATCACTGTTGATACACTTCCACTGGACGAGTTTCCATCTTTCATTCCGGAGGTGATCCAGAAAACCAAGCAGGGTGGTCACCAGGAGTGTTCGGTAACCAGTAATGTTGTAGTGGATGGCTCCAGCTGTCGGCCATAAGATGGCATTCTTTTTCGGCTCACTAAGTCTATCCCGTATTGAGCCCGAATAGCTCATGCTGGTGATAGCTTGTACGAGAACCATGGAATTTATTATGTTCGAGAGTTATGAACGCATCCCAGATGCCTGCCACCACATCAGATGTTCTTTTGACTTTGTTAAGAAGCTATGGATAATTACTCATCATGATTAAAGAAGTTTTCTTTAATGTGCAATCTTGAATTTATAATCAGAAGTCATACAGTATAATTAGCCACATTTTCATGGGCTTATATTTTATTTATGGTTTACAACCAAAGGTATATCACCGCAGACATGCGAGAGGAAAGAACTTAGTTGCTAAATGACTCGGAAGTGAGAGAACTGAGCACACCTACTTCCGTGAAGGAATGACTCTAATTTGTACTCGCATGGCGAGCACACGTCATTTTTGAAGGTCCATGTTGACCTGGTATTAGCAAAGTCGTTATCAGGAATCTGATTGTTTAACACGACCACAGCATATATTTCAGCACGAAGTGTGCTTGTGACGTGAAATAGTCCGCCGAATATCTTTAAATTGTGATATCTTATAAAGTGTGAAGTGAACGACCACATGGTTTCAGCATGCTCAATGGCTGACCAGTGTGACGATAAGTGATTTGTGTACCAGTGATACACGAGTGAAAATCTAGTCGAAATATTCATCAGTTCATGTGCAATATTACTGAGCCGTGTAAAGGCCGAAATTAAAACGACTACGATTAAGCTGATGCAATCAGATAAAATATCTACCACGTGCGAAGTGTTAACTTCAGTGAAGGGACACGTGCTTTATGTCCAAATCTAGCTTCTGTGATTAAGCAGACAAGGCCATTCTTTGAATATAGTCTGCTATCTGTAAAGTGTAAAAGAAGTGAATTTAATACGCTAGAAGCAGTGTCTACAATTATACGATTAAACCAAGATGCCTTCATTCAACCACGTGCTGAGGCATAATTGTACTGTTCTAATGAAGAAGATGATAATGGCTTAAATACCTAAATACCACACTACGACCGTGGCAAAAGACCTGTGGATAACCATGCTTATAGCCAAGCAGCGAAGATATCTATGGATTACCAGGATAAAAGGAAAAAAAACCTCAATCCTTGTGTCTGGATGAAGTAAACTGCAAATAGCTGTGAGTTATTTCACGCTTCAAAATGCTTCTTTGCATTTCGTTCCTGGACAGAGAGTTAAACTCCGAGTTGTGTGTTTTTCACACGGTGCAATATTGTTTTTCAAAGGTAATTCCGCATAACGGAAGATGAATTTCGTCATTTGTGACAGGGGCGTTATTTTAATTCAGCTCCAGCTGATTATTTTTCATGTTTTCTTAAGTCCCCCTTTGATAATTATTTTGTACGCCACTGAACGTTTATTATTTAACATTTGAGGACGTATCGTTTATGCATGGAAGGTCTACAGCCTACATTGTTATTGTAAATTACATTTTTCCAAGAGTGTGCAGTTTGCCACCAGAATTAAGATGAATTCACATCGTTGTAAATGAGTCAAGCAATGTATTTAACTTACTCATAATTCCTATTACACGATAATCGTATCATTTCAATTATTTCCACCAGAGGTTGAGCCTCCGTGGCTTAGGCGGCAGCACGCCGGCCTCTCACCGCTGGGTCCGTGGTTCAAATCCCGGTCACTCCATGTGAGATCTGTGCTGCACAAAACGGAGGCAGACAGGTTTTTCTCCGGGTACTCCGGTTTTCCCTGTCAAAATTTCATTCCAGCAACACTCTCCACTATCATTTCATTTCATCTGTCATTCATTTAATCATTGCCCCAGAGGAGTGCGTCAGGCCGGCACAGTCCATATCCTCGCCGCTAGATGGGGGCTTCATTCATTCCATTCCTGACCCGGTCGGAGACTGGAAGCAAGCTGTGGATTTTCATTTTTCATTTCATTTAAACGTGCCTAGTACGCAGTGCATATTTACTGTGAGCTGCAGTGGTGATACACACTTTCAAAGACTTTCAACAGGAGAGAGATATCTTTCCGTTACGTTTCTTTAGTTTTCAGAAGCCAAACATATCATTCTTATTGAAATTTATTCGTCTTTAACGACATTCTACCCTTTACTACATGTGTATTTTAATACAGAGTGAATGCTAGGATCACTCATGAAACCTTTATTGTAAATCTAATGTGTTTGAATCAGTGAAATACATTTCCTTGAGAACTCACTGACACGCTGTAACGTGTATTACAGAGCGCTCGGAAGCATGATGACAAATGCTAGCCCAGTTAGCGCCTGTGACATTGCCCAAGGTTACTTACGATCTCAATTGTGAGACAATTGACTAACGACTTTATTTTATTTTCTCTAGACCTTGCTAGGAATGTTCATTACGAGCCATGTTTGTTTATGCTCATGCTATTAACCTTGATCAAGTATCGATTTTTGTAAAGATTGTTCTAGTACAGGGGTACTAACAAGTAATGCTTAATATTTAAAATATACTCGCAGGTATTTGTGAGCGAGCCCAATGTATTATTGTCATGATTCATTTTGTTTTGAGTAACCATTTGATAGGTTTGACAGTCAAGGCCATTGTTTATTCTCACTTGAAAGTGAATGATTCTTTTCCGTGTTTTGATACATGAAGTCGGGTTGGTTACCATGTTTATAATAGTGTAGGCCCGCAAATCTATGTTACAGAACAAGTTTGTCCGAGGATTAATGGTAACGGTCTCTTCTGAGCACCGATTTTGTTATTGTTAACGTGCAAGCCACGTGTTCTTTGGTGAGGTGTACCACGAGATGGTAGCACACTCATGCGAAGACTTGCATTTGGTCAACTATCTTAATAATAAATGGACTCATAAATCTACGACATTAAACTTAGGACTAAATCATGAACATCAATTTTTTTCCTAAACCTACGATGCTAATACTACAGTTAATCTTTAATCGTTGTTAAATCTTGATCTTGTTTCTTTTAGTCGAGCGGACCAATGCATTGAGCTTAGTTTGTTCTTACTAGTAAGCATAGCAGCTGACACTGATAGACTTTTGACAGAGATCGCACGCGAACCAAAAGTTCAGAACTGGTGGGCCGCGACTCGATCAGGAGAATGCTGTTTTTGAGCAGTTTGGATTCTCATGTTTAAATACACTGATAGATGACGGTGGATAACAAACAGTTGTTCATCTGACTGTAGGCAGGAATAACAAGATGATTATTTGTGTGTTCAATTTATTTATTCATTGACATGTTATCCCACTGTTTACCCTACTGTTTCTTGTAATGTAATATCTTTGTTGTTGTATATAATTGTAACATTGTACTGTAATGATGACTGACAATCATTAGATTTTGTTTAGTTTGTTTATCACGGACGTCTAACGCCGTTGATCAGTTTAAAGCACGTTTAGTTCGAAATCATTAAATCGTAAATGTATATATGGGATGGTACCAGTCATTTAACTTTTCTGTCATGTTTGACATGTTTTGCTGACATGATGTCTTTTTCTGAGAAGCATCATCTATTCTTGTATAACCATTTCATTGCGGTACCATTTCCCCAGCTTTGAATTTTAGTTTGTTGTATTTAGGACCTGTCGAGGGGGTTTTACGTTAAATTAGGAGTTGTTTTTTTCTTTTTGTTTATTAGCTACGGAATAGCCGTTTTTCCAAACCCTCCGACCGTAGGACAGGGGTTTGGCATTCAAAATAAACAAACCATGAGTATGTCTTAAGTCTGGATGTAATTATTTAGTAGTTTGACCTTTTGGGGGTGCATTTCTTTGGGTATCTATGACAATCACTGTGATGGGAACCTGATCCTTAGGGAAGCAGAGTCTTGTGCCGGCTAGTCCCACAAGGAGTGCATTCCGATCCTCTCCGGCAATGCGTCTCGAGGTAGGGGTCATCTGGGAGGCCACGTTACGGTTGGTGGTAACCAGATAACCTCGTCTAACGGGCACAGTATCATGATCAAGATCTCGTCTCCCTGTTGCGTGTAGATATTAGCCCGTTTATGCTGTGAATAGCATTCATCGTCCTTCACCACACGTCGTTCGCACTCCGTGATGCGGTGGATGAGGGTGTCAGTCCTGTTACACACAGGACTGGTATACAGAGCAGGTATACGCACAGAACTAAAGCAAGCGCAGTGCCGGTACCTCACGTCAGTCAGACTCAACCGCACTCAACCAAGGCTGGCGAGTGACTCAGATTCGAACCTCCTATCTCCGGACTCACTGTAGCTCCCCCTCGCTGTCGTGGTGAGTGTTTTAACGCGTACAGCTGTGCCGCGGGGTGGTGCTTTAACCATTAGATCTTATAATTAGACAATTTTGGTAGTTATAAAGTAAAAGGCACATGCGACTTCCTTTAGAACTAAAAGATGTTTAGTCTTCCTTTTGGTGTAGTGGCTAGCATTCTTGGCTGTCACCCAGGAGATCTGGGTTCGGTTTCGAAAATCAGGAGAGACAGTTAAGAATGCTACCCAGTATTCAACACCACGAGGTGGTGGTTTCGGTGCTACCGTGCCATGGTTATGCGTTTAAGGACGAGTAAATTCGAGTTCAGAGCTCATCATACTTATTTTCAGAACGTATCTATCAGCATATTTTGGAGGTCTAAAATAGAACTGCGTAACTGCGTGCTTGGAGATCCAAGATTCAAACAGCGGCCATCTTGAGTTAGGGTTCTCCATAGTATTTTACTACCGTACTCATTTACGAAAATGCCAGGATTTTACCTTATTTTAGTTACACACCCTACTACGGTTGTTTTTTTTTTTCTGAATTGTGATTTTTGTTTTTTTCGTAATTTTTTTTATTATGATTAGTTTTATTTTATTTTTGGTTCATTATTTTATTAAGACTCTTTCATATTTAGGCAACCACTCGAAATTTTAAATCAATTCTAAATTTGTTTGTTTTAATATGTGTTAAGAGGGGCAGATGGCCACGCTGTTGCGCCCTTTAAAACAACAAAAATTACAACAACAACCCTTCTACGGTAACCACAATAACACTTACGGTCTAACAAATTCTTACACACGCACGAGGCTGATGTCTAAGATTTTTCTAGACAACAAATTACTTCACAGCAACAATATTTTGGGGCGGAAGGAAAAGCTGGAACGATAAATTATATAACTGGAGGACCCGTCCAATAAATCTCTCATTTTAGCATCATTGTCGTTGTGTATTAGCCTCGCACAACAGTAAGTAGGAGGAATTTTATAATGAGCACATTTCTTGTTTATATCCTGTCATAACCTGTGAATGACAGAGCTACTTTGGTCACATGTTTAATGGTTGCTTTGTTGATGTGGGTGACGTAGGTGGCCAAGCTGGCTGTGTAGGAGTTGATGTGTCCGGTTCGGCTTCACAGTCATGCATGCTTCACGTGGCACAGTTCTGGCAGGGGCTATCATCTTGTTTATTTGATTAACCCTCTATAGGGCAGAATATTTTTAAATATATTTTTTGTATTCATTCATATTTAATTATATTTAGTTTAGATTAATTTTAATTATTGTTAATTTTAAATTCTGCTTCCATTAACATATTAACATTCATATTTATTTTTATAATTGTAAGTTTTATATTTTTTATGATCTTAGAATTAAGAATGTAAATTTTATTAAAATTTTTATTTTATACTTTAAGCTCTATTATTTTAAATTGTTACATTCAATTTTTATTCTAATGTTTATTATCATACTGATGATTATTTCCTTTTAATTGTAATTATTAAAAAGTAAATTTAATCAAGCACCTTAGGTCATGGAGATAAAGAAATAACATTTGGCTTTCAGAAATATTAACACTTCCAATAGAAAATTCATTAATACAGTAAATGGCTGAATGATTCAACCATCAGCATCATTGACAATATAAATGGTTAATTTACAGACCACTTACATACAAAGGGTTAAACGCACTTTTTACACAAGTTGTGGATATTTTTTATGAAATCAGATTGCAATTCGTCACTTCTGCGGATAATTCTCATTCTTTTGAATGTTCATTTCTTACGATCGGCTACTTGTGAGCCCCATATGTTTAGATACCTCCGACCGACTTTTTTTTGTTATGCGGGATCGATGAGACACAGTTCTGGCAGGGGCTATCGTCTTGTTTATTTGTTTTAACGCACTTAATATACAAATAAATATATTTCGTTTGACTTCAAGAACTGCAACATATTTCTTGTATTATTGAGAAGATTTGGAAGATTTTGGTACATACCGAACCTTCTAACTCCCTCTGGTTTTAAAGCTTGAATTTTGTGAATCATAAACCTAAGCGTTTTGTATATAGGCCTATGATGTTTAGCGTTCCTGGAAAATGATAGGTGTGGACTTGAAAAAGGAGGAATAGAATTATAGAGTATTTCGTCATATCCAAGTGTTACATTTGCAGATAGGCAGGGTTATTAACAATCGAAAGGCCATTTGCTAATATTTCCTAGCTATCAATTTACACTTTACAGTCTGTCAACACACTATTTGCACAATATGGTAGTGCGGGAGTACAATATAATATAACACAAGTCCTAAAAATAAATTACGAGTAACTTATTATTCACATAAATAAGGGGCAATTTCCAAGTTTCCAAGTTCAACCTAGTTTGAGTTAAGCGATATTGTGTAATTCAGTGAGTAATATCCTACCACCACTTAGCTAATCCGTCCGCTATTTATTTGGAGTCGGAAGTCTGATTTAGCGAATCGGAGATACATAATCCGGCACGTTGGAAAGCGGGTGTGTAACCATGCGAGTGGTTCGCTGGATGGCCCGATGAAACGTTTCCCATGTAGCAACATGTTCTTCAGGCGTGCTGTATTGATTCGTGGGGTACAATGACTGAAACTTGGCCAGCCTGCTTGTTGACTAACGGCCACACTATCGACAAGCAAAGGTAAAGTGTGTTCGTATTTGCAGCCTAGTCAAGGAATTGATCGACGTCACTCAATGAGAAATTACTTCAAATTTGGAAACCCTTAAAATTTTACTGCTAATCGTTCCATTTTATAAATATATAATTCTTAATTTATGTATAGGGCTAGGATTTTTAGGTAAATTAATATTATTTTAAGTTAATACATATATTAAGCATTTATCTATAAATACATAAACTCTTGATTTTCACTTATTAGCTCATAAAAAGACATAATATTTACATTTTTTTAAAATCAGTACGCTAGATCTTTCAGTTTATTGCATTTTTGTTATGTGCTACTTCAACGGGGAAGAACCTGTGAGCTAACTAGTCTTCATGCAGAGCGTATGTCAGCTTGCAACTGTGTTATTCTTAACTTGTCGCCCCGTTCCACTCATTGTGGAAGCCGGGGATTTCCTTGTCCATGGCCATATTGCACCACGTGCTAGACCTCCTCCTCGCGCAGCTACCTGGAACCAGTGTCACTCACATGCAGTTCATTTCTGGCACTGAAATGTAAGGCAGCTCTACGATGCCTAAAGTAAAAACAACTACAAGTTTTTGTCTGTTGCAGAATTTAAAGTTAATTTTAGGTCTGATGGGGGCGTTCTGTTCTGCTAGCCATATGGGAAAGCAATCCAGACTGAACAGCGATCTCAAGTTACACAACACCTCAAGGGCAAGAAACATGTTGCCGCAGTTTCGCGCCTTCAGAATAAGTGTTTCGCAAAAATTGTCGGTCATTTGTGATGGACAACCTGAAGATGTATCTCGTTGTGTACTGTAATGCTTCAGTAGTCAGAGAGGCATAGTATACGTGAGCACTGCATATTGTTTATATTCACATTAATAAACTAAATTATAATTATTTTTACTTGTTTGTCACATATTTCAGGTATTTTTAATACATAAAAAATAAATATTTTCCCGATTTTTAGCAGTAGTGGAGTGGTGGCGCTTCTAACGCACTCCAGAACCCTCCTTGCCCCACTACTAAGCCTCAGGCATGTTAAATATCTCTCGAACGCATGGTCCGATTTTGACAAATGAGGTATCGTTGGACTCGGGCCGACGTCTTTTTTGCTATGGACCACTCGTTATATTTTTCAAATTTTTTTTGAAAATTTTTGTTTTCGAAACTAGGTGATAGTTTGAAAACTAAACATGATAGAACGTTGTGCCATGGCTCAAACGAATGGTCTTTATGCCCTTTATTTTTTATAATGAAACTTTTTTACTTTTATGTTTTTTTTGAAAACACTCGAATTTTGAAAATCCTATATTTTGGAAACTAGGAACTCTACAAAAACGTTTATTTGACATAAATGAAAGATCCCTATGCCCTCTACCCCCAAAATAAATTTCAAGTCGCTAGAGCAAAAATTTGTGTTTTGTAAGTAGTGGGATGAGGGGGGAGCTGCTTACTAACTTATTGAGCCCTCCTCGTATTTGCCCCGAAGCTGATATCTCGCTAACCAATGGTCGGATTTGAACATACAGGGTGTCCTAGCACTCGTAGTGATGCCCCCTACTTTCCTATAGGCTCTTAATTTAATGAAAAGACCAAAACTAAAAGGTCATGTGCTTTTAATATCTCGCGAACCAATCATGCTAGAGGCATGTTCGACAGGTCCAAGGACTCGGGGTGACGTCCTCTCTGCTATGGACCACTCGTTATAATTTTTAATAAAATTGGAAACTCGATTTTGAGGTAAACACGTGTTTTTGTGATTTTGCCGATATCTCGCGAAGCAATCATGCTAGAGGCATGAACGAGGGGTCCAAGGACTCGGGCTGACGTCCTATTTGCTATGGACCACTCATTGTAATTTTAAAAAATTTGGGAAACTCGATTTTGGGGTAAACACGTGTTTTTGTGATTTTGCCGATATTTCACGAAGCAATAACGCTAGAGGCATGTACGATGGGTCCAAGGATTCGGCCAGACGTCCTCTTTGCTATGGACCACACGTTATATATTTTTTTTAAATTTGGAAACTCGATTTTGGGGTAAACACGTGTTTTTTTGTGATTTTTGCCGATATCTCATGAACCAATAACGCTAGAGACGTGTACGAGGTGTCCTAGGACTCGGGCTTTCGCCCCCTTTCAAATGTGGTAGATATTGTTTTTCCAAAAAATAATTCACAAAGGGCCTAACTCCATACATGTTGAAATAACGTTTTCTTTTTCTTTACTTGTTTATAATGTTTATGAAGCGTGGTGGTTGAGAGAGACGATACGGCTGGGTGTGTGTGTTTCAACGAACCTGTCGCTAACCACAAGGACCATGCTTAATAGAACAATCGCTATTTCGGCTGGTCGGTGTATGACAGAACGAGCATGCGTTTTCTGATATTTTACCTTTAAGGTGTAAACGGTGATGAGAACTTGATTCTATGTTGGTCGAAGCGAGTACAGAAAACAAACGAGCAGGAGGTGAATGTCATTTGAGCTTATTGGAAGGCATTGATCTGACTTGACAACAAGTGCAATGGAAAAAATGACCAAGACGCTTAAAGGTGAAATAATCCGACCATCGTGGTGGTAGGGAAGTGCGAAAGGCGTGCACACACGTGTGAGATGGCATGTACGCTAAACCAGTGACATCCTGTCTTGCTTCGTACGTGACAAAATGCAAGTCCATGTGACATTTGATCTACCGCAGGTGTTCGCCTGGGACGTTATCTATCTACATGCGCGATAACTGTTAACAAGTCACATCCTGTTTTGCTGCGTACGTGACAAAATGCAAGTTCATGTGAAATTTGATCCGGCACAGGTGTTCGCCTGGGACGTTAGCTGTCCACGTGCACGATAAGAGAATGTTCAAAGCGTGGGAATCGCTGAATCAGTAAAAAGTATGATGCAACTTGTGGGAATGATGTCACAACCAATAGATAGGCAAGAGCTGCAAACAGCAGTGGTGGGAGGTGAAGGGAGGGAGAGGGGAGGGGGTGATGTATGAGAGAACACAGGAGGAAAGGGAAAGACAAACATGTATGAACATGCATGAAGCGCGGAGCGCTGTATACATAGAGCTATAGGTGGTGTACAACATGTGTGAATAAATAAAAAGTACACAGGTTCACACAACATGTAATTTATTGATCCAGGAATTAAACGTAGAGTTAAACCCTAACCATTTGACGTAGAGTTTATTTCCTTTTTGTTTCAACACTTTTTCCACAAGATAATGCTGAGGAAATGCTGTTTTCTGAAGTTCATGTAGATAAAATCTACCTTTTATGGGTTGATGGTTGAGGTCCTCGAGTAAATAGGTGACTGGACTGTCCAAGTAGACTCGACGAATTCGAAATAGTTCAGTCCCCCACTGAGGCGTGTAGCCCTTATTGAAGGCTGACTTAAATTTGCTCACACGAACAAAATCCCCAATGTTCAGTCGGTGACGTTTAGGATCGGCTGTTTTTATGGGGTTAAACAGTTTATCCAATCGCTGAATATTTTTAGTTACGAGACGTGGCTTGGTCCCAATCGTTCTATGTTTGGTGTCATTGTAACGTGATACTAGCTCAGGTAACATGTCCAACCAGCGATACGTGCCCTGAGCTGTAAACGCTTTCCACATATGGGTTTTCAATGTTCGGTTGAACCGCTCGACCACACTGGCTTTCAGATTGCTGTACGTGGTGTAATGGTGAATATCCTTAGATTTGAGAAAACTGGAGAAATCCTTGTTGAAAAATTATTTCCCCTGGTCGGTTTGTAGCAGCTGAGGTTGACGTTTGGAGTGTTGAATAATATGTTGAAAGGCCTTGGTAACTAGTGGGCCAGACTTGCGACGCACAGGTTCAACAAAGGCCATTTTGGAATAGACATCAATGACGGTCAACATATAGCGTACACCGTCGTTAACGCCAGCATAGGGTATCATTTCAACCAAGTCAGCCTGCCAAAGTTCATCCACACCTCGTGAAATCACCTTGAGTCGCGGATAGTGACGCCTAGCTGGGCGATGCAACTCGTGAGCAATACCCATTTTAATGGGTGAGGGCTTAAACAATAATTTTGGCATTTCGAAGTTCTTGTTCAATTTCTTGAATTTCCCAATCGTGACCGGTGTGGCCAGCTTGACGTGAGGCATGCAACAACTGTAGCCGCTGGACGAGCTTATTGGGATTGTGCCAGCAGGTAACATCCACAAGGGGTTTTAATGGTTTAAAAGTCACTCCCGAAGCGGACACTTTACGACGAATACTTTGACTAGTGGGAAACATTTTTGCAATGATGGTTTTATATTTTTGAGATATATTGGCATTCACTTGTTGCGTGGGATCATACTGTCTTTTGTGAGCATGGGTATCCAATAAAATGGATTTATATTTGTCAAGATCCTCTGACGTATAATCATGGGAAGAGGGGGTCCGAGAAAAGAGCAGCTTTAACAGTCCTGGCGTTAATTTATAGTTGATGTTTTTAATGACAGCTTTAGTACGAGCAAATTTAATGGATGAATCGCCAATTTTAAAACTATCATCCTCATAGCGAACACCATACGTGGTATCTGTGTTTCCAATAAATAGATCGGTGAAATAGGGTTCCAATGTTGATCCATAATATTTTATTAAAATGGTTTTCAGTTGAGCTTTATGTTGATTGGTGGCCAAGAGTTGTGAAAACGGAGACGCTCTGGAAGGGCAAGGTGTTTCGACCATGGCCAAGGATTTCTTTTTTCTCAAAAACTCTGCAAGGGGTGAGGCCTTTTTTTGAGGCGTAAACACTTGTTCCTCCTCATCCTCAACTTCACTAACACTAGTCAAATCTTCCTGTTCATCTTTCTCTTCCTCGGGGTCCTCGTGCAGCGTCTGCGTGGCTTGTGAAACGGTGGGTAGCGTTTCAGATGGCTTGAAAGAGGGTTTCAACATGGCTTTTAGCGGAGGTGCTAAATGTTGTTGAATAAACAAAGCATGATTGGCACGTGATTGTTTCAATTGACGAAACTTTTGGCGAATAGTATTTTTTGCTCTAATAATATGCTTTTTTAATTGACTCTCTGCTAACGCCATGGTGTCTTGGCAAATGACTTGCCGGGGAATGAGACAAGGCCTTAAATAGCAATAAAATGATCAAACCCTAAGCGATATCGTCCTTGGTTGAGTTCACGTTGTTTGTCAATCACTAAACAGGCATGACGTTGAGTGTTCCAGCACTTGGCACACAATTCTGTAAACATTTGAAAGGTCATATCCGGATTCACATGTTCATTATAAATGTGACGACTGTTCCTCTCGTCCTGACGAAATAAAACAATGACATTGGCATTGTCACGAATCAACTGTTTGGACATTTTAGAATACGTTTGCCCAAGATAGAAGCAATCGATATGTTTGTGTCGACCCATGCTGAAATAGCTTTGAATGATGCCTTGACGTTCAGTGGATACATCATCGAAAATCATGAGTGAATCAGGCTTTACCTCATCCGGTGAAATCACATTTTCTTGCATGGAAAATGTAAAATAACCCATATTTTCTTTTTGTAATCCAGACATGACTTGATCCAGAAACATGTAGAGGGGTTGGTAGAGAGATTTTGCAAAAATATAAATATTTTGAAAACGCAGACCATTGGGCGCTGTAATGAGCGTTAGCAAAAGATTAGTCTTTCCACAGCCGGAAGGCCCCACAATGATGCAGCGAATGGAAGATGGAAACAGTGAACCATGGCGTTGTTCACGTGATGTGGGACAGAGATGGGAAACCATGTCCCCCACGGGGAATGACTCTTGCTGCTTAATAATCTTCATGTCAACTAAGGCTTAGACAGGCTAGCCGGCTGTCTATATACAGGACACCGAACCTTGTCATAGAAACAGTAGACTGCTACTACAGGTTGACGATGGATGTCTTTGGACGTGCGTTGATGGCCAAAGATAGGCCTGTCCCCATACATGATCCTAAACAAGAAACAGATCCTGCTAATAAACACTATGTGGATAGGTCAGTAGTGCCACGCACAAAACAGGGAGATTATGACTTTAAGGGAAAGCGGTTAACCCATGTAAAACATCCTCAAGTGTCTACAGACGTTACTACGAAAAAGTATGTGGATAACAAAGTGTATGAGTTTTATGACAAAGTGCCCCAGCTTATGGTGAATGGCTATAGCGCTAATCACCATCGGATTATTCACGTGGAAGACCCACAAGACGAAGACGATGTTTGTACCAAGCGTTACGTGACCTATGAAATGAAAAGGCTTTATAAATTTATCCCATCTGTGTTTTTAGTGTATCTGACAAATGAAAAACCTGTGAATGACAGAAACCATTTACCGCTAGTCCATGATCAGCACTTGACCTATGTGCTTGCTTCGGGTTTAAGCCACTATCGATTACACTATGATGGAACCATTCACATCAAATATGCCATACCTGATGAGAACCATTTACAAATAAAGATAAATGGTCATAGGATGTTGATCCATAAGCATGAAATGGTCAATGCAGGTGACGAATTATCCTTTTATCTCATGTTGACATGGGATGAAAAGCAAGCGGGAAAAACCATAAACGATTTCCCACTTTATGTGGAATTGGAATATACAGCCATGAAATAACCATCTGACGTTAGTTGTGATTTAAACTTTCTTGTGAAAGGTTGTTGGTCATTATCATCATGGTGAAACAAAGGTATGCAGTGAGAAAGACTAAAAAAAAGGACTTTGTCCTTGGCAAAGCCAGGGTTTTCAACATTCGTGGCCAAGCCCTTGCGAAAGAAAAAAATAAAAAATAATGTATTGACCATAAGGAAAGCCCTTCGAGCAGCACAGAGACATGTTATTCCAAAACGTCGGCGACAGGTTTCAAACCAAGGGCGAGTGATTCCCGTCCCCAAACGAGCGGGATTTTTACCTGCATTATTTGCTGGTTTGGCTGCTCTGGGCTCACTTTTGGGCGGTGCCAGTGCAGTGGCGAAAACCATTAAAGCCGCGCAGCAGGGCAAGCAACAACTCAAAGAAAGTCAGCGACACAATGAAACGATGGAAGCGATTGCCATGGGGGCTAGAAATGCCAATTTAAAGCCAGCCTTTTATCAACAAGGATTTGGGATTTCACCATTTCGAAATATTAAAAAAAAAAAAAATTAACCTCAGCCATAGCGAGACATGCCCTGACGCATCAACAAGTGGAAAGCTATGCTAAACAACTAAAGCTTTCTCATTTTCGAGGTGTGTTTATGCGAAACCAATTACCCCCACGACCCTGGAAACAGGAATGTGCTGTTGTCAATTTGGATGATCACCGAGGACCAGGGACGCATTATGTAGCTTATGTCAAAGAGGGATCCATGGTATGGTACTTTGACAGTTTTGGGAATTTGCCCCCGCCCATGGAACTAGTGACCTATTTTGGAAACAGGATCAAGATATATTATAATGTGAAACGAGAGCAAACGTTTAACAGCCAACAGTGTGGACGTTTGTGTTTAATTTTTTTATATAAGACGCAGCATAAGCAAAAACGCCACCAGTATGTCGGCAGAAAGTAAAACGTTTACAGTGCATGGACGTGGACCTGAAGTCAGCCTAGACTTTTACCCGCCTATCGAATTGAGTGAAAAACCCTATGGTTTAGGACTTGTTTCTCTTGAAATGTACAATCGAATATACAACATACGTGAAAATGTGAACAACAAGTTTTACTATGATGATTCTGTGCTCACCCTGAACTCTGGTGGATACACGATCGATGATATTTATGAACACATTTATGTGGTGTTGATCAATCAATATGGTTTAAAGTCATTTCTCGACGGAACGCACAAGTTTGAACTTGTAGGCAATACCAACACTCATCGCTGCAGTATTTTCTCCTCATTCAACATTGACTTTAAAACACACCCCGATTCCATTGGCCCATTACTAGGATTTAAACCACGTGTGTTGGAGCCCAACAAAAAACATGTTTCGGACCATGAAGTGAAATTCATTGAGGACCATCATGTGTCGGTGACGTGTAATATTATTAGCCAAGTGTACACCAATCAGGAACCATCGCATTCACTTTACGACTTTATTGTGACATCGCCCAATGGGTATATTATTCGTGAAAACCCTCCAGTGGTGCTTTTTCATGCTGTGGCTGTTGATAGTATTAGTAATATAACATTAAGACTGATCAATAGAGATCAACAACTCATTGATCTAGATTCTACCACACCAGTGACTTACAAGTTGGTGCTAAAGCCACTATGAAGTTTGTGTATAAAGCAACAACACCGTCTAGGAATGGTGTTAGTTGTTTGCCACGTGAATACACGTTAACATCTCAAGGCAAGCAGATTTTACAGCATTTGGGTTACCACGTCAACCCTCATAATGAATTCTATCCTAGAGATAGCGAACCACATCGAGGAGCAACCAGGAGTGGTAAGAATTGATCTCCATTCCTATCAAGCTCAAACACCTGGACTCAATAACAATGATGAAATTCAATTTGTTATCAACAACCAAGATATTTACACCCTACCGCATGAAAGTGTCATTCAAATTGAAGGTCGGCTCACCAAAGCCGATGGCTCTACACCTACCACATCCAAGTTGGCCAACCATGGTTTAGCCTTTCTGTTTTCTGAAGTGCGGTATGTCATTAACGATATCGTGGTGGATAGCACTCGAAATGTGGGCATTTCCAGTGTCATGAAACTATACCCCTCTTATAGTGAGGAAGAAGGTAAAACACTTTGCATGGCAGGTTGGTGTCCTGACTCGACCAATGACTGGATGGTACACACCGATGGAACCTTTACTGGATATTTACCTCTTAAACTGATTTTAGGCTTTGCCGAAGATCACCAACGCATTGTGGTCAACGCAAGGCAAGTGCTTTATCTGGTGAGAGACAGGAGTGATAATAATGCACTCAAGGGAGCTGACAATGCCCCCATCGATTCAAAAGTTCAACTACAACGCTTGCTATGGAAAGTGCCTCATGTGACCCTTGAAGATAACAAAAAACTGGACATACTCAAGATGGTAAAGAGAGATATGCCTCTACCCATGGAATTTAGAAGCTGGGCACTCCATGAGTATCCGCTATTGCCCACCACCAACACACACAGTTGGTCTGTAAAAACAGCTCGCTATACAGAGAGACCTCTCTACCTGATTGTGGGTTTTCAAACGAATCGCAAGTATCAACAAACCAAAGATGCCACGCAATTTGATCACCTGCAATTGAGAAATGCACGTCTTTTCCTCAACGGAGCTGTGTTTCCCTATGAAGGACTGGATTTGGATTTTTCAAAAAATAAGTTTGGCCCCCTGTACGACTTGTTTTCTAAATTTCGATGGTCGTATTATCAAAAAGAGAACGGCCCCATGCTACTACCCCAAGCGTTTAAGGCAAGAGCACCACTGATTGTTTTTGACTGTTCTTACCTGGAAGAGTCTGTCAAGCCATCCAATATCGACATTCGACTAGATTTTGAAACGCATGACAATGTACCAGCCAATACGACGGCCTACTGTCTGATTATTCATCACAAACAAGTCAACTATTATCCACTGTCCAACCAAGTGACGAGTGTATAAATAACAGCTCAACCCACGTCAAGTCGCTCAGTCATGTCTTGCTTTAAAGCCTCAAGAGACGTTACATCCATGAATTTAAACTCTGAGGAACAACGTTTCAAGACTTTTGCCACGTGGCCAGTGCCTTTCATAAACACTCAAGCCTTGGCGGCTGCTGGATTCTACTATTTAAAAACATGAGATGAAGTGAAATGTGCCTTTTGACCCATCATCATAGACCAATGGCAGGAGGGCGATGAACCCATGCAGGAACATCAGCGCTGGTCACCCACCTGCCCCTACCTGCGTAGAATGAAAGTGGGAAATATACCCTGTCATTCAAGCTATCCCTCACTTGTGTCTCTGGGTGATGAAAAAAATACAAGTTACGATACGTGTGGACCGTATGGTATCCATGGTGCTTCGGTGAGCAGCTCACCATCAAAAACGCCTAGTTTAGAGACATTGGGACATCATCGGTGTTATGGACGTTACAAACACAAGAGACTATATTGTTGTATCAGTTGCTATCGTCCTTATCCTAAAATGAGAAAAGCCTGTAAGACGTGTTATGATAATAAAATGATGTAATTCTTAAATTCTAATTTTTGCATGTCCCCCCCCTGTCCTACCCTAACCTTCTTTTTTGAAACTAGCATGGCAGGTAAGTCCATGCCATGATCACACCTGATCCTCCGTCAGTCGTCAGTTGAACTTGGTCCAGGCAAGCGTCAACATGTTGCGCACACTCATTGTGGATTGCCAAGGGTTTAAAATTGGTGACAACAAATTTATATTTAAACAAGTGGCCATGATCGATTGTACCACGTTTTGGATATCACAAGCTACGCATTTGCTATTTAAACCACCCCATGCTTTTGATTTGTTGTGTGAAAAAGACCGTAAACAAACCCAGTGGATTGAAAATCATAGGCAACTAGACTGGAATCAGGGAACCATTTCCTATAAATATTTGGACGTGGTCATGAAAGCACACTTGTCCTCGGCCAATGTGGTATTTGTGAAAGGTAATGAAAAACGTCAATGGTTGCAACCATTTTTGGCGTCTTACTGCCAATGTATCGACCTCATGGAGTTGGGCTGCCCCTCCCTGCAAACGCTCATGGATACTTGTTCCTGTGGCAACATTTCCCATACAGCCCTATCACATGCGTGGCATCTCTTTCATTGGTTAACCACCCATGCCTGCTGGGAGTTGTTGAACAAAATTATAACTCAAGATTTACCTGTGAATGACGTCAGTGAGATTTCTACAAGCGACGTGTAAACATCTACAGCACGTGATACCATGGAGAAAGGCAATGCTACGGACAAAGCCATCGGCAAGTTCTTTGTGTGCAAAAAGAAACTAGACAGTTTTACCAAAGAGGAACTCTTGGCGCTGCCCAAGTCGTTCATTTATTATGTGGCCGCCAACGCGGTCAAAGAAATCTGGCAACATGTACCAAAATCATGGACTCAAGATCCTGTGTTGAGTGAATTGCAACCCTGTACGGATTACGATCACCATAAGCAAGTGGCCATGGCAAAAATACCGTCTATGCGTCAGTGTGCGACTTGCCAGCTAGTGAAACTGTATCACGGTCATAAAAGTCCATGTAAAGACTTTGTTGAATCATTCCACGGGTGTCATGGCGAGAAAAAGCAACAACAACAACAACAAACACAAACATCGTCCACAGAGGAGGAGGAAGACCAAACCTTTTTACCATCGATGGAAAAGGATATGCCAGACCTGTACTGGCAATGGCGTCATTGACAAAGTGATTCAATACTTACCTTTCGAAATCCATCTTCCAGGTTATCGTTTTTGCGGCCCTGGAACTCGTCTCGAAAAACGTTTACAACGTGGTGATGTACCCATTAATCTTTTGGATCAAGCATGCAAGGAACATGACCTTTCTTATCGCCATAGTCATCCTGGTTCAAGACATGTGGCAGATAAATTGTTATTGAAGAAAGCTAAACAACGTTTCACATCCAGTGATGCCTCAGTAGGTGAAAGGATGGCAGCCCTAATTGTCATGAGTGCTATGAAAGGAAAGTTGATGATGCATGGACATAAACATTGAGGAGTGAGGAATTGGGATGTGTTTGTATTCTATTTTTCTTTTGTCAATTCCCTTATGGTTATGAAATAAAAACAAAGGTTTACCAGAGCACGATGTTATGTTATTTTTAATTTTAAGAAATCGTGATGTTGATGGCTGATTTTTTTTTCATTTTACACATTTCACACATAATGAATTCACACACTGCCATTTGTCATTTTGCAATTTACAGATTTAAAAAATGTTCGTTTCAAGTTTTGCGTTTTTGATGATATGGATTTTTCCAGTTTGTTGATGACACATTTTAAACAATGTCCGTTTAAAGTTTTTGAATTTTCATATTTCACAAATGGCCATTTCCAGTTTTTAAAAATGTCCGTTTTAAGTTTTGCTGTTTTTGGTGATATGGAAACATGGAATTTCCATTTTGCTGTTTTCACATTTTTCCATTTGGTGTATGTCGAAAGTTGAGATTTGACAATGATGTTGATGCAAGTGCTTGACCATGGCGATGCTGCAGTGAGTTTATGGGTGTTTGGAGAAACGTCGAGGTCTACGACTACTGCAGGTAAGACTGTTTTTACAAAAATAATGTCTATTGTCTGCCACATTTCAATGAAAAAAAAAACGAAACTATTTAAAACAAAATGAGTATATAAGTGAGCATTTACCCCCCTCCCCACCCCCACCCTACCTCACCGTGTTTGCTCTGGTCAATCATACACACCAGTTTTCTCTCTCCACTCATACATTCACACCTGTCTTTGGGAACAAACACAACCACTTTATTTATTCCCAAAAGCACATTCTCGACATGCACACTCATCCCAAAATAACTTTTTTTAGTTTATCATTTACATTATGAAAAATAATTAAATACTAGTTATTAAAGTTACTAAAAATCATACTCATTACATATTTACAACAAAAAAACTCAATTTTGTACAGCGTTAAAAGAATCACACTATTTACCAATCAAAAAATTAAAAAAAAATAAGGTTGCATAGAACTTTTAAAGAGCAAAAGGTCCAAGTGGGTTGTCACTATTTACAAAATCTACTATTTACAATGACAGAAACCAATATTTACAAAATTCTAAATCTACAAGTTACAAAAAGCCATGTCCCATAAACGATTAAACAATGAAATCACACCTCCTCCTCCTTGAGATCATAACCCCAGGGCAGGCTGGTGAGCAGGTCATCAGCCCACACACGCTTGTTATCCATGGAAGCTAGGGTGCGTTTTCTCTGTTCCACAAGATACAAATGATGGTTGCTTGATTGTATCCTGCACTGTGTATGAGACATAGCTTTGCCAGTGCGTAAAACCGCTAGGTAATCGTCTACACGTAGCGATTTTACCACTGCTCTACCTACACCTTTTGCTCTTTTGGCTTCCTTACAGTCGAGTGTGCGATAAGCATACATTTTTGAGGCCAAACCTACAAATTCCGTCATAATGGAATCACCGCATTCATCTTTTAAAACGCCCATTTTCTTTTTGTTTTTTTATGGGCAGCTTAAACACGTTGTCAGCGCTATAGCAAGAGGTGTCGAACCAGTCACTATGTTGCCTCATGACGTCATAGGGGTTGCAGTGGCGAATGTGGTAAATGAATGAGTCAGTGTCCATATACAAAAGAGAGACGTCCTCAAAATGGCGTTTGGCAAACTCATAGTGGAATCGATACATGACCGATTTAGAAAAGTCTAAAATGACTTGACCCAAGTAAATGGGTTTATCCATGGTCACGCTGGTCTTACTCATTTCAATAGTAGCCAAATCCTCATCGATAATTTTGATCGATTTGAAATTTGGCTTGGCAATGTACCGCCGGGCACCCCACTGCCCCTCCCAGACATTCACCAATTTAATGTCACGGTATTTGCGGACATTCTCCATAGACTTGCCATAGATGCAGTTGTTCATTAATTTAAAAAAATTAATTTCAAACTGCTGTGTTGCCATTTGTCGGTGCTCTGTGTTGAGCCGCATGTATGGCTCAAGCCATGCTTTTTGAGCAAAAGAAATACCCCTGTGGACTTTCTTCAACACCAAGCCTTGGGCGAGGCATTGCACCAACATTTGGATATGTAGCACATACCGATTTTTGTTGTAAAGTGTGCCCATGAGTTTTTCAGTTTTCACTTTACTGTCAGGGGGAACCATTTGCTCAAGGCAGAATGGGAAATCGGCATGTTCATCATACAAGGATGAGGGATATTCAATATCCACTTCTAGCACATATCCACGGCCTGTTTCTTGGCTAGCCATGTTCACATCAAATTCTAACACTTGTTTGTCTGTCAGCCAAGCAAACTTCCCATAGGGCAAAGGCTGACTCATGGCGTAACCGTACAAATTATTCACGTCATAGTACATTAAGTACGATTCTTGTTTTTCCGGTGAATAATCAGGCATGTAGACATTGTTCGCTTCGGCATGGCGCTGGTTAAGTGACACAAAGCCGCCACGAATGCCCTTTTCAAAAAATAGAACCATGTCTACGTCAGTGAGTAAATCCAATTCCACTTGAGTGTATTTCAAAGCGGCATCAAACGAGAGTCCAGGACTCGTGTAATAGTGAGCCGGGTCAAGACCGTAAATGTGTTGACACAAGTTACGGAATTTTTCAAACACATCAGTGAGCAGCAATACATCCAGTTTTAGGTAATGCAAGGCATATTCACTTAGCGTGTTCATGCCAAACACTCGCCAAACTTGACATGCATGTGCATAGTCTTCATCGGAAACGGTACTGCGTGTTAGTTTCGAGTAAAATTTCTCTTGTGGAGGGAGTTTTCTTTGCTTTAACACGTCCCAGCTGTTGCAGAAACCATACGGGAATATACCTTTCCGAATGCACAATTGAAATTGCTCAGGAACATTAAAATGCATTCTAGTATTTTTTAATTCCTCCTCATTCAAGCCATTCACAAGGCTGTCTAGCGAGGATGCCATAAACTTAAAGGAATCCAAAAATCGAATGCTTAAGTCGCCCAACCACCATGTCAGGGCCGTAAAACGCTCATGGTTTTGGGGAATAATGGTAAACGAGCCCTTGTTGACATGACCCAATTCACGAATCAAAAACTGAATGTCATAATTTGCCAGATTGTGGAAAAAGACACTGATGAAACGAGGAGCTGGAAAGTTCAAGTTACATTTACTATGCGCAGCTCCACGAAACTCCCCTATAAAATGCGAGTGGTCTCTGACTTTTTCCTCTCCACTTAAAATAGGCTTTTCGCAAATATGGCATGTCATGGCATGCTCATACTGCTGCTGCTGTTCTGGAGATAGGCTCATGGGTACTGGGTAGTCCAGTAATTCCTGTACATGGTCGGCCAACTTGACAAGTTCATCCAAGAACCATTTGGCACAATCTGGCCCCTCGCGGTATTTGTAAACGGATTGTGTGGGGTCATAGGCACACACCACATTAAATCCTATGGCAAAGGGTTCATGTTTTTGAATGGCTGTGGTTGAGCTCATGGAGGGATCTGGTTCACATCCCGCCATGGGTGTAGTGAGAGCTTCAAAATCTGCATATACCACATAGGGAACAGTGTCACGCTTGTGAATGTCCTTAAACTTTAACACAGCCTTGTCCCCTTATGGCAATATCAATCTCACCGCTTCCTGAGAAACACAATCTACCCTATGACGTTCTAAGAGCATGGGGGTTTTAAAATATTGCAAGCATCGATCACAAATATGTTTTACACCAGTGTGCTTAGACACTTGTCTGCTTAGCAATCTACTCAGGCTTTTAATTAGGCAATAGTGATTCACCTCTCCTACAGATAAATATAAAAGATGAATGTGGTGTCGTTTCGGTTCTTTTGTGGCATAAAAAGGACCCACAATCTCATCACCATCAAGGCCATACACCATGAACGAAATGTCCTGGTTATCTTGTTCAAACCTATGGATCTCGGTTAAGTCCATAGGGAACGATACTCGAGTTAAATTTAACGTTTGTTTTAATTCATCAAACTTGGCCTTGTACTTTCCTGGTCGACAACTGTCACATTGTGCTGGTTGCAAAAACGCAGCCACAGACCACAGAAAGCAATCATTGTCACGATTCTTGATATTGACCACAGCCTTTTTCGAAGCTATTGCTGGTGGTGTTTTAATATAGCTAGACCCAGCATTCAACGGGTTGAATTGACAAATGTTGATTTGCAAATGATGAATTTTGTCTAAGGCTAGACCACTCGGTCCTTGTTGCAGTTTATCAAATTTTGATAGCAAGGCATTCACCACGTGGGTTTCATACCACTGTTCCAAATTATGGGCTATGAATAGCTCTTGCATTTTACTGCAAATATAAAATGTCTCTTTATGCTCTACGTCCTTCTTTTTATATATGAAATCGCACACCAGTTCTGTATTCACCTTTAAAGCCGTATGCAACCTTTGCGCTGTGCAAATTTCAATTTTGAAAATTTCAAAACAAGATTGTAAAAATTCTTTGGGAATCAAACTTTTTCTAACATTGACCACACGACCAGAGCACACACGTGATTTAAAACAACTATTTAGGGGTTCCCAAATTAACGTATCGGTAGCAGTGGCAAAAGACATTATTTTGAAAGAACACACTCACCTGAGTTTAGAAATGTAGACTGTCTGACAATGATCTCAAACACACACGTTCCTGGTTATTCACAGAGGTCAAGCGTTTTCCAACACTCTAAAAAGAAATAAAATAAACCACCATAAGTATATCCATTCCATAATTTATGCCTTTCATAAACAAAACAAAATCAAACAGGTTATATATATATAAAACAAATCTCACCTTGACGTATAATGCTTTGCTATATTCCCGTCTCACGGACTAGTGTGGAAATGGTTTCCTTCTCTAGCTGTCTGTCTTTCTCTCTTTCTTTAATATCGTTCACACACACACACACGACAAGTAGGCTATACCGGTTATCTGCAAACAAATAAATAAATAAAATCATTAATTACCTAATCAATAAATAATTGCATGTATTTATATATAAATCCATAAATGTATAAATGAATAAATATATACCTACCTCACAACAAGAATAAGTATTTTCCACCAACACCAAAACTGTTAAACAAAGCCAAGTGTTTCACACAACGCTGTAGCGTGTTCAAAAGTAGTCACATAAGTGCGAGTGGAAATGTCAGCGACGTGTCTTTATATATCACATTGCATGTATAATCATTTTTTTCCCCACGCTTTGAACATTCTCTTATCGTGCACGTGGACAGCTAACGTCCCAGGCGAACACCTGTGCCGGATCAAATTTCACATGAACTTGCATTTTGTCACGTACGCAGCAAAACAGGATGTAACTTGTTAACAGTTATCGCGCATGTAGATAGATAACGTCCCAAGCGAACACCTGCGGTAGATCAAATTTCACGTCAACTTGCATTTTGTCACGTACGAAGCAAGACAGAATGTCACTGGTTTAGCGTGCCTGTGGTTTCACACATGTGTGCATGCCTTTCGCACTTCCCTGCCACCACGATGGTTGGATTATTTCACCTTTAAGCGTCTTGGTCATTTTTTCCATTGCACTTGTTGTCAAGTCAGATCAATGCCTTCCAATAAGCTCAAATGACATTCACCTCCTGCTCGTTTGTTTTCTGTACTCGCTTCGACCAACATAGAATCAAGTTCTCATCACCGTTTACACGTTAAAGGTAAAATATCAGAAAACGCATGCTCGTTCTGTCATACACCGACCAGCCGAAATAGCGATTGTTCTATTAAGCATGGTCCTTGTGGTTAGCGACAGGTTCGTTGAAACACACACACCCAGCCGTATCGTCTCTCTCAACCACCACGCTTCATAAACATTATAAACAAGTAAAGAAAAAGAAAACGTTATTTCAACATGTATGGCGTTAGGCCCTTTGTGAATTATTTTTTGGAAAAACAATATCTACCACATTTGAAAGGGGGCGAAAGCCCGAGTCCTAGGACACCTCGTACACGTCTCTAGCGTTATAGGTTCATGAGATATCGGCAAAAATCACAAAAAACACGTGTTTACCCCAAAATCGAGTTTCCAAATTTAAAAAAAAATATAACGTGTGGTCCATAGCAAAGAGGACGTCTGGCCGAATCCTTGGACCCATCGTACATGCCTCTAGCGTTATTGCTTCGTGAAATATCGGCAAAATCACAAAAACACGTGTTTACCCCAAAATCGAGTTTCCCAAATTTTTTAAAATTACAATGAGTGGTCCATAGCAAATAGGACGTCAGCCCGAGTCCTTGGACCCCTCGTTCATGCCTCTAGCATGATTGCTTCGCGAGATATCGGCAAAATCACAAAAACACGTGTTTACCCCAAAATCGAGTTTCCAATTTTATTAAAAATTATAACGAGTGGTCCATAGCAGAGAGGACGTCACCCCGAGTCCTTGGACCTGTCGAACATGTCTCTAGCATGATTGGTTCGCGAGATATTAAAAGCACATGACCTTTTAGTTTTGGTCTTTTCATTAAATTAAGAGCCTATAGGAAAGTAGGGGGCATCACTACGAGTGCTAGGACACCCTGTATGTTCAAATCCGACCATTGGTTAGCGAGATATCAGCTTCAGGGCAAATACGAGGAGGGCTAAATAAGTTAGTAAGCAGCTCCCCCCTCATCCCACTACTTACAAAACACAAATTTTTGCTCTAGCGACTTGAAATTTATTTTGGGGGTAGAGGGCATAGGGATCTTTCATTTATGTCAAATAAACGTTTTTGTAGAGTTCCTAGTTTCCAAAATATAGGATTTTCAAAATTCGAGTGTTTTCAAAAAAAAACATAAAAGTAAAAAAGTTTCATTATAGAAAATAAAGGGCATAAAGACCATTCGTTTGAGCCATGGCACAACGTTCTATCATGTTTAGTTTTCAAACTATCACCTAGTTTCGAAAACAAAAATTTTCAAAAAAAAATTGAAAAATATAACGAGTGGTCCATAGCAAAAAAGACGTCGGCCCGAGTCCAACGATACCTCATTTGTCAAAATCGGACCATGCGTTCGAGAGATATTTAACATGCCTGAGGCTTAGTAGTGGGGCAAGGAGGGTTCTGGAGTGCGTTAGAAGCGCCACCACTCCACTACTTTTAGCACCTAAAAATCAGAGCCCTATATGTATTAATTAACAATCTTGGCACATAACGGGATAACCAGACTCTTTGGCGTCGCGTGAACTGGTATCACCCAGGGCGTTAACTTTTAGCGTTAGAAATTAAAATGCGTAAGTAACATGTATTAATAAAACTAAAGGTTAATCTAATAATGTTAATGGTTATTAAGACATAATCGAGAGCTAATAGCAACTAACGAGATATGGGTCTTTTCGGAGTATTCTGGTAGGAGAAACCAACAATAAATACAATTCAACAAAACAAAACTGTACAAATTATCAAATTAAAACCATACTTTCAATTTGTTGTTAGCCTACTTTCGTTTTATGTAAAAATGAAAGATTAAGTATCAGGTCTACACGGGCAAAAGGTCAGTGTTTCTGTGTATGTAGCCTATGTAGGTCTCTCCCTAACACCCCATCCTCCCCTATCAATTCAAACATAACGAAACTGAATGCAACCAAAATTAATACTGAAGTGGCATTAGCAAACAGCTTCAGTGTCATGCTTTTTATCGCCACCAAATTGTCAAAATCCAACGTTCAAAACTCACATCAAATTAAGACCAAACAAATCAGGTTTTACAAAAACATACCTTCATTTGGTAAGTGGATTGCGCCCAAACTACAAGGACATCAAACAATTGCAGGGGGCATGGTGGCACAGTGGTCAAGCTGTTGGCCTCTGTAGCACGATGGACCTGGTTCGATTCCCCGCCAATGCATGTGAGATTTTCAAAGTGAAATGCCATGTCCGGTAGTTCAGATTCCGCGTTAAAAGGTCCCGTGGCTCTTGTTGCGAGATTAACGGTCACGTAAAACTACAAACTTTCTCCCAAACAATTTTAAGATGGCGGCCGTCTGAATCATGCAAGCATTATAACCCTTTACTTATGATCTAATGAAACAATGCCCTCAGTACTTGGCATTCAGGTAGTTTTATATAAGGGCCTTCTGTTACCAACAATGACTGCATGACCGTGAATAATGAGCGTAACCGCCATCTTGAAGATATAAAATATAAAAAATAAATAACATCTACAGTAACAAAATTTGGTGACAAGGTAGGAACGTAATGTGGCCTCTTATGGCCAAGGCAAAATAACAGACTTTCCATACATTCAAGATGGTGGCTGTACGATGTAAGAACATTAAAATTGACGACTCAGAATGAAATTGGATAATTAAGACGAATCATGCCGAGAGATGAGTATCATAACTATCATATATGAGCATCGCTTGAGTAAGTCAAAATATATCACTCTGAATATAGCGCGAAGTGACCATCTTAAAATGTCAAAATAACCAATAACTTTCGGTATCTAAGAGCTATATGTGTGAATGAGAGTAATAAGTTAGAACCTAATAGGTCGCATTGTTTGTCCAAGCATACGAATGGTGACTCCATAGATTCAAGATTGCAGCTAGGCGTGCTATTATAATATAATATAATAATTAGAAACTCAAGATATTATTGCAGAATTAAGCCCAAACTTGCTGGAATAGGAGTATTATAAAATAGGCGTCTCTAGAGTTAATGAAAAATGTACCACACTGGATATACCGCACAGCGGCCATCCTGAAATGTCATAATTTACAAATAAATAACTCCCTATCTTCTAGACTTACAATAAAGAAAATTAATGATAACGTAGAAACCAATATGGAGTATCGTATGCCCATAACAACATAATAGCGACTTTATATTTTCAAGATGGCGGCTGGTCATAATTCTGACACGTAATAGTAAATCATTCAGAATTCAATTTCACAATTTAAACAAAACTTAGTAATAGATAGGTACCATAAGGAACCTTGCTGAAATGGGCCATAAGTATAGTACACTGAATACTACAGGCGACGTCTTTCTTGAAAATACAGAGTATGAAAACGAAGAACTCAATGTATTTTTAAGATACAACAACGAAAATTAGTAGTAATATACCTTGTAAGTGGTGCCTATTAAAATATGTAGTTATTTGAAAAGCTATTAGCTATTTTCATGTATTCAGCCGATTCTCTCCATCTCAAGACTCTCCCTTAAAATAAATATTTTCTCCATGTGATGGACTAAATAGATTAATGTTTATGGAAAACATCTGATACAATATAGAATATCAATTTCACATTCGGCTACCTAGTAGTATAGTGGGTAGCATTTTTGGCTGTCGTTCTGGAGGTCTGTGTTCGATTCCCGGCTATGCCAATAAAGTTAATTCTGGTCTGAAGGCTCACACGAGGTACACTCAGCCTCTTGAGGAAAATCCAACTTCTAACTTAAGGCCACGGTAAACGTAGGTGGATGTAGATATTTTCTGAGTTATTGAGGTGTCTGTGGTATTGTGTTATTTTTAATTGAGACGAGGATTGGGATGGAGGCACCCGTGGCTGTAACTTAGGAACCATCCCGGCATAATTTGCCTGGAATGGAAATGCGAAGCCACTGAAAACCACATCTGGGATGGCTGAGGAGAGAATCAAATCCACCTCTACTCAGTTTTGTCCCACGAGGCTGAGTGCAGCCCGTGTACATGGGTGTGCGCTGAATTAGGCTGATAACCTGTTTCATTGTGATGGCTATACTAATGTCTGTATTTTAATCAGGGATAGGATATGGATAGGAGATGGCCGTGGCCTTCATTTAGATTTCATCCCGGCATTCGCGACGGAGTAGAAGTGGTAAAACATGAAAAATCACTTTTATCATGTCTAAAATAGGAATCCAACCCACCTATTCTCAGTTCAGCCTCACGAAGCTGAGTGAACACCGTTCCAGCCCTCAGACCAGAGTTAAATTTCTTTGCAGAGTCGGGAATCGTACCCAGGACGACAGTCAAGGATGTTAGCCGCTAAACCACGAGGCAGTCCAATGTGAAAATGTAATCCTATTTTTGTCGAACGCGAACCACCGCAGTGACAGTCAAAAATGCAAGCCACTAGCTCAAGAGGTGGACGACAGGCAGCTTCTTGTGTTGGATGACCTCATTCTAAATGTCCATTCAATAGCTTATACACACATCAAAAAAAGTTTTGCATCACCTCGGTTCCAAGAGTTCCGGAACCGTTAAATACAAAGGGAATAGAGATCAACACAAACAACATTTCAGCTCGTTTTATTGCTCATGAGACCCACACATTGCATGTTGTACCATCATACAGCTAGACTTTCAGCATTTGTGGTCCAGATTGCAGTACACACCACTACCTCTAATACCCAGTAGCACGTCCTCTTGCATTGATGCATGCCTGTATTCGCCGTGGCATACTATCCACAAGTTCATCAAGACACTGTTGGTCCAAATTGTCCCACTCCTCAACGACAATTCGGCGTAAATCTCTCAGAGTGGTTGGTGGGTCAAGACGTCCATAAACAGCCCTTTTCAACATATCCCAGGCATGTTCGATAGGGTTCATGTCTGGCGAACATGCTGGCCACTGTAGTCGAGCGATGTCGTTATCTTGAAGGAACGCATTCACAAGATGTGCACGATGAGGTCGAGAATTGTCGTCCATGAAGACAAATGCCTCTCCAATATTCTGCCGATATGGTTGCACTATGGGTCGGAGGATGTCATTCAGGTATCGTAAAGCCGTTTCGGAGCCTTCCATGACCACCAGTGGCGTACGTCGGCCCCACATAATGCCACCCCAAAACATCAGGGAACCACCACCTAGCTGCACTCGCTGGACAGTGTGTCTAAGACGTTCAGCCTGACCAGGGTGCCTCCAAACACGTCTCCGACGATTGTCTGGTTGAAGGCATATGCGACACTCATCGGTGAAGAGAACGTGATGCCAATTCCGTGGGGTCCATTCAGCATGTTGTTGGGCCCATCTGTACCGCGCTGCATGGTGTCGGGGTTGCAAAGCTGGACCTCGCCATGGACGTCGGGAGTGAAGTTGCGCATCATGCAGCCTATTGCGCACAGTTTGAGTTGAAACACGACGTCCTGTGGCTGAACGAAACGCATTATTCAACATGGTGGCATTGCTGTCAGGGTTCCTCCGAGCGGCAATCCGTAAGTAGCGGTCATCCACTACAGTAGTAGCCCTTGGGCGGCCTGAGCGAGGCCTGTCATCGACAGTTCCTGTATCTCTGTACCTCCTCCATGTCCGAACAACATCGCTTTGGTTCACTCTGAGACGCCTGGAAACTTCCCTTGTTGAGAGCCCTTCTTGACACAAAGTAACAATGCGGACGCGATCGAACTGCGGTATTGACCTTCTAGGCATGGTAGAACTACAGACAACATGAGCAGCGTACCTTCGTCCTGGTGGAATGACTGGAACTGATCGGCTGTCGTACCCCCTCCGTCTAATAGGCCCTGCTCATGCATGGTTGTTTACATCTTTGAGCAGTTTTAGTGACATCTATGAACAGTCAAAGGGACTGTATCTTGGATACAATATACACAGTCAACGTCTATATGCCGGAGATCTGGGAACCGAGGTGATGCAAAACTTTTTTTGATGTGTGTAGTTGCAGAAGTGTGATTGTAAGACCCGAGTTTCCTGTCTAACCCAGGAACAGGATGATCGAAGTGGATTTACCTGTTTAAATCCAAAATAATTAGCTTCAAGTTTCACATTGTGTTTCTGTCAGCACAGTGTCGTGTGCTGACATGAATTGTGCATGGCGATGCCAGCAGTTCCGGAGGCTACTTCTACGTAATGTGATGCCGATTTAATTAACCATTGTTGTATGGAAATCCGAGAATATTAAATTAAATTTCCTGCAAACATTATTACTTGGTCACTTTTACCAGCAATTAGAATGTGCAGTTACAGCAATGCAATCGAGATAGGCAAAAGTACTCGCAAGACTGTTTTCGAAAGATATTGGCTGATCAGCTAAAACTTAAGGAAAAGTTTCGTAAGTCAGATAGTGGTTTTATATTCATAAATGTTCAATGAGTTCAAGTTGTGAGCAATGTGACAAAATTCAAGTTGTAGAAATATTAGTCATCTCTGAGGTTTAAGTGTGTCAAAGATTAAATATTCGTCAAGTGAGAATAATTATACATGGGTATTATTATGCCTTTTTTACTAATAATTATTTATTGTAATGAAGGTTCATGTTATTAAGGATTTGTATCATTGGGGATTTATTGTAATGAGGTGTTATTTTATTGTGAATTTATTGTAATGAGAATTTATTTAAGTAGGATTTATTTCATTAAGGATTCATGTTAATAAGGATTTATTGTAATGAGCATTCATGTTAATAAGGATTTAATGTAATGAGGATTCATGTTAATAAGGATTTATTTAATTGAGGATTCATGTTAATATGGATTCATTTCATTGAAGATTCATGTTAATAAGGATTTATTTCATTGAGGATTTATGTTAATAAGGATTTATTTCATTGAGGATTGATTATAATGAGGATTTGTTTTTATGAAGTTTTATGGATGGTATTTTTATTCTTTAATTTCATGGGGCATTGTAATTTTTCTGGTATATTAAAACTTTATAGCCTAGTTGTAAATTCACTGATCGTATGTGTCATTCATTTTATTATTCGTAAGAACCTGGATGTTGTCCTGTCATGTGCTAGAATGATTCTAAATCGAAAACCCGGTTAAGACCCTGAGATCCAACTGATTTTATTCTTATATATTGGTCTACTATACATATAAATGGTTACATTACAGATGATTAGAAACCATTAAAAATCATGTTATACTTCTCATTTCCATATAAATAAAACCATTTCCCCTCAGTTTACTTTACTAGAATTATAGACCATTGATACGAGTAGATTAATTAACCTAGTAAATGTAATCTTTATTGCATTAGTACTGAGTTCAGTAGTTCGTGAAAAGCTAAATGTTCTATTTCCTTATATTCTACTGGTCATTTCCATTATCGTGTTGGAAGCCAATTTTCAGTGTTGCCTTAGTAATAAAATTATAATGCTTTTCAGTCGGTCCACACGATTGTGCCCAATTGTAATGGGTGTTTCCTAATTATGAAAATAATACATGAGCTAATCAATTCAAGTATTAGTCTCATATACATTCAAGTCATTTCATGTAAATTTAAGTATTAACCTCATGTAAATTCAAGTATAAATCTCATATAAATTCGAGTGTTAATCTCATGTAAATTCGAGTATTAATCTCTACTTAGTATAAAACAATGTCCCCGATCTCTACTTAGTATAAAACAAAGTCCCCGATTTGTGTTTGTTACGGGTAAACTCGAGAACCACTGGATGGATTTTGTTGCGGTTTCCGCCATTCTGTAAAGGATATCTCGAGGATTCTTTCTGTAGAAAATAATTTATTTATGATCAAAGGAAGCCGAGCAGTAACAATTTCAGTGGAAAAGTCGAAAAAAAACCTGGCGTCCGAGCGCTTTGTAAGCTTACGCTGGGCAAACCGTTAAAAATATCTCAATATTATGAGTGTAAGAATTGTTCAGCATGAAGAGTTCTACAAAAAAAGTCCGGGAGAGCATATGTCAATCTTCAATACATCGCCCACTATAAGTGTTTTTACGTTTTAATTTCTTCCAAACATGTCCATTCAACTACTGAGGCGACAGAGTACGAGCTAGCTAAGGGCGAGCATATCATCTCTGTTACAGCCTAGCTAGCGGGCGAACCTATTGCCCCAGATAGAAGCCAGCAGCAAACCGTTGAGTCGTGTTGAGTTAATAGTCCTGAGAAGGGTGGTTGTGTTTGGAGTTTCCATTGAAGTGTAACTCAGGGTTTCTTCATTTCGCCTGTGAAACACAGTCAAGTTAAGATTGGACGGAAGGGGGAATTGAGTTTCATACACTCGCCATTACCTGGAAGTGCTACTCTCATTTCGCCTGTGAATTTTTCGTTCCGCAAAATTCACAGTCAATTTACATTGGACGGAAGGAGGATTATATTATATTAAATTATACTGATTGGCGTATAATATCTACTTGGCATAAAACAAAGTCCCCGATTCTTGGATGTTACGGGTAAACTCGATAACCACTGGATGGATTTTCATGCGGGTTTCACCATTTTGTAAAAGATATCTCGAGGATGATTTATGCAGAAAATAATTTATTTATGATCAAAGGAAGCCAGGCAGTAACGATTTCGGTGGAAAAGTAAAAAAAAACCTGGCGTCCGAGCGCTTTGTAAGCTTACGCTGGGCAAACTGTTAAACATATCTAAATACTATGAGTGTAAGAATTGTTCAGCATGAAAAGTTCTACATAAAAGTCCGCGAGAGCATATGTCTATCTTCTATACATCGCCCACTATGAGTGTTTTTACGTTTTAATTTTTTCCAACCATGTCCATTCAAATAATGAGGCAACAGTTTACGAGCTATCTAAGGGCGAATCTATCATCCCTGTTACAGCCTAGCTAGTGAGCGAACCTATTGTCCCAGATACAGCCAGCAGCAAACCGTTGAGTCGTGTTGAGTTAAGACTTCTGAGAACGGTGGTTGTGTTTGGAGTTTCCCTGGAAGTGCAACTCGGGTTTTCTTCATTTCGCCTGTGAACTTTCGTTCCGCAAAATTCAGAGTCAAGTTAAGATTGGACGGAAGGGGGATTTGTGTTTCATGCACGTCGCCATTTTTAAATTACGTCTGACAAGAATTTGTTGCACATGCATCTCCATGATAATATAACTAATAGTCCAGTCAGTGATTTTAACCCATCATGCCGAGACGTAAAACGGATATTGGTCGTTGTTCATTGACACTGGAGAAAAAAAAGCGCTTATCCCGTAATGCATTCTCGCGGTCGAAGCCGGGTCGGGTTGCTAGTCTCATATAAATTCGAGTATTAATCTCATGTAAATTCAAGTATTAATCTCATATAAATTCAAGTATTAATCTCATGTAAATTCAAGTAACAATCTCATGTAAATTCGAGTATTAATTTCATATAAATCTTTTTCAGGCTCAAGAAAACACCCATTGCAATTTAGTACAATTGTGTTGACTGACTGAAATGCATTGAACCTGGTCATTTTCAAAACCCTCCCGTTAAATAAATATATTTTTCTTGTTATGGGCGATATCGCTTTAGATAGCCTACATGAACTTAATTGTGATAAAGTATAGGTCAATAATATAAAAATGAAAACTCAATTTCCAAACACAGTAGTCATTTTATTATTAATTTTAATGATAACATTTTAAGATTGCAAACTGATTTCACTACAGTATTAGTTCTTGCTCTGTTACAAATCAAATATTTCATCGTTGCTAATGTTTACTCTCATCAACACACCTCCAGTACTCGAGATGATGATGATGATGATAATTGTTGTTTTAAGGGACCTAACATGTGGGTTATCAGCCCCTGGATGTTTGGGTGACCATGAAAATAAAAATGAAAATGAAATGGACACTATAATAGAACTAACTACGCACTTACAATTAAAACTAACTACAGACTTACATACTCGAAGAGGGAATGGAAAACAAAAATACGAATAAGGTAAATAAAAGACAGAAGGAAAGCATATGCTCTCAACACTCGTACAATGATAATTAAGGGGTTTGAAAAGGAATCCCTCGGGGGAGCCAACTCCCTAGCCCACTAGCCTTGAGCTCATGAGGATGTAGCACTGTCACGGGTGCACCACGAGTGGTAGTGCTCAGTGGCGTATGCTGGACCAAAAGTATGGGCGTGCTGTTAATACATATACAGTTGATCTATGGCCTCACAGAACTCTTGCCAGTGAAATATTGGGTACATTTCATGAATTTAGAAATTAAAATCACGTACCTCTTTCATGTAAACATCAACTGTATTCTTCTTTCTTGAGAAGAGAACTTCTCAATCACAGCATTATAAAATGAGTCCATGTCCTTCATTTTGTGTACTAACTCCCTTTCTATTGATAACAAACTTAAGTTACTCAGTCCTTCTTGTGTTTGAGTATTTCGTAAGTAAGTCTTGATTCTTCTGAATGCAGAAATCGAACGTTCCACATAGCTTGTAGTACAAGGAATGGTCAGTTTAATTTAGCAACTTTATAAACCTCGCCAAATCCAGAAGCGAGGTTATTTTCATGCATAAAACTAACAAGTTCGTGAACATCTTTTCCATGAAATTCAGCTGATGTGTAGAGAACGCTTAATTTATTCTTCAATCCAATGCGGTCAAATACATTTCCGTATTGAGCCAAACGTTTTTGTAGCAGTGGCTCGGGAAATGTTTTCCTATATTCAATATACACTACCTATGGTGATGTAGCAAATGAAAATATTCCAATTTCTCAAGTTGAGAAATAAACAATCGACAATTTCCACGTTTTGGCGGCGATAACGATTTTCATGTTCCATCTAGACAGTGAGGGGCAGATGACCTCGTAGTTACGCCCCTTTAAACAACAATAACTTAGTATCTATACAGTGCCGCTTTGGTTTGATCTGGGAATGTTTGTCCTTCTTTGAAATTGTATTGTTCCAAACTGATGAATAAGAATGTTCTCTATCATACTGAAGTTGATCTTTGATGCCATTTACCTTTTTGGTACAGTAAAGAATATCGAAATCCTTTGTTTGTAGAAGATTGTACAATATGTCTGTGTAAGCAAGAGTAGTGGTTTTGTAGGGGTTCCGCACCCTCCACCTCCACACCCTCCACACAAGATGGCGGCAGCCCGATAACTCCCGAACCCGTGGTCGGATTTTGACGAATGAGGTGTCATTGAACTCGGGCTGATACCCCCTTTCCAATGGACAACATATTTCCACCCCAAAAATAAAACCTACCCTACTAGGGGTGAAAATTGTAATTTTTAGAGAATCTCTCCTTCCAATTGCAACATGTGAGAGTTTGAATGCCGATATGGCATAAAACGTTGTTCTACATAAAGTGCATATGTGCGGTTGATAGCCACTATGAATTAGCATGCCCACTCATGGCTTTTGTAAGAGGGTGGGGGAGCGGATCCCTATGGATGGGTTATTGTTGACGAGTCATTGTTGGCGGGGGTCATTGTTGTCGGGTCATTGTGGACGAGTCCTTGTGGACAGGTCCTTGTTGACGGGTCATTGTTGACGAGTCCTTATTGACAGGTCCTTATTGACAGGTCCTTGTGGACAGGTCCCTGTGGACGAGTCCTTGTCCCTTTGGACTGATCCCTTTGGACGGGTCCCTTTGGCCTGATTCCTACGGACGAGCCCATGAATTTATTTAAATTATGTCAAAGGGCCTAACTACATTTGTGTGTGTTGAATTGACGTTGTTCACCACTACTCTAATGGGATAACGATATGAAAGGAAAGTAGCGAAATACATGTGAACACGTGTGAGATGACCTTATTACCGTCCTCCTTGTGAAACAAGTCACATCCTGTTCTGGTTCATACGTGAGAAAATGCAAGTTCATGTGTAATATGACCTAACACACAAGTGTACACATGTGCACGTGCACGATAAGAGCTAACAAGTCACAACCTGTTTTGACAGTGGTGGGAATAAGGCTAGAGACATGTACGAGTAGTCAAATTACACCGGCAGACAACCCCTTTCCTATGGATAACTTATTTCCACTCTAAAATAAAATCTACCCCTACTAGAGAGTGAAATAATAATTTTTTGGTAAAAGTCGCTTTCCATGTGCAACATGTGGGAGTTTGTACGCCAATATGAAATTAAACTCGTTCCACATAAAGTGCATGCATACAACTGAATGCCGCTATGATTTATCATTTTCGTTTTTTGTTTTACAAATGCGCAATTGTTTTTTTTTGTAAGAGGGCGGGCTTTTTGAATAATGATTTATAGATACGTTTTTTTACAAATTAACCAAAGATCCAAAAACTAATAGGTCATCGGCTTTTTAATATCTTATGAACTAAGAAAGCTAGGGACTTGTATGAGGGGTCGTTGGACTTGGGGTGACGCCCTGTTTTTGAATGTATTATTCATTTTTTGTCAAAAGGGCCTAACTGCACTTTCGTTAATATCTCGCTAACTAATAATCACAGAGGGTCAAGTGAGGTGTCATAGAACTTAAAATGGCCAACCCCTCCCCATGACCAATGAATTTACCCCAAAATAAAACAGCAAGGTCATTAACCTAAGATTTTATCAACTAATAATCAGAGAGGGACAAGTAAGGTGTCACAAGACTCAGGATGGCCAACCCTTTTCCATGACCAACGAATTTACCCAAAATACCCAAAACAGCAAGGTCATTGACCTAAGATTTTATAAACTTATCAGTAGAGAGGGTCAAGTGAGCTGTCATAGGACTACGAATGGTTAACCCTTTCCCATGACCAATGAATTTACCCCAAAAATCCAAAACAGCAAGGTCATTGACCTGAGATTTTATAAACTAATAATCTGATATCAACATGTGAGGTGTCATAGGACTTAGAATGGTCAACCCTTTCCCATGGCTAATGAATTTACCCAAAAATACCCTATACATCAAGGTCATCGACCTGAGATTTTATAAACTAATAATCGGATATGGACATGTGAAATGTTTACAGTGAGTGATGAAACATAGCTAGGTAGTGAAATAATTATTATAGGCTACAAGTATGGTGACTGACAAATCTTTCACCATTGGAACTTGTTTTCAGATCAAACTGCAGTACAGAGAGAGCATAGGTTGTAGGTATGGGATAATAAATGACAAATGGTGTATACAAAATCTGATTTATCGATTCAAGAAATAAGAGTAGACAATCTTTAATTGATTGGTTAAAGAGGATAGCTAAAATCCAAAATGGTGACTATATCGAACTAAACTGATCTAAGCTGAATCAAACTCAACTAAACCGAACTAAACCGAAGCAAACTTAATCAAAAACAAGTCAATGGTTTAAGTGTAAAACATGTGGGTGAATGTGGTCATTGGTAATGTCAGAAAGGAAAGGGATAACGCTCTACCTATAGAGGGTAGGTAAAGCTAGTGCATGATGCTAATGCACACACACACACACACACACAAGTACATGAAACACACACAACTAACCTATACTGTTTTTATGGGTTGACTGTTAAAACTTGCTCAGTGGTTACTGGGAGAAGATGGTCGCTACACACAACAAGCGTTAAATACTTGAGGCTAATAATCTACACACACACACACACACACACTTGTTCTAAACTAAACTGTCTTGCTGACAGTGCTCACACTGTAGGCAGATGACAGAAATGCTTGGCTAACAGAAATACAATCATTTCCGGTTGTCTAATGTTACCAGCTAACCATTTTGTGCTGCAGTGGTGAGCACATGTACCACTTACACTAGAGATTTTAACTCGATTTCAAGCTCTAAGTCCTAGAACGAATCAATCTAAGAAAAAAGGGCATGGTGGCGCAGTGGTTAAGCTGTTAGCCTTTCACTAAAGTGGACTAGGGTTTGATTTCAGGTCAATACACATGTCATAAACATATAAAAAGCAGAGATAATGTTTTAAACCGATTACACTCATCTCTTTTCAAATTATTACTTGGATTGCAAATACAAAGGTGTGATATACAGTTAATGCTGCCTATCGCACACTAGCTGTAAGGAAGCCATATGTAGAGCTATATGTAGAGAACTACCTAGCGATTTCATGAACTGGTATAGCTATGTCGCATAAACGGTGCAGGATACAATCCAGCAACTATAATTAGTATCTTGTGGAACAGAGAAAATGCACTTTTGCCTTGATGGATAACAAATGTGTGCAGACGAATGACCTACTGTACGCATTAGCCTAGCAAGGGGTTATAACCACGAGGAGGAGGTGTGATTTCTATATTTTATTGTTTAGAGACATGGCTTTTGTAACCAGTAGATTTAATTGATTCAGTATTTTGTAAATATTTATTTTTGTAATTGTAAATAGTTAATTTTTTTTGTAAATAGTGGAAACCATTTATTTTTGTAATGGTAAATGTTAAATGAATAATTAAAGTTCTTTGGGATGAGTGTGCATGTCAATGAAGTTTTTAGGGATAAATAGAGTGGTTGTGTGTTTGTTCTCAAAGACAGGCAAGGTTGTGTGGATGTATGACTACACAGAAAGAGAGAGAGAGAGTGTAGAAACAGCCTTACCTGCAGTAATAATAGTTGACCTCTATGTTTTGCATACACATAGACAGACTGTACGATCGCAATGGCCAAGCACTCACTTTAACACCATTTACAAAATCTTAAAATGAAAAAATCAAGTTTCGCAAATATGAACTTTTAATATAAACAAAATAAAAATAAAATGTGTAAACAACAAAATTGGAAAATCCATGTTTCCATATCATGAAATTCAAAAACTTTAAACTGACATTTAAAAGAAATGCAAATGGAAAATCGACAAATTGTAATGTGTGAAATGTGAAAATGAACAAATGGCTATCATTATTTTAAAAAAATAAAAAAATGGTGTTGTATGGTTGAGGTGTGAATCAAACCCTACATATTTTGGACCACCCGAGACTGAGTATACTTGTTTTAGTCCTCATACCAATTTTAAAATTTTGTGTTAAAGCTAGGAATTGAACCTGAGAGCTTGTAGGGGGAGACAAAGGTTAGAATATGTTAAACAGATAGCCTTGAATGTAGAATGTGGTAGCTATATAGAGATGAAACGATTAGCTCGGGACAGATAGGTACTGAGATCTGCATCAAACCAGTCAAAGGACTAAAGACTCAAACAACAACAACATGTACGTTCACCAAAATAATGTTGTGTAACGGTAAATGTTAGTCAACGAACAGTAATGCATTACTAAAACCCATGACACGATACCTAAGAGCTTTTCTAAAATGATTTTAAAATGCCTTTAACCCTATATTGAACACCCAGTTCACAAGACTCATAACTGTAATGTTATGGTAAAACAAAACAAAATCTATATTTCAAAACAAACAAGTGGTTTAGTCAATGTATACTGGAAAAAGTTTTGTAAACACTCAAGTCCTCAAGACCAATTAAATTAGTAACTGTCAGGTTGGCCGAGTGGTTAAGGTGTTTGACTTAAGATCAAATTTCTGTATAAGGAAGCAAGGGTTCGAATCCCTTACCTGACATAACTATTGCCTTAACATGGCTTGGCCACACTGTATTATTATGATACTCAGTACACAAACCATAGATATAGTTTATTGTTTAAGGCCACTCTCTTTCTGAACATAGTCAGAGACTGTTGATGGTTAACAATTGTATTAATAGTGGGACATGGGGATAGCAATTAAGAAAAAACAGCCAATACCCATACAATATTTTTATTCATTTTAGTTTTTTTTTCTTTTTTACAATAGTTACACACTGAATACAACTTTTTATCTCTTTACCATTGTTTGATATAGATTTTAAACACAACGCTTGTTGTAGATCCTTTTACAACTTTCTCCAGGTACTCTTGTTCTTAAAAACTGGGGAAGCCGCAATGGTTTTATAGACATTAAACCCTCATTCTCTTCTTTTTCATCATCATCATCATCATCATTATAAATATTATCTTTATAATTATTATAGTCATTGTCACCATCATCATCATCATCATCATCATCATCCTCAACATCACTAGAACTATCCAATTCCATTTTTTCCTTTTCAAAAGGGATCTCTTGAAGAGTCTGTGTTGCTTTTGATAGTGTTACGGGTTTATTGAACGTTGACAACTGTCCTAACATGACTTTTTGAGGAGATAAATGTTTTTTCATAAGGAAGTCACTATGTTGAGTAACACTATGTTTTTGTCGGACTTGCTTTTTCTTGTTCTTTTGATCATGTTTTGTTAACACTAACGGTGTTTCATTTGGTATACCACATTGATGAGTACCCACACTTAAGACCTCACCATGTTTACTTTTTAGATGACCTAGACATTTTGTTGTTCTTTGTTTTGAGCACTGCCAAAATATGATGCCATTCGCATTTTCCCGCTTATAGTTATAAGAGTACCCATGATACAGGGCACGTGGTTTACCTTTATTGGTTATAGTATATTCCATAGTAGCCACTGACTTGTATGGTCGATCCGCCTACTACAAAGGTCTGAACACTTGTGGTGAAAGAATGATGTTGTGTTGACGTTTTATGCAGGATAATGTTGGTGGCATATGTGGGTGGCTTATGTTGATGACATGTGTTGTTGGCTGATTTTGGTGGCTTATGTTGATGGTTTATGGTGGTGGCTTATGTTGATGGCTTATGTTGGTGGCTTATGTTGGTGGCTTATGTTGATGACATGTTGGTGACTTATGTTGATAGCTTATGTTGGTGGCTAATGTTGATGACATATGTTGTTGGCTTATGGTGGTGACTTATGTTGATGGTATATGTTGCTGGCCTATGTTGATGGTTTATGTTAATGGCTTAGGTTGATGGCATAAGTTGATGGCATAAGTTGATGGCTTATGTTGGTGGCTTATGGTGGTGGCTTATGCTGGTGGCTTATGCTGGTGGCTTATGGTGGTGGTTTATGGTGGTGGCTTATGGTGGTGGCTTATGTTGATGACATATGTTGGTGACTTATGTTGGTGGCTTATGTTGGTGGCTTATGGTGGTGGCTTATGGTGGTGGGTTATGGTGGTGGTTTATGGTGGCTTATAGTGGTGGCTTATTGTGGTGGCTTATGGTGGTGGGTTATGGTGGTGGTTTATGGTGGCTTATGGTGGTGGTTTATGGTGGTGGCCTATGTTGGTGGCTTATTTTTGGTGGTTTACGTTAATACCTTATTTGTAATGGCTTATTTGACAAGTTATTGTTGTCAATGTATTTAGAGGATTTTTCTCTTGGTTTTGGAAAGTATCTCAACTCTTTTTTTATGGTAGCATAATGCTTACCGCCATGTTTGTAAGCAACAACAACACACTAAAATTCCAAGAATCCAAAGTACTCTAAGGTTAATGATTGTCTCTCAACTCCATTCAACGTCTAGTCAAAAACATTATATATATTTCACATTTTACAAAAAAGGTAAATTGGGAAAGTAAGCTATATGTTTAAACTAAAAATCATATCAAATCATATGCTAACTCCAACACCTACGTCTATCCCAATCTCAGTCAAAAAAATATAATATTCTTCAAATTTTTCCAAAACAGTATTTGGAAAGTAGGCCATATTTTGAAAACTAATCATCCTATAAAGTCATATACAAGATGGCGGCCGTAGCTTAACTTAACCTAGCCTAACCTAACAAGATGGCGGCCATAGCTTAACTTAACCTAACCTAACCTACGAGGTGTGATCAAAAAGTTCCAAAAAAGTGACTGCGACTTAACCTAACCTAGCCTAGCCTAACCTAACCTAACCTACAACGTGTGTTCAAAAAGTTTCAAAATGGCGGTCGTAGCTTTACTTAACCTATCCTAACTTAACCTAAACCTACGAGGTGTGATCAAAACTTTTTCAAAATAGTGGTCATAGCTTAACTGAACCTTGTCTAACCTAACCTAACCTAAACCTACGAAGTGTGATCATAAAGTTCCAAGATGTCGGTCGTAGCTTAACTCAACCTAACCTAACCCTACGAGGTGTGATCAAAAAGTTCCAAAAATGGCTGCCGTAGCTTAACTTAACCTTTGAGTCATTTTTTACGGGCCCCGGAGGACGGGTCCTTGTTGACGGGTCTCTGTGGCGGGTCCCCTTTGACATAATTTGGATAAAATGCAAGGGCCAGTCCATAGGGATCAGTCCAAAGGACCCGCCCACAGAGACCCGTCAACAAGGACCCGTCCTCCGGGGCCCGTAAAAAAAATGACTCAAAGGTTAAGTTAAGCTACGGCAGCCATATTTGGAACTTTTTGATCACACCTCGTAGGGTTAGGTAAGGTTGAGTTAAGCTACGACCGACATCTTGGAACTTTATGATCACACTTCGTAGGTTTAGGTTAGGTTAGGTTAGACAAGGTTCAGTTAAGCTATGACCACTATTTTGAAAAAGTTTTGATCACACCTCGTAGGTTTAGGTTAAGTTAGGTTAGGTTAAGTAAAGCTACGACCGCCATTTTGAAACTTTTTGAACACACGTTGTATGTTAGTTTAGGTTAGGCTAGGCTAGGTTAGGTTAAGTCGCAGTCACTTTTTTGGAACTTTTTGATCACACCTCGTAGGTTAGGTTAGGTTAAGTTAAGCTATGGCCGCCATCTTGTTAGGTTAGGCTAGGTTAAGTTAAGCTACGGCCGCCATCTTGTATATGACTTTATAGGATGATTAGTTTTCAAAATATGGCCTACTTTCCAAATACTGTTTTGGAAAAATTTGAAGAAATTATATTTTTTTGACTGAGATTGGGATAGACGTAGGTGTTGGAGTTAGCATATGATTTGATATGATTTTTAGTTTAAACATATAGCTTACTTTCCCAATTTACCTTTTTTTGTAAAATGTGAAAAATATATAATGTTTTTTGACTAGACGTTGAATGGAGTTGAGAGACAATCATTAACCTTAGAGTACTTTGGATTCTTGGAATTTTAGTGTGTTGTTGTTGCTTACAAACATGGCGGTAAGCATTATGCTACCATAAAAAAAGAGTTGAGATACTTTCCAAAACCAAGAGAAAAATCCTCTAAATACATTGACAACAATAACTTGTCAAATAAGCCATTACAAATAAGGTATTAACGTAAACCACCAAAAATAAGCCACCAACATAGGCCACCACCATAAACCACCACCATAAGCCACCACTATAAGCCACCATAAACCACCACCATAACCCACCACCATAAGCCACCACTATAAGCCACCATAAACCACCACCATAACCCACCACCATAAGCCACCACCATAAGACACCAACATAAGCCACCAACATAAGTCACCAACATATGTCATCAACATAAGCCACCACCATAAACCACCACCATAAGCCACCAGCATAAGCCACCAGCATAAGCCACCACCATAAGCCACCAACATAAGCCATCAACTTATGCCATCAACCTAAGACATTAACCTAAGCCATTAACATAAACCATCAACATAGGCCAGCAACATATACCATCAACATAAGCCACCACCATAAGCCAACAACATATGTCATCAACATTAGCCACCAACATAAGCTATCAACATAAGTCACCAACATATGTCATCAACATAAGCCACCAACATAAGCCATCAACATAAGCCACCACCATAAACCATCAACATAAGCCACCAAAATCAGCCAACAACACATGTCATCAACATAAGCCACCCACATATGCCACCAACATTATCCTGCATAAAACGTCAACACAACATCATTCTTTCACCACAAGTGTTCAGACCTTTGTAGTAGGCGGATCGACCATACAAGTCAGTGGCTACTATGGAATATACTATAACCAATAAAGGTAAACCACGTGCCCTGTATCATGGGTACTCTTATAACTATAAGCGGGAAAATGCGAATGGCATCATATTTTGGCAGTGCTCAAAACAAAGAACAACAAAATGTCTAGGTCATCTAAAAAGTAAACATGGTGAGGTCTTAAGTGTGGGTACTCATCAATGTGGTATACCAAATGAAACACCGTTAGTGTTAACAAAACATGATCAAAAGAACAAGAAAAAGCAAGTCCGACAAAAACATAGTGTTACTCAACATAGTGACTTCCTTATGAAAAAACATTTATCTCCTCAAAAAGTCATGTTAGGACAGTTGTCAACGTTCAATAAACCCGTAACACTATCAAAAGCAACACAGACTCTTCAAGAGATCCCTTTTGAAAAGGAAAAAATGGAATTGGATAGTTCTAGTGATGTTGAGGATGATGATGATGATGATAATGATGGTGACAATGACTATAATAATTATAAAGATAATATTTATAATGATGATGATGATGATGAAAAAGAAGAGAATGAGGGTTTAATGTCTATAAAACCATTGCGGCTTCCCCAGTTTTTAAGAACAAGAGTACCTGGAGAAAGTTGTAAAAGGATCTACAACAAGCGTTGTGTTTAAAATCTATATCAAACAATGGTAAAGAGATAAAAAGTTGTATTCAGTGTGTAACTATTGTAAAAAAAAACAAAAACTAAAATGAATAAAAATATTGTATGGGTATTGGCTGTTTTTTCTTAATTGCTATCCCCATGTCCCACTATTAATACAATTGTTAACCATCAACAGTCTCTGACTATGTTCAGAAAGAGAGTGGCCTTAAACAATAAACTATATCTATGGTTTGTGTACTGAGTATCATAATAATACAGTGTGGCCAAGCCATGTTAAGGCAATAGTTATGTCAGGTAAGGGATTCGAACCCTTGCTTCCTTATACAGAAATTTGATCTTAAGTCAAACACCTTAACCACTCGGCCAACCTGACAGTTACTAATTTAATTGGTCTTGAGGACTTGAGTGTTTACAAAACTTTTTCCAGTATACATTGACTAAACCACTTGTTTGTTTTGAAATATAGATTTTGTTTTGTTTTACCATAACATTGCAGTTATGAGTCTTGTGAACTGGGTGTTCAATATAGGGTTAAAGGCATTTTAAAATCATTTTAGAAAAGCTCTTAGGTATCGTGTCATGGGTTTTAGTAATGCATTACTGTTCGTTGACTAACATTTACCGTTACACAACATTATTTTGGTGAACGTACATGTTGTTGTTTGAGTCTTTAGTCCTCTGACTGGTTTGATGCAGATCTCAGTACCTATCTGTCCCGAGCTAATCGTTTCATCTCTATATAGCTACCACATTCTACATTCAAGGCTATCTGTTTAACATATTCTAACCTTTGTCTCCCCCTACAAGCTCTCAGGTTCAATTCCTAGCTTTAACACAAAATTTTAAAATTGGTATGAGGACTAAAACAAGTATACTCAGTCTCGGGTGGTCCAAAATATGTAGGGTTTGATTCACACCTCAACCATACAACACCATTTTTTTATTTTTTTAAAATAATGATAGCCATTTGTTCATTTTCACATTTCACACATTACAATTTGTCGATTTTCCATTTGCATTTCTTTTAAATGTCAGTTTAAAGTTTTTGAATTTCATGATATGGAAACATGGATTTTCCAATTTTGTTGTTTACACATTTTATTTTTATTTTGTTTATATTAAAAGTTCATATTTGCGAAACTTGATTTTTTCATTTTAAGATTTTGTAAATGGTGTTAAAGTGAGTGCTTGGCCATTGCGATCGTACAGTCTGTCTATGTGTATGCAAAACATAGAGGTCTACTATTATTACTGCAGGTAAGGCTGTTTCTACACTCTCTCTCTCTCTTTCTGTGTAGTCATACATCCACACAACCTTGCCTGTCTTTGAGAACAAACACACAACCACTCTATTTATCCCTAAAAACTTCATTGACATGCACACTCATCCCAAAGAACTTTAATTATACATTTAACATTTACCATTACAAAAATAAATGGTTTCCACTATTTACAAAAAAAAATTAACTATTTACAATTACAAAAATAAATATTTACAAAATACTGAATCAATTAAATCTACTGGTTACAAAAGCCATGTCTCTAAACAATAAAATATAGAAATCACACCTCCTCCTCGTGGTTATAACCCCTTGCTAGGCTAATGCGTACAGTAGGTCGTTCGTCTGCACACATTTGTTATCCATCAAGGCAAAAGTGCATTTTCTCTGTTCCACAAGATACGAATTATAGTTGCTGGATTGTATCCTGCACCGTTTATGCGACATAGCTATACCAGTTCATGAAATCGCTAGGTAGTTCTCTACATATAGCTCTACATATGGCTTCCTTACAGCTAGTGTGCGATAGGCAGCATTAACTGTATATCACACCTTTGTATTTGCAATCCAAGTAATAATTTGAAAAGAGATGAGTGTAATCGGTTTAAAACATTATCTCTGCTTTTTATATGTTTATGACATGTGTATTGACCTGAAATCAAACCCTAGTCCACTTTAGTGAAAGGCTAACAGCTTAACCACTGCGCCACCATGCCCTTTTTTCTTAGATTGATTCGTTCTAGGACTTAGAGCTTGAAATCGAGTTAAAATCTCTAGTGTAAGTGGTACATGTGCTCGCCACTGCAGCACAAAATGGTTAGCTGGTAACATTAGACAACCGGAAATGATTGTATTTCTGTTAGCCAAGCATTTCTGTCATCTGCCTACAGTGTGAGCACTGTCAGCAAGACAGTTTAGTTTAGAACAAGTGTGTGTGTGTGTGTGTAGATTATTAGCCTCAAGTATTTAACGCTTGTTGTGTGTAGCGACCATCTTGTCCCAGTAACCACTGAGCAAGTTTTAACAGTCAACCCATAAAAACAGTATAGGTTAGTTGTGTGTGTTTCATGTACTTGTGTGTGTGTGTGCATTAGCATCATGCACTAGCTTTACCTACCCTCTATAGGTAGAGCGTTATCCCTTTCCTTTCTGACATTACCAATGACCACATTCACCCACAAGTTTTACACTTAAACCATTGACTTGTTTTTGATTAAGTTTGCTTCGGTTTAGTTCGGTTTAGTTGAGTTTGATTCAGCTTAGATCAGTTTAGTTCGATATAGTCACCATTTTGGATTTTAGCTATCCTCTTTAACCAATCAATTAAAGATTGTCTACTCTTATTTCTTGAATCGATAAATCAGATTTTGTATACACCATTTGTCATTTATTATCCCATACCTACAACCTATGCTCTCTCTGTACTGCAGTTTGATCTGAAAACAAGTTTCAATGGTGAAAGATTTGTCAGTCACCATACTTGTAGCCTATAATAATTATTTCACTACCTAGCTATGTTTCATCACTCACTGTAAACATTTCACATGTCCATATCCGATTATTAGTTATAAAATCTCAGGTCGATGACCTTGATGTATAGGGTATTTTTGGGTAAATTCATTAGCCATGGGAAAGGGTTGACCATTCTAAGTCCTATGACACCTCACATGTTGATATCCGATTATTAGTTTATAAAATCTCAGGTCAATGACCTTGCTGTTTTGGATTTTTGGGGTAAATTCATTGGTCATGGGAAAGGATTAACCATTCGTAGTCCTATGACAGCTCACTTGACCCTCTCTACTGATAAGTTTATAAAATCTTAGGTCAATGACCTTGCTGTTTTGGGTATTTTGGGTAAATTCGTTGGTCATGGAAAAGGGTTGGCCATCCTGAGTCTTGTGACACCTTACTTGTCCCTCTCTGATTATTAGTTGATAAAATCTTAGGTTAATGACCTTGCTGTTTTATTTTGGGGTAAATTCATTGGTCATGGGGAGGGGTTGGCCATTTTAAGTTCTATGACACCTCACTTGACCCTCTGTGATTATTAGTTAGCGAGATATTAACGAAAGTGCAGTTAGGCCCTTTTGACAAAAAATGAATAATACATTCAAAAACAGGGCGTCACCCCAAGTCCAACGACCCCTCATACAAGTCCCTAGCTTTCTTAGTTCATAAGATATTAAAAAGCCGATGACCTATTAGTTTTTGGATCTTTGGTTAATTTGTAAAAAAACGTATCTATAAATCATTATTCAAAAAGCCCGCCCTCTTACAAAAAAAAACAATTGCGCATTTGTAAAACAAAAAACGAAAATGATAAATCATAGCGGCATTCAGTTGTATGCATGCACTTTATGTGGAACGAGTTTAATTTCATATTGGCGTACAAACTGCCACATGTTGCACATGGAAAGCGACTTTTACCAAAAAATTATTATTTCACTCTCTAGTAGGGGTAGATTTTATTTTAGAGTGGAAATAAGTTATCCATAGGAAAGGGGTTGTCTGCCGGTGTAATTTGACTACTCGTACATGTCTCTAGCCTTATTCCCACCACTGTCAAAACAGGTTGTGACTTGTTAGCTCTTATCGTGCACGTGCACATGTGTACACTTGTGTGTTAGGTCATATTACACATGAACTTGCATTTTCTCACGTATGAACCAAAACAGGATGTGACTTGTTTCACAAGGAGGACGGTAATAAGGTCATCTCACACGTGTTCACATGTATTTCGCTACTTTCCTTTCATATCGTTATCCCATTATAGTAGTGGTGAACAACGTCAATTCAACACACACAAATGTAGTTAGGCCCTTTGACATAATTTAAATAAATTCATGGGCTCGTCCGTAGGAATCAGGCCAAAGGGACCCGTCCAAAGGGATCAGTCCAAAGGGACAAGGACTCGTCCACAGGGACCTGTCCACAAGGACCTGTCAATAAGGACTCGTCAACAATGACCCGTCAACAAGGACTCGTCAACAATGACCCGTCAACAAGGACCTGTCAACAAGGACTTGTCCACAAGGACCTGTCAACAAGGACTTGTCCACAAGGACTCGTCCACAATGACCCGACAACAATGACCCCCGCCAACAATGACTCGTCAACAATAACCCATCCATAGGGATCCGCTCCCCCACCCTCTTACAAAAGCCATGAGTGGGCATGTTAATTCATAGTGGCTTGCCACCGCACATAAAACGCACAACGTTTCATTCCATATCGGCATTCAAACTCTCACATGTTGCAATTGGTAACAGAGATTCTCTAAAAAAATACAATTTCACCCCTAGTAGGGGTAGGTTTATTTTGGGGTGGAAATATGTTGTCCATTGGAAAGGGGGTGTTAGCCCGAGTTCAATGACACCTCATTCGTCAAAATCCGACCACGGGTTCGGGAGTTATCGGGCTGCCGCCATCTTGTGAGGTGGGGAGGTGGAGGTGGTATCTGAACCGATCAAAAACCACTACTAGCAAGCAACATAGAAAATACATCCAATAGAAATATAGTTTAAACATCTTGAAGAAAATCCAAAAAACCTCGTGATTTTATGACTGTCTCACTATCCCAGTCACGAGAATGGTTTATGATATTTTCGAAGAACTCACAAAGTTTGGATCTGTATTCCTTTGCTGTGTGGCAAAGTTGTGATGCCAAATTCCACCTGGTTGGTGCTACTTCGGGTAATGTCGTTTGCACAAATTCTTGCAACGCATGTGTCCTTTTAGATGATTTAGAAAATAAAGCAGAGTCCAGTCAATGTTTGGAAAAATATTCTGCATTCTTTAATCACCAATTCACTGCTGGAAAACTAGTTCTAAATTCACTTACTACTTGTTCTACATGAGCTACATTGCTGTTTTATCAGCACTAACATCTACGAAGCCCAAGCATCTTTCATAGACAGTGCTGCACTTTACATAGCAGAGAACTGTAGATGGTTGAGATTTATTCTCAATATCAGGCGTCTTATCCAGCATTATAGCTACAAATGAAACGGAGTTAATTTAATTTTTATTTCTTCTTTTACTACGTCAGAAATAGCTCTTATGATATCATTTTGAATCACGGGAGAAGTTCCTCGAAATACTGAGGAAGAATTTAGATGACTTTCTAAAAGTGAATCATTTTTTTTTTAAGATTCAAAAATTCTAAAAAATGCCTTTTTTAGAGAGAGCCATCTCATTCGTCATTTCCCAGTAGGGAGAGATCCTGGTTAGCTAGGAGGCAAATAGCATCAATAATTCGTATTAATATGGCTCTATTTTTCTTTAACTCTTCGTTATGTTTGCTGGTATCAATTCTACGCTGAGCATCAAGTAACGTATAAATTCGCTGTCTGCCTAAAAGTCTTGATTTCGGAAAACATTGGACATGGGTTTGAGATTTTGAATGTTTCTGTTGTGCACTAGATAAGTGATTTAAGTCAGCACACCAATTCTTACTCCAAAAATAATTTTTGTTAGAAAACAATAAGCATGGCCAACAAATAATCTGTTAGAAGTTTCACAACTCGCTATCCAGTCTACATTGTCATACTTTGAAATAGAAAAATGTCTAATGTGTTGTTCACTTGTTGTTTTTTATTGTTGCACTAAATTCGGAAGTGGCGGCGTAGTCCTACCCTTACTCACAATATCTAATTTATCTTCTAATGTACGAAGAGGGAATTGTTTTTGCAAGAGATCTACAACAGTATACATTTCCAAGCATAGGTGTCAACTCGGAAGATCAGCACTAATCCTATCTATTGTATGTAAGTTGTTTACTTGCACTGACACACAACTAAAAACTCCAAACAAACCTAAAGACAGTACCGTACTTATGTTATAATGGTATACGAGTATGTGCTGATCTGCTGGCGTGCCGAACGACCTGGCCGCTTGTGAGGTGCGAGTTCCCCCTCCCCGCCAGTTGCGCGCGCAGGCAAGAACAGCGGTATTTTGAAGTAAAGATGTACGGAGGCCGGGACAGCACATCCGAGTTGAACCATGCAGAACACAGTTCGGGAGAAGATGGTCGCAGCAGCCAATTGACTAGCTTCCTCGTCCTTCTGGCGATGATGTGCTAATCCAGCCAGCAGGCATTTGAGATTTAAATGGTAATAAATTCAATATATTCTTGAATCATTTAAGGAAGGAAGGAAGATTGTAGTTTTACGTGACCGTGAATCTTGTGATTATGAGCCACGGGAGTTGAATCATTTACAGTTAACTTCTAAAGAGGGAGAGAAAAAAAAAAACACAAATTTATAGGGTGTCCAGTGGAAGAGAAAAGAAGAGGTCTGACCCCTCGAAGAATGAGGGATAAAGAAAGATGAGACAAGGGCTTTTTAAGGCGGGAAGTTGAAAGAATCCCTAGGCCTCGGATATCCCAAAACCGTCAGGATCGGAAGAGAACAAGAGTTGACCAAGAGAGGTCGACAGAAAAGATGACAGAAAGGAGCATGGCACAAGTAAGTGGAAGCAATGCCGGACTCAGCTGGGGTGCCGTGGTCGCCAACCCACATCCCACTAGTCGTGATTCCCTGGTGGACAGTACTGGAGAACATGTCTCTGAAGCCACATGGGGAGGTGCTATATAAAATAAAGGAATACAACGCTAAAGAACTACAGTATGTACCAGAATACTTAGCAGATGGTAACGATTTATCAGCGTTTCCTAAGACCGGTTCAATACAACATTGCTAACGGATGTCTCTCTTCAGACATTAACATGCGTACAGCCTATATTTACTATTTCTATACTAGAACATTTGGACAGATCAACTCACTGTTCCAACCATTAAAACAATCACCACCACTAAACGTGAAGTAAAAGATTATACAGGATGTTTCTAAATTCCCATTACAGAATGTGAGGGCTTCTAGTGGGGAACAAGATGGTTAGGTTTAGTATAGGAACTTGTGCCCGGAAATGTATTGTCTTCCCGTTACCTGCAAAAATTCACCGCAGCACACGTTCAAATCTTCCGCATTTTCCGCATCGCGGACTAGAGTACCTACGTCATTGAACGATCACCTGATGCTCCAGATCCCTCACAGTTTTGTTGCCATTCCATGCCATTCAGTTGAGTATATGATCCGCACGGAGACGTGTTGTTCCTGCCGTTATGCTTGTGACCTCCTTTCATACTACAGTACAGCAGTAATTCTTTACTACCCAGAAGTAAGCTGTACGTGCTTAGTTCATTGGTAGTGCGGGGGCGTGGTGGCTCAGCGGTCTAGCTGTATGCCTCTCACCAAGGCGGTCCGGGTTCGATTCCCGGCCAATGCATGTGAGATTTTCGAAGTGAAATGCCATGTCCTGTGGTTCGGATTCCACGTAAAAAGGAGGTCCCGTGGCTTATAATCACAAGATTCACGGTCACGTAAAACTACAATCTTCCTTTTTTTTCATTGGTAGTGCGTTGTGCACGCGTTTGCGGAATACGCCGACATGTTGATATTGTACAGCGAAGCCTGGTGCAATGGGAGAGCTGCTCTTCAGTTGTATGGGGAGCGTTTTCCACATTGCCGGACACCTTCTCACGCCCTATTTGCTGAGGTGTATCAGAGAGCCTCGGAGATGTGTAGATTGCGGTCAGAGATCATCTGCGCCACAGATTTGAGCAACAGTGGATAGGTCGTGGTGGCCCGATTGCTTGGCCTGAACGTTCACCTGACTTGACACCGCTAGACTACTGTGGGGTCACATGAAAACCTTGATTTACGAGACTTCTGTGGAATTTGAGGCAGAGCTACTGGCGCGGGTTATGGCTGCTGTGGATGTTGGAGGACCAGGGATTCGTGATCGTGTATACCAGAACATGGTACGGAGGTGCCGTGTCTGTGTTGACGTCGGTTGTCATCACATTGACCCCCACCTCTAATTGGACCCAAACGATAAGCTGCAGGATTCGGACAGAGCGCCGAAAATGCGGGACCTGTGTACGTGTGCTGTGGTGGTTTCCTGCGGGTAGTGGCAAGACGGTACGTTTCCGAACACAAGCTCCTATGGTAAACATAACCGTCATGGTCCCCACTAAAAGCCCTCAAAATCTGTAATGGAAATTTAGAAACACACTGTATAACTTTTACTATCGGTAAATTATTGATTACGCCCGTGAGATAGCATCTTTCAGTAACGAATTACAGAAGTTCATTTTAAGAGAACACATCTGAACGCCTGGTATAATTTCTAAGAAATAAGCTAGTGAATTCCGTGCCATTAGATAAAGCGTATTATAGTATTTCATGATACGAAGCTTCATTCAAATCACATTAAAACGCTATGATAAATAAAACATGCTTTTAAATATCGCACTGTCACCATCTTGAATTACAGAAACTATTCAAAACATTAGATGTCAATGTGTTAAGCTGTAAGTAAAGATACGTTGTACCAAATTTCAATGTATTCGAATTAGATTCACAAGAACAGCAGTGATATTATAGACTACACTCTAAACTATGACAACAGTCATCAAAATATTAGAAAAACAAATAGGACTAATGATTTCAATATAAATTTATCAGACAGTTTCTCACTTAATTTGATGGTGTCAGATAATTTGTTAAAGTTTTTAAAAATATTTTTGTTGTTGTTAATTCATTTGAAGGGCTTGGTCAGCAGCCACATGTAGGTTGGTGTGTGACAAACTTGTCCGAAAACCTGTAATAAGTGATGACTAGGGCCCGGATGTTGATGACATGTCATCTTTTTACTGACCTATATATAACAATGCTGAAGTACATAGAAGCTCCGGACGGGCCACCCCGTCCCCAAATATGTGATTTTTATTTTGCATCTTTTGCATTTTATGCTATTTTTCCATTTTAAGAGCATTTTTTAAGTTTGATAGATTTTTTGGGTCCTATCTTAGGGAAATAGGCCTTTTAAGGTCATTTTTATCCAATTTATATGAGGGAGTTACGTATCTCAGAGTTAAGAAGAGGCTAATAGCGTTATTGACAGCAACAATCACATCGTTGGAGAAAACGGGCGAAGAAATGGTTGAATCAATTTCCTTAATCAACCGGGTGGAAACTAGTCTTAGCAACAATCGCGGCGACACTGCTGCGGGTATTGCATCAAAAATGAAAAAAGTGCTGGACAAAAAACACCGGGTATAAAACATTATGCATAATCTCAAGACATTCATTTTTGAAATATTGGTGAGTTTACTATTATAAGATCATTTTCACCATTTAATAGTGCATTTTTCGAATATATAGGTCATTTATTACAGTCATTTTTGAAAATTTTAAGTGCATTTTTTAAACTTTTTAACGACATCAACATCCGGGCCTTAGTGATGACTGTAGGAGTGTGTGTAGCAGGGATGGGGTAGGTGCCCCGGGACTATAAATAAGGTACTATCCAGGCATTTGGCTGGAAAGAGTGTGGAAAACCCTGGAGAACAACCACACGCAGGATGGCTACTTCCAGCGCTTGGATTCGAAACTGTGATCTCTGGATTTTCTGCAGCTGCCCGCACGGCCGTGATGCACAATTTAATGATTGAGGAAGTTTTTTATATATTTCCAGGAAGGCTACGGCTGAGACATGGTGGCGTATTCAAATTACGTGCAATCAAAATATACAGTGTAGATTTCAAACAAACGACAGATACCGTCAAAGCTGCCGTGAGCAGTGCTGAGTGAAATGAAACGTACCACAAGCGCCGCGGCGAATCATGGTTTGTCATTTCTAATTAAAAGCAAATAGTTCCGTGAATAGCTAAATAGCCTATCATCATATATTCTACTGTACTTTTATGTTCAAAAACCTCCCGCCTATTAAAAGGATAACCCATGTGATACGAAATAGCTTTTAGTACACAACCTACATTGTAATTAACTACAGAGCAGGAATTTCAAACTCAAAACTCAATATTCAAACACTGTGGTCATTTCAGACAGTGCAACATGAAAATTATATTTAACGAAAGCGAAATGGTCTTATTGTTGCTGATTCATTTATGGGCTTTGTGACATCGTGGTCATGTATCCCCGTATAGGTTACTTGGGTGTGTGAAGAATTTGTCTGATAACCTATTGCACTGTGATGTCTGTACTATGTCCACCTGGATGCGTAGTGCCTAGTAATCTTGGCTATCACCGTGGAGGCCAGGGTGTGATTCACGGCTCTGCCAAAAAACAACAATTCTGGAACAGGGTACACTCAGCCTGGTGAGGTAAAACTGAGAAGAGGTGGGTTCGATTCCTATCTGAGCCATCCAGGAAGTGGTTTTCCGAGGATCCCCTTTTCTAATCCAGGCAAATGCCGGAATGGTACCTAACTAAATGTCACAGCCACTTACTACCGAAATCCTACATCAATTACAAATACACTAGTACAGACATCAGTGTCACAAGTTATCAGGCAAATTCTACACACACCCAAGGACATGGATATACATGACCATGATGTCGCAAAGCCCTTATGGAATCAACAACGCCTGGAGAATTCGGGAATTATTATCTACATAAATGCCACGGCCGCCTTCTATCTAATTCCCACCCCCACTCACAAATACACCAGTACAGCCAATATAATGAAGTAGGTTATTAGGCAGTTTCACACATACCCAAGTAAATAATGAATACCAAATGAATCGTGAAAAGTGAAATAACGATCTGGTTTGGTTCGCTTTTAAGAAAGCCCTTGTACACTTCAAATAACCAAGTTAATACATATTTGGACTGCAGAACACGACAATTTTTAATGATACAGTATTACCATTAAAGCGCATGCACGTGTTTCTGAAGTTATTAGCACAATTGTCTAAACGTAACCAATAATATAGTAATTTCAACGGTATTGAAATGCTTCTCAGTCGGTCAACAGGGTTGTCCCTATTCAAACTGGTGTTTTTCAGATTAAGAGATGAACAGCCATTGTAATTGGACATAATCGTGTTGACCAACCTGACTGGCTGCGTGGCGCAGTGGTAAAGTTATCGCCTGTGCGCAAGGTTGCAGGATCGAATCTTGGCGCAGTCAGTTAGCATTTGAGGATGCGCAAATGCCATGGAGCCGTTTAATTAGATTCATTGACCCATTAAAGATCCCCTTCAGGGCAGAATTCCGACGCCCTGATGTCTCCAATAACCATAGTAGTTCAAAGGGACGTAAAACCAATAACATAATAATAATAATAATAATAATAATAATAATAATAATAATAATAATATCACAGAAGTGACAAAGAGGAAATCTGACATTCTACGGATCGGAGCGTGGAATGTTAGAAGTCCGATAGGAAGTGGAAGGTTAGAAAACATAGAAAGGGAAATGGATGGGTTGAGGTTGGATTTGGTTGGGATTAGTGAAATGCGCTGGCAGGAAGAACAGGACTTTTGGTCAGGAGACTATAGGGTCATTAGCACTAAAACCAACAATGGTCAAGCAGGGGTTGGTCTCTTATTGAGTAGGAAACTTGGACAGCGGGTGGAATATTATGAGCAATATAGAGAACGGATTATTGTAGCAAAAATCAATACTAAACCCACGTGCACCACAGTGGTACAAGCCTATATGCCTACCAGTCAAGCTGATGATGAAGATGTTGAAAAGGTGTACGAAGAAATAGATGAAATTCTGAGGTATATCAAAGATGATGAAAATGTTATAGTAATGGGAGATTGGAATGCTGGGGTAGAAAAAGGGAGAGAAGGGAATATAGTAGGAAATTTCGGAATTGGGTGAAAGAAATGATCGAGGAAGCAGGCTGATGGAATTCTGCACTGAGCATGAGTTGGTCATAGCTAACACCTTATTCAATAACCACAATAGAATAATATACACATGGATGAGACCAGGAGATCCAGGGCGTTACCAAATCTACTTCATTATGGTCAAGCAGAGGTTTCGAACCCAGATATTGGATTGTACAACATATCCTGGTGCTGACATAAACTCTGACCACAATCTGGTTGTAATGAAATGCAGATTAAAGTTGAAGAAACTGAAGAAAAGTCAAAAGCTAAAAAGGTGGGCAATAGACAGACTGAAAATGATGGATGTAAACGAAAGATTCAAGAAGAGTATAAAGGAAGGACTAATGAAAAACCCTAAACAGACTTCAATTGCAGACGAATGGGCACTTATCAAGAATGAAATAACAATATCCGCTGAAGAAAACATTGATAGGAAAGTAAGAATAGGTAGAAAACCGTGGATCACTCAGGATGTACTAGAATTGATGGATGAAAGGCGGAAACACAAGAATGTAAGAGATGAAAAGGGGAAAGCAGAATGCAGACGTCTGAGAAATGAGGTTAACAAGAAGTGCAAGGAAGCGAAAGAAGAACGGTTGAAAGAGAAATGTGCAGGTATAGAAAATTGTCTGAAATTAGGAAAAGTAGACACAGCTTATAGAAGGATTAAGAATACTTTTGGGGAAAAGAAGACTAAGTGCTGTAATATTAAGGACACAAATGGAAAGCATCTAACAGATGGGGAAGAAAAGGTTGAGAGATGGTAAGCTTACATAGAGTGTTGTATAAGGGAAAGGAGATTGCGAATCATGTAATAGAAAGGGAGGAGGAAATTGATGAGGATGCAAAAGGAGATTTAATATTGGTATCAGAATTTGACAGAACATTGGAGGACTTAAGCAGGAACAAAGCACCAGGCATAGATGATATACCGATTGAGTTGCTACGCTGCATAGGACATGAAGGTCTGATGAGGTTATTTCACTTGGTGTGTAGGATTTATGAGACAGGTGAGGTACCCCCTGACTTGAAGAAGAATGTTATCATCTCTATACCAAAGAAAGTGGGAGCTGACAGATGTGAAGATCACCGTACAATCAGCTTGATTACTCATGCTTCACAGATCCTGTCTAGAATAATTTACAAGAGGATGAAAAACCAGATAGAAACGGAGTTGGGTAATGACCGGTTTGGTTTCAGGAGAAATGTAGGAACAAGGGAAGCTGTACTAAGTCTTAGACTGATTTTGGAAGCTAGAATAAGGAAAGATAAGAGAACGTCATGGTATTTGCAGGCTTAGAAAAGGCTTTTGATAACGTTGATTGGACTACATTTTTTGACATTTTGAAATCGATTGGAATAAAGTACAGGGATAGGAGGGTGTTATACAATCTATACAGAAACCAGACATCAGTCATTCTAGCTGAAGGTCATGAGAGAGAAGCTGATATTCAGAAAGGTGTAAGGCAAGGTTGCAACTTATCACCCATACTTTTCAATCTTTACATTGAACAAGCAATTAAGGAAATTGGAGAGAATTTCAAAGTGGGAGTGATGATTCAAGGAGACATAATTTCAACTCTGAGATATGCTGATGACATCGTGATCTTGGCCGACACGCCTGAGGATTTGAATAAGTTTTTGAATGGTATGGACTCCGTCTTGAGGAATGAATTCATGATGAAAATTAATAAATGTAAAACAAAAATACTGGAATGCAGCCGAAATAAATCAGAAACCTCTATGGACATCAAATTGGCAGGTGAAGAGCTGAAGGAAGTAGGACACTTCTGTTACTTAGGAAGCAAAATAACCAGTGATGGACGAAGCAAAGCGGATATAAAATGTAGGTTCGCTCAGGCAAGGAAAGCATTTCTACAAAAAAGGAATCTGTTGACATCGAATATAGATTTAGGTATTAGGAAGTCGTTTTTGAAAGCCTTTGTCTGGGGTGTGGCGCTCTATGGAAGTCAAACTAGGTATATTGGTGCAGCAGAAAAGAGGAGAATTGAAGCATTTGAAATGTGGTGTTACACGAGAATGATGAATATCAGATGTGTATATAGGGTTACGAACGATGAGGTATTAAGACGAGTGGGAGAGGAGAGATGTTTCTGGCGACTGCTAATTAAGAGAAGAGATAGGTTAGTAGGACACATACTAAGACACCCAGGAATAGCAAGCTTAGTTATGGAAGGAAGGGTCGAGGACAAGAACTGTAGGGATAGACCAAGGTTAGAATACGTTAAACAGATTGCCTCGTATGTAGGGTGTGGTAGCTATGTAGAGATGAAATGATTAGCTCAGGACAGGGAGGCATGGATGGCTGCATCAAACCAGTCAAAATACTGAAGACTCAAACAATAATAATAATAATAATTATTATTATTATTATTTGTTGCTGGAATTATTCCAATTTACCTACTTGCTAAGGAGTGGAAAACTATTTTACAGACGTAGTATGAAGTGGGCATGGAAACTGCGCACCGGGATGCAAGAGTGCAGACGTTTCTAAAGACGGCAGAACAGCTGGGAAATAGGAGAATGGGGCCGTTGGACTAGAAGGCTGATCCCTTAGGTACAACGCTGGACAGAGAGAAAGCATGGAGAGAGAAATGATTATCTGACTCATCTTCTGACTAGACATGGATATTTTCCGTCTTATTTCAAGAAGGTGGGGGAGGTATAGCCTAATCCCAACATTGTTCTGAAGCTGTTGATGATGCCCAACACGCCTTTTTCTCCTGCATGAGGTGGATTGATAACAGGGAATTACTTGGAAAGGACAACAGATCTCCCCAGACAACATAGTGGAAATGATGCTTCAAGATGAGTCGCACTGGAACAATATAGCTCATCTTCGTTCGAAGGATTTCTTCAGTATAATAACAGATCTGGATAGTCACGAATGAAAACTAGTCGAGGACACCTGACCTAGTAATGTGCTAAACGGTTCCAGGCTAGGCTCTAGAAGTCAAGGGGGGAGTTTGAGGCGGTAGTCTGCCACTCAGGAGTTCGAAACTACTGCATGTGCGGCAATGCATTTCTCCTCCGTAAAATAATTGTGTTGACCTACTGAAGAGGATTTACATTTAGTTTAAAGGCAACACTGAAAAATCGCTTTCAACATGACAATAGTAAATTCAATACATCTTCGAGAATTACGTGATGTTATGAAGTCACCGCAGTTCCCACATCGCTATTTTTACAGTATATCAACGTCCATGGGAGAACCTCCGTGGCTTAGGTGGCAGCACGCTGGCCTCTCACCGCTGTGTCTGTGGTTCAAATCCCGGTCACTCCATGTGAGATTTGTGCAGGACAAAGCGGAGGCAAACAGGTTTTTCTCCGGGTACTTAGGTTCTCCCTGTCACAATTTCATTCCAGCAACACTCTCCACTATCATTTAATTTCATCTGTCATTCATTTAACCATTGCCCCAGGGGAGTGCGACAGGATTCGGCAGCCGGCACGGTTCATATCCTCGCCGCGAGTTGGGGGCTTCATTCATTCCATTCCCTGACCCGGTCGGTCGACTGGAAGCAAGCGGTGGATTTTCATTTTCAGCAATGTCTCTACCTGCAATTTTCTCTTGACCGATATGTTACGTCAAACTCCAGTAATGTGATAAGCGTTTTTCTACCTGCTGTTTTGTTATGATGTGATTCTCTTCATCTTCAGATTGAAAACATTACATTGGATATAGACCGCCATACCAATAGCAAGTTTGGTGTCGCAAATTAGCCTACTTCTCGTCACCTCAAATGGGGTAGGTTACATTTGTGTAATATCTCCAGAGATGAAACATGCTCTAGCTGGAGATGAATTATAATCAGTAAATAATTCTCAGTGGAGACATCGAGGTCAAATGCTCTTTCTTTTGTTCACTTCCTGGTGTAGTGGCTAGCATTCTTGGCTGTCACTCCAGAGTTCCGGGTTCGATTCGCGGCTATGCCTAGAAATCTAAATCTGGTCTGAGGGCTGGAATGTGGTACCCTCAGACTCGTGAGGCAAAAATGAGAAGAGGCGGGTTCGATTCCCACCTCAACCCTACTGGAAGTTATCTTCCGTTGTTTTCCCCCACTTCTACTCCAGGTGAATACTGGGATGGTTCCTAAATTAAGGCCACGGCCACCTCCTTACCAATCCTCATCTGAATTACAAATACACACACTCATACAGCCATCACAATAACACAGGTTATCAGGCAATATAGGGGGCAGATGACCTCGTAATTCCGCCCCTTAAAACCTCAATAACTAACTAACTAACTATCAGGCAATATTCCATATGCACCCAAATACACTGAGCTACATGGCCATGATGTTGCAAACCCCCTTAATTTATTTATTTATGGTATGGATTTTAGAGCCGGGAGTGTCCGAGGACATGTTCGGCCTGCCTGATTCTGTAGCTGCTTCCAGCGAACACCCTTAGGGTGAGCTACACGTTCTGTTCAATTTCAAGTAGTTCCAACTTTCGCTAGCAGATATCAATGATACCTAGTGGTGAACGTTGGAACTTTGATAGAGCGTTCCGACGGAATCTAACCTAACAATTTAGCTTCACACAAGGTTAGTCTGTGGAAGGATCTTTTACATGCCATTAATCTATGACATGGGACCACCGCGCCGGCTTTACTTCCCCTCCGAAGGAAGGCATACTGAAGGATTTTAACGCTCTTAAAAAACTAAAAAACTTAAAAGACTAATAGTCTATGCCTCACCTGTGCAATAACACTATAAATGACTGTCTCATTGACCCCCCCCCCCCCCAATTGGATGAGGCGCCGCTACTTCTGAGTAAATCAGAAATCCGCCAATATCACATAAATTCCAATATTTTACCACTGGTCCGCATTGAGTAATATACACAATTTTCCATCTGCCACGTGAGGCAAAACTGAGAAGAGGGGGATTCAATTCCCACCTGAACTATCCTGGAAGTGGTTTTCCGTGGTGTTCCACTTCTACTCCAGGAGAATGACGGGATGATTTCTAACTTAATGCTACGGCCGTCTCCTTCCCAATCTTCATCTGAATGACAAATGCACACACCAATACAGACCTAAAAATAACACAGGTTACAGATGAATTTCACACACGCCCAAATACACGGGGCTATATGTCGCAAAGCCCCTAAATGAATCAACGACAACATTATTTTCCCGTTAGACCTCAAGTTTCAGTCTGTAAATAGGTTCCTGAACCACACAATATGGCATGAAACCAGTGACGATGCCAACCGAACAGTCCTTCACAAAGGATCCTATGTAATCTACTCTCACAACAAACGAATAATGGGTGCCCACAGTAGGAGCTTTGTCAAATGAAGCCGTCACTGGCTTACTCACCACATTAAACATATCAGGTGTCAAGGGTCCGTACCAATACGAAGCAACGTACACAGCTTCAGAATCTTGCAAGTTTGTACTGCTCGAGTCTAAACTGCGTGGACCTGAGAGGAATGTGCATCGCAGACTATTATGAGCATTATGAGTGATGGTGACGAGTGATGCGGTTTATCGGTCCTTGCGTAGTAACAGAAGCAAATACATTAGTCGGTGACTCAGTCACTCATTCCCAACGCCAAACTGGATTCAGAAAAGACCCATGTTAGCAGTATTGGAATAGACGAGAATGTCAGGTAACACGGCGGGCTGTCGACAGGCTTCTCAATTCACGCCTGCTTCTACCCTGCCTCTGCTCTTCATCCCGCAAGTTCATAGAGCTTGGAACCGAGCAGTACCAGGCGAGTTACCGTTGGCCGACTGGATTTCATACGTTTAGTCACTTTCATGGCTCATAGATGTCAAAAATAGAAAGCCTTTTAGGCGGTCAACGCAAATTGTACCAGATTACATCAGGCACGAAAATAAGTATATAAACACCCTGAAATGTAAAGTTCTGAAACCATACGTCCAGTGTTTCCTGTACAAACTGCTAGTTGTAACTCTTCAGCCAGTCCGTGAGAGGAGGCAGGTGAAAGGGTAACAGCTGTGTGGTAACACCTCCATTGAGATGAGTAACCATATACGTTATAGAATTCAAGTGAAAATGAAAATCCACAGCCTGCTTCCAGTCGACCGACCGGGGCAGGGAATGGAATGAATGAAGCCCCCATCTAGCGGAGAGGATATGAACTGTGCCGGCTGACGAAGCCTGTCGCACTCCCCTGGGGCAATGATTAAATGAAATGGTAGTGAAGTGTTGCTGGAATGAAATTGTGACAGGGAAAACTGGAGTATCCGGAGAAAAACCTGCCTGCCTCCGCTTTGTCCAGCACAAATCTCACATGGAGTGACCGGGATTTGGACCACGGACCGAGCGGTGAGAGGCCGGCGTGATGCCGCCTGAGCCACGGAGGCTTTTAGAATTCAAGTACATGCTCTAATTTCATTTTCATTTTATTTATTGAATTGTGTTGTTCTAAATTATATGTATGTCTACCCCTTATTATTCCCGTTTTTCCAACGGGGTCGGGGATGAGATGCGATGGAAGTCTTTGTGGCGATGGTTTTTACAGCCGGTTGCCCTTCCTGACGCCAACCTCATGAGAGGAGTTAATGAGAGATGAAATGAATGATGGTGAATGAAACTGGGCGAGGATGTGGAAGGAAGCGGCCGTGGCCTGTCACAAGGTACCGTCCCAGCATTTGCCTGGTGTTGAAAATGGGGAAACCACGGAAAACCATTTCAAGGACGGTCGACGGTGGGACTCGAACCCACGCGTCTGCCGAGTCAGCAGAGAGCTTGGCCCCATGACCTAATGCTGCGCTTTAGCCAGCGTAGCCACTACTGTCGGTGTTGTTCTAAATTATATACACGTGCATAATATCGGTACTCACAACGGATTCACAAACCCTTACAAGAAAACGAACTAACCTTGCAACGAGATTCAAACTGCGAATCGTGTTATAACACCAATTAATTGCACTACAATTTGTTGTAGTTCGATACGAAATTTGTGTATAACACAGTGATCAGGATTTGATGATGACTGCTTGAAGGTTGAAACGCGTAATCCTAAAATTATCCCATTATAATAGTGATCATAACTAATACGTATATTTTTCAGGAGTGTTATTTACTTATTTTATATATTGTAACCCCGCCCAGTCATTGGACAAATTAGTGCTGACCGACTGAAGAGTTACAACTAACAGTTTAAACACCCAAACATGAAAGAAATATTATATGAAATATTTATCACTACAATAAGACACTTTCACGCACGTTAAAGTGTGTGCATTAATATGTATGTATCTTGCCACGGTGGGCGAGTGGTTATCGTGTCGGATTACTAACTTGCTAGCTTGCAGGTTCACTCCTGTCCGTGGTAAGTGATCTTTGAAAGGCAGCAAAAATTACGACACGCATGTCATATGATGTTGGGATGTCAAAGAACCCATTTGAATTCAGTAGGCCGTGTTCATAAAGGCAAAATTAATCCTGGGATTTTCCGCCAACACACAAGTTCCTGAATTCGCTACTAGAAAGCGCTATAGTGTCAAGGAGCTTAGATATCTAACCTCTTTAACTTTCATAGTCCTTCAAGGAACAACAAAATTCAACATGTAAGCTGCCCTCTGGGTGTCAAATAACAATGCTTGCACTCGGCATCCGAGGCCATACGATATTATTATTATTATTATTATTATTATTATTATTATTATTATTATTATTATTATTATTATTATTGGGTAGCCTCCGTGGCTCAGGCGGCAGCACGCCAGCCTCTCACCGCTGGGCCCGTGGTTCAAATCCCGGTCACTCCATGTGAGATTTGTGCTGGACAAAACGGAGGCAGACAGGTTTTTCTCCGGGTACTCCGGTTTTCCCTGTCAATTTCATTCCAGCAACACTCTCCACTATCATTTCATTTCATCTGTCATTCATGTAATCATTGCCCCAGAGGAGTGCGTCAGGCCTCGGCAGCCGGCACAGTTCATATCCTCGCCGCTAGATTGGGGGCTTCATTCATTCCATTCCTGACCCGGTCGGAGACTGGAAGCAGGCTGTGGATTTTCATTTTCATTATTATTATTATTATTATATGTATAGGCCTATGCTATTTATGTACAGTATATATATAATATTTCATGTAATATTTATTTCCTCTCAAACGTGATTCTTAATATTATATTATTAAATGAAACGGAGAGGTATTAAATTACAGTTTTGTCTCTCGTATATGAAGCCTGTGTGTGTCATTCTTATTTGTGCTTCTTTTCTGTCTGTTCACTAATACCAGTCGTGTTCAATCCCTTGCCTTTATCTTTTCTTTGCGAATACACGTTTGCCATTGATCCCATATGTTAGTAACATCACCTTCTGTGATCTTGGGCTAAGTATTAAGGCCCCAGTCCCAAAAGATCCTGGGTTAGATTCCCGGCTCAGCCAAGAAGTGTAATATAGAAACCCTTGAAATGAAGCAACAATAACGATTTCCATTGGTATGAATACTTAGAGATGAAAAGGTTATTATTATTATACTGTACTTGTATAGTATATCACTTTGTTTCTCCTTGTTAATTCATTTAGGGGCTTTGCGACATCGTGGTGATTTAGCACCGTGTCCTTGGGTGTGTATATAATTTGTACGATAGCCTGTGTTATTGTGGTGTCTGTAGTAGTGTGTATATTTGTAATTCAGGTGAGGATTGGGAAGGAGATAGCCGTGGCCTTCAGTTAGGGACCATCCTGGCGTTTGCTGGAGTAGAAGTGAGAAAACCATAGAAAACCACTTCCAGGATGGCTGGGTAAGAATCAAACCCTTCTCTTCTCAGTTTTGCCTCACGAGGCTGAGTGGACCCCGTTTCAGCCCTCACACCTTAATTGAATTTCTTGGCAGAGCCGGGGATCGAACCCGGGCCTCCGCGTTGACAGCCAAGAATTCTAGCCACTACGCAACGAGGCGGACCATGACTACCCCTGGTTGAAGCGTGAAAGACAATTTGCCCGTCACTGAATTCAATGATTACAGTACAATAGATTTTTGTTAGATAGTTATTGAGGTTTTAAGGGGCGGAACTACGAGGTCATCTTCCCTAGATATTAGTTTTGAACTCAATAGTTTTATTTCAATTATTAAGATCATATTTGAAAAGAAGCCACTACCCTCTTAATTGTAGAAAGTAGTGTATTTTTCTTTTTCAAATATGATCTCAATGATTGCAATAAAACAAATAAATTCAAAATATACCTTTTTAATCGTAGCACTGACAGTGGGTTACTTTATTATTACAAGACATTATATTATATAGTGAATGATTAGGTTTCGTAGCAACTCTTATTCAAAATATTTGCTTTCCAATCTCCTCACTTCATTTGTTGTCCGACTCCGTAGCTAAATAGTAAGCGCGCTATGCTTTGGCCCGAAGTACCCTGGGTTCGATTCCCGGTCGAGCAATCAGGGATTTTAATATCCTAGGGTTAATTCCCGTGGCTCGGGGACTGGGTGTATGTGACGTCTTCATCATCATTTCTTCCTCATTACGACGCGCAGGTCGCCCACGGGCATCAACTAGAAAGACCTGCACTCGGCCTCTCCGGTGATCACACGATCAATATACTTCGTTTGTTTGGAAGTAAACGAAATTTATCCCGATAATCACTCAAAGAAAATGATTTATGGTAACTTTATTTATGTTACCAAATGAGTTGTAAATCCATTTTAGGAGTTTAGGATGTATTGGTCATCAGCCCCGTGGATTTGAGTGAGTGTTGAATATTATCCATGGGGGTGGGGGGGGTGGGGGTGGGGTTGGGGGTGGGGGAGGAGGCGAGGTGGCGCAACAGTCTAGCTCATCGCCTATTACCAAGGTGCACCGGGTTTGATTCCCGGTCAATGCATTTTGAGATTTTTGAAATGAAATGCCATGTCCTTTGGCTCGAATTACACGTAATAAGGAGGTCCCGTGGCTCATAATCGCAAGATTAATGGTCACGTTACACTACAATCTGTCTTCCTTCCTTGAATATTATTTGATAACCTGAGTTTCTATTGTAACTGTAATTATTAGGGAATAGAATGGGGTAGGTGCCCCGGTATTTGAAATAAGATTGTATCCCAACATTTACCTGGAGGGAATGTGACAAATAACGAGGAAAACCAGATACAGGATTGCCACTGTCAGCTCAGGGATTCGAGCCTCCAATCTTCGGGCTTGATGCAGCACTCCACTGCGGTCGTGGGAACAATATACACGCACTGCTGCACCACATTGTTTACCAAAACAATTTTGTGCATTAAACATTCTATCAATGGGATGTATGGTAAGTTTTTGTGTATTTTGCAAAACACCGAATGGCGGATTAGGAGAGTTTTGACTATCACCGCCTCGTTTATGAGATTTGCCACTTGTATAGTCTGTGTACTAGGAGAAGCTGGAGGCCGAGCGAGCCAGCAGGCAGGCGAGGCCAACATGCATAATTCATTTTTTCAGCTTTCTATGTGCATGCTGAATTAAGGAGATGACATTCTGCAGATATTTGTGGTATCCAAATCTTCCATGAAGATTTACTGGGTAACACATGTGAGATGATGTACACGCATGAGAATTGCCAGATTAATTTTACTTGTACAAAAATAGCAACTTAATTTATAAGTCTCCAAACCTAAAAATCGCATTCAGATTTTGAACACAAACAGCCAGCGTTAGTCTGATGATAGGACTCAAATGACAAGTAACATCTGCTTCTATGAAGATTGGAAGTTAAAAACTGACTGCAGTCTTTCAGGTGGTTCGTGGCCTCCTCAATTAGCTATGGAAGAAGAATAAAGGGCCGGACCAGGGTGAATGGTGACCACAATGCATTCATTTTCTGCACCAGACGTCAGAGAAAATGTGCAACTATATTCCTTATTCCAGCTCTGGAGGACAGCATGAATCTGACAAAAGACTGACTGACACGCACCTTCAATTTACAGACTGGATGATGGATGGTTCCTCAAAATTATCACTTGACATGCTTACAGTTGCTACAAGGGGTCTTCAATCACAAACCTGTTAGAGTTCACAATGGACAGAAGTCCAGTCCTTTTTTACTTTGCTAGCGATTGTTAAAATACCGCAAATCTAAATGTGTAAAAAGTTGAAGTTAATGCCAAAACCACCCGCCCGGCTTAATTGGTATGCGGAATCGACGCGACTGAGTTCTGACAGGGGCAATCGTCTTAGTTATGTGTTTAAATGCTCTTTTCAAACAAATTATCGATATTTATGAAATCGGAGTGAAATTCGTCACTGCTGCGGGAATTATTTCTTTATATTTTGAATGCTCATTCTTTACGATCAGTTACTTGTGAAACTGGCTGCATGCTGCAGAGGTAACGTTCTTTCCCGCTGTGCCCATGGTTGAAGGATCAAATCATGGCGCACTAATTTGGCTATTGAGGGTGCGCAAATGCGAGGGAGCAGTGTCAGTAGATTTACTGACACTTTAAAGATCCTCTTCGGGCCAAAATTCCGGCATCCCGGCGTCTCTAAAAGCTTCAATAGTTGAAAGGGACCTGAAACCAATAGCATTATATTTTGTTTCTTGTGTGCGCCCCATGGGTATATACGACCCTTTCCCATAGATATTTGATACTGAATTTGCCTATTTGTTGGATTATTTCTGTATGTAGAGAATCGCAATTTTCAAGTTGCTCGAAAACAGAGGCTTTTTTAGGGCAAATTATTAGGATGTCTCATAAGTAATATCGATTTTTAGTTTGATATTTATAAGATAGAATTGGCTTTTTTGGTTCGCCAATGCTATTTACAGGCGGTCATGACTAGAATTGCGTATATTGCGAGAATATACCACCAAAAGACACCATACATCGGCAGATTAAGAAACTTGGAAAATCAAACAGAAGCTGTAGATCTGCACCTCATGAATTGACCCCTGAACAGGCTCCACGTAGAGTGGATATCTGTCGTTAGCTTATTGGTAACCCCATTGATGATAGATTTATCAGGAGGATTGTCATATGGGATGAAAAATGGGGCTATTAGCGCAACGATAACGCCTCGAAACAGTGGCTCAGTCCCCGTGAAACTGCAAAAGTCATCGTTAAAAAGGATCGGTTCGGCCCCAAAATGATGGTGTGTCTGGTGGAATTTTGAAGGTGTGATTCACTGGGAGTGAACGGGTGTGCAGTCAATGCGGACCTTTATTCTGAACAACTGGAACGAATTCATGACGTTTTAAGATGGAGATCTCTTGCAGCAGGGCAATACGAGACCTTATACTGCACGAACAACCATGGCAAAAATTCAGGAATTGGAAGGAGTCGAACTGCTACCTTATCCAGCATACAGCCCTGATCTTGCGTCTTCAGGTTAACATATTTTTCGATCCATGGCCCTTTTCTTGCGTGGAAGCAATTTCGAAAACTTTGAAGCTGTGGAAGTGGATCTCGCCGAATTCTTCGCATCAAAACCCAGAGACAGGTACCGTCGCTGGATAACATACCTCGCTGAAGGATAGCTCAAGAGCATAGAATCTGATGGTCTCTACTTTGAAGAATAGGTTAATTTCTTGTCAGAAAACTTTCCAAATAAAATTGTCTTTAAAAAACGAAATTACTTTCGAGACATCCCCTATATTTCGTAATTTTTCCATCCTAATGAAGATTATATTGAATGCACAAATAACTAAAAGCAGTACCTATAAATGAACGAAGTTTTAGCAAAGAGCAACCATAAATTCACTCTTATCTGCAATACATCTGTAATCAAAAACCTTCAAAAGCAAAAGACTCACTGAAACTCTTAGGCCCCTTTATAATCACTCACGAAAACCAACTGAGTAACTCCAAGCGCACCACACAAATGCCAACAAACGTGGAAGTCATCATTCCTTAACGAAACTCTCGTATATAGAGCAAACAAAGCTAACAGATAAATACAAGAAATATATGAATGATCATAATAATCTGGCCAAATACTGTAGTCCCACGTGCCAATACATAGCGTAGGCCAGCACGTACTTCCACTCGTGACCATGTTTCCTGCCCACGTGTTAATGCCATACTGGTTTGCACTCGAATGAAATTTGTAATTACTGCGTGCACAGTGAGCAATAAAGTGAAGTGGACGTCAATACAGGAACTCTGGGAAATCAACTAAGTCTAGAAAACCACATTTTCAACTCAATTACATATAAGTGTCTGTTAAGGTGATAAACCTAATTAACAATCACAAACGCTCATTACGCCACTTGAATAGCAATCACTTCACGGTAGTAGTAAATGATTCAGAAGGGTTTTCATATTTGACTGCCTTGTAAAAGGTATTGGGAATACTTTACAAGGCCAGTTTGCAGGAAATATGAAGTAGGCAATTATACAATTTCAACACAAAGATGAATTATTTGAACTTTATTTTACTAGGGCTAGAGTTTGCTACCTTACGCAGTACTGCATAGTATACCTAATGAGGGACAGACCAGTTTTTGCATCATACTGTAAAAGTAAGTTGCATTTAAATTATTTGAATTTGATTTTTCAACTTAGTAATATATATTACAACCCATAAAATTAATTCACGGAAAAAGAAAAAAATCATGCAATGTAGGGTTAAAAACCCCGTAGCTTAACCCCCTAATAGTGTCACATGGTATTTACTAAATACTGTTGTACATAAGTACTGTATACATTGTTGTTGTTGTCGTTGTTATTTTTGCTCGTAACATCTAGATTATGTGCCCAGAAATATTATTTGAAATGATGCGGGCTTGAACACTGTTGCATTCAGTTGGCATTTAAGGGTGCTTAAATGTGAGGGAGCCATGCCAGTAGATATACTGGCACATGATAGATCCCCTTCGTGGCAAATTCCACCACTTTGATGTCTCTAAAAGTCGCAGAAGTTAAAAGGGTCGTAAAGCCAATAGAGTTATTATTTACTAATATAATTGTAAATTAATGTTTATATTATATGGGAGTGACCTAAGAACTATTAGCATCAGTCCCTTGTGTATTTACATGAATATGTTTTACAAGAGATAAGAGTCTTAAGGTAGAACCAACTGTATTTCAAAGATGATTAAAATAATTCTCCATGCACTTGCAAATATGTTAATCCGGAAAGTACCATTCTATCAGAGAAACCAATGTCACATTGGGGGGGGGGGATGCCATATATTCATTTTTCATTTGCAGCCTATTTTCATTTATGAAAATATAGGTTTATGAGATCAAATTTTGTCCGTGTGTGTGTATATGTGTGTGTTTATGTGTGCGTGTGCGCGTCCCTGTGTGTGTCTTCCCACTAATTACTTCTAAACGGCTGGAGCGATTTAAATGAAGCTCAGTAAGGTCATAGTACTATTTTGACCGACCAGACCGTGTCCATCAAACTTTATTACGTCTCAACAATCCAACATGGCGGCTGTGCGAAATATTTCACTGGCATTCTATATCTCCGAAACTATTACTAATATCACCCTGAACGTTTGTACGGTGATCAAGGGCACTACTAGACGTTCATCTATGCGACTTTCATAAACCTGTTAACTACAAAACGAACATGGCGGCCAAGAGAACTTGAAACATTTAAATAGACTTTTCACGTGATTTAACGATCCGAACACAGTGAAACTTGGTACAACAAATGCCTATACAGATTGCAACGCACTGACATCTAATTTAGTTCATTTGTTTAGATAACCTCAAGGTGGCGGCTGTGCGAAATGTTAAAATTAAGTTTTTATTTCTTGTGTTCTAATAAAGCGATCGAAATCAACGTTTGAACCTACACGATAAACCTCATCGAATAGTACATAACTCTATGGCTTACATATATTAAAATACAACACGGTGACCGTCCGAAATATTTAGACGGTTCTCAATTTCTATTAACCAATGTTAGCAAGCAATCAAACTGAAATTTTGTGTGTACAGAGGCTATACACATAAGTTCACATATGGGACGTTCAATAATTTGGTGAGCACAAATATAACATGGCGACGACGCGAAAGTTAAATATTCAAATGGATGTTTCTCGCGATTTAACCATCCGAGTGCAGTGAAACTTGGTACAGTATATGCTTATATAAATTCATTTAAATTATTTTCATAACCACCAGATGGCGGCTGATCGAAATTTAAAAATCTTTTTTTTAAATTTCTTGTGCCCTAATCATGCGATTGAAATTTGAATATAACACCTACACAATAATCTTCATGTAATAGTACATAAATCTAAGGCCTATATATAATAATCCAACCTGGTGACCATCCGAAATATTTAGACTTATCAACATCTACGAACCTATTACAGCAATCAAACTGAGAGTTTGTATGTTGATAGAGGCAATTAATATAAGTAGGATATAAGAAAATAGGCTATTTAGTTCTTCACTGAACTACTTGTTCTGTAATGAAATGTCGTAAATATGCTTGTGTATCTAAGTCATATGTTTTTTATACCTAGAGGCTTGGTTATCTGATAGAATGTCATCGAACTCGCATAACTTTGTGAATGTTTATGTTGATAATTATTATGTTCACCGTCAATAAAACAGTGTAGAGCTCCAACACGAGTGCACATATTTTACTGAACAAGATACATCAATCGGTAAATGATAATTACAAATAAGAATGAATATAATAATATTAATAATACTTGAGAAGAAGAATAGAGAACTAATCCGGCAAACTCACACGAATATGACTTCTAAAGTGAAATTCCTTGGGGGAAATTCGTGAGCCTCTTGAAATATGTACGGGCGTTCGTCAAGGTGACGGCATCCTCCATTTTATTTAAATTTAGTTCTAGACCAAGTTATTAGAGTATAGGAAAGGGACGTCAAAAGTGTAAACATCGGTAATTCAGGAAGTAAAGTCAAGGTATAATGTTTAGTATTTGCTGATGATCTAGCAATCATTATTAAGACCAGAGATGAAACCAGATATACCGTACAGAGACTGCACAATATAGCATCAAAGGCAGGCCTCCAGATATCGTACGAGAAAAGCCAGTATATGCAAAATCTACACTAAAATAGCAAAATAAATATAAAAACAAGTAGTTCCGTGAAGAACTAAATAGCCTTTTTTCATATATCCTACTTATAACAATTGCCTCTATCTGCATACAAATTTTCAGCTTGATTGGCATACAACATTTCAGTTTGATTAGCGTAATAGATTTGTAGATATTGAGAACCGTCTAAATATTTCCGATGGTCACCATGTTGGATTTTTAATATAGGCCTTAAAGTTATGTACTATTACATAAATATTATTGTGTAGGTGTTTTATTCAAACTTTAATCGCATGATTAAGACACAAGAAATAAAAACGTGATTTTTAAATCTTGCTCAGCCGCCATCTTGTGGTTATGAAAATAATTTAAATGAATTAGATGCCAGTGGATTACAATTTATATAAGCACTAGCAGTAGTGCTCGGCTTCGCCCGGTGGATTTATTTGTTTTGTGGATGATAATGAATACTACTGCAGAACTGGCACATGATACTTAAACTAACAGAAAAACATATTTAAAAATATAACTTTTTGTGATGGTAGTGGTGGTGGTGGTGGTGGTTGTTTTAGTGTGGTTAAAAGTAGTACAGTATAATGGACGTAACATTCAGGTAATTTTCCCGGAATGATAATAATGATAATATTATGAATAGGGAAACCGCTATTTACTAACTACAGCACTGACACATGTAATTTACAAACAAATTTTAAAAAAATATTGGAAAGAAGAGTAAGTGAAGACACTGCCTTGGACCTATATCTCATTGGCTATTAGAAATGTAGAGACCAATAGTGTCGTCCTTTGTCACATAGCGCCGTAGGAAAATAATCAGAACACTTTGGAAAACTCGGCTGTCCCGAGCTACTGAGGTAGCAATAGTGTCATTTATCGCCTCATAGCGCTCAACGATAAGGTTCGGAATAAATAAAGGTAAATTTGAAAGCACCAACGCTTATTGCAGCTGGTAACCTCAAAATACTGCACAAACACCACTGCACTTATACACAGGCATAATATTTTCATGATGATAACTGTTTTAAGGGGCCTAAGACATCTTTTTGCACTAATTCATCCCCGTGACTGAAATTTATAAACAGCGCAAGAAGCAACTATTTTCGCAATTCTGCACCAGAACACTGGTAGGGGCGACGTAATGCTGTCCGAATTGCCAGCAAACAATAGACTTATTAAAATATTCTTACAGTTACACTACTACGGACATGAATGGTTCTAGGGCCTTAATACGTGGTTTTCAAGTTCATTTTGTCTGTTATTCTAATTGTAGGGAATGGAGAGCGTTGTCAAAATATCAAGTGGATACCAGCAGGGTTTCAAAGTGTATGTACAATTTGGTGCAATTAGGAGAAACGGTGTAGGTTTGTAATAAAGGGCCTAAATACAGGAAATGGAGTGGTATGTCCAAAATTTAATGCAGACAGTGTTACTCGCAGGGTTCCAAAGGGTAAGTATACAAATTTTGGATGAGATCGGTGAAACGGTTTATATTTGTGATAAAGGGCCTAAATGCAGGGAATGGAGTGGTCGGTCCGAAATTTCAAGCACACAGTGTTACTCGTCGGGTTCCAAAAGGTAAGTATGTAAAATTTGGTTCAGATCGGTGAAACGGTGTATATTTGTGCCAAAGGGCCTAAATACAGGAAATAAGGTGGTATGTCCAACATTTCATGCGGACAGTGTTACTCGCAGGGTTCCAAAGGGTAAGTATACAAATTTTGGTTCAGATCGGTGAAAAAGGTGTTGATTTGTTCCAAAGGGCCTAAATGCAGGGAATGGACTGGTCTGTCATAAATTTCACGTAGACAGTGTTACTCGCGGGGTTCCAAAGGGTAAGTATACAAATTTTGGATCAGATAGGTGAAACGGTGTATATTTGCGATAAAGGGCCTAATTGCAGGGAATGGAGTGGTCGGTCCGAAATTTCAAGCAGACGGTGTTACTCGTCGGGTTCGAAAGGGTAAGTATGTACAATTTGGTTCAGATCGGTGAAACGGTGTATATTTGTGCCAAAGGGCCTAAATACAGGAAATGGAGTGGTATGTCCAAAATTTCATGCAGACAGTGTTACTCGCAGCGTTCCAAAGGGCAAGTATACAAATTTTGGTTCAGATCGGTGGAAAGGTATAGATTCGTGCCAAAGGGCCTAAATGCAGGGAATGGAGTGGTCTGTCCGAAATGTCATGTACACAGTGTTACTCGCAGGGTTCCAAAGGATAAGTATACAAATTTTGGTTCAGATCGGTGAAAAGGTGTAGATTTGGACAAAAGGGCCTAAATGCAGGGAATGGACTGGTCTGTCATAAATTTCACCTAGACAGTGTTACTCGCAGCGTTCCAAAGGGTTAGTATACAAATTTTGGTTGAGATCGGTGAAACGGTGTACGTATCACTAACCATAACACCAGCGCATGCGGATAGAGGAGTTCGGGAGCGCTTTTTCTAGCGACTTACTGAACAAAAATCAATCTTTAAGGTTACCTGAGAGGTGTAGCCTAATGCTACATAGCCTAGACTATTCCTCTTGAATCTGGCTATCATATAAAAATAATTTTTCGAATCGGACCGGTAGTTCCAGAGATTGGCGCGTTTAAACCCACAAACACACAAACTCTTCAGCTTTATTATTATTAAGTATAGATATGCCGTACCAAGTTTCACTGCACTCGGATGGTTAAATAGCGAGAAACGTTCATTTGAATATTTAAATTTCGCGTCGCCGCCATGTTAGATTTGTGCTCACCAGGTTATTGAAGTTCCCATGGATGGACTTATGTTTATAGCCTCTATACACATACAAAATTTCAGTTTGCTTGCTGTCGATGATTTTTTTTTGTCGTGTGGTCTCCTCAGAGACCGAGTGCCGGTCTTTATATTCGACGCCCGTGGGCGACCTGCGCGTCGGGATGAGAGATGGAATTGATGACGGTGAATGAAATTGGAGAAGGATGTGGAAGGAAGCGGCCGTGGCCTGTCAGAAGGTACCGTCTCAGCATTTACCTGGTGTTGAAAATGAGAAAACACGGAAAACCATTTCAAGAACGGCCGACGGTGGGGCTCGAACCCACGCATCTACCGAGTCAGCAGAGAGCTTGGCCCCATGACCTAACACTGCGCTTTAGCCAGCGTAGCCACTACTGTCGGTTGTCGATGATTAACAGATATTGATTGAGCTCCGTCTAAATATTTCGGATGGTCGCTATGTTCGACTTTAATATATATGTAGGCCATAGAGTTATGTACTATTACGTGGGAATTATTGTGTACGTTCATTATTCAAACGTTGATTTCGATCTCATGATTTGAACACAAGAAATAATAGCTTAATTTTAAAACTTCTCACAGCCGCCATCTTGAGGTTATGTACACAATTGAACAAACATTGATGTCAATGCATTGCAATTTGTATATTCATTGTCTGTACCAAGTTTTACTTCAATCGGATGGATAAATCGCGTAAAAAGTCTATTTAAATGTTTCAAATTCGTCTGGCCGCCAAGTTCGTTTTGTAGTTAGCAGGTTTTTGAAAGTCACATAGGTAAACGTCTAGTAGGGCCTTTTATCGCCGTACAAAATTTCAGGGTGATGTGAGTAATAGTTTCGGAGATATAGAATTCCGGTGAGGTATTTCGCACAGCCACCATGTTGGATTTCTGAGACGTAATAATGTTTGAAGGGCACGGTCGGGGTCGGCCAAAATAGTACTATGACCGCTGCGCCATACAGTCAACCAAAAGTCAAAAGGAAATATACTTCTTGAACAGAAAAGTATACTAAAATTAAGTCATAGTGCGAGAGCGAAAATAGTATGTCAAAATAAATAATGATAAATAAACTAAACTAGCGGTAGTGACTGTAGCTTAAGCACCTAAACATCTAGGTCATCTGCCCAAAAAGGAATATACTGATATTTAATAAGCTGACAAAGCTTTAGATGCCGTTTGGGATTCACAAGCCTATTAAAATACCACCTAACGATAATGACCCCATTATTATGATTATTAATATACACACATCAAAAAAAGTTTTGCATCACCTCGGTTCCCAGATCTCCGGCATATAGACGTTGACTGTGTATATTGTATCCAAGATACAGTCCCTTTGACTGTTCATAGATGTCACTAAAACTGCTCAAAGATGTAAACAACCATGCATGAGCAGGGCCTATTAGACGGAGGGGGTACGACAGCCGATCAGTTCCAGTCATTCCACCAGGACGAAGGTACGCTGCTCATGTTGTCTGTAGTTCTACCATGCCTAGAAGGTCAATACCGCAGTTCGATCGCGTCCGCATTGTTACTTTGTGTCAAGAAGGGCTCTCAACAAGGGAAGTTTCCAGGCGTCTCAGAGTGAACCAAAGCGATGTTGTTCGGACATGGAGGAGGTACAGAGATACAGGAACTGTCGATGACAGGCCTCGCTCAGGCCGCCCAAGGGCTACTACTGTAGTGGATGACCGCTACTTACGGATTGCCGCTCGGAGGAACCCTGACAGCAATGCCACCATGTTGAATAATGCGTTTCGTTCAGCCACAGGACGTCGTGTTTCAACTCAAACTGTGCGCAATAGGCTGCATGATGCGCAACTTCACTCCCGCCGTCCATGGCGAGGTCCAGCTTTGCAACCCCGACACCATGCAGCGCGGTACAGATGGGCCCAACAACATGCTGAATGGACCCCACGGAATTGGCATCACGTTCTCTTCACCGATGAGTGTCGCATATGCCTTCAACCAGACAATCGTCGGAGACGTGTTTGGAGGCACCCTGGTCAGGCTGAACGTCTTAGACACACTGTCCAGCGAGTGCAGCAAGGTGGTGGTTCCCTGATGTTTTGGGGTGGCATTATGTGGGGCCGACGTACGCCACTGGTGGTCATGGAAGGCTCCGAAACGGCTTTACGATACCTGAATGACATCCTCCGACCCATAGTGCAACCATATCGGCAGAATATTGGAGAGGCATTTGTCTTCATGGACGACAATTCTCGACCTCATCGTGCACATCTTGTGAATGCGTTCCTTCAAGATAACGACATCGCTCGACTACATTGGCCAGCATGTTCGCCAGACATGAACCCTATCGAACATGCCTGGGATATGTTGAAAAGGGCTGTTTATGGACGTCTTGACCCACCAACCACTCTGAGAGATTTACGCCGAATTGTCGTTGAGGAGTGGGACAATTTGGACCAACAGTGTCTTGATGAACTTGTGGATAGTATGCCACGGCGAATACAGGCATGCATCAATGCAAGAGGACGTGCTACTGGGTATTAGAGGTAGTGGTGTGTACTGCAATCTGGACCACAAATGCTGAAAGTCTAGCTGTATGATGGTACAACATGCAATGTGTGGGTCTCATGAGCAATAAAACGAGCTGAAATGTTGTTTGTGTTGATCTCTATTCCCTTTGTATTTAACGGTTCCGGAACTCTTGGAACCGAGGTGATGCAAAACTTTTTTTGATGTGTGTAATATTTGCCATCATCATCATGTTTCCTGAAGCCTCCGTGGCTTAGGCGGCAGCACGCCGGCCTCTCACCGCTGGATCCGTGGTTCAAATCCCAGTCACTCCATGTGAGATCTGTGCTGGACAAAACGGAGGCAGACAGGTTTTTCTCCGGGTACTCCGGTTTTCCCTGTCAAAAATTTCATTCCAGCAACACTCTCCACTATCATTTCATTTCATCTGTCATTCATCTAATCATTGCCCCAGAGGAGTGCGTCAGGCCTCGGCAGCCGGCACATTTCATATCCTCGCCGCTAGATGGGGGCTTCATTCATTCCATTCCTGACCCGGTCGGAGACTGGAAGCAGGCTGTGGATTTTCATTTTTTTTTTCATCATGTTTCCTATGTTGTTAATGCGCCACGTACTCACTCATCAACTAGCCCCATTGTCAGACCTAGGCTGTGATGTCACACCGCGCTCGTCACTTGTCATGTGACAGTCACTCAGAAGTTTTTGCTCCATCCCCAAAGCTATACGCGCTCCCAGGGCTAATTGCTCCTGCCTGGGCAAGACGGGTTTAGGAATATATTTGCTCATTTACCCCATGTACTTCAGTGTGAATTGTATTTGTATGATAACCTGAATTATTGCGGTGACTGTGATAGTGTGCGTAATTATTAGCGTCTCTGATTGGGATAGGTGGCCTGGAACTCGAATAAGGTACCATCCTGGCATTTTCTTGGAGAGACTATGGAAAAAAAAACACGAGGAAATCCACACTCAGGATGACCACCGTCAAATCTCGAATTCGAATCTCTGAACTTCAAACACTGAACTCCTCACTTCAGTTGTGGAGCTGTACTGAACGCACTCGGCTACATTAATGGATAGGGAATGTCTTTCCATTCAGTTCATGCATTAGGATCCGCTCTAGCAGAGAGACAGCTCACTATTCTTCATGTTTTGAACTGCTAATTAGTGAATAGGCTAAAAACTGATCGTAGTAGCTGAGAGTGCTAAGGCGCAAAATTATGGGATAACACTATCTTCAGACTCGGTAGTCAAGTTGGTTCTTTCCTTGACATTTATTTGCTGTGGATACACCTCTTCAACTCCAAGCAAATACCGGATTGATACCTTACACAATGTCAGTTGTACTTCTTTAAGTCGGACAACACAAATTAGCCCAAATACATTAGAACAGCACAATATAATACTTATTTTACTTATCATTATTTGTCGTTCAATTTCATATGCACGTGCGTAATATTCATACGTAATTCAGAAACCCTTAAAAAATTAACCTTATATAACAAAATTCGAACTGCGTAAACACCAATAAACCGCACCACAATATTTTGTGGTTAGATAATATTTGTATATACATTTAAACCTCAACACTGTGATCAGGATCTGATTATGAAAGCTTTAAAGTCGAAACGCGTAGCTCTAAAATTGTCCCATTGTAATAGTGATCAGAACTAATACATGCAAATGTATCCAGCAGTGTTATTTACCTATTATTCATATATTATAAACATTGTACCCCGCCCAGTCATTGGGCAAATTCGTGTTGACCGACTGAAGAGTTACAATTGACAGTTTGTATAGGCAACACTGAAAGAATGGCTTCCAATTTTAACATACCTTCTAAAATGTCACGATCAATTCCTTCCAATTCTTAGCCCAGTTTCATTTATTGACATTCTCTCATTAACTCCACTGATGAAGTAGGCATAGGGCAGTAGGCCGTGAAAGCCATCCATCACATGGAAACTCATCTCGTTTCATTCCCGACCTCGTGGAAACTAGAATATTAACGAATAGACACGTATATGTGGCATAAATAGTAAATCAGTTGTAAGGCCTATGCTAAAATGTAATTCTTATAACTAGTTGGAAGCAAGAGTTGCAGGGACTGAATAGAGATTATATGCCTACATTGTGGATGAAATTTTCCATTGAAACTTGTGGATTCTCCTCCAACATTAATTAAAACAGAGTAACATACCAAAGAAAGTAGTGTGTAGACGCAAAAATGTTACCTGCCTCATTAAAAATGCTTTGTATATAGTCTTATTGAAGAAAGTCTCAAAAGTACTGCAATACTCATATTTTTCTTTAATTATTGATGAACCAAATGATATATAATCTTCAGCATTTGGTGCTCAATTCTTTCGTGACACCCGCCAAATGTTTGGAGGACTCACTTTAAAGTAATATAGATGTTAATGAGGCCACAAGTTTAAATTTGATTCAAGTTCTCATACAACACTAAAGAATCTAGAAATGTATATTGAAACTTTATTGGGATTTGCGGCTCATAATGCTCCAGTAACAATGTGGCAACATTCTGAAACTGAGGTCGTCGTAAGTCATTTGTAATGAAACATGGAATGATGTCTATAAAGCGCAAAATGTGTGTGCTTTATATTATATATTAATATATATGTATATTATATTATACCATTCGAGGGAGTGTTCAGATACCCACCTTCACTGTATAGACACCAGATGCCGTTCAAGGGAGTGTGCAGATATCCACCTTCACTGTATAGGCACCACATGCCGTTCAAGGGAGTGTGCAGATATCCACCTTCACTGTATAGACACCAGATGCCGTTCAAGAGAGTGTGCAGATATCCACCTTCGCTGTATAGGCACCAGATGCCGTTCAAGGGAGTGTGCAGTTATACACCTTCACTGTATAGGCACCAGATGCCGTTCAAGGGAGTGTGCAGATATCCACCTTCACTCTATAGGCACCAGATGCCGTTCAAGGGAGTGTGCAGATATCCACCTTCACTGTAGAGGCACCACATGCCGTTCAAGGAAGTGTGCAGATATCCACCTTCACTGTATAGGCACCAGATGCCGTTCAAGGGAGTGTGCAGATATCCACCTTCACTGTATAGGCACCAGATGCCGTTCCAGGGAGTGTGCAGATATCCACCTTCACTCTATGGACACCAGATGCCGTTCAAGGGAGTGTGCAGATATCCACCTTCACTCTATAGGCACCAGATGCCGTTCAAGGGAGTGTGCAGATATCCACCTTCACTGTAGAGGCACCACATGCCGTTCAAGGGAGTGTGCAGATATCCACCTTCACTGTATAGACACCAGATGCCGTTCAAGGGAGTGTGCAGATATCCACCTTCACTGTAGAGGCACCAGATGCCGTTCAAGGGAGTGTGCAGATATCCACCTTCACTGTATAGACACCAGATGCCGTTCAAGGGAGTGTGCAGATATCCACCTTCACTGTTTAGGCACCAGATGCCGTTCGAGGGAAGCTATAAATATCCGCCTTCACTGTTTAGTCACCAGATGCCGTTTGTGGGAAGCTACAGACATCCACATTCATTATTTTTACATCAGATGCCCTTCGAGGGAATCTACAGCGCAGATATCTGTGTGCTGCCTTCATTGGTTAGGCACAAGATGCCGTTCGAGGGAATCTACAGTTATCCACCTTCGTTGTTTAGGCACAAGGCACCGTTCGAGGGAATATACATATACCCACCTTCACTGTTTAGGTACATTCCACTGAGCTCAAAAAAATTCACTATACCATTTATGAAGGAATACACTGGTTGCAGATGAAACTACGTTTCCAATACGTATATCTCTCGCTGCAACTATCACGCGTTTGGTTTATTGAAAAAGTTTCTGAGACGTAAGCGTTTCACCACTGATTAAGCCATTTATGATGTTGTGCAAGAGTGGTTTTCCCAACAAATTGAGGTCTCCTTCACGGGGGATAAAGGGAAAACTGTCCAGCGTTGGGACATGTTCTGGGACAGTGAGGTAAATATATAATGGCTCTAGATTCCCTTACACTTTCATCTGTGTGCTGCCATTGTGATAGAGCCAAGTGCATTTTGTCCAATACACATTGTTTTGGTTTATAGACATCAGTTTGTGTTTCATACGAACTCCCTTATAAGTCTCGAAAATCATCTACTGTTGTTGTTGTTGTTTGAGCCTTCAGTCATTAGTCTTGTTTGATGCAATCCTCCACTTCTCCCTGTCCTGTGCTAACGTTGTATCTCTACATGGCAAACACACTTTACATCCGACGAAATCTGTTCTTCACATTTCAAACGCTAGTCAGGCAAACCGCGAAGTCAAAATATTCAAGTCACCGAGAATAAAAATCCTGTATTTACACATTAAAGTGACTGCTTGAAGGTACCCTATTATAATAGTGACCATAAACTATTAGCCTACATTCAATTTTTGTCAAAAACGAAAGTAGACTAAATGAGATGTACACAGAGCCAAAAAATTGTGTCTGTCTGTGTGTCTGTGAGTGTGTCTGTGTGTGTATGTGAGCGTGGAATTTGGTATGTCTGTCTCCCCTATCAATTCAAACATGGTGGAACCAAATTGAAATAAATTTGGTACAGAGGTAGCACTAGCAATGGACACCTCAGTGTCATGTTTTGTATCGCCACCATCTTGACGGAAACGCAATGGCTGCCACCCAAATATTCAAAGCTTAAATAAAATTACGACCAACATATTCATCTGATCACTACCAAAATTTGCAACATCATACCTTCATGCGGGAAGCGTCTTTTAACTAAACTACAAGGTCAGCCAAATATTTTGAAGATGGCGGCCGTGTATGTGTGGAAATCAATCCCCCTATAAATTCAAACACAACGAAACCAAATCGAACCACTTTTGGTACAGAGGTAGCACTAGCAAGGGACAACTTAGTGACATGTTGTATATCACCGCCATCATAACAAAAAAGAAATGGTGCCCACCCAAATGTTCTGAGCTTAAATCAAATTACGACTAACCTAACCGTCTGATCTCTATCACATTCTACAACAATATACTTTAATGTAGGAAGCGTCTTTTGCCCAAAATACAAGGTCATCAGCCAAATAGTGTCAAGATGGTGGATGTACAGTATGAATCATTCAAGTATTATAGCCAAACTGTACCAAATACGATTCAACAAGGCCTGGCCTTACCAAATACGCTCATCGTACATAGGGAGGTTATAACTGTCCTCAAGGAGGTGACCGGTAGGATATTAGCATTTTAAAATTGAATATGTAACCGCAGTAGTGGCTAGCAGTTCAGGCTGACCGTACTATATCGTGCATGTCCATGCCACCCCGTTGTTTGCTCGTTAATCCGTATATTTCCGTAACTTCGTAAGTTTATATCCTTTTAGAAATGTACTGAACAAATAATACATATTTAGTATCAAATGGCTTATAGAAACGGCAGAAAATGCTAATGAAATCGTTGATTGCAGCACAAAATATTATGCACTTATACAAAACCAGTTGTTGACATAGTATTAGTGTAGCGCATGTAAGGCGTAGTGGTAGCGACCAGAACTCATAGTCGGGAGGTTCCTGGATCAAATCCCAGTAGGTTCAAATTCTTTTCCTTGGTAATTTTTGGTATTTATTGATTTATAACTACTCACACGTTATAATATTAAGCATATTATAGTGTGTATTTGCAATCAAAAATATTATATATATATACTTATAACACCACATAATTCAACACTCGGCTACAGCGAATGAAATTCGTTGTCCTTGATCGGTAATAGAGTCTATTGTTGTTGTTGTTGCTGTTTTTGTTGTTGATAAATTACGGGGTTTGCGGCATCATGGTCTTGTAGCCTCGTGTACTTGGGTGTGTGTAGACATTTTCTAATTACCTGTGTCAGTGTGATGCCAGTAGGCTTACTAGTGTGTGTGTACCCTTATACGAGGAAGGATTTTGGTAGGAAGCTGTTGTTGTTCTTTCATTTGAGATGCATGGGCCTCATGGTCGTTTATCCCGGTGTACTTGGATGAGTGTTGAATTTTGTCTGATAACCTGTGTTATTGTGATGGCTGTATTAGTGTGTGTATATCTAATTCAGGTGAGGATTCAATCAACGTATGATATCCGTATAGCACGTTGTATTTCAATAAGCTACTACAACCAACATTCAATTATACTCCTTGAAAAGGCCAAAGAGTTATAACTATACCCATACATTTAGGAGAAAGTTGGTTATATGTTCTTTACTAAACATCTTGTTTTTTGCGAGAAGTGTTATTTGCTATCTTTATACCTGAACCAAATATGTGGGAAAGTTCTGGGGATTCAATAGAGGACCTGACAACAAGTAAGACATGTCCTGTAAAACATACGGTGTATGTGCGTTAGTTGGCGTGTTACGAACATCGTTTGTGGTGTGCATAACACAGACAGCGGCACGATGCTAGTTGGTCATTTGTGGAGGGCACACAGGCCACTTGTACGTTTCGTCACTATTCAAGTCAGAGTGCATTTGTTTTGCATTCAATGCCACGTGATGTCAGTTGCTTAGCAAACACGTAAACATGTCCACACAGGTCATAAGCTAGAGTAGAGTGGAGTGGAGTAGAATGATACGTGTTGTCAGTTGTTATTGAGTTGTTATCACGTTGTGATACAATGGGGTACTCGAATATGGAAATGGCAGACATGCATCTTCTCTATGGACGGGCGCAGTGTAACGCAAATGAAGCACGGCGTTTGTATGCGGAACACTTTCCTAGTATACGTTTACCCAACACTAAGACGTTCCGAAGAATACATGAGCGTCTTTGCGAAACAGGCTCGATTAGGAGACGTGTTGCTGATAATGGACGACCTAGGAGCACAAGAACACTTGACACAGAGGAACGAGTTCTCAACCATATTGAGGAAAATAACAGGAGCCGCACCAGGGAAATAGCGGCAATTGTTGATGTGAGTCATATGACAGTGTGGAGAATTCTACGAGGACAGCTCCTTTATCCATATCACCTTCAAAGAGGCCAAGGTCTTAGTGAACCTTACATTCCACCCAGAGCAGCATTTTGTACCTGGTTACGAGAGATGTGTGTTGAGGAGCAACAGTTCTCGCTGCTATTGTGTTTAGCGATTAAGCGAAGTTTGCCCAAAATAGAGTGCAGAACTTTCACAATACGCATGTCGGGGCTGATGCATATCCCAGAGAAGTTGTGCAAACCAGACATCAAAAACAGTTCAGTATTATCCTAAGGTGTGCGCTGGAATAATCGGTGACACAGTAATTGGTCCTTTCATTTTAACAGGAACATCTACAGGAGCGTCATACTGCGCATTTCAACGAATGATTTAACTGGTTTCTTGCAAGAGGTTCCACTGGATTTAATTCAGCGCATGTGGTTCATGCATGATGGAGCACCGCCTCATTTTGCTCTTGCTGCTAGAGCAATTTTACATCAGCGATTCGCAAACAAATGGATAGGGCATCATGGACAGACTCCGTGGCCTGCTCGTTCCCCCGATCTCAACCCATTAGACTTCTACTTATGGGTTCATTTTAAGGCCATTGTGTATACCACATCTATTTATAATGTGGACATGCTGCGTCAGGAATAGACCAAGGATGCCAACAGATACGGCAGCGTATATGGGAGAATATGGGAGCGTGTAAGACAGTCAATGATGCGGCGCGTAGACGCCTGCATTACAGCTCGTGGTAGCCATTTTGAGCACCTTCTGTCGAGAACTGTAAGTAGTAACGTACACTTTATCAACACAAATGACCAAACTACATAGTGAAGCGGTCTGTGTTATGCACACTACTAACAATGCTTGTAACACGGAAACGAAAGCAAATACACCATATGTTTACAGGTCATATTTTGCTTGTTGGCAGGTCCTCTATCAAATCCCCAGAGCTTTCCCACATATTTATTTACTGCCTGTATATTATAAACATTGTACCCCCACCCAGGCATTGGGCAAATTCGTGTTGACCGACTCAATAGTTACAACACTGAACAAATGGTTTCAACACTTAACACTTGGGAAAACTTGGTCATCAGCTCCGTGTACATGGGTATATATCGTATTTGATAACCTGTGTTTCTGTGGTGACATTATTTGTGTGTGTAAATGTAATTATTAAGGTCAGGGTAGGTGATCCAGAACATGAAGTAAACAACCATCCCGAAATTTGCCTGGAGGGAGTGTGACAAAATCCGTGAAAAACAAAGCTCAGGATGGCCATTGTCAGCGCTGGAATTCGTGCTATCGATCTCAGGGCTTGCCGCAGCTACCCATCGAAGACATGGTGTGCAAATGGGGTAGCTGACTAATAAGCGATGGCATTGCCTTATTGCTCAGCAATGAGTTTGGAACTCGCCACGCAATAAATGTTTTTATACGCTACTTGTTGACCACAATTACAAAATCCTAGCAGTTATTTCACACATACCATCGCAGTAAAAGCCTCTGAATGAAACAATCAAAACTTCAACAAAATTCAACAGTATTTATATCTCTAAAACCACAGGCTAACTCGGTTGGGAAATAAATAATTTATTTAATAGAACCGTCCATCATGTCAATGGATGTGGTTCCACGCACACAGAACCAAATGTGGGACCCAATGTTGGTAACGTGGGACAGTCCTGTTGACAATGAGGTATATTTCCGGAGGCTGACCACTTCCATTCCTGCCCCCCTCCCACTCCAGTCCACCTCCTGGTGTAGCGAATAGCACTCTTTGCTGTCGCCCTGGAGGTCCGGGTTCGATTCCCGGATCTGCCAACAAATTTTAATTCTGGAGTGAGGGCTGGAAGGAGTTCCACTCAGCCTCATGAGGCAAAACTGAGAAGACGTGGGTTCGATTCCCACCTCAGCCATCCTGGAAGTGTTTTTTCGTAGTTGCCCACCTCTATCCCAGGCAAATGCCGAGCCCGAGGCCGCCTCCTGTCCAATCCTATCCCCCAATTTACAAATACACACATTAGTACAGTCATCACAATAACACAAGGTTATTAAACAATTTCCACACACATTCGGGTACACGGGGCTACAGGACCACGATGTCGCAAAGCCCCTAAAATAAGCTACAACAACACTTCCCATGCACCGGCTCCGTGGTGTTGGGGTAGCGTGCCTGTCTTGCACTTGAAGGCCCCGGGATCGATTCCCATCTCCGTCAGGGATTTTAGAAAGTGACGTGAGGGCTGGAACGAGATGCACTCAGCTTCATGAGGACAATTGAGTAACAGTCTGACAGTGAGGCAGCGCCCCAGTCACGGAGACCAAGATTAATGGCCGAGGGGACCCGACGCGCTGACCACGCGTCACCCCATAATCTGCAGGCCAAACGGCTGGGCAGAGGTTGCTTGGTAGGCCTAGGCCCTTCATGGGCTGTAGCACTACGGGGTTGGGTTTTGTTTGACACCTCCCATGCGTCGCCGGATGAAGGATGGCGTAACGGTTGAGGGACGTCATACCAAAGCCAACCATACAACAGTCTTTTTGAGGACCACAACTAATACATACCAACGTTGCGCTTATCACAAGAGGTTACAACAGTCAGGGCCGTTCGAACCTACCACGAAGGGATGCGGGAGCAAACCCAATCTGCCCCATCCTGAGAGGCACCCATTGCCACTGAGCTATTGGTGGACTGATTGTTCGTGCGACGGTTACATCACATATGAGGGTTGCTAGTCACCGCACAACATACGCCCTGGTCATTGTCGACATTGCCTTGCACAGCTTGTATTGGTATTCTTGCCCAGTCTTGTGCATGGTACGCCTTCATGGCATAGTAATATAACATTACCAACAGTAGTGCCCGGCTTCGCCCGGTGGATTTAATTGTTTTATGGATGATAATGAATACTACCACAGTACTGGCACATGATACTTAAACTAAGAGAAAAAATATATATAATATAACTTTTTGTGGTGGTGGTAGTGCGAGTGATAAGTAGTACAGTATAATGGACGTAACATCCAGGTCTTTTTCCCGTAATGATAATAATGAACAGGGAAACGGCTATTTACTAATTACAGACTGACACGTGTAATTTAAAAACGAATTGAAAAATATGATTAGAAAGAGGAGTAGGCTAAGTGAAATAAAAGACACTGCCTAGGGCCTATATCTCATTGGCTGTTGGAAATGTAGAGACCAACAGTGTCGTCATTTGTCGCATAGCGCCATTGAAAAATAATCAGAGCACTTAGGAAATCTTCGGCTGTCCCGAGCTCCTGAGGTAGCAATAGTGTTATTTATCGCCACATAGCGCTCAAGGATGATCGGAATAATTGAAAGTAAATTTGAAAGCACCAATGTGCTGCACCAACACCATCGCACTTATACAGAGGCATAATATTGTCATAATGATAACTGTTTTAAGGGGCCTAAGAAATCTTTTTGCACTAATTTATCCCCGTGACTGTAATTTATAAGCAGCGCAAGATGTAACTATGTTTGCAATTCTGCACCAGAACACTGGTAGGGGCGGTGTGATGTAGCTCGCATTGCCAGCCAACAATAGACTTATTAAAATATTCTTACAGTTACACTACTACGGACATAAACGGTTCTAGGGCCTTAAAACGAGGTTTTCAAGTTCCTCTTGTCTGTTACTGGTATTCTAAATGTAGGGAATGGAGAAGGTTCCCCAAAATTTCAGCAGGGTTTCAATGGTATGTTAAATTTGGTGCAATTAGGTGAAACTGTGCAGATTTGGACTAATGGGCAGGCCTAAGTATGTAAAATTTGGTTCAGATCAGTGAAACGGTGTCGATTTGTGCCAAAGGGCCTAAATGCAGGGAATAGAGTGGTCTGTCCGAAATTTCAACCAGACAGAGTTACTCGTAGAGTTCCAAAGGGTAAGTACATAAAGTTTGGTTCAGATCGGTGAAACGATGTAGATATGTGCCAAGTGGCCTAAATACAGGGAATGGAGTGGTCTGTCCGAAATGCAAAGTGGACAGTGTTACCCGCAGGGTTCCAAAGGGTAAGTATACAAATTTTGCTTCAGATCATGAAATTGTGTAGATGTGTGCCAAAGAGCCTAAATGCAGGGAAAGGAGTGGTCTCTCTGAAATTTAAAGTGTTTAACTATAAATGCGGGGAATGGAGTGGTCTGTCCAAAATTATAAGTGGACAGTGTTACTCGCAGGATTCCAAAGGTAAGTATACAAATTTTGGTTCAGATCGGAGAAACAGTGTAGGTTTGTGCCAAAGCGCCTAAATGCAGGGAAAGGAGTGGTCTGTCTGAAATTTAAAGTTGACAGTGTAACCCGCAGGGTTCTAAAGGATATTTATACAAATTTTGGTTCAGATCGGTGAAACGGTGTAGATTTGTGCCAAAGGGCCTAAATGCAGGGAATGGAGTGGTCTGTCCGAAATTTCAAGTGGACAATGTTACCCGCAGTGTTCCAAAGGGTAAGTATACAAATTTTGGTTCAGATCGGTGAAACGGTGTAGATTTGTGCCAATGGGCCTTAATGCAGGGGATGGAGTGGTCTGTCCGAAATTTAAAGTTGACAGGGTTACCCGCAGGGTTCCAAAGGGTAAGTATACACATTTTTGTTCAGATCGGTGGAACGGTGTAGATTTGTATGCATAACAGACAGACAGACAGACAAACTTTGTGCTTCTATATATATAAAGCTCAATGTTTGTCTGTCTGTCTGTCTGTCTGTCTGTCTGTCTGTCTGTCTGTTATGTATACAAATCCACACTGTTTCACCGATCTGAACCAAAATTTGTATACTTACCCTTCGGAACCCTGCGGGTAACCCTGTCCACTTGAAATTTCCGACAGACCACCCCATTCCCTGCATTTAGGCCCTTTGGCCCAAATCTACACCGTTTCACCGATCTCAACGAAAATTTGTATACTTACCCTATGTAACCCTGTGAATAACACTGTCCACTTAAAATTTCGGACAGACCTCCCTATTTCCTGCATTTAGGCCCTTTGGCAAACATCTACACCGTTTGATCGATCCGAACCAAAATTTGTATACTTACCCTTTGCAACCCTGCGGGTAACCCTGTCCACTTGAAATTTCGGACAGACCACCCCATTCTCTGCATATAGGCCCTTTGACCCAAATCTACACCGTTTCACCGATCAGAACCAAAATTTGTATACTTACCCTTTAGTACCCTGCGAGTAACAATGTTTGCTTGAAATTGCGGACAGACCACTCCATTCCCTGCATTTAGGCCCCTTGGCTAAAATCTACACCGTTTCACCGATCTGAACCAAAATGTGTATACTTACCCTTTGTAACTCTGTGAATATCACTGTCCACCTAAACTTTCGGACAGACCACCCCATTTCCTGCATTTAGGCCCTTTGGCAAAAATATATATCGTTTCACCGATCCGGACCAAAATTTGTATACTTACCCTTTCGAACCCTGCGGGTAACCCTGTCCACTTGAAATTGCGGACAGATCACCCCATTCCCTGCATTTAGGCCCTTTGGCACAAATCTACACCGTTTCACCGTTCAGAACCAAAATTGGTATACTTACCCTTTGGTACCCTGCGAGTAACATTGTCAGCTTGAAATTGCGGGCAGACCACTCCATTCCCGGAAAGAGGACAGGGTCCGTCCCAAAGGCAATGGAAAAAAGGGGTAAAACCGGACCCGCTCAGGAAACCCTCAGGGTTGCCATCTCCCGAACTCACCAGCCATGAGCCCTTGAGGATGTAGCACTATCCAGGGTGCACCAGAAGTGGTGGGGCTACACACACCCTGCCTCCTTGAGGGTCTTGAGCAGAAGACATGAGATATTAAGAAAAGAAAAAAAGGCTGACACCTCGAAGAATGAGGCTATCAGGAATGATTAGACAAGGGCCAATTAAGGCGGGAAAGTGAAAGAGTCGCTAGGCCTCGGATACCCTGATACCATCGGGGTCGGAAGAGAACAAGAGTTTGACCAAGGGAGGCTGACAGGAAAGAGAACTGAAAGGAGCCCGGCACCAGTAAGTAGAAGCAATGCCGGACTCAGTTGGGGTCCCGTGGTCGCAAACCCACGACCCACAAGTTGAGAGACCCTGGTGGGTGGAGGGGGGAGGAGGGGGCCAGGTGTGAGAATAGCTTGCTGATTCATCGCGAGTTGACCTGAGAGAAATGTCCAGACCCCGCCGTGTTACCTGGTATTGCTGACTATGCTGATGTTCATACAGGGTCTTTGCTCAAACCACAGTAGTGTTACGAAAGTATGAGTGATTCACCGGTCAATGTGAATAGGACTGGGATCCCCCCCCCGAACGTCTGTCATCATATATCGTCATCATCTGCGATACGTGCAGCTTGGACCCGGGCAGTACTCGATAAGCTCTTTCACTACACGCATCGAGTATAGGCCTAAGCCAGAAAATAACGTTCAGACTTTGGAAGACATCGAAGGTAGAAATCTAAATTGCCTATATCAGATTTAAAATTACACCATGTTCGTTTAGTAGTCATTTTTCATTACCTTATTATTATCATAAGGGCAAATGACCTAGATGTTACGCCCATTATACCACTAATCACCACACACAATAAGTCTTCATCGCCTGTGAATTTTGAAATATTTCTTTCTATCACGGTAGTTTGTAAGTTTGTCGTGTCAATTCAACAGTGGTTTTCATTATCATCCTCATCAAAAGGGCAAATGGCCTAACTGTTACGTCCATTATACTACTAAGTAACACCACAGTCTTCATGGCCTGTGATTTTAAAATGTGTATTTCCATTAGTTTGTAAGTTTAATATACCCGTTCAGTAGTAGTAGTCTTCATTGTCATCCTCATCAAAAGGGCAAATGACCTAGATGTTACGTCCATTATACTTCTAAGCAACACCAGAGTCTACCTAGCCTGTGATTTTAAAAATATGTATTTGCATTAATTTGTAAGGTTGATATACCCGTTCAGTAGTAGTCGTCTTCATTATCATCCTCATCAAAAGGGCAAATGACCTAGATGTTACGTCCATTATACAGTACTACTAAGCAACACCACAGTCTTCATTGCCTGTGATTTATAAAATGTGTATTTCCATTAGTTTGTAAGTTTAATATACCCGTTCAGTAGTAGTAGTCTTCATTGTCATCCTCATCAAAAGGGAAAATGACCTAGATGTTACGCCCATTATACTACTAGGCAACACCACAGTCTTACTCGCCGGTAATTTAAAAATATGTATTTCTATTAGAGTGTAAGTTTATTATACCCGTTCAATAGCAGTCGTCGTCAGTATCATCTTCATCAATGACGTTGAGTGTTAAGGAGACTGAAATATTATCATCATTCCACCGGGCGAAGCCGGGTACTACTGCTAGTTATATATATAGATGGTGTTTGAAATCATTTTCAGTGTTGCCTTTGTGATCGAAATTGATATTTTTCAGTCGGTCAACACGATTGTACCCATGGTATTAATGAGATTAATAATTTTATTTCAGGATGAAGGAATAACCCATCACAATAAATTGGGTGTCGCCTCCGTAGCGTAGCGGTCAGCATGGTTAGCTGCCGCCCCGGAGGTCCTGGGTTCGATTCCCGGCTCTGCCACGAAATTTGAAATGTGGTACGAGGGCTGGAACGGGGTCTACTCAGCCTCGGGTGGCCCAAATGAATAGAGGGGGTTCGATTCCCCCTCAGCCATCCTCGAAGTGGTTTTACGTGGTTTCCCACTTCGTCTTCGGGCAAATGCCGGGATGGTACCTTCTTCAAGGCCACGGCCGCCTCCTTCCCTCTTCCTGGCCTATCCATCCTACCCATCCCTTACCTTCCCTCATGAGGCCCCTGTTCGCTTTGCAGGTGTGGCCGCCTGGGCGAGGTGCCAATCCCACCTCACCAGTTGTATCCCTTCCGATTCGATGTTCCCAGCTCTAGGACACTGCCCGTAGAGGCGGTAGTGGTGAGTTCCCTCGATGAGTACGTGGGTTCCACCAACCTGGAGGGTAAACGACTAAAAAAAAAAAATTTAAAAAAAATTTGGTGCAATCGTGTTGACCGACTGAAAGACATCAAATTTCATAATATAATATATTATTGCTGTTACAACCAAGCGTAGGCACTGTCAAAGTGGAAGTGTCGTCATGACTTGTGACGTAGTTTAATACGCTGACACAGGACTTAAAACATTTTTTTCGACAGTACGTTAAGTACATGCTGCTGTGTATTGCCATCCTTCCAAAAGTAAATAATTAATAATTAAAACAACGTTATGAGTTTATCGTCACTTTCTACTGTTGTGGTTTTAGAGAAGCAGGAAAATCGGAATTTTGCTCTGAAGGATTTCTTTGACGTTCTAGAAAAAATACATGCACAAGGTTATCGCATTAATAAAATTACCCTTAATAGCCATCGAAATAAGACAGAATCTAACCTGCTATCATGGATTTTGAAGGAGAATACTAAGCCGATTGTGCCAATCAACCCGATCATCTTTGTGAGTATGACACAATATTTTACGTTGAGATTTTTACAGAACGCGAGCCGTAATCGTAATCCCGAATTTGAAACATACATAGTTAATCACGTACATTACTTGTTACTTTCGGTTACAAGGGTGTTATATACCTAGCTCTTCATTGACCAATACTAATAATAAGAATAATGTTATTTGGTTTACGTCCCTTTTAACTCTTCTGGTTTTTAGAGACGCCGGGTTGCTGGAATTTTGCCCCGAAGAGGATCTTTAACGTGAGAATAAATCTTCTGACACGGCTCCCTCGCATTTGCGCACCCTCAAATGCCTGCTGACTGGGCCAGTATTCAATCCTGCAACCTTGAGCACAGCAAGCGAGAACGTCACCGCTGAGCCACGCAGCCATCCCCTTCATTGACCAAAAGGATTTCTAAGTTGAGTTGATATTTGGGCTTGTTTCTACAATGGGACTCATTTGTCAATCCAGTTCGTATGAAATAATTTGAGATCCGCCCTAGCCATTTGGGTCATGGTGAAAGTGGTGCTGAATGTTATTGCAAGAGGCGAACCATCGAGGTTATCTGCCCAAATATCTGGATCAGGTAGTTTGAAACGCAGTGTGGTTTCCCAAATAATCAAGGTGACCGGGTTAAGGATATGGACATTGGACGTTGGTCACCAAGCAAGACAGTGCAGCCCATTAAAATTAGTCACTATGGGCTGAATGGGACCCCCAATAATCTAAGAATCGGTCAGTCCAATAAACGTTACTGCAATGTAGTGTTGCCTGTCTTTACTCAATAAAAACTCATTAGCGACTGTCTTGCCTCCAGCATCTAGTCTAGACTGCAAAACAGGCATAGCTCATTCCCAATCAATACGCTATCTCAGTAAAATATTTATGTTAGTCGAACATGAACCATGATCCACTGGAAACCACCATAACTCAAATAGTAGGAAAACAAGCAAAATAGGAAAGCAAGATCAGACTGGGAATTGCAGGTAGTAATAAAGCGTGGAGCTAAATACCATATTCTGCAGCTTATTAATGCACGGTAAAATAGCTGGTCACCGAGGAGTTGGAGTTGGTCCAGCTACTAGTTTACTTAGTAATTTATTGACAATCTTTCAGCATAGGGACCACCAACGAACGTTCCTGGAATAGAACAAGGCAAACAAATGAAGTCGATTTTACACGTAAGCTATAATTCCTCTGCACCAAACTTCCTGCTTTAATAAATCATTTGTGGCCACGGGTTCAAGACTGTGGAATTCCCTGCAAGTCATTGTCAGGAATGTGACCCAACTGAAGAAATTCAAAACAGTATGCCATGACCACCTGATGAGTACTTCTGACTAATTTGTTTGATTGAGTGTGTAATTGTGTTTTTGGTTGTGCACACTAATGCAGTCAAATTTAATTGTAAATGTTGTAATGTTTCTACAGGTTGAAATAATATCCCCAAACACAATATATGGGTAAGTGGAAGACAGGGCTGAGAGCCCTAACTTTGCCAATCAAAAGACAATAAGTAATGAAAATCCACAGCCTGCTTCCAGTCTCCGACTGGGTCAGGAATGGAATGAATGAAGCCCCTATCTAGCGGCGAGGATATGAACTGTGCCGGCTGCCGAGGCCTGACGCACTCCTCTGGGGCAATGATTAAATGAATGACGAATGAAATGAAATGATAGTGGAGAGTGTTGCTGGAATGAAATTTTGACAGGGAAAACCGGAGTACCCGGAGAAAAACCTGTCTGCCCCCGTTTTGTCCAGCTCAGATCTCACATGGAGTGACCGGGATTTGAACCACGGACCCAGCGGTGAGAGGCCGGTGTGCTGCCACCTAAGCCACGGAGGCTCCCACAATAAGTAATAATAATAGTAATAATAACAATATTTTTTTCTTTTTCTTTACCGTATGGCTTTTAGTGCCGGGAGTGTCCGAGGACATGTTCGGCTCTCCAGAGTTTGTAGCTGCTTCTATGCGGACACCCATGGGGTGAGCTACAAGTACCGTCGCGCGTGGAGTGTTGTCTGGGGAGGAAAATGTGATTGTAAGGACGAGGATTTGGAAGGTAGTGGCTGTGGCCTATAGTTAGGGACCAACCCCCGCCATTTGCCTGGAAGGAAGATGAGGAACCACAGAAGACCATCGTCAAGGGGATTCGAACCTCCTCGCCTCCCGGATGTGAGCGACTGCCTACAGACACGCCGTAACGACCACGGCTAACTCACCCGGTATATCAAAAATAATAATAATAATAATAATAATAATAACTAGCGGACCCTTGCAAGAACTCTCGCATGGGTATAAACCACGCGCCGGCCTGATTGGTATGCGGGCTTGACGCGGCACTGTTCTGACAGAGACTATCGTCTTGTTTATTTGTTTAAATATACTGTATAAACAAATAAATATATGTCCGTTGACTTTTCGCAAAATGCAAGACTTTTTCTGTACTACTGAGAAGTTTTGGAAGATTTTGGTGCAAACCACACCATCTAACTCCCTCTGGTTTAATAGCTCGAGTTTTGTGAAATATACACCTTAGTGTTTTATATGCCAGGTGAATCAGCTTCCCCTAATAATATTGTTATCTGCAGCTCAATTAACGCTTGTTGTCAGGAAGGTCGACATTTCTCTGCGTGCATCCCTTATGGTACTAATGCACTGCAAAAATATCCTGCAAACGATACTGAATACTATTATTTTTTCCTAGTATTAGTTTGTAATCACATCGAGGGAAAGATAATAGTGTTCAGTATCGTTTGCAGGATATGCTTGCAATGCATTAGTACCATACGGGATGCAAGCAAGGAAATATCGACCTTCCTGATAACAACGCTGGTTGGGCTACATAATACAATATTATTTGGGGCAGCTAATTCACCTGGTATATGATGATGATAATAATATTAATAATAATAATGATAACTTTCTTCGGTTTTCCCAATTGATTGTGGTCGCCGGAGCCAACAAGGCTCATTTTGGTTTTGGCAGGGGATCTTAGGCCTGATGCCCTTCCTGGCGCGACGTGATTTTTCATTTGAAAATTCCACGCCGTTGGCACCGGAATTCGAACCCCGGCAGTTCGGGTGAAAGATGAGCAGCTAAGCCACTGCGCCATCACGCTCCCCAATAATAATAATAATAATAATAATAATAATAATAATAATAATAATAATAATAATAATAATCGAAATGTAACTATTTTCAGTCGGTCAACACGATTGTACCCATTTGTAATGGGTGGTTCCCTAATATTGAAAAAAAAATACATGAGAAAAACTTTAAATTTTGATTACTAAGGCAACACTGAAAATGGATTAAAACACCATAACAATAATCTAGCAATAATACTTATAATAATAATAATAATAATAATAGTAGTGAAAATGAAAATCCACAGCCTGCTTCCAGTCTCCGACCGGGTCAGGAATGGAATGAATGAAGCCCCCATCTAGCGGCGAGGATATGAACTGTGCCGGCTGCCGAGGCCTGACGCACTCCTCTGGGGCAATGATTAAATGAATGACAGATGAAATGAAATGATAGTGGAGAGTGTTTCTGGAATGAAATTTTGACAGGGAAAACCGGAGTACCCGGAGAAAAACCTGTCTGCCTCCGTTCTGTCCAGCACAGATCTCACATGGAGTGACCGGGATTTGAACCACGGACCCAGCGGTGAGAGGCCGGCGTGCCACCGCCTAAGCCACGGAGGCTTATAATAATAGTAATAATAATAATAATAATAATAATCTAATAATAATACTAATAATAATTATTATCATTAGAAAGTGCCTTAGAAAATCTGTTTTCCCTTTCTCCGTCTAAGAAAAAATAACATGTAAAGTGAAAGTCATTAAACGTTCAATTAATTTTCTGTTAATAGTTGGAGGTGGGGGTAAGAACTGGAACTAATAGGGTTGAAGCAAGCGCAGGCTTATAAATCGTTTTAGAAGTTAAAATATTGTTGAGATATGCATGGAGTTGAGAGTGAGGAAATGGTAGTATTTGTATGCAGTAGCAGGGCACAGGGCTGCGTTAACCTCTGTTGATGCCTACATTAGAAGACTACGCGAGCGTGAGTCGAGTGTATGTCACATCCTGAGGGAGGGATGGGCCTTCAAATTTCCCCAGAGCCCTGCCATTCGGGATCGAGGGATATTTATATTTAGGAAGTGTAAGTGTGGGGTTGCACGCACAATAAAGCACTTGCCACTGTGTCTCTTTACTGTTTACTTTATGGCTCTTTGGAGGAGTTTGACCTCTGCTCCCTTTGAGACAATAACATTACCAGACATTCCTTTATACTGTAGTTCTCAGTACAGTAAACTCTAATGCTAGCAACACATGCGACAGATCATCGTAACGTGATCTAATTTCACAGTTGAAGCATGCTTATAAGGTGGGAGAAAAGGGTTAGAATGGATGAATCAGTACTCCAAGAACTATTTTTCCAGGACTGTATTAATGATTAAGGAGGATTTGAAGCCATTGAATCATGAGTTGTATGAAGAGTTAACACCATATATGAAGAGTGGAAATATATACAGTAATTTATTTCTTTTCATTTATAAACGTCTTATTTATATCTTGGCAAAACGTAATTCTTTCATGTCGGTCTACACAATTGTACGCAATTGTAAAGGGTGTTATTCTCTAAACCTGAAAAACAATACATGAAATTAATAAATTCATTTGGATGAGTAGTTTTGATCGTCAAGCGATCATCATCAGATCCCTTACACTCAGGCTATTAAATCTATGTCTACGATTATGTGGTTGAATATAATTACAGTGTAATTAATATTAATTTTAGAAGTTTATTGTAAACTTGTGAGCCTTTAAAAGTTGCACGGAAACGGATACCACATTGCTTGAATGACCCACTAGGTTCTTTAATCCATCTTCAAGTTACAAACAACAACCTGACCAATTACTAACCTAACAGATTATCACACTTAACAAGTAAACTTGAAGGTTAGTAGCAACTAATAATATCATAACAAATATCACGTTGAACTAATCCTGACAAGTTCACTTAGCACTAGAATTAGTTTGCTAACACTCTGCCAAGAAATTTAATTTGGGTCTGAGGTTTGGAACGCAGTGCACTTAGGCTTTCGAGGCCACACAGAGAAGAGGTGGGTGCGATTACCACTTCATCTCTCTTAGAAGTGGTTTATCGTGGTTTCTCACTTTAACACCAGCCAAATATAGGTAGGGTCCTAACTTTAAGGCCACGGCTGCCAGTTTCCAAATCCTAGACTCAATTATTAATACACACACATTACCACAGTCATTGCAATGCCGCAGGTTATCCGACCGATTCCAAAGACACACCCAAATACACGGAGCTACATGGCCATGATAAAGCATTAACCCTATTTGAATCAACAAAAACAACAAAGCCAAGTGACGTAAGTTCGATTCTCTTATGAGTCAGGCATTGTTATTCCTTACCTTCCACCTATATGGGTTGTGCTCAATGGCCATCACATCACTTAATATATGAAAGCTTCTTAGTCAAGAATTACATTAATGTGTAGTAAGTTTGGTACATTTCAGGATCTCAAACTACCAGGATAATGAGAACAGCAAAAACTAAACTCTCATAATATTAATTTTCGCAGAACAGTGGAAACATTAGGTATAACAACAAAAATATATTAAATAATTATATAAAGAAGGACGTACAGATGTACAATATATTATTATACAAACTTGACAGGTTGCTTATGACAATATACGATATATGATATGATTTAATTTTTACGAAATGTATTGTGTTTCTCTACTTCTTGATGATTGTTACTATGTTTATAAGCCCTAATCCTATTGTATGGCGGGCGCTACTGTGAAGGAGCTCTCAAGCTCTAAGTGTAGCCGTGGAAATAAAATCGATCAATCAATCAATCAATCAACTAGCACTCGCACAAAATCGTCTAATTTTGTAAACTTATTCCCCGCTGTGTGTATCACGTAGTATATTTACACAGCCTTTCTCGGGACCACAATAAACTACGTGCCCCTTGCAAAAATTGAGAATGAAAATGGGTGGTATTATGGTTCGGTTACACAATAGATTAGTGGAGTCTAGTAAAAAGGAATAATTGCCGGCAACTGTATTTGAATCCCGGATCACCTAGTTGACAACCAAGGACCTTTGCACCACCCTAACAGCATGAAATGTTTTACATCGAGCCTCATTTACCAGACGTTTCTCTAATTTTGCGTATTCATTTCGGCAGTTCCGCATCCCTTTCATTTTATTCCTTTACGTTATTCTGCATTTCGGACAGATGCATTTTACACTGAGCTGCGTTTCATCAGGAACGTATCGTTCAACAAGAAGTGAGCTGGGTCAAATGTTGTTGTGGCTGATCGCCTCGTTTGATGATGACGATACTCGAACATAAACTAGTCTAATTTTGTAAACTTATTCTCCGCTGTGTGTATCACGTAGTATATTTATATTCGTAAATTGTTCATTTGAACTTCCAGAATGTAAGTTGTTCTTGATGTTTCATTTAGGGGTTAAGCAACATCGTGGTCATGCAGCCCCGTTTATCTGTGTGTGTGTGCGGAATCTGTCTGATAACCTGTGTCAGTGTGATAGTTATACTAGTGTGTGTGACAAACTTGTTGAGTAGTGTATAGTATTCTTGGCAAATTGGAGGTCCTCGTCATAGCTAACCCACTCACAATAAGTAACAGTTCTTAACATCAGCCACAGTGGCTGAGAGCACTAACGCACTGACATCGGGAGAGCGTGGGTTTGAATCCCATCTCGGCCATCCTGAAAATGGTTATCGTGGTTTCCGAGTTTCACCACCAATCAAATGCCGGGATGGTTCCTTTCAACAGGTCCACGGCCGACTTCCTTCAAAAATCCCTTCTTTTACCCTTACTTAATTAGACCCAAGTAAGAGGTCACCTGGGCGATCGGCCTGTCACTATCCCCAGTTGTATCTGTGTTCAGCTCCCAGGCTCCGACCATATGTCGGTAGAGGAATGATCCCTCACAAAGTCCATTGGTGAAGCAGAGCTGGGAGGATAAGCGAGTAAAAATAGTTCTTAACACCGTCCTTTCTGAGTCAGTAGTTACCAACTACAGTGAAACGTGGCTAATTCGAACTTCTATACAGTAATTCGAAATCTTCTTTAATTCGAATTTTTCTCTTGGTCCCTAGCATTTCATGTACAATCAATGCTAAAAATTCGTGGTTAATTCGAATTATGTTTTGGATAATTCGAAGTTTTTACGTGTGAAAAGTCAATCCGAAGCCAAACAGTTGAGTGAGGAATTCCCGAAAAACGACAAACCACATCACAGAACTTAGGCATTATTTTGAAAGTACAAATGGCGTAAGTGATTCTGATTTCTGTTCCTTAAATTTGTTAGATTGTTTTGTGATGGCCGAGAGACTTAATTGTAGGAAACAGGTAAAAATCTCAAACATTTTTGAAAAATGTAGATTTCTCTAAGACTTAGCTAGATTCATGAATTACTACAGTTGTTAAATAGGTGAAGAGTATATTTTGGTTTTATTTTATCATTTGAAACTTTTGAGGTTAATCACGATACAGTCATTAGTTACAGTACCGTTGTCTGTTAATCTGCTTTGTTGAACGTAAATCTTTATGTAAACGTAATACAATATATTTTCTCTACTCTTTTCAAAGAACTTTCTTATTTCGAAGTTTTGGATAATTCGAACTTTTTTAATGGTCCCTTGAGGTTCGAATTATCCAAGTTCCACTGAACTTCATTGATCACACAACGTGGTGATGTCATAGGCAGATTTAGGTTTTGGCAAGTTTTGTCTGCAATGGCCTCATTTTTTATAATCTAATTCTGTATCCTCAACTTGGTGTGTACCAAGCCCAAAAACAAGATCGTAGTTTCATTGTCTCTTAATTTTGAAGAATAGAGCAAACTCCGACATTAACCCCGAATAATTCTAGAAATCGTTCTTTTTTTTTTTGATTTTTACTGTTTGCTCAGCTGAACAAGCTCGGGCACGGAAAGTTTTATGAAACTTTGAAAATATTTGCATTGTAAGAATTAGCCTGGAGTGAGTGTACATGTAAAATTCCGGGGGTAAACCAACTAAGGGGTGCCTCTAAAAGTCAGAACAACGCCAGCTTGACCCGATAAACTTAGGTTTTGGGGTCATTGCAGGATTCATGGGATGACAGGCATGGTTATGGAAATCAGTAGTTGAGAGATGAAACTTTGAAAGAATGTTTTTTTTTTTCAAATAAGTTATATTTCACTCTGTAATAGCATGGTAGTGATGCAAGGGAATCAATTACTCTCATATCTGACATACCACAACTGCGCTATGCTGGTGAGTTTTAAGCATCTATTCCGAAATACCAATAAATTGCTACGGTTTTGTATCACACACACAAAAGAGATTCACTATAACTGTATTTTCAGTAGCAGATTCTTCTGTCTGTGCGGTTTCTGTGCTGTAATAAAACACTGAGCTAGTAAACGATTAGCTATTTGGTGCTACATTTCATGCGCTCCGTTAGCTTCCTTCGGTTTATATTACTTGGCTCCTTTGTGAATGTTCCGTAATGTTTCTTCCGAACAAAAAGCATCACATTTCTGTTAAGATGATTTTAGTGCAAGTAAACTGTATTTCCAAGTTAATGGAAGGAATTCGAGAGATTAGATATTAAGCGCCTGTGAGAGAACAAGTGGGGTAGATTTACAGCAATCAGCCATGCTCTTAATAAATGTTGTCTTTAAACATAAAGGAGCGCTACAAGGAGTGAAGAAGTGTGGGTAGGATATAGAAATGAGACATTTCAAAATAAGACAACAGTTCTTAATTGTTTCAGGGAATCAGAATGGAAAAGAATGTGTTTCTCTTACAATATTGAGGAACAAAATTCATCGTCAAAACACCTACCTTCTCAGCCTAGCACGTAAACATGCGTGCACTGAATGAAGTAGGAAACCAGCTTGCCACGGTGGGCGAGTGCTTATCGTGACGGACTACCAATATCACGCTTGCAGGTTCGCTCTTGGCGATGGTAAGTGATTTCTGAAAGGCGACAAAAATCACGACACGCATGTCATACGTTGTTGGCATGTTAAAGAACCCATTTGAATTCAGTAGGCCGTGTTCTTGATAGCAGCGTGGTGGCTCAGAGGTCTAGCTGTATGCCTCTCACCAAGGCGGTCCGGGTTCGATTCCCGGTCAATGCATGTGATATTTTCGAAGTGAAATGCCATGTCCTGTGGTTCGGATTCCACGTAAAAAGGAGGTCCCGTGGCTCATAATCACAAGATTCACGGTCACGTTAAACTGCAATCTTCCTTCCTTCCTTCTTGATAGCAAAATTAATCTCGGGATTTTCCACCAACACAAAAAGTTCCTCCATTCTCTACTAGAAAGCGCTATAGTGTCAAGGAGATTTGATATCTAACCTCCTTGACATTCATAGCGCTTCAAGGAACAACAAAATCGTCATGCAAGCTGCCCTTTTGGCGTCACATAACGAAGCTTGCACCCGGCACCCAAGGCCATACGATAAAAAAAATAAAAACAATAAAAATAGAAGTAGGAAACAAATTTTCAATGGTTTCGTTCTCATTCAACGCAATTTTTAGCGCTTCTGTGTAATATCCTTAGGTTTCTTAGCGTACGAATCAGGAATGTGGTTGCTTCTTATTTCAAGTCATGGGGTATCTACCCTGAATTTAGAACACAAATTCACAGTTCTAGTCCTTCAGGTAAGCAACATCCTTGAATGTCTTTGACTAGTACGTTGTCGTTTCTTGGGGGGTTCCTCTTCGTCGTGACACCATCTCCTGTCGATCTCTATTACATATTCGTCCAATTGCCGACTCGAACTCGCTTCATCACTGAATTTTATTGTTAGTGAATTTGTAATTAATTTTCGTGTGTTTCTCCAATTTTCCAAACGTAAAGGACACACTAAACGTTTCTTACGAGATGAGCGCGGTAAACAGATGATTGTTCTTTGGAAACTCAACCATATCTGGTCGATTAGATAAACAGTTTGCCTTTTCTAGCACTACGAGCCCTAGTGTGAGTCAATGGAGTGTTTCACGTAAACCCTTATAACTGAAGGGTCCAGGGGAAGGGGGAATGTTAAATATTGTAAAATGTTTAGGAAACGAGTTTTTAAGTTTCATTGTTATTAGCCAGACACAATTGTGCCTTCAATACGTCGCAAAGTGACCTACCAGATCGCGCTGATATCTTGATTTTACTTTTTGAGTGACATTTCCCCTTGTTCCCGTGCACCTTTCAACTTCCAGTGTGAATTTTTTTCGAAAATCAATAAATGCCTCAGGGCATTGGACCAAGGAACACATTAATGAAATTAATATGAAAATAAGATAATTTGGCTAGGATTTGAATCAAAAAGAAATTAAGTACCGAAAAAAGCCATTTAATGCTTTTTTATTCGGAACTGCATTATGTCTGGAAGGGAGTTTCAACATTTGGTTTTTGTTTGATAGAGCTCTCCAAGACTCACTATTTGAAACCTTTCTGGGCCCTTTTACCCTTCAACGTTTGCCACAATTGAGGAAATTGCTTAAATTTACGCCTTTGTTAAGATGGGGACCCCGACTTTGTCTGTTAATGTTTTCAACATAAATAGTACATTATGCAACGAGCCTATAATGACAATAATTAAGACACGAGTAATGCGAGTTTTATAATTTCCATACGAGTGTCTTAATTACCATTATAGGCGAGTTGCATACGACTGTTTATGTTCGACGATAATTATTATAACTATTTTATGTTCGAACATAAATATTCATAAATATCTGTCGATATATCGCCAGTTTTATGTCATGAACAGAGCGCATGAGACGCAGACAATGCCTTGGATTTAACCATGGCCTCCTCAATTACCCTACTATGACAGTAGGGCACGCAGTGAAATTTGAATTAGAAGGCCGTGGAACTCAGTGCAGTTGCGATGCTATCCTTTATCTAATTGGTCAAACAACTGTTTCTTGAGCTGTGATTGGTGGGAGAAACTGTTTCATAATGAAAAATAGTGTTATAATGAGCCTCATTATAGTACAGTTTTCTGACATATAATAGTCAGGGTCGAACATAAAATATTTTATGTTCGACCCTTGCGAAATGTAAATATTATATGTCAGAAAACTGTTCTATAATGAAGTTCATTATAGTACAAGTTTTCATTATGATACAGTTTCTCCCACCAATCAGAGATCAAGAGACAATTGTGTGACTAATTAGGTGAGTATAGCATCGCACCTGCGCTCACTTCCATGACCCCCTATTTTAAATTTCACTGCGTGGCGAGTGTCATAGTGAGGTATTCCAGGAGGCCATGGTCAAATACAAGGTATTCTCTGCGTCCCATGCGATCTGTTCAGTACATACAACTTTTGAAATGTCGACATATATTTATGAATATTTATGTTCGAACATAAAATAATTATGAACATTCGTATGCAACTCGCCTATAATGGTAATTAAGACACTCGTGTCTTAATTATTGCCATTATAGGCTAGATGCATAATGTATTATAACGCGCTACTGGCCAACGGCATATTCATAATAAAACACCAGATCTCCTGAGATCTCCGACGTTGAACGAAATTCGGCGTGGGTCAGTTTTTAAGATAGGCGACTTGTAATAAGAGCCACATGCTAAGAGGAAAGAAATATATATTTTTGAAGCCATGTATGTACTTTGAGTTTGTTCTAGCTAATACTCTACGAATGCTCTTCAGTTGGTCAATACGGCAAGGGGAACCCAATTATATTGGGTGGATAATATGGTTACGTAGGTACACTTAACATGAGTGATACAGTAAACATAAATGGGTATCTGGACAAGCGCCAGATTAAAAATTACGGTACCCCGTGATGTAGCAGTGCTCTTTAAATCGTGCACCGCGACCACGCGGGCAGCTGCAGCAAGTCCAAAGATCGTAGGTTCGAACCCCAGCACTGATAGTGACTATCATGAGTGTAGGCCGTGGTTTTCCACACTCCATTCAGGCATATGTCGGGATAGTAACTTATTTCAAGTCCTGGGACACCTACCCCAACCCGGTCCCTAATACAGCTACACACACTACTACAGTCATCACAAAAATACAGGTTAAAAGATGAATTCAACACACAGACCCAACTACACGGGGCTGATGACAAAGATATCCTAAACCCCTAAAAATAAATTAACAACAACAACAAAGAACAGTGACGGCAAACCAGTCATAAGTGCGCCTCGTTGCGTTGTGGCTAGCATTCTTGGCTGTCACCGAGGAGGCTTGGATTTGATTCCCAGCTCTGCCAAGAAATTTAGTTCTGGTCTGTGGGCTGGAAACGGGTTCACTCAGCCTCGTGATACAAACCTGAGAGGAGGCGGGTTCATTTCCTACTTCAGTTATCCTGGAAGTGGTTTTCCGTGGTTTCCCTCTTCCACTGCAGGAAAATGGTAACAAACTTAAGGCCTTGGCCGCATACTACCCAAATAGTACTTCACTTCCAAATGTACACATTATTACAGACATCACAGTGTCACAGGTTATCAGACAGATTCTACACACTCCCAAATACACGGGGCTACATGCCCATTAAAGAATCAACAACAACAACAAACTATCTATACACCGATGTAAAGAAAACGCATTTTGTTACCCATAAAAATTTTACAAAATTATAAAAGGGAGACGACATGTTTCGTTCGTCAAGTGAACATCGTCCGATCCAAACCAAGTGATTGATTTGTAGTTTAAAATAATTAGGCTACTGTATATTGAGTTCTGTTATTAGTGTTTAACTACAAGTCATGTACTAGTTAGTCTATGTGTTCTACTCGCAGTCACCATGTTGGTTCGGTGACATTGAAATTTGAAAGGCAAGCTCGAGGTCGGAACGGACAGTAGTGGGTCCTTACTGAGATTCTTTTAAACCACTGTAGCTAATAAAAAATGTTAGACACAAACAAGCTTAAATATAAGGTGCGTTCAAAAAGTAACGAGCCGGAGACTGGAATGAGCAAACCGGTGATTTCATCTGCTAATCGTGGCGTGTGTAACGAGGTGTGGTTCCGACCAGAGCGTGGAAGGTCACAGCCCGGTGCTAGAGGGCACGCGTGCACGTCACGTGACGATATAAGGCGAGCAGCAGCATGCATCAATCGTCCAACGCTGCCAGTTGCATTGCAAACAGTGACATGGAGGCATCACCGAAGAGCAAAGAGGAGTAGTTCGGTTTCTGACAGCGGGAGGAGTAGGGGGAACGGACATTCAACGCCGAATGTCACAAGTGTATGGCGAACACTGCATGTCCCTTACAAGGGTCAAGGCGTGGCACAAGCTCTACAGGGAAGGACGGGTGTCGTTAGCAGGGCACCCCCCTGCATTACCGATGACAACGTCCAGCTGGTTGATGCACTCATTGCCCAGGACCGCCAAGTGACAGTGAACGCCATAGCCGCCGTGTTCGCTCCACGACAATGCAAGACCTCATACGGCCAACACAGTCGCGGCACTCCTGCAGAAATTCAAATGGGAGGTTCTCGGTCATCCTCCATACAGTCCAGACCTCTCTTCCTGCGATTTCGCCATGTTTGGTCCCCTGAAATGGGCTCTGCAGGGCCAACGATTCACCTAGGACGCCGACGTCCAGCTGTACGTGCGGAACTGGTTCACATCGCAGCCCAGATAATTTTATGAGACAGCCATTCACCGCCTCGTGTCACAGTGGGACAAGTGCCTCAAGAGCCAGGGCCAATACTTCTAACATACAGGTGCTGGTTTCTGTAATTATGCCTCCGACTCGTTACTTTTTGAACGCACCTTATACATAAACATGGAGAAAAGGTAATCTCATATATTTCATATAAAGGAAATAGACGAAACATTGTAAAATCCCATGTAGTCGTAAGTTGTGAAACCACTCTCAAATATTGTAGTCACTCAATTCATGCTACGCCACTTACAAATGGATCACTTTTGTGGATATTATAATTATACCGAATCTTAAGTATTATATAGGTAAATAACCCAGCAATTCCTTTTCACTTTTTTATGAACTTCCTTTCTAGTATACGTTACGAAATAAGGATTTCATCCCCGTGACTGCTACGCTGTTTCCTTCGTGTCCGCTGCTTTCTTGTTTATATTCATTATATGAAATCCCGTGAAATATTTCCTGCCTTCCGGGAGCTTCACTTCCCTTCACTTTATTCCTCGCAGAACTCATTTCTTTAAGGCGTCTTCTTCATGCTAATGCAGGAATGTGCCTAACTTTCCAGAACGCTACTACTATAACATTAGTTAATCTTAGTTTAAACACTGTTTGTAACATAATTTACAAGACAATTTAACCAAATGGTGCAAATTTGTGCCTAATTTGGCAACTTTACTTCGGTGCGAAGGACCCCGGTTTCGTGTTCCGATAGGATTGTTGGGCTTTTAGTTACTCCAGTTGATTCCGCTGGCTCGTAGATTGGATATCGGAGACGTGTTCATCATACTTTTCTTCATCACCACGCTTTGGCAGCCAGAGGTGTCAACTCATAAGACCAGCACCAAGCCTCTATGGTGGCCACACCATCACGACACGTTTATCAATAATGATGCTGGTTGAATTTTCCTGTTAATATGGTATCTGAATTTAGTTAATGATTCGTTAAAAATAATTGCAGTTTTATATGTCATGTACAATAATGCAAGATGTTACATAGTTTTTGATTCATTTAGGGACTTTGCGATATCGTAGTCCCATGTACTTGGGTGCGTGTAGAGTCTATCTGATAACCTGTGGCATTGTGATGGCTGTACTAGTGTATGTATCTGTAGTTGAGGCTGGAATTTGGACAGAAGCAGCCATGGCCTTAAGTTAGATACCATCACGGTGCCAACAGCCTAGCCATGTTGATACACCGGATCCCATGAGAACTCCACAGTTAAGCAGCATTGGGCGTGGTCGGAACTTGGATGGTATGCCGGTTCTAGGTTACTGCGCGCTGTTGGACAACATAAGGATTAAGGAGGAGCGGAAAGGCTCTGGACACCCTACCGCAAGTAAACTCCGGCTGAAGATAGCCTCTTCGGAGGCTCGGACCTGCCTTCGAGCAGAATATTGATTAAATTAAAAAACCATCACGGCATTTCCGTGGAGTAGAAGTGGGAAACCACGGATATCCACATCTAGGATAGCTGAGGTGGGCGCGAACTCATCTATTTTCAGTTTTGCCCCATGACATTGAGAGTGCCCCGTTCTAAGCCTCAGACCACAATTAAAGTCAGAGCCAAGAATCGAGAACACTTGGATCCGAATTTCCGGAGTTCCAATATGTACTCCGATGAGGTGTTAGATATGTGTTATGTGTTTTATGTTATGTTATGTTGTATGTTATATGTTATGTTATATGCTATGTTCTATGCTATGTTCTATGCTATGTTCTATGTTATGTTATATGTTATGTTATATGTTATGTTATATGTTATGTTATATGTTATGTTATGGTATGATAAGTTATATTGTATGTTATGCTGTATTATGTTATTTTTTAAGGTGCGCTCAAAAAGTAATGAGCCGGAGGCTGGAATGCGCAAACCGGTGACGACATCGGCTAATCGTGGCGTGTGTAACGAGGTGTGGTCCCGACCAGAGCGTGGGAGGTCGCAGCCCGTTGCTAAAGGGCACGCGTGAACCTCACGTGACGATACAAAGTGAGCAGCAGCATGCATCAATCGTCCAACCAAGACCAAGACAGTGGGCCATTCGACACGCTTCCTGGTGTGGTTGAAGACTGTGGGGCACCCATTGGGCACACACTTTGCGCAAGTGCAGTCGTTCCTTCATGATGGTGTGCACACTTCCGACGCTCAATCCGACCACGGCGGCTATGGCGTTCACTGTCACTCGGTGGTCCTGGGTAATGAGTGCATCAACCAGCAGGACGTTGTCATCGGTAATGCAGGGGGGTGCCCCATACCGGGTATCATCGGCTAACGACACCCGTCCTTCCCTGAAGCACTTGTGCCACGCCTTGACCCTTGCAAGGGACATGCAGTGTTCGCCGTACACTTGTGACATTCGGTGATGAATGTCCGTTACCCCTACTCCTTCCGCTGTCAGAAACTAAACTACACCTCTTTGCTCTTCTTTTGAAGCCTCCATGTCACTGTTTGCAATGTGACTGGCAGCGTTGGACGTTTGAGGCATGCTGCTGCTCGCTTTGTATCGTCACGTGACGTGCACGCGTGTCCTCTAGCGACGGGCTGTGACCTTCCACGCTCTGGTCGGAACCACACCTCGTTACACACGCCACGATTAGCCTATGTCGTCACTGGTTTTCGAATTCCAGCCTCCGGCTCGTTACTTTTTGAACGCACCTTATATATGTTAGGTTATGTTATGCTCTGTTATATGAGGCGTTCCGTAAGAGAAGGGTGAGCCCACCGTGACTCAGTTTTTTTTAAATGTACGCATCAGGTAGCTGCCTTTATGCTCTATAATGCAAGGGTGCCCCATGCTGGTGGGCTCTCGCTTATCGTCCAGAAAGTAAACATTATATTGAAGTTTCGCCCTTATCCAACTCACGAGCACGAACCTTGCACAAATGCGAGGGAGCCGTGTCAGTACATTTACTGGCACGTAAAAGATCCCCTTCGGGGCAAAATTCCGGCACCCCGGCGTCTCTAAAAGCCAGGGTAGTTAAAAGGGAGGTAAAATCAATAACATTATTATTATTATTACGGACCTTGCACACTGATTATCTCCAAATGCACATGTGGCGGGCTCGTCCTTCTCTTTAGGAGCGCCTCATAAGGTATGTAATGCTTTGTCTGTACCTTTCATTGAACTAAAGAAATTTAAGTTTCATTTTCGTTTCATACTACAACGACATCGAAATGATCGTTAATTTAATTCCTGTTTTGTTTGTGTGTTTCAGTGTTTAGGCACGCATCAATTGAAAACGGCTGATTGCAATCTCATGAAACTAGGTATTTACAGTATGCTGAGAGTGAAGAATTACGTATTATTCACACAGAAATGGCCCGACCGATAGTAACTATTGTTTGCTCATTAACTCCCAAAGTGAACTAACAACAACTGCTGGGACAGTTGTTACATATTACTTCAAGTTTTGGTACGTCTTTCCCAATCCTAGCCTGATAATTACCGTGGCACACAGTACAAGAGATTCCATAATGCCACTGCATAACAAACTATTTACACAAAACAATTACAGACAACTCTTGATCGTGACGCTCTTAGATGCTTCAGTAAATCGAACAGGAAATATTCAGAATTTTAATTGTGGTGTAATGGACAATCTACCAATGACCTAACCCCGTCAACTTTGGAACAAGTTCAAATTTTAGTATGTTTTCCTTGTCAATTATTTTAGAGCCTATGTCATTATGGTCATCAGCCACGTGTATTTGAATATGTGCTAAATTTGTCTAATAACATGCGTTTTCATGGTGACTGCAGTAGTGTGAATACATGTAGTTTTTTTTGGTCGTGTGGCCTCCTGAGAGGCCGAGTGCAGGTCTTTCTATTCGACGCCCGTGGGCGACCTGCGCGTCGGGATGAGAGATGGAATGGATGAAGATGAATGAAACTGGGCAAGGATGTGGAAGAAAGCGGCCGTGGCCTGTTAGAAGGTACTGTCCCAGCATTTGCCAGGTGTTGAAAATGGGAAACCACGGAAAACCATTTCAAGGACAGCCGACGGTGGGGCTCGAACCCTCGCGTCTACCGAGTCAGCAGAGAGCTTGGCCCCATGGCCAACGCAGCGCTTTAGCCCGCATAGCCACTACTGTCGGTAATACCTGTAGTTATTTGATTAGATGCTCCGGGGAGTTGAATAAAATATCATCCTGACTGTTTCCTTGAGGGGGTGACAAAAACGCGGAGAAATATCTACACTGAAGATGCTCGCTGATAACGCCGGGATACGATCTCTGGTCTTTCAGCTAACATTTGCGGTCATGTTGATTGACTTCATAGCTCACAACTACCCTGGTGGTTATGGAATGAATGGGATGCATACGTCGAGCGGGTTGTATTAATGATATTCAATAAGAAAGAGTAATATACTATTGGAAAGAAATATCGTTTGCAAGAATCTACTCGTGTAACTCCATCCCATAGATCTCTCTATTCTCCCCCCCCCCTTCCCCTCCCCCTCTTTCCCGCCATCATAATCCTCTCATATTATTTGTCTAGTATCTTGTCTCGGAATATCAGGATGGTTGGAGATTTTGTGCCATTATTGAAATTTAGCTTGTCGTCATTATTTGCGGTTTAAAAGGCATGAAATTACTTAAGCGCTATCTGGATTTTTCTTGGATTTCCTGTCATCTGAATTACAAGCTATTGGAAGTTTTTCCACCACAATGGAAATATGTTAATTCTCATGAAATCTTTGCAACACTGCTTTGTGAACTTTTGTTGCATATTGGTTTATCAGATTTTCATAGGTAATCCATATGCTAATTTATAATATATTTTTTTATAAATAAATTATACATAATTGATGGTCTGAGAGGTAATTCGATATTAAATTTAATTTGCGAGTAGCATTTATTAACATTTTGAAGATTATAATTGCGTTGATGGTAGTTGTTGCTATTAATATGTTATCTGATTGAAATTCATTAATGATTCATTAAAAGTAATTACAGGTTTATATAACATGTATAATAATGCAGGCAAAAATTATTGTAATGGATTATATTTCAGGACGAGTTGTCTTGCATGAACAAGTAAATTGCTTTGTTCCACTCAGTTCACTTTGTATTTTATTTATAATGTCCGTGATGTACTTTCTGATTTGAAGTTCATTTGGGGTGTTTGAGATGGAAAATTCAGGAGTGCAGGGGAGCTATTTTTCGACTGTTCGTCATCTTCTACATTCAACAACTATATTGAAACGTCACTAATTAAGGAGGTATAATGCTGAGAAATGTGTAAGATTTTATAGGTTTCTCTGTTTCTCTTTGCACTGTTAAAACTGAGCTGAAAATTAATTCACTCTTATTACAAAACTACAGTACTTCAATGAACAATGTGCTCATGAAATTTAACAAAATTATCACTAGAACACAGTTTATTTACTGCGCACTGGTGGTTAAGAGAACAGAGTTATACTTTGTACAGCAAATTTACATTATAATTTATTGGTAAATGTTCATTATTCGACGTTTGCTCATAACTATTTAGCAAACAGCTTTGAATGGAAGCAGGTGGATCAAATTCCAAAGAATAGTATACAATTTTTAAGTCCCAATTCGTTGGTGTACGGTACTTACTTGTTTTATTACGGTAACTCGTAGAATAACCCATTCCGGGCAATATTACAATAGCTAACGGCAGCAGAATAAAAGAACGTCAATTAATTTTACTATTATTATTATTCCAATAATGCCATAATAATAATAATAATAATAATAATAATAATAATAATAATGGCCGGGTGCTTATCCCAGTCTGTAAATCTCTCTCCTACTGTGATCAAGTTTACGGGATCAAATCCTGGTAAGGTCTCTTGGTATTTGAGTTTATCAATTTGAAAAACTCATATAAGTAAATTTACTGGCACTGTATGGGATTCGTGCAGGAAACAGTTCTGTCAGCACGACGCTATTTCAAACCACAGCTGTTAAAAGGGATGTTGCAGTTTACCTATATAATAATTATTATTATTATCAATATTATAACTATCATCATAAATAGTAAATAATACTGCAGAAGTATTCGAAAACCAAAAAACAAAATGTACGGGAGTAAGATAGTTTTAACTATCAATTCCGTATCTCACAACAAATCTGTTAGAGAATAACATATTTGGATAATGCAGCCATAACAAATTTCCATAATCTGAAGGATAGGAAGGGCGGAACCGTTTCATGTACAGTACAGTACAGTATAGTGCAGCACGTTGTTGATGATGGTGATTGTTGTTTTAAGAGATGGAATAGCGGGGTCATCTGCCCCTCGTACAGCACGTTTAACGTTCGTTTACCAAGAGTCTCCAAAAATGCAGTGATGTAGTAGAAATGTTTCCGCAAAGATTTATTAGACAGGCATAAAACACTACATTTATTGAATATAAATCTAAAAAAAAACAACACAGGACTCACAAGGTAACATTGCGAACGTAACCGTCCCGATCTTGATGAAACTTTGCACACATGTTAGTAGAATCGCAAGAAAAATATACAGTATCTAGTGGAATATTTTCCCCAAGAAATACATTAGGGCCATCCCTAACGTTGTCTAAAATACCTGCGCTGAAATAAAGTAAGTAAGATTGAAGTTTTACGTGACCGTGAATCTTGTGATTATGAGCCACGGGACCTCCTTTTTACGTGGAATCCGAACCACAGGACATGGCATTTCACTTCGAAAATCTCACATGCATTGACCGGGAATTGAACCCGGACCGCCTTGGTGAGAGGCATACAGCTAGACCGCTGAGCCACCACGCCCCTTGCGCTGAAATACATACGCGAGAATTAGTTCGGCCGAGATGTATAGGCTTACCGAGTTGTATCCTCTTTAACCGATCGCACTACTTCAACCATTCTTTCATCAACCTGTCTACGGTGAGAGGAACTACGGAAAATGTGGCAGTGTGATTGGTGGGCAAGGATAAGGGAAGCGAGTGTGTGGGCTACTCGAAGCCTTAAGCGCACATTTATGGTGAAACATTTATGTCCCCTGTAAAGATCACCCGAGTATATCTAGGGGCAAAATACCACTCAGATATTTTCTTGAGATCTTATCAACTTTTGTCCTGAGTATAAGTGAGACCGGGAGGTACGCGTTCTTTGATGTTCCCTTGTGGGCCAGGATTGAACATGTAAACGGGATCTCTTAATTAAGTCAGCTTGGCCTCGTCGGTAATCTCAGAACACAAACGACGAATATTTGTCACCTCAAGGAGTAGGAAAACGACTGGTGAGACACACACTTACTGTACTAGGGGAACGCAGTTAAGTTAAGGCCTTCCGTATCCTACGGTGTTCTCTGCCAAAAGTGTAGCCGATTTTAAATGAAGTCGCAGGAACAAGTTTCTCATTAAAGAGAGAGTAAATTGCTCCCACATCCCACTAATTGCCAAAGGTGTGTGGTACACTCATATCTAATTAGCCTTGTAGTGAACTCACGCTTTACCCATTCACTGTCCCTCTCATCGGATGACCTCCAGCAGTCCAGCAAGCGCAGAGAACGCATTTTACTGTTACTCGGAATTAAAACACCATCGTACGAAGTGAAATACAGACAGAACTGGATTAATAGTAATAACAATAATAATAATAATGTTATTGGTTTATCGCCCCTTTTAACTGCTGCGGCTATAAATACGCCAGGGTGATAGAATTTTGCCCCGAAGGGCATCTTTAATATTCCAGTAAATCTATTGACACGGCTCCCTTGCATTTGCGCATCCTTAAATGCCAACTGACTGCGTCAGGATTCAATCCTCCGACCTTGCATTCAGCAGGCGAGAACGTTACCACTGTGCCACGCAGCCAGTCAAACTGGATTAATGAATATGTGTTAGTTCATTCTGGGTATTGTTGTTTGTATCAAGAAAATCCTTTCTTGTTAATGCAGTTTAGAGACCAGGGATATCTTGGTCATCAGTCCATGTATTTGGGATTGTGATCAATGGATCTCATAACCTGTGTTTATGTCGTGACTCTAAAGATTGGAGTAACTGCCCTGGGCTTGAAATAGAGTACAATCCAGGAATTTGCTTGGAGAGAGTGTGTGAGAAATCCGAACAAAAACCATACTCAGGATGGCCACTATCAGTGCCAGGATTTACTTTCCCCTCTCCTTGCAGCATCGGATAATGCTCACCGAAGGTTCCGAAACAATGATTAATGTTTTGTCCAAGACGAGTCGCTTCGGAGATCCGCGATTCTCCTGAACATTTAGAACCTTATTGGACAACTATTGTGAAACAATTTGTGCACAATCTTTAGGAAGATAATAATATTGTTATTGGTTTTACGTCCCTTTTAACTACCGCGGCTTTTAGAGACGCTGGGGTGCCAGAATTTGGCTCCGAAGGGGATCATTAACGTGCCAGTAAAACTACTGACACGGCTCCCTCGCATTTGCGCACCCTCAAATGCCAACTGACTGCAGCGGGATTAGTTCCCGCTATCTTGGACTCAGCAGGCAGGAACGTTACCATCGAGCCACGCAGCGAGTCTCTTTATGAAGAGTAGAGCATTCCTTTTGCAGTTTAGTCCTGACAACTTTTTTATATTTATCGCATATGTGCTACAAGGGACATGACTTAACAACAGGCCGTCTTTGAATAATTGATACATAGAGAATTCATGAATATCTATGACTTTAGTAATTTTTTCAAGTTTTTCCGTATTGATTTTGATAAGTTATGCACTTGTCCACTTTAAAATACAAAATATCTTTTTATTTATACATTTTGATACATGTTTCGGCCCTGTGAGCCTTCTTCAGTCAAAATCAATAAAATTCTCCTAGATCATTCTAAAGGTTGGTCTCTCATAAAAAAATTTTGTAAATCAATTTTACATCGTCAGGATGCTTAAAATACATGAATATAAAATGCTTAAAGAAATTAAAAGATTTAAAAATGCACGAAATTTTGAAACGTGGGCTCCATTCTTGTTAATCTATTTTCAAAACGAGGGACCTGGAACAATAAAAAATTACCTAACAATCTATGGTTCCTACTTGGAAACATGAAGAAATGTTGACTTTAGTTATGTAGAAAACTTACCCCATTGTACAAGCATCTTGAAAAAGGAAAGTAGAAATAGGAATCGAACGTTGTTTATTTAGAGCTTTGCCAAAATGTTTTTCAACAACCTGTAAAGCGAAAAACTAAATGACAATGAAAAATTGAAAAATTGAAATTATAACAAAAACCCATGCATAAATGACCAATGTTTACATACCGCAGTTTGGAAACCATAAACTGTCACCTCACAACTTGAAAGAGCTACTACAAATGTGTCCGTCTTGTTGTTCACCTTTGATCACATGTTGACTAGAATACTGCAAGTGTGAGGTCAACGGTCGCAGAAGGGGAGGTGTAGCATACGTCAGAACCTTACGTTATGGAGGAGGGAGGGCCGCTTCTTGTTTATGTCGGTCTCTTCGCCTTAATTTCGAGATCGTGTTAAATAATATGTTGTCGTTGAGAGTTAATTCGTTCAAATTGTTTACAGGGTCTGTTTTTTGGGCGATATAAATTTCTATGTTCTCTAATACATTAAGTTTTTTACTTTTATTAACAATATGTACAATTTCCAAATCCTTATCTATCGAAATGAAATTATGTTTTTTCTCGTCTATGTGGTTCGCCATGGCCGAGAACTTGTTATATTTCAGCGCACTGGTATGTTCCCCGTATCTTACGTTGAACGCTCTACCCGTTTGTCCAAAATAGGTGGAATCGCAATCCTTACATTTTAGTTTGTTCACTCCCGATTTGCTGAATTTATTGGTCTTATTTACACTATTATGATTGAAGAAGATGTTGCTGTTATTATTTTGTGTTTTGTATGCAATATTAATATCAAATTTTCTAATTGAGTTTGTTATTGTATGTGCTTTTGAGTTTACATACGTGAAAGTAGCGAACTTTTGGTTCTTTTTGCGATCTTTTTCTAAAGTTGTTTCAAATTTATTAATAATCTTATTTTTGATTCTGTTTACGTAATTTTGTGAAAATCCATTTTTCTTTGCGATGTTGGCTATGATTTTTAGTTCCTTGTTTAAACTTTGTTCACCGAGTGGAATATTTAGCGCTCTATTAATTAAGCTGTAAAAGGCGGCTTTCTTATGGCTCTCTGGGTGATTAGAATCTTTCTTGATTGTTATGTCTGTTTGGGTTGGCTTGCGATATATATCAAAATGCAACTTATTCTGTGTTTTCTTTATTTTTAGATCTAAGTAATTTAAGCAATTTTCTTTTTGGGATTGTAGCGTGAATTTTATATTATCTAACTTGTTTAACATACTCAATAATTCGTCTGCTTTTACCATTTTTTCGTCTATTATAGTGAACACATCGTCCACATATCTTCCCCAGAACACAATACCTGGTAGATGGTTAATGATTTTATTTTGTTCCAAGAAATCCAAATAAACGTCTGCTATAATACCGGATGCCGGAGATCCCATTGCCAAACCATTGGTTTGTTGATATATTTTATTATTAAAGGTGAAAAAAGTGTTTTCTAAACGAAAATTAAGTAGTGACATAAACTCATTAATTTCTATTGCACTTATTTTTGCATATTTTCGTAAGTTATTTAGGATTATTTTCTGTGCTTTCTTTATTGGAATATTGGAGTACATGTCTTGTACGTCAAACGAATGCATAGTGTGTTCATCTTCTATGATTAGGTCTTTTGTTTTTTTGCTGAAATCGATGGAATTAATGAATCCTGTATTAGCTTCAAATTGTATATGTTTTTTTAGAAACTGCTGTATGTACTTTGCTAATTTATACGTTGGGCTGTTCTTAAAGTTAACTATGGGTCTAATAGGTATTTCTTTTTTATGGGTTTTGGGTAGTGCCATGACTGTGGGGAGTCCGGGGTTCATGTTCACTAAGTTTGGGGGTTGTTTACCGTCAAACAGGACTTCTACATTTTTAATTACTTGTTTTAGCTTTTATTGGATATTCGTAGTTGGATCTTTGTTAACCACTTTAAACTTTGAGCTTTCGAAAAAAAAAATCCGTTTTTTCTAGGTATTGTTCTTTTTTTAAAAGGACTATTGTATTACTTTTGTCTGATTTTGTGATTATTATATTGTTACTGTTAATTTTTCGTTTTAGTTGTTTGATGCTTTGCTTATCAGATTGCGTTATGGGTCCTGTGTTCTTAAGAATCTTTTCTATTTTTCTGCTAGTCTCGTGCCTTATTACATTTTTATTTTCCTGGCTTAGATCCTGTATGGCTACTTCTATTTCAGCAATAGTATTAGTGATTGTGCGTTCATCATATGTTTGGTTCCAATTATACTTGGGACCTTTATTTAAAATTAATTCCTCATCAGTTGAAAGTTTTATATCGGTTAAGTTAATGACAGGTTGTTGAAAACACGGGCTGTCAATATTTTCATCTACGGATGTGCTTGTTTTTTTAATACTTAAGGCATTAGATTTTTTGTCTAGGACTTTTTGTTTCTTATCTAAAACTTATTCCATTTTTTCTATACTGCACCGTTGAAAATCATCCCACCCTATTTGAGTTAATTTATTTGCTGCTACTAAGTGATGATTGTACATTTTTTTATTTAAAAAATCTTTCTTTTTTTAAAGAAAATTTATTTCCCTTCTTAACACAGTTTCATTAATGATCTCCTGTGTTTTTCTTTCATGGTGTGATTTTCCTTTTATTTTTTGAAATTTATTCAAAAGTTCCGGGATCCATTTATTCCTTAAACAATTCTTTAAGAATTTTATATCCTTACATATACTGCTAATTTTAACCTTTGTGCTGGAGAATTTATGTGCTTCAATATATTCCTGGTTGGCTTCATTATGAATATCTATGACTTTAGTCATTTTTTCAAGTTTTTTCCGTATTGATTTTGATAAGTTAAGCACTTGTCCACTTTACAATACAAAATATCTTATTATTTATACATTTTGATACATGTTTCGGCCCTGTGAGCCTTCTTCAGTCAAAATCAATAAAATTCTCCTAGATCATTCAAAAGGTTGGTCTCTCATAAAAAAAATTTGTAAATCAATTTTACATCGTCAGGATGCTTAAAATACATGAATATAAAATGCTTAAAGAAATTAAAAGATTTAAAAATGCACGAAATTTTGAAACGTGTGCTCCATTCTTGTTAATCTATTTTCAAAACGAGGGACCTGGAACAATAAAAAATTACCTAACAATCTATGGTTCCTACTTGGAAACATGAAGAAATGTTGACTTTAGTTATGTAGAAAACTTACCCCATTGTACAAGCATCTTGAAAAAGGAAAGTAGAAATAGGAATCGAACGTTGTTTATTTAGAGCTTTGCCAAAATGTTTTTCAACAACCTGTAAAGCGAAAAACTAAATGACAATGAAAAATTGAAAAATTGAAATTATAACAAAAACCCATGCATAAATGACCAATGTTTACATACCGCAGTTTGGAAACCATAAGCTGTCACCTCACAACTTGAAAGAGCTACTACAAATGTGTCCGTCTTGTTGTTCACCTTTGATCACATGTTGACTAGAATACTGCAAGTGTGAGGTCAACGGTCGCAGAAGGGGAGGTGTAGCATACGTCAGAACCTTACGTTATGGAGGAGGGAGGGCCGCTTCTTGTTTATGTCGGTCTCTTCGCCTTAATTTCGAAATCGTGTTAAATAATATGTTGTCGTTGAGAGTTAATTCGTTCAAATTGTTTACAGGGTCTGTTTTTTGGGCGATATAAATTTCTATGTTCTCTAATACATTAAGTTTTTTACTTTTATTAACAATATGTACAATTTCCAAATCCTTATCTATCGAACTGAAATTATGTTTTTTCTCGTCCATGTGGTTCGCCATGGCCGAGAACTTGTTATATTTCAGCGCACTGGTATGTTCCCCGTATCTTACGTTGAACGCTCTACCCGTTTGTCCAAAATAGGTGGAATCGCAATCCTTACATTTTAGTTTGTACACTCCCGATTTGCTGAATTTATTGGTCTTATTTATACTATTATGATTGAAGAAGATGTTGCTGTTATTATTTTGTGTTTTGTATGCAATATTAATATCAAATTTTCTAATTGAGTTTGTTATTGTATGTGCTTTTGAGTTTACATACGTGAAAGTAGCGAACTTTTTGTTCTTTTTGCGATCTTTTTCTAAAGTTGTTTCAAATTTGTTAATAATCTTATTTTTGATTCTGTTTACGTAATTTTGTGAAAATCCATTTTTCTCTGCGATGTTGGCTATGATTTTTAGTTCCTTGTTTAAACTTTCTTCACCGAGTGGAATATTTAGCGCTCTATTAATTAAGCTGTAAAAGGCGGCTTTCTTATGGCTCTCTGGGTGATTAGAATCTTTCTTGATTGTTATGTCTGTTTGGGTTGGCTTGCGATATATATCAAAATGCAACTTATTCTGTGTTTTCTTTATTTTTAGATCTAAATAATTTAAGCAATTTTCTTTTTGGGATTGTAGCGTGAATTTTATATTATCTAACTTGTTTAACATACTCAATAATTCGTCTGCTTTTACCATTTTTTCGTCTATTATAGTGAACACATCGTCCACATATCTTCCCCAGAACACAATACCTGGTAGATGGTTAATGATTTTATTTTGTTCCAAGAAATCCAAATAAACGTCTGCTATAATACCGGATGCCGGAGATCCCATTGCCAAACCATTGGTTTGTTGATATATTTTATTATTAAAGGTGAAAAAAGTGTTTTCTAAACAAAAATTAAGTAGTGACATAAACTCATTAATTTCTATTGCACTTATTTTTGCATATTTTCGTAAGTTATTTAGGATTATTTTCTGTGCTTTCTTTATTGGAATATTGGAGTACATGTCTTGTACGTCAAACGAATGCATAGTGTGTTCATCTTCTATGATTAGGTCTTTTGTTTTTTTGCTGAAATCGATGGAATTAATGAATCCTGTATTAGCTTCAAATTTTATATGTTTTTTTAGAAACTGCTGTATGTACTTTGCTAATTTATACGTTGGGCTGTTCTTAAAGTTAACTATGGGTCTAATAGGTATTTCTTTTTTATGGGTTTTGGGTAGTGCCCTGACTGTGGGGAGTCCGGGGTTCATGTTCACTCAGTTTGGGGGTTGTTTACCGTCAAACAGGACTTCTACAATTTTAATTACTTGTTTTAGCTTTTTTTGGATATTCGTAGTTGGATCTTTGTTAACCACTTTAAACTTTGAGCTTTCGAAAAAAATCCGTTTTTTCTATGTATTGTTCTTTTTTTTAAAGGACTATTGTATTATTTTTGTCTGATTTTGTGACTATTATATTGTTTCTGTTAATTTATCGTTTTAGTTGTTTGATGCTTTGCTTATCAGATTGCGTAACAGTAACACCGACATAAACAAGAAGCGGCCCTCCCTCCTCCATAACGTAAGGTTCTGACGTATGCTACACCTCCCCTTCTGCGACCGTTGACCTCACACTTGCAGTATTCTAGTCAACATGTGATCAAAGGTGAACAACAAGACGGACACATTTGTAGTAGCTCTTCAAGTTGTGAGGTGACAGTTTATGGTTTCCAAACTGCGGTATGTAAACATTGGTCATTTATGCATGGGTTTTTGTTATAATTTCAATTTTTCAATTTTTCATTGTCATTTAGTTTTTCGCTTTACAGGTTGTTGAAAAACATTTTGGCAAAGCTCTAAATAAACAACGTTCGATTCCTATTTCTACTTTCCTTTTTCAAGATGCTTGTACAATGGGGTAAGTTTTCTACATAACTAAAGTCAACATTTCTTCATGTTTCCAAGTAGGAACCATAGATTGTTAGGTAATTTTTTATTGTTCCAGGTCCCTCGTTTTGAAAATAGATTAACAAGAATGGAGCCCACGTTTCAAAATTTCGTGCATTTTTAAATCTTTTAATTTCTTTAAGCATTTTATATTCATGTATTTTAAGCATTCTGACGATGTAAAATTGATTTACAATTTTTTTTATGAGAGACCAACCTTTAGAATGATCTAGGAGAATTTTATTGATTTTGACTGAAGAAGGCTCACAGGGCCGAAGCATGTATCAAAATGTATAAATAAAAAGATATTTTGTATTGTAAAGTGGACAAGTGCATAACTTATCAAAATCAATACGGAAAAACTTGAAAAAATGACTAAAGTCATAGATATTCATAATGAAGCCAACCAGGCATATATTGAAGCACATAAATTCTCCAGCACAAAGGTTAAAATTAGCAGTATATGTAAGGATATAAAATTCTTAAAGAATTGTTTAAGGAATAAATGGATCCCGAAACATTTGAATAAATTTCAAAAAATAAAAGGAAAATCACACCATGAAAGAAAAACACAGGAGATCATTAATGAAACTGTGTTAAGAAGGGAAATAAATTTTCTTTACAAAAAGAAAGATTTTTTAAATAGAAAAATGTACAATCATCACTTAGTAGCAGCAAATAAATTAACTCAAATAGGGTGGGATGATTTTCAACGGTGCAGTATAGAAAAAATGGAATAAGTTTTAGATAAGAAACAAAAAGTCCTAGACAAAAAATCTAATGCCTTAAGTATTAAAAAAACAAGCACATCCGTAGATGAAAATATTGACAGCCCGTGTTTTCAACAACCTGTCATTAACTTAACCGATATAAAACTTTCAACTGATGAGGAATTAATTTTAAATAAAGGTCCCAAGTATAATTGGAACCAAAAATATGATGAACGCACAATCACTAATACTATTGCTGAAATAGAAGTAGCCATACAGGATCTAAGCCAGGAAAATAAAAATGTAATAAGGCACGAGACTAGCAGAAAAATAGAAAAGATTCTTAAGAACACAGAACCAATAACGCAATCTGATAAGCAAAGCATCAAACAACTAAAACGAAAAATTAACAGTAACAATATAATAGTCACAAAATCAGACAAAAGTAATACAATAGTCCTTTTAAAAAAAGAACAATACCTAGAAAAAACGGATTTTTTTTTCGAAAGCTCAAAGTTTAAAGTGGTTAACAAAGATCCAACTACGAATATCCAAAAAAAGCTAAAACAAGTAATTAAAATGTAGAAGTCCTGTTTGACGGTAAACAACCCCCAAACTTAGTGAACATGAACCCCGGACTCCCCCACAGTCAGGGCACTACCCAAAACCCATAAAAAAGAAATACCTATTAGACCCATAGTTAACTTTAAGAACAGCCCAACGTATAAATTAGCAAAGTACATACAGCAGTTTCTAAAAAAACATATAAAATTTGAAGCTAATACAGGATTCATTAATTCCATCGATTTCAGCAAAAAAACAAAAGACCTAATCATAGAAGATGAACACACTATGCATTCGTTTGACGTACAAGACATGTACGCCAATATTCCAATAAAGAAAGCACAGAAAATAATCCTAAATAACTTACGAAAATATGCAAAAATAAGTGCAATAGAAATTAATGAGTTTATGTCACTACTTAATTTTTGTTTAGAAAACACTTTTTTCACCTTTAATAATAAAATATATCAACAAACCAATGGTTTGGCAATGGGATCTCCGGCATCCGGTATTATAGCAGACGTTTATTTGGATTTCTTGGAACAAAATAAAATCACTAACCATCTACCAGGTATTGTGTTCTGGGGAAGATATGTGGACGATGTGTTCACTATAATAGACGAAAAAATGGTAAAATCAGACGAATTATTGAGTATGTTAAACAAGTTAGATAATAAGTTATAAAATTCACGCTAGAATCCCAAAAAGAAAATTGCTTAAATTACTTAGATCTAAAAATAAAGAAAACACAGAATAAGTTGCATTTTGATATATATCGCAAGCCAACCCAAACAGACATAACAATCAAGAAAGATTCTAATCACCCAGAGAGCCATAAGAAAGCCGCCTTTTACAGCTTAATTAATAGAGCGCTAAATATTCCACTCGGTGAAGAAAGTTTAAACAAGGAACTAAAAATCATAGCCAACATCGCAAAGAAAAATGGATTTTCACAAAATTACGTAAACAGAATCAAAAATAAGATTATTAACAAATTTGAAACAACTTGAGAAAAAGATCGCAAAAAGAACCAAAAGTTCGCTACTTTCACGTATGTAAACTCAAAAGCACATACAATAACAAACTCAATTAGAAAATTTGATATTAATATTGCATACAAAACACAAAATAATAACAGCAACATCTTCTTCAATCATAATAGTGTAAATAAGACCAATAAATTCAGCAAATCGGGAGTGTACAAACTAAAATGTAAGGATTGCGATTCCACCTATTTTGGACAAACGGGTAGAGCGTTCAACGTAAGATACGGGGAACATACCAGTGCGCTGAAATATAACAAGTTCTCGGCCATGGCGAACCACAAGGACGAGAAAAAACATTATTTCAGTTCGATAGATAAGGATTTGGAAATTGTACATATTGTTAATAAAAGTAAAAAACTTAATGTATTAGAGAACATAGAAATTTATATCGCCCAAAAAACAGACCCTGTAAACAATTTGAACGAATTAACTCTCAACGACAACATATTATTTAACACGATCTCGAAATTAAGGCGAAGAGACCGACATAAACAAGAAGCGGCCCTCCCTCCTCCATAACGTAAGGTTCTGACGTATGCTACACCTCCCCTTCTGCGACCGTTGACCTCACACTTGCAGTATTCTAGTCAACATGTGATCAAAGGTGAACAACAAGACGGACACATTTGTAGTAGCTCTTTCAAGTTGTGAGGTGACAGTTTATGGTTTCCGAACTGCGGTATGTAAACATTGGTCATTTATGCATGGGTTTTTGTTATAATTTCAATTTTTCAATTTTTCATTGTCATTTAGTTTTTCGCTTTACAGGTTGTTGAAAAACATTTTGGCAAAGCTCTAAATAAACAACGTTCGATTCCTATTTCTACTTTCCTTTTTCAAGATGCTTGTACAATGGGGTAAGTTTTCTACATAACTAAAGTCAACATTTCTTCATGTTTCCAAGTAGGAACCATAGATTGTTAGGTAATTTTTTATTGTTCCAGGTCTCTCGTTTTGAAAATAGATTAACAAGAATGGAGCCCACGTTTCAAAATTTCGTGCATTTTTAAATCTTTTAATTTCTTTAAGCATTTTATATTCATGTATTTTAAGCATCCTGACGATGTAAAATTGATTTACATTTTTTTTAATGAGAGACCAACCTTTAGAATGATCTAGGAGAATTTTATTGATTTTGACTGAAGAAGGCTCACAGGGCCGAAACATGTATCAAAATGTATAAATAAAAATATATTTTGTATTGTAAAGTGGACAAGTGCATAACTTATAGAAAATTCATCCTACAAGTACGGTAAGTATATATTTCTGGAAAATATAATTTTATTTTAATTATGTCTCTCTTGGAGAAAAAGAGCAATTTTTTTGTAGTTGAGAAGATCTACAAGTCACAATTTTTCCTAAACATTCTGAAATCATGTTCCTGCCAATTGCAGGAACTTATCACAAGGAAGCTATCGGACCTTCTGGACACAATCAACATTAAACATTCACAGAACTTAGTGAATGTGATGAAGCATGTGTACGTTGCTCACTGATTCCCAAGCGCTTGACACACTGATTATTACCGATTATTCTTATTGTGTTGAGTTTAACATTGGGATTGAGAGCAGTGTACAAATGCGCTGATTTGTGAGGCTGTAGAACTCGGTTCAAGAATCAAAACGCTAGAATTCTTTTCTTTCTTTTTTAGTATGAATAACTAAAATCAAACTAAATCGTAAGAGCATTTTCATTATATGAGTGCGTGCATATGGGAGAATATCAGTTCTCGGCTTCTAGTTAAACCGATATGTTTAATGGAGAATGTGACAAATATTTAATTATATTTATCGTGCATAACGACTTTCCTTTGACTCACTACTATACGCAGACAAAATGAGAAGGGTTGAAAGAAAGTGCCAACAAACAAAATCAAGACATTTAAGTTGGTTTATTTAGTATATTTTAAAAGACTGAAACTACCAAGTCCATTTATCTTTGACAAAAAAAAAAAAAAAAAAAAACAACGTAATTACTAGTACTGAAAACAACTACTCATAAGTTATATAGATACAGGTATAAGGAGCCCTGAAATGGTGACGACAACTGAACCCATCTCATACACACTCACACATATTACGTTAGTTTAACGACTAATTCCTTCCAAATCTCTCATTCCTCATTCTTTGAGTATTGAGAACATTTATTGCCCTGTCTTCCATTTCCATTATTTCTATTTTTCTTTTCATTTCTTCCTCCAATATGTATGTATTAACTCAGTTGTCATAGCATTAATAGTAATTTTCATATGAATTCATTTCCACTATCACCCATGTTATTAGGGGAAGATGATATAGTTGTTAGTTACTCGAGTTTTAAGGGGTGGAATTACAAGGTCATCTGCCCCTATAGATGTTTCACCCCCTTAAAAAGCAGTCACCACCAGTTTCAATGGAAGGAATCTAAGTAGCCTACCTGTCGGGTGCTTAAACCGTTGCAATTATTTCCGCAGTAACGTTGCGACGAACTTAGCAATTTCAGATCTGGACAGATATTATTTAACACTCCTTGATAAGGTGGCACCACATTTTTCACACACCTTGTATTAAATGCGTAGGTACTAAATGTTTACCATATTGATTTGGCAAAGGTTGGTCCGTACTGACTATTGATAATTATTTATTTATTTATTTATTTATTCTGCCTTGCCAATTCTATAATAAAACGTACGGTACTGTTCCCATATCCATTGATGGCTTCTTCAGCGTTTAACATTACTAAAATAAAATGGATATCCATGAATAATTTGATTAAATAAAAGTTCCAAACACCTAAATAATTTTTAAAACAAATAGAAGACGTTGTTTCTAAACTGTATCATTGGAGTTGCGATGGTTGATGGTGAAGTTGTAAACAATGATAGAGGGAATTGAAATTTTTTACCCTCAACGTCTGCCAAAATGAAAGCTTTATTTGCTGGATTATTCTCGGTGTAGTTGTTCAAATAGCTTCAAAAAATTCTTATATACCTCATAAGGACTTAATCATTCGAAGTTGTTATAAGAATGATTCTTTGTATTTTTGAAGTTTCACTTGAACTAATGCTATGCTCTTTTGTGTCAAGCGGGTTATATATGCATCGGAGTTGAAATGAATTGAATTGTTCAAACGTTAGATGTATCTTGAGAATTACTTGTTATTGGAGGTGCTGTATTACAATGTAGGTGTGGTAGTGATGCCATATCTATCGACTTATCCTGTTATATGTTCTTACAAATGCACATGTTGCTTGGTGTTAACTGAGATACCCTTAATTCAATCCCATTGATTTCTTATAACAGTATAGGGTCCATATGAGTTGGTTATATTTTATGACACCTTGTTTACGAAAAATTGATTACAATCCCTTATATACCACCACGCTACAAGGAACTCGAGCATTGTGTGTGTGCATGTGTGTGATCATGTTTATGTAAAAAGAACAGTATTTTTCAAATCCAGTTACAGTTAGCTTCCATGGTGACGGACATGCTAATTTCCGTTTTCGCACGAGCATGCACCATGTTGTTGAACATTGATCTCCATAGTATTAACAAAGCTGTACGTAGGTACTGGTGTTACAAAATCATGTCAGTTCCGAAACAGCAAGCAACTTGTACGTAAGTTGAGAGTGGACACGGTGCCGTATTGATACCGCTCTTATGAAATTCCATCATTTATTCCCAGATAACTGGTCCTGTGTACTTGGATATGTGTATAATTTGTCTGATAACCTGTGTTATTGTGTTGGTTGTATTAGTGTGTGTATTTGTAATTCAGAAGAGGATTGGGAAGGAGGCAACTGTAGCCTTGAGTTAGGAACAATCCTAGTATTTGCCTGGAGTGGAAGTTGCAAACCAAGGAAACCCACTTCCAAGATGACTGAGATAGGAATCGAACCCTCTACTTCTGAGTTTTGCCTCACGAGGCTGAGTGTACCCCGTTCCAACCCTCAGACCAGAATTGAAATTTATTGCCAGAGCCGGGAATAGAACCAGGACCTCCAGGCGACAGCAATAGTGTTAGTCACTACACTACTACAGTACATGCAACTCACAGTCAGCAGCCTGCCCCTTAATAACCAGCCAGGTTTGACACCAATGCTTACCTGAAAGAATAGAAAATGTTTACATTAATATTAATTCTATGACAGCATTTCACTATAGCCATACCATTGGCGTTCAGATGCACTTAAATACTGATGAATTAAGCAATACGAAAATAAACTGAATGATAAATTCATGAAATTTAACTTTTATGAATGCAAGGGACACAATGAATATCGTGGTGTTATGGAAGAATGGACGTATATAGATCTTATATTTCGATAGCAACATACGGTTAAACGTAAAAAAAAAAAAAAAACAACAACAAAAAAAAAAAACCAATACAGGCTATAAGATAAATTAAAATCGCTCAAGACTAATGACCGATATTTATCTAACAAATAAATCACAGGAATGTTATTCATATTTCTGTCTCGGAACCCTACTTTAGTATCAAAAGTCAACTACTATCCAATTTTGCAGTGGTGTTTAATATAATAGAAAATGATGACTACTAAATAAATAAATATACATTATGGTGTTTGAAGCCATTTTTAGTGTTGCCTTAGCAATCGAAAATTAATAATTTTCAGTCGATCAACACGATTGTACCCAAATGTACATAATTTTTCGATAAACAAATGAATAAATAAATAATCCCTTTAAGAGTTCCGAGAATTTTTTTAGAACAATCTGGGTTGAACCAAGGAACTACAGCTGAGAAATGGCGTCCTACAGTGATAGCGTATTCAAACCCATAAAATCGAAATGCGTAGTGAGTACTGTAGAGATAGTTCAATCGAGATTAAACATTTTCTGTTCATTTAATACATTCATTAGTCAATTATTATTTATTTCGCACGCTTGTCTCACACCAAGGTGGATTCCCAGCAATGCATGTGAGATTTTCGAAGTGAAATGTCACATCTTGTGGTTCAGATTCCACGTAAGAATGGAGGTACCGTGGCTCATGATCGCAGGATCGACGGTCGCTTTAATCTACAAGCTACCTCATACTTTAAATCAAGTTTCTGTTGTTAATGCTTAGGGACTATATGGAACCTGTGTTGTTGTTGTGATTGTTCTGTATGCACTACCCTGCCAGCGAATTGTTGCCGGTGGCAGAAATTGAAACTAATGCGCTCCGCCCAGCCACACGCCTGGGATAGACGTGCAGTCGTCTCTAGCAAATCCTCCTCGCATTTAGAGTGTGTGCATGGTTCGTGCTCGCTCGTGCGCTGTGCGGTGTGTTCTCACTGTATGGCTGTACATGCGATCCCGCTCTTGCCTCGCAACTGCCCGTGGCAGCCATTACGTGGCGAGATGACGTAATGTATACACAACAGTCCCGCTCCACGTCTAGCAGTAACAATTTCCTGGCAGGCTAGTACACGCTGTGGCGAATCAAAGTTATAATCTGAGCAGTGTTCACTATGTATAAGAGAGAGAGAGAGAGAGGAAGAGAAGATACTGACTTCTGAGGAAAACAGCAGTAGGAAATTACATGCTCCCTTTACAGAACTTTACACTGCGATGCTTGTAATGGAATGGAGAGATCAAAGTATTTGAAAGAGCTCTTCATTAGTTTGTGATGCGCGTTGCTGTGGTCGACCTGGCCTTCGTGACAGCAAATAGTGTGGATTTAACTACATGAAGGAATGAGGTGCATTGTGACAGAAGACTTGGTGTTTCAAATATTTTCCAGCACTTCAAAAGGCCTCGCCTTGCTGTAAATTCAACAGACCTCCCGTTACCCTTCTGTCTCACATTTTGTAACATCGTTTTGTTGTGACAAATAGTGTGTCTAGCCCAGCATGGCACACCGAAAACAAAACAAGGAGCTAGTTCACACAGTATTGGTGGATACTGAGATATTCCCCTTCCACTACAAGCTATCGCTGAGTAAGCTCTGTAAAGGGAGTACGTCCATTTGTATTGCTCTCATTCTCTTTTCAGAAGTCAGTGTAGTGCTAGATTGCACAGGAGAGCCGTTCAGGTATCAGCTCGGAGTCAAACAAAGGAAGGACGAGAGCAACCGTGGTATTTGTGTCAATATCTAGTCCAGTGCCATCCACACAGGGCTCCAGCCGCACTCTAAGCCAGGGCTCCGAGCGCTTTGGTGGAAGGTCGTTTCGGTAGTGGTGGGAGGAGCTTGGCTGGTTGAGCGTGCGGTCTGCCCGCTGCACCGAAGTGAGCAATGTTTGGCTCAACGTACATTTGTGCGCGTTTCTTTTCGGTTCTTAAGCATAACAAAAGTAATCATCGTGCAATGATAAGCGATGGAAACTTGCGCAATTGTTTACGAATAGCAGTGTCCAGAAATATTGTAACCAATTTGGAGAAGATTGTTTCCTCTGAAACTAAAAGCTCGTTAAAACGACGGAGCAAAAGTCACTCAAGGTCTGTACTATCTGCTCATATTGGTAAAATGTTGTTGAATTTTCGTCTCTAATATGTTCACATTTCAGTTTGGAATAAATCACAATATTCTTTACGTAACCCTTGCGTTCGTTTCCTGCACATTCCATACATCGCTGTACCATTCGATTTGTATATGCGGTATATTTTTTTAATGGCAAAACAGGCCTATAAATATGATGTCAACAATCCCACAAAGGCTGTCGGCTGCACGACTGTACTAGTCAGCGCGGTCGGAACAACGTCTGTCTCTGGTTTCCTCGCTGCAACAGTGTACTGGTGGTAGGGGAAGGAGCGCTAGTCTGACTGCCCGGTGCTCTCCGAGCGCGGCCGCGCTCCCAGAGCGCAATGCCTGGATGGCCCTCATCTAGTCAGACGAAGCGAGCTAAGATGACGGAGTTGATAAGCTGATATGGGAGGAGAGATGAGTAGGAACCTAGGAACTAACCTTGTCAAGATAGTGAAAGTTAGCTCAAAGCTGCAGTGATGAACAAAATTGAGCCATGCACCTCTAATTCCCGCATTTGGGTAACCACGGTTTACTCTATCTCATAATATGGAGTCGGAGTTGGCAGTGCCAGCTACTCAGGCCATTGCCTGAATCTGTTACACTGTGATATATTTGGAATTTGAACTGGGGAAGGTGCCATGGATCCTAATAATACGAGAAATTTCTTGCAGCCGAATGGCTAGGATAAGGTTTAAAATATCTATTAATAAGATCAAACTTGCACTCGAATAGCATTCCATAACTGCCTATTTGTTTGCTCTTATAAGTTCACGTAAAGGCCATGCCCTGTTTTTGCACTGATTGTGGTAAAGTTCGCACTTCCTTCCACACATTCTGCACTCACCTTGTTCACTTACCCAATGATATTTTGTATCAACACACATTTTATGGTGGAATTTGAGAATCGCGAGTCCTATGATTGCGTAACTTTGTGTTTAGTTGCTGTTGGTGCATTGTCAATTTATCATGGCGTCCGTTCCGAAGAAGTCGGTATCTTTCTCTTTCTCCTTCTGTTTCCTTCTTTCTATTACTTTTTTGTAAGAGCGTGTTTTTTAGCGATTCCTTGAGCCTTATGTCTTCCTGAAATACAGTACTTTTTACTTGCCAGGATATATGCCATTCTATTCGATGTATACTTGCTTGCTCCTGTGGCCGTTTTGATATACGAGGCACGTCCAGAAAGTAAGTTCCGTTTGGTAATAAAATTGAATTGTGTACAGATACAGAAAAAATATTTATTGCACAACATTCTACACCTCTTAAACTACTTTTCCACATAACTGCCGAACTTTTGCAGGCATTTGTCATAGCGTGGCAAAATTTTTTGGATACCTTCTTCATAGAAGTTTGCCGCCGACCGCAAACGAGAGTGAAAACTCCCCTGTAAGATATCCTACCGTTTGGCCTCCACTGTTGGGCAAATTGCGTATGTGGTCCGGAGAACTCCTAAACATACGCAGTTCTCCTGGTATGCACGCAATTTGCCCAACAGTGGTAGCCAAACGGTAGGATATCATACAGGGGAGTCTTCACTCTCGTTTACGGTCGGCGGCAAACTTCTACGAAGAAGGTATCCAAAAACGTGTGCCACGCTATGACAAATGCCTGCAAAGGTTCGGCAGTTATGTGGAAAAGTAGTTTAAGAGGTGTAGAATGTTGTGCAATAAATAATTTTTCTGTATCTGTACACAATTTAATTTTATTACCAAACGGAACTTACTTTCTGAACGTGCCTCGTATCTTCCTTTCACGTATTCTACTATTTCTCGGTCACTGATTTTCAGTTTGTCCCATATGGGTACAATCCCTTATGCAGCGATGGGAGCGATTGTCGTTTCGAACAGTCTCATTGATGTTGCTAGTTCTAGTGATGTGGTGTTCTTGATGTTGCACAGCTGCTGCTGTTTTCTCCTGTACGTGGAGGCTGTATGATGATTGTAATGCCAAGGTACTTAAATTTGATAACTATTTACAGTGATTCATTTCCGATCTTCAGGATATCAGTCCTCGAAATTCTTCCTCCTTTCCTAAATATCATTTGTACTGTTTTAATTTTGTTTATGCGGAAATCATCTTCTGAAGCCAATAGTATAATATTCATGTCTTGCTGCAGTTCCTTTTTATATGTTGTTGGCCGATAGCTCAGATGTTTGGCCCCTTAAAACAGCATTTTCATATGTTGACCCTAGGGCTATGTCATCTGCGTACATTATGAATGTGGCTCCATTCAAATTCTTCTCCCTATAGCCTATCTGCCGTCATTATATTGAAGAGCAGTGGGCTTATACGGACTCCATGCATGACTCCACTTTCCTGGATTAAGTCCTCTGATATCAACACCTCGTCTGTTAACTGAATGTGTCGCATAATATTTTATTCTTGATATTGTGTGATATTTACCAATCATCCATGGATCATAAAATAGGGTACCACATCAGCATTTTCCTGGAGTGAGTATGATCCTGGAGATTAAGCTCATTAACAAGATCGATGGCCGAGAGCGCTAATTGAACGTCTACCTACTCGTGCCTCACTGGCATCGGGAGAGTGAGGGTTCTAATCCAACCTAGGCCGCCCTGAAAACGGGTTTCATGGTAACCACCTTTCATCACCAGGCAAATGCCAGGGCGGTTCCTTTCAACAGGTCCACGGCCGACTTCCCTTCCTTACAAAATCTTCTTCTTGACCCTTGCTTAATTAGACCCAAGTTAGCGGTCACCTACGCTATTGACCTGTCACCATCCCTAATGCGAACGTTAATTTCGCAATCTTTTTTTGTTGTAGAAACTGTGCATTAACATTGGTCAGAGGAAAACACCTGTGATAGCATTCGCTCCTCAAGTTCATTTGGGCCATCCCATGAAATGGAATTTGAATATGTACGTGAGACTTGGAGAGGCCCAGATGGGTGTGCATGGTAAGTTCTCACATCCACTCCCCCCTACATTAACCTTAGTGCCTCTTGTCATAGTCAGGCTACTTAGGGGAGTTGTTCGGACAGGTTTTGAGAACTCCACTTGGAGGACTCCTTCTCCTCCCTAGGAATGATCAAAATGAATTTAGAGATAAAGTACACATATGTTCTTCTTGACCCGTGTCTGACATGTATGCAAAGTCCCAACGAACTTGTGAGGTTCAAATTTGCAACATTTCCTTGAAAGGATAGTCATGAATACTTGGTGTGATCCGGAATAGAATCACTCAATATTTTCATTAAAGCTCCTTTCTTTCACAAAAGTGATGAAACCACACGAACAACAATAATACACTGCCGTGCAAAACTTAAGGACGAGATAGATTAAGCCACATAACATATCAAGAACTCCTTATCTATCTTGTGTCCTGCATGGGAACACGTTGCAGAGCATGCATCGCCGTCCGTGGTGATCACACACCCTTTTAAGAATCATATCCCTTCTTTTGTGATGTCCAGGGGTCCATCATGGGTCGCAGGGACTAACGTGTAATGTATTGTCTCTGTATAAAAGTGACATTTCATTTTTTCCCTTTCAGTTGCCTTCCGTACCATAATGTAGCAGGTCTTCCCATGTATGGATTGAGGTTCAACAAGCTTTGTTACTGGCAGTGACATAACAAACGACAGTTCGTCCTTAAGTTTTGCACAGTAGTGTAGTTATTTATAATGGCAACGACTAATTGAATAAGGAACAGGGACACAGTCCAACCACAAATCGAACGTCTACCTGCAGCTATAATTGCCGGCTTCTGCAAGTTTAATGTCTGACGCGCAAGAAGTGTGCTGAACTAGAATGTAGCACGTCCTACACATCGAGTTCGATACGTAGGACGTCACTCTTCATTAAGGTTGAAGCATGGTTGTCTGTCAGTAACTTCAGATGCCCCCAACCTCCACACACATGTTAGAAATGGGAATTAGCGGTGATCCATAAAGCTAAAAGTCAGTTTCACTTCCCTCAACATAAACACGGAATACAGTAAAATACGTTTTTTGAACCGTAAGTGGCTGGATTAAGGTAGCCTATAGCGTCCGATGGAATTGGATTCAAAGAAGGCCATGATCGATGTGAATTTGGGTTGCAAATTATCCCTTAGGAAGGTTTATGGCTATAATTCGAAAATACTCATCATAGTAATTTATTTATTTATTTGTATTTAGAAATGTATTTATTTATTTATTTAACAATATGAAGGTACGCAGGCATAAGCCTAATTACGTTCTTTCTTAACATATCGAACTCAGAAATACAAAATATATCCGTGAGAAAGGGAAGAGAAATGCTAAGAAGGAATTGTGAAAATATACACTACAGAATAAAACAAGATGTTCAGCAAAGAACATATAGCCTACTTTCTCCTAAATGCATGGGTATAGATATAACTCCTTGTCCTTTTCAAGGAGTATAATTTATTGAATGTTGGTTGTAGTAGCTTGTTGAAATACAACGTGCTAAACGGATATTAAACGTTGATCAATTGAATCCTAACCTGAATTATATATACACACACTAATACAGCCATCACAGTAATACAGGTTATCAGACATAATTCAACACTCACCCAAGTACACGGGGCTAAATGACCATGATGTCAATACATCGCAAGTGAAAGAACAACATCAGCTATCTACCCAAATCGTACCTAGTTTCAAAGTACACACACTAGAAAGCCTACAGACATCACAGTGACACAGGTTATCAGACAGATTCTATACACAAAGTACACGGGGCTACAAGACCATGGTGCCGAAAATCCCGTAAATAATCAACAACAAAAACAACAATAATAGACTCTACCGTGGATCAAGGACATCAAATATTAATCGCTGTAGTAGAGTGTTGAATATGTGGTGTTATAAGTATATATAATATTTTCGATTACAAATACACACTAGTGTATATATGCTTAACATAATAACGTGTGAGTAGTTATGAATCAATAAAAACAAAAAGAAACGAAGTAAAAAGAATTGAACCTGTTGGAATTTAATCCACGAACCTCTAGACTATCAGCCCAGGTCGCTACCACTACGCCATACATACGCTACACTAATACTTGGTTACAACTGGTTTAGTGTAACTGCATAATTTATTGTGTTGCAATCAACGATTTCATTAGCGTTTTCTGCCGTTTCTATAAACCATTTGACACTAAAATATGTGTTATTTTGTTCAGTACATTCATAAAAGGATATAAACTTACGAAGTTACGGAAATATGTGGATTTACGAGCAAACAATACCCGCCATTTTAATCTAACGGGACGGCACGGACAAGCATCATATGGCACGGTCAGCCTGAACTGTTCGTCACTTCTGCGGTTACATATTCAATTTTAATATGTTAATATCCTACCGGTCACCACCTTGAGGACGGTTTAAATCTCCCTATGTAGGATGAGTGTATTTGATAAGGCCAGGCCTTCTTAAATCGGAAGTTACGGTTAGGCTATAATACTTGCATGATTCATACATACGCCATCTTGAAACTATTTGGTTGGTGACCTTGTAGTTTGGGCAAAAGTCGCTTCCCACATGAAGGTGCGTTGTTGCAAAATTTGGTGGAGGTCAGGTGATTACGTTAGTCGTAATTTTATTTTAGCTTTGAACATATGGGTGGCCGCCATTAGGTTTCCGTCAAGATGGCGACAATATAAAACATGACACTGAGGTGCCCTTTGCTAGTGCTACCTCTTTACCAAATTTCGTTCAATTCCGTTTCAAGGTGTTTGAATAGATAGGGGGGAGGGCAGACATAGCAAATTCCACACACACACACTCACAGTCACACAGGCAGACACATAATGTTTTGGCTCTGTGTAGATCTCATATGTCTACTTTCATTTTTTGCAAAAATCGAAAGTAGCCTAAAAATGTACAAACAGAAAACCGAAAAATATAATATGAGGGATGTTCAAATGAAAAGGTACGAAACGATAAAGTGGGTACAATTTTTCGTTATTCAAAAGTAATCACCACAGTCCTGTGCACAGATGTCCCATTGCTTCACTAGCCACAGGATTCTCTGTTCCCAGAAGTCTTGTGGTTGTGACAGGAGCCAATCCTGTACGGTGTCCTTTAGTTCGTCGTCCGATAGGAAACGTTTTCCCTTTAGTCGAACCATTAATAATTAATTATTGTGACGTGTATAGTGCGACATTCCGTAGCCTACACAAGTCCATCAAGAACAAACGGCCTGGACTGCTCACGAAGGGAGTGATTCTGCTCCATGATAACACTTGCCCACACGTCTATAACGTCACACAAAGTGTATTGGCCACGTTCAAGTGGGAGCAACTTGAGCAGCCGCCCTACAGTCCAGACTTGTCACCCTGGTGCTTCCATCTGTTTGGTCCGTTAAAAATTCATCTCCGGTTATATAGCCCCGTGTATTTTTGGATGTTGGTGGAATTTGTGTTATAACCTGCGTTATTGTGATGGCTGTACTAGTGTGTGTATTTGCACATTGGGGATAGGATTGGGAAGGAAGCGGTCTTGGCCTTGTGTTGGGGACCATCTCAGCATTTGAGATGCGAACGGATACGAGAGAAATCGAAGCAAACAACGGTACGGAGGCAGTGTGCTGCTGCTTTAGGGCTTGGTTTAGAGTTGACGATAGTCTGTGTTTGGTTGCTCATGGACAAGGCGCATATGGGAACGGGCTACCATACCACCGTCCTACCTGTATATACCTGCATTGAACCAATGTACCGCTGTATATGCAATCGTTATTCCATCTAATTTCCATAATTTGCATTACACTATGATGCATGTGGTGATTTCAAAACATGAATTGAGTAGATCACGGGAAACGAATGCATTTCTAAATAACGAAATGATGCAACTCGGTACGTGAAAGATGGACTTGAGCAAAATTCGTTTTAATAACTGAGTTAAGTATTATGAGTATGTGTGCGTAAATTTCAAGTATAGTTTATGTGTGTTACAGATAGCGAGGCTGATGAAAACTTACTTGCCCCAACTCGTAACGGATTGAACCAATCACTGAAAACATTTCTGTTCAAATAATTCTGGCTCATTCTGGCCGTCTCGATTATTATAGCTGGTGTGGGTGTCATTTTATTATAATGATAAATAAAATATAATATTTGGCCTGCGGAACTGATCAAAACAAAATATGGCGTTCCAAACCTGTTCAAGCATAAAATTATGAGCACAAATGTTTGCAATTCATGAGTTATTTAATGGATTGCAGAGAAACTTAATATCATGAACAGGCGAATCTACCCGTATATACCTGTTTATCTGTACCCCATATCAAGCACCAAAGAAGGAAACTGAACTGAATAAAATCAGTTACAACTTACGCTAACAGATGCCGCCGACATCGATATTCAGACTGATGCGCCCCGCAGCAATTCAGTCGGGAGTAGACACGCGATAGCCTTACACCCATACAGATGATGATGATAATTGTTGTTTTAAGGGGCCTAACATCGAGGTTATCGGCCCCTAATGAGCTGGGTGATAGCGAAAATGATAATGAAATGGAAACCAGAACAAAATTATCTGAGACGGAAAATACGTACAAAAAGGAACTCAGATGGAAACAACTCACAATATGGTCTTACAAAAGGGAATTTAGAACGAAAAGTTGCACAAAAAGTATAGATTGAAAAAGACCCACAAAACGTTGGCTAGATTCAAAATACGTACAAAATGCAATGTAGCGTCGAAATACTTACAAAAGGCAACTGAAATTCAAAATACTTACGAAATGCAAATGAGAGCGAAAATACGTACAAAATGCAATTGAGGTTCAAAATACTTACAAAATGCAATTGAAATTGAAAATACGCAATGCAATTCAGATTGAAATAGGCCCTATCCCAGTTCCAATCCAAATTATTCACAAAGTGCAATTGAAATTCAAAATACTTACAAAATGCAATTGAAATTGAAAATGCTTACAAAATGGACGGTAGATTCAAAGGACTCATGTGGATTGACAATACTTACAAAAAGCAATTTAGATTGAAAATACTTGACAAAATGTAATTTAGATTCAAAATACCCACAAAATGCAATTGAGAATCAAAATATGTGCAAAATGCCCACCAAACAAAATGCAATTTAGATTCAAAATTCGTGCGAAATGCGGTTTTGGTTGAAAATACTTACAAAATGCAATTGAAATTCAAAATACACAGGTCCCTCCGCCATATTGAAAGACTTACTAAAAAGCAATTTAGATTGTCAATCTTTACAAAATGCAATTGAGGTTGAAAACAATCGCGAGATGTAATTTAGATCGAAAAAACATACAAAAAGCAACGTAGATTAAAATTGCCTTAAAAATCTCTAGAAGGGAATTTAGATACACGGTGAACCAAGTAACAAAAACAGTGCGGGAATCTTAAAGAGGAAAGTAAATATAATGAAAAGAGGAGAGGAGAGGAGAGGGGAGAGAGGAGAAGGTCCGCCCCAAAGGTAAGGGACGAAAGGGGAAAACGGACCCAGCTCAGGAATCCCTCGGGGTCGCCAACTCCCGAACTCACCAGCCGTGAGCCCCTGAGGGTGTAGCATTATCTACGGTGCACCAGAAGTGGTGGGGCTACATACACCCTGCCTCCTTAAGGGCCTTGAGCGCAAGGCAGGAGGTAAAAGGAAAAGAAAAAGAACGCTGACCTCTCACAGAAGGAGGGTATCAGGAAAGATGAGACAAGGGTCAATTAAGGCGGGAAAGTGAAAGACTCCCTAGGCCTCGGATAACCTAATACTGTCGGGGTCGGAAGAAAACAAGAGTTGACCAAGGGAGGTCGACAGGAAAGACGACGGAGATGAGCCCGGCACAAGTAAGTGGAAGCAATGCCGGACTCAGCTGGGGTCCCGTGGTCACCAACCCACGCCTCATTAGATGTGAGCCCCTGGGGGGGTTACACTCATACAGTCGACGGCTCCACTCAGATAAGTAACCATATACATAATAGAATTTGAGTGCATGCTCTAATCTTATTCTTATATATTACATTGTGTTGTTCTAAACTAACCTTATAAAACGAAATTCAAACTGCAAATCGTAATATAAACACCAATTAAATGCACTACATTTATTGAAGTTAGATAATATGTGTATATAAATTTGAAACTCAACCCAGTGATCAAGATCTGATGATGACCGCTTAATGGTCGAAACACGTAATACTAACATTGCCCCATTATAATAGGGATCATAACTAATACATGTAATTTATTCCAGGAGTGAAATTTATTTATTATTCTTATATTATGTTTCCAATCATTTGGAAAATTTGTGTTGACCGACTGTAGACTTACAATTGACAACCCACAAGCATTACCGAGACGAAGTTACGATGTACGGATTTAGACAGGTAGGGTCACGTGTCAGAACGTCAGAACGAAAATCACTGTGGCGAGTGTGAACATACAGTAATTATATTATTTGTTGTTATTTTCAGTTACGGCCCTATCGATATCGCGGCCACGTAGCCCGTTGTATTTGGGTGTGTATGGAATATGTCTGATAACCTGTTTCATCTTTTTGACTCTGAGAGTCGCACATTTTTTCCGTATTGACTGAAATATACTAAGAACAAAGTTCCAACTGGTTCCGCCTCGTCAATACTGTTTATTAAAATGTCGTGATACAATCACCTGTCTTTTAACACATCACATGGTACATGTTTCAACGTCTAACTCGTATTGACGTCTTCATCAGCCTAAATATTTGTGCAGCACTTAAAACATTCCCTTTATCTACTGGGTGTAGTTAAAAATTGTACATAAAAACTTACTCCATACCCCCCCCCCCCCCTTCCCCACTCCTAACCAAAACACTCCCGAACTCTCACCCCTCTCCTCTTCCGCCCCTATTGTCTTGCTTGTTGCTTCCATGTTGACACACCGTTTCAGTACAGCACTGTCTCCGTCCGACTCAGCACGGCCCTGTTAGCTCATTGCCGCATTACATCGTAAGTCTTTATATAACATTTAGGGTTTTTAAAGTATTATTTTATCTACTACTTCTTTCTCTCATACACAGTTTCATTTCTTTCCAGTTGGGAATGGTCACCCCTTGCTTGGGATTTTGGAAGCCAACATTAGATATAAGCCAAGAAAGACTGCCAAGCCCGGCTGCGGATTTTTATTAAGCTTTTAACATAAGAAAATGTTTTAACAACATTTAATGTGTTACAGTGATCCATGTGTGTTTTTATGTACAATTTTTAACTACACCCAGTAGATAAAGGGAATGTTTTAAGTGCTGCACAAATACTTAGGCTGATGAAGACGTCAATACGAGTTAGACGTTGAAACATGTACCATGTGATGTGTTAAAAGACAGGTGATTGTATCACGACATTTTAATAAACAGTATTGACGAGGCGGAACCAGTTGGAACTTTGTTCTTAGTATAACCTGTTTCATTGGGATGGATGTAGTAGTATGCGTTTTGGTAATTGGGGCAAGGATCAGGATCGAGACTGAGTGAATCCAGTTCCAGTCCTCAGACCAGAATTGAATTTCTTGGCACATCCCGGAATCAAACCTGGGTCTCCGTGGTGACAACAAAGATTGTTGGTCACTGCACCACGAGGCAGTCAAAGGCATGCATAGAGATATAAATATTATCACTAGTGCAACACAGTATTACACTTGTTATAACAACACCTCTATGCCACTATGGCGCTAATGGTCTAATGGTACGAACGACAGAGTCCGTCTGGCACTGATTTGCTTTGACGTGAACACGTTATTGCGCTTCCAATGTCCAGGGGCCGTGAACACTGTCGCCGGGTCTAGTCTCTGTTATAATCAGGGTGCGGGGTCTTAGCAAGTATGCAATGAAGTTAGAACGCACCGTACAATAGGGCACGTGGAAGCTTCTCTTGTGACCTTCGGGTGTACCAATGAACACATGTGACGTCATCATCATCATCATCATCATAATCATCATCATCTTGTACAGTTTCCAGCCCCAGGCTGGGTCTGTTTGGAACATAAGCCTCGCCACTTAGTCCTTTCTTCCCACCACCTCTCCGCTGTCACACTGGTCCAGTCCTCGCCTCTCTTCTTGACACATTCCTCCACTCCTTTCAGCCATCTATCTCTTGGTCTTCCCCTTGGTCGTTTCATCTGCATCTGCATCTCATGTATCCTCTTGGGAATCTTCTTCTCATCCATTCTCTTTAAGTATCCATACCACCTCAGTCTTGATGTCTCTATCCTACCTTGCAAGGGCTCCTCTTTCACTATTTCCCTGACCTTTTTATTCCTCACCCTGTCTGTCTCTTTTTGTTACTCCGATCCTTCTTCACAGGAACTTCATTTCACTTGCCTGTATTCTGCTTATGTCTCTTTTCTTCATTGTCCACGTTTCTGAAGCATAGGTCAGTATCGGGATATAGTAGCTTCTGTATAACACATCTTTATTCCAAACTAAGCTCCTAATGCCTCTCAGAAATGCTTCTGCCTGTCTGCCACGTTCCTTAATCTCTTTGTCATTTCTCCCATTTTCCTCCACTATACTTCCCAAGCACTTGAGACTTTCCACCTTCTTCAGCTGTCCACCTCCAAGTGTTATCCCACTCATTGGCCTGTCCTTTTTCCTGGCCTTCAGTTGCTCCTGAATTTCCTCCTCCTTGTTTCCCCAGACCATGAGATCATCTGCAAACACCATTGCTTTCAACGTATCTTCTCCTATCTTTCCTGCTACCCTTGTCATTACCTCGTCCATAACCACAATAAAGAGAAGGGGTGACAGTGTACTACCCTGTTTCAGGCCACTCATTTATCTGAACCAGTCTGTGACGAACAGCGGATAAATGGACTGATGCATGGCTTGTCGTCTGTTGTAGACGGGCTGACAGTTCTTAGGGCGTGCGTCATCTCAACTCCGTGCGATACTAATCTGATAGCACTGTTTACGTAGACTACTAAAACCCCGCACTCTGGTTATAATTCAAGAACATCGCGTCCAATTGTCCACTTATCTCAAATGAACTTTATATAGGCTCCTATGCTTTTTCCAGTCATTTGCATAACACGTAGTGAATATCTTGGCAAATAGAGAATAATGTCACTGTTCAACTCACAACATTACTAATATGCACATTCCAAGACTTCGCAAAAATAGCAGTTTAGAAGTCTCTGATAGTAGAAGTGATTCTTATCGTAGTTATAACAGAACTCTGCACAGGACGAGCAAGCACTATACGCCCGAAGAGTCTTCCACCCTGTGTACGAGAAACCAGAGTCCGACCCGATCTGACGGTTGCGTCTGAGGACTAAGTACTGTAGAATACTAAGAAGAGCAACGTACGAACGTTATACTCATGTTCATGTATGTTAATGCACGTTGTAAATCCTTACGAAGAAAATATTTCATTTTTGCAGCTTTCTTTATTAGAATTAGTCGGCACTGAAAAAATGGCTTCTATCACTACATTTTATTTCATGGAAGTACAGTAGTTCGCTCGTATTCAATCTCATGAAGTCACTTTTTCTCGATAAATACTTTGATGATGATGATGATGATAATTGTTGTTTTAAGGGGCCTAACATCTAGGTTATCGGCCCATAAATACTTTGATTTCTCATTGCTGTTTATGAGAATTTATAGATTCATGATACATCCACAGAATACGACTTTAGAAGGGTCATCTAATTAGAACTAATTATTTATAATAACGAACTGAAGAAGAAAGTAGTAATCACTCCAATTTATAAGCAAGGTAACAGGAAATATTGCTACTAATATAGAGGTATTTATTTGAAAGATTCCCAGGTAAAGTGCACTCATGCATTTCAGGAAGGAGAGTTCGATCACTTTGTTTGTCTTTTGTAGACCTAGGAAAGGTATACGATAGTGTAACAAGAGAAAATATGCTACGCATCCTAAGGGATTATAGTATCAAATATTTATATTGTTTGTCCGGCTGCAATGAGAGGACAAGTTCATGGTTGTTAGAAGAGTGAGGCAAGGTTGTAATGTTTCACCGTAACTGTTTATTAAAGATATAGACCATTTGCTGAAGCGCATAAACTGGCTGGTGGTATTCAGTTAGGTGGAAACCAGGTAAGAAATCTGGTTTAAGTTGATAAACTGGTAGTAATTACGGACTCTGTCGAAAGCTTACAAGTTAACATGTTAGAACAAGAACCGAAATGTCAGGTAAATGTTATGAAAATCAGAATTTCAAAAACGAAGGGGATGTTGTCGGGGAAGAAACGAAAGAAAATAGAACACCAGGTTGGAGAAACGAAATTGAAATACTGTAGTTAATAATGTTATTAGTTTTACGTCCATTTTAACTACTGCGGCATTTAGGGACGCCGGGGTGCCGGAAATTTGCCCCTAAGGGGATCTCTATCGTTTTGTAGACCTAGGAAATATATACGATAGTGTAATAATGAACTTGGCTCTCTTGCATTTGCGCACCCTCAAATGCCAGCTGACTGCGCCAGGATTCGATCCTGCACCTTGGGCACAGTAGGCGATAACGTTACCGCTGAGCCACGCAGCCAGCATAAAAATTGAAAAGGGTGGAAGATGTTGAGTACTTGGGAAGTGTATTATCTCAGAATGGCAGTATAGTGAGAGAGAGAGGGGTAGTCATGGTGTAGAAAAGCCAAAGCAGTGAGTTCTCATTTGCGACCTACAGTATTCTGCAAGAAAGAAGTTAGTGTAGCGACAAACCGCTGTCTACATTGCTCTGTATTTAAACCGACCTTGCTGTAAGGGAGTGAGCGCTGGGTGGATTCTGAATATCTCATAAATAAGCTGGAGGTAACTGTTATGGCGGTAGCTTAAGTGATTGCTGGGACAAATAGATGGGAGCAATAGCAGGAAGGTACTTATAATGAAGAGATAAAGGCTAAATTAGAAATGAAGCTATTAGATGAAGCTATTCGTATGAGTCAAATCAGATGTTGGAATCATCTGATGAGAATGAGGGAGGTTAATGAACTTGGATATAGAGAGTAAGAGAAACGTTATTGGTTTTACGTCCCCTTTAAATACTCTGGCTTTTAAAAAGGTCAGGGTGCCGAAATTGTTTGCCCCAATGGAGATCTTCAACGTGCCAGTAAATCAACTGACATGGCTCCCTCACATTTGCGCACCCTCAAATGCCAGCTGACTGCCCAGCAAGCGAGAACTTTACCACAGAGCCACGTAGCCAGGCAGAGTAAGAGTAACAGAGGGAGACCTAGTAGGCGTTGATTAGAAACAGGTATTAACCATTTCAAGATGGGAAGATTACAGGCAATTTTAACTGTCAATAGGGAACAATGGGGGCGGCTTGCTCGTAAACAGAGACTTGCAGACTTGAGTAGACGCCGAAAGTAAAATCCGTCTCAAATGAAGACGAAAATGAATGATTGATTGTTTGAATGAATGGATAAATTTAATAGTGTAACTATTGGCAACCATGAATCATAATCAATTATTATCAAAGTATGTATTGTGAGGATAATACTTGGAGATTGACAGCCTTTTTTTCAGCAATGTATATGAGATATACTGTATTTGTAGAGTTTATAGATGGAAAAAGCAAGACAATATTAATAATAATAGTAATAATAATAATAGGAATAAGAATCTGTGAATATTAAGGATGTGGCAATATCGTGTGGTACGGTTAGGTGTTGAGCGAGGTCCTCATGAATTGAATGTCTAGGAGACACGGTATTTTGAAAATGAAGCTATAGTAAGGTGAGCAAGGCATCGTTAGTTAAATGTGGCAATAATAATGATTACAGTATGTAAATTGTATATTTCACATGGAAGTCGGGATTAGCGGCATTCCACTGTTGAATTAAATATGGGAGGCCGCGTTGGTAATTAAGAGGATCACAAATAATTAATTACTTGTGGATTATCACTGATCATCGCATATTCTAATCGACTAATGTACTACCTAGGTATATTGGGAGATTTTGTTCAATACACTATTAAGTAGAGTATGAGACCCACATTTTCAGTATCTGTGAAGGAAAGAGCTGAAATTGCATTTATTAATCAATCTGAAAAAGCATTTGATGGTGAGGATTTTTGAATTCCCCAATTTAAATTAATAATTGATGTTTGATGAGAATGTTCAGCTAACTTTTGGCTTAGGATAAAATAGGATTTGTGGATGAGAGATTTTGTCATTACGTTAGCCACTGACGATGGAATATTTACGAACCACGCGATGATATATGTAATAGAGTATTTTAACAAATGTGCATGGAATGGTAGAGATCTCCATTAAATATTCAATTTTAATTCAAGGAAGTCAAGTTCCTTTAATTAAAATATTATTTGGACGATTATTTTTGAAACAAGGATTATTAAGTCCGATAGGTTTAGTTGATTGGAAAATGATGGATGTGAAAGCTTAGTCAGTTTAGTGGGTAAATATGGAGATGTCCAAATACTGTCTTAAGTTTTAAGACAGGAATGAAAGTCTCTTCCAAATCTGGTTGAGCAGAATTGTTCGTGAGAATTATTTTGAGAAGGATACTATTCAGATTTTCAGGAATGAACAACGGTCAATATATTACATTACATTCTTATACACACATCAAAAAAAGTTTTGCATCACCTCGGTTCCAAGAGTTCCGGAACCGTTAAATACAAAGGGAATAGAGATCAACACAAACAACATTTCAGCTCGTTTTATTGCTCATGAGACCCACACATTGCATGTTGTACCATCATACAGCTAGACTTTCAGCATTTGTGGTCCAGATTGCAGTACACACCACTACCTCTAATACCCAGTAGCACGTAATCTTGCATTGATGCATGCCTGTATTCGCCGTGGCATACTATCCACAAGTTCATCAAGACACTGTTGGTCCAAATTGTCCCACTCCTCAACGACAATTCGGCGTAAATCTCTCAGAGTGGTTGGTGGGTCAAGACGTCCATAAACAGCCCTTTTCAACATATCCCAGGCATGTTCGATAGGGTTCATGTCTGGCGAACATGCTGGCCACTGTAGTCGAGCTATGTCGTTATCTTGAAGGAACGCATTCACAAGATGTGCACGATGAGGTCGAGAATTGTCGTCCATGAAGACAAATGCCTCTCCAATATTCTGCCGATATGGTTGCACTATGGGTCGGAGGATGTCATTCAGGTATCATAAAGCCGTTTCGGAGCCTTCCATGACCACCAGTGGCGTACGTCGGCCCCACATAATGCCACCCCAAAACATCAGGGAACCACCACCTTGCTGCACTCGCTGGACAGTGTGTCTAAGACGATCAGCCTGACCAGGGTGCCTCCAAACACGTCTCCAACGATTGTCTGGTTGAAGGCATATGCGACACTCATCGGTGAAGAGAACGTGATGCCAATTCCGTGGGGTCCATTCAGCATGTTGTTGGGCCCATCTGTACCGCGCTGCATGGTGTCGGGGTTGCAAAGCTGGACCTCGCCATGGACGTCGGGAGTGAAGTTGCGCATCATGCAGCCTATTGCGCACAGTTTGAGTTGAAACACGACGTCCTGTGGCTGAACGAAACGCATTATTCAACATGGTGGCATTGCTGTCAGGGTTCCTCCGAGCGGCAATCCGTAAGTAGCGGTCATCCACTACAGTAGTAGCCCTTGGGCGGCCTGAGCGAGGCCTGTCATCGACAGTTCCTGTATCTCTGTACCTCCTCCATGTCCGAACAACATCGCTTTGGTTCACTCTGAGACGCCTGGAAACTTCCCTTGTTGAGAGCCCTTCTTGACACAAAGTAACAATGCGGACGCGATCGAACTGCGGTATTGACCTTCTAGGCATGGTAGAACTACAGACAACATGAGCAGCGTACCTTCGTCCTGGTGGAATGACTGGAACTGATCGGCTGTCGTACCCCCTCCGTCTAATAGGCCCTGCTCATGCATGGTTGTTTACATCTTTGAGCAGTTTTAGTGACATCTATGAACAGTCAAAGGGACTGTATCTTGGATACAATATACACAGTCAACGTCTATATGCCGGAGATCTGGGAACCGAGGTGATGCAAAACTTTTTTTGATGTGTGTATTTGTCATATGCATGTTTTGGTAAGAAAATCTGGAAGAAATCCTTAGGATGTTATTTGTTACAGGAGTGTGTTTAGATTTCGAATTAAATTTACAAGCTTCCTTATGAATTGGTCAGGAAATTATTCTGAATAAATATAAGAAATTTATTTCCGATTCTTGATTACATCTATAAGTCTTAATTAGTTATTCAAATTCATCTAAAATTTTACCCTGCTTTCCCAGAATGGAGATTACTTGCTCCACACACTTATCCTTGAGGCACGTGTCTATGTGTTGTGAACTCAGGAATTTGATATCTGTTTCCCATGGATAATATTTGATTAACGGGCACAACATCATACTGGGTACTTACAATATTTTATGGGAAACAGCAGCGACAGGTCCTCTTCTGCAGATAATCATGGCGAAAATCGTATGAATGGTCAGATGGTTATATCAATGAAAAAATCGTCTTTCGTACTTTAAAATTATAACTGCTTCCTTATTAGAAGTTACACATACAAGGAAATCAAGATGTTCAGTAACGAATATATAGCCTGCATTCTCCAAAATGTATGGGTATAGTTATAACTCTCTGTCCTTATCAAGGAGTATAAATAAATGTTCTTGTGATGAACGTTAAAATTTGTACCTTATATGAGACTCCCTGTTTACTAAGTTTCGTTGTAATTCTCCTTTTGCACCCTGAGGAATTGATTGGCATATTAGAAAAGTACGCCCATCCACCATCTTGAATTTATGAATTAGTCTTGCGCCTTCTGCACGAAAAGCCTTCTATGATTACACATTTGCTGCGTTTCGTGATTATAACTGTAATAAATCATAGGCTACGTTGTCGTTATTAATGTCTGATGTATCTAGGATGGTGGCTGCGTGCTATATGTAGAGTGATAGTCCTATGACTCATGCAAGCAAGGTATCTTTCCTCTTTTACCAAGTTTCGTGTTAATTGCGCAATGGGATCCTGAGTTATTGATTTTGAAGTCAATTGTATGTTTCGCCACCAACTGGAATATATGGCGGGGATGTTCTTTTGTTTTCAACATGCCAAGCCCATGTACGTTTCTACATTTATTCTAATTTGAAATAATTATTGTATCTATAAAATATATAGAATTATTTGTTTGTGTATTTAATAATATAGAGATGGCCGCTGCAGGCTATATTAAGCTATATATGAATATTGTTAGTGAGGTCACACTACATTTCCGTTAATTATGCTATCATATCGTGAGTTAAATATGTTCAGGTCTTATGAATACGCCCAGCCGCCATCGAGAACGTATGGAGTCGCTGTTCTTATGCTATCATATCGTGCGTTAAATATGTTTAGGTCTTAAGAATGCGCCCAGCCGCCATCGAGAACGTATGGAGTCGCTGTTCTTATGAGTTGGTCATAGGAAGCCACTTACAAGACTCTACATTACTGCTAAAGATCATTCTAGAATCTTAAGAATACATTCCTTGAGTTATTCATTATCAAGTCCTACATTTTCAAGACGACTGTCGTGAATTGCAGTCAGTGTGTTATACTAATTATTGCTTATTTCAGCAACGTCCCATACACGGTACTAAGGTTCATTTTAATTGCGCAATTATAGTCTGCAGGATTCACAATTAGTTTTAATTATACGCCCGGTCACCATTTAAAAAAAATAATGTCGCTGTTATTTTGCTTTGAGCGTACGCAACTACATATAGGTGTCTATAATATCACTGATTTTTAGCCTACTTTTCACATTTTGCAAAAATGAGGAAAAAGTAGACTTATGAGATCGGGCAAATGTGTGTCTGTCTGTCTGTCTGTCTGTCTGTCCTTCTGTCTGTCGGTCTGTCTGGCTGTGTGTGTGTCCCCCCCGTATCAACTCCTAAACGGACGGAGCAATCGAAACAAAATTTGGTAAGAGTAAAGATCTATACCTGAATATCTCACGGCCATATTTGAAAATGATGTCAGTGCTACCAACTGCTAAAAAATCGCAATTGAAATTTGAGCTCCATGTTGGATATCTTGAAAGGTATGAATGGGAGCTATTTCAAAATTGGCACACGTATAGATAATAATATTGCAGTTTAATTTCCAGGAGGCCATACATGGCAGTGTTGCCAAAAGGATTATAAGCCTGCTGATATGTCCAATTTTTAAATGCATATAACTTCTACACTATCAATTGGAATTCAACCAAATTTCGTATGTTGTATGTGTACATAACCAGATATGACTGAGCGTATTCTTAAGACCCACCAGGGCTGCCAACTGTTAATAAATGCTCTTAATTTCTCTTATCCAAATACCAATATATCAGAAAGTATGCAAGCCGACAGCTATAAACTATGCACACGTATAGTACCTGACATTCTATATTAATTTGGAGTAACATATATACGTCAGTGCTACCAACATGATTCTAAGCCTGCTGAGAGGTCCAACTTTAAATACATATAACTTCCATACTATCATTTGTATTTCAACCAAATTTCGTATGTGCTATGTGTACCATAACCAATATGACTATGCGTATTCTTAAGAGCAACCAGGGCTGCCAACTGTTAATATGTGCTGACTCTATTTTTGTTACCCTAATATCAATATATACTGCTCAAAAAAATTAAAGCACCACTTTTTTCAAAGGCCACCAAATTTTGAAAAGTTGACCTACAATCTCGAAATCTCAGTATGACGTTTGTCCTGACGCCTACCAAGCATATGCTTCAGCACAACTCCCCAACTTGAGTAGTTTCGGGGTAGCACCCCGAAAACCAGCCCATTTTCGAAAACCGCAAATTGAAGTTTGCGAAAAACGCTGCAGGACTTGTCGCAGGTTGCCAAAGCAGTCGAAAATGAATGAGTCTTGCTCTTAAAGGTTCCACAAACACGTAGAAATCGTTACATTTGACGTTTGGGCATTTTCAACCCCCTTCATCATCCCCTAAACATGGACTACCATTGGGGGCGTCTGAGAAGGTACCGGGTGTGTTTAACCATCTGAAAACCTGCACACCGTCCTCAGTTGCTGATTGCAGTAAGTTCTTAAGGCCTCCGGCAATGTCCACACCCCCTAACACCCTCAACTGGCATGGGACCAAACCACCCCCTCTCGATTCACCCCTAAAGAAGGTTTTAATCGAGATGTTTATCAGTGCTGTGATGCGGGGGTCTTCCCCTACCGTTTCAAAAAAGGAGCTGTGCCTTTGTCACCACCCCTTCCCCTGCAAGCCCCGTTTGTATGATTTTTCGAATCAGGCCCTTTTTAAGGGCTGAAACGAGGTCTTAATCGCTGAAAGGGCTGTAAAGGTCCTTAGAAGTAGTGGTGACACGAAATCAACCCCTTCCGATCGATGATTGACATTCCGTCCCCCAAATTCGAAATTTTTGCACCCCCAACCCTCCCTGTCTGGACGCGTAACGCGTCATGGCAGAGTTTTCAGAGTTGGATGGAAATGAAGCTTATGGCCTGCAATGGAGCCCAAAACAGCAGGTTGGATAGAAATTCATCGGTAGGTCATGCTTGGTAGGCGTCAGGACAAACGTCATACTGAGATTTCGAGATTGTAGGTCAACTTTTCAAAATTTGGTGGCCTTTGAAAAAAGTGGTGCTTTAATTTTTTTGAGCAGTATATCAGAAAGTATGCAAGCCAATAGCTCTAAACTTTGCACACGTATACTACCTGGCGTTCTGGATGAATTTGGAGTAACTAATATACGTCAGTGCTGCCAACATGATTCTAAGCCTGCTGATAGGTCCAATTTTAAAATGCATGTGACTTCTATACTAACTAATGGATTTCATTCAAAATTGGCACAACAATAGATCATATTATTTCAGATTATTTCTGCCCATTACATGCATGACATTGTTGCCAACATGATTTTACGTGCGCTGTTAAATCCAATGTTTAACTGCATGTAACGTCCATGCTATTCATTGGACTTCAACCAAATTTTGTATTCTGTACCTTAAGAGTCGGAATTAAGAATATATTCAGTCTCCAGGGCTGCCAACTGTAGTGCTCTATTAGGCTACATTATACCAGGTATACAGTATTTCGAACTAATTAGAAATTTCGATATTAGCAACTTAATTTCGTCATTATTCTAGATAGATCCATATAGATTAATCATTGGCATGAATCTTAAATTTTAAGAAAAGTAGGCTCTTTAGTTCGTCACGGAACTTCTTGTTTAATTGTAGTTCTAATTATTATAAAGATATTTACTTGTAAATTATGAAATTGCAGAATGGCCGGTGCGTGCTATATTCACTGGGGTAAATTTATCACTAACGCTACTGACGTCTCTTTTGCCGAATTTCGCTCAAATTGTGCAATATCAACCTGAGTTACAAATGTGTGTTCTTTAATAGTACACCTATCCGCCATCTTGAATCTTTGGGGGCTCTGATCTTTTGCTTTGGGCAAACCGGTTGACTTATACGTTTCTATTTTGTTACTAAGTTTAGTTATGATAGCTCTAGGATTCCGGAGGTTATTAATGTATTTTGAAATTTAAAGATAGCTGCTGTGCTCTATATTCAGTGAGATAATCTTCTGCCTAACGCAATTTAGAACTCTTATATGATAATCACTTCTTGGCAAGAGTGTTCTTAATTACCCACTTTTATTCGGAGTTGTCGATTTTCATATTTTAATAGTTCACACAGCCGCCATTTTGGATGTATAGAGATTCTGTTCTTTTGCCTTGGCCATATAAAGCCATATACACGGTCCTACCTTGTCACTTATTTCCGTTACTGAGGTCTAAAGTGTTTAGGGTTATTTACTTTTATATTTTTTAATTCAAGGTGGCAGCTGCGCGCAATCTGCACTCTTTATACTCATCACGCTGGTAACTGATAGTCTCCATATATGCCAAGAACTGTGAATATTGATTCATTGGATCATAGGTTAGGGATTATAATACTAGCTTGATACACATGGCCGCCATATTGAAATTATTTGGCTGATGACCTTGCAGTTTGTGTAAAAGACGCTTCGTACTGTGCTCTTATATGGATATGAGCCAGGAAATATTCATCTCTTGAAACGTTTTCTAAACTGTCCCATGATAAAATATAGCGACACTGGAAACTGGCCACAGGACCGGTTTGTACCTCGCCGAGTTAGCTAGTTAACCGAGTCAGCCAATGAGAAAATTAGCAGTCACGTGAGAGACAGGGATGTAGACTGCGTAGTTCGAGAACAAAGACGGAATTCTGATGCGCGGAGATAATCGAGGACTCCCGAAGCGAGCCGATTCCCCGCACGCGTAGTAAGTGTGTCTCGAGTATGGTAGGGGTAGACTCGAGGAATACGCGTGTCGCACAGCCAATGAGAAGCGATCTTACTTAGATAATAGCAAGCAATGTAATGAGCATAACTAATTACCAGCAAGACTTTAACACATCGTAATATCATGGAAGATATTAAATGATAAATAAGAACTATTTATTAACAATGCGGCTAATTATTTGTTTAATTAAGGATTATTACTATCATCGATAATGAGCAACCAATCAGATCCATGTTCTGAAAAGGACGCTTACTTCAGCATTGACGAGGGGGAAGAGAGAAAAGAATCGGGGCTCTTAATACTTACAACTTCATGGGAGAAGGACGTCTCAACGAAATACTCAACAATATAACCAGCTGATAGAGATTACGATATTTCTGAAGAATAATATTAGCAAACGAAGGCACTTAGTTTGTGCAAACATATCAAGTCGACATACAACGATATTTAAAAGTGTATTGTAATTAATCTTCCTTTATAACCATGTCGAAATTACTGAAGTTGAGGGAGGAATATTCGAATGAATCTGCAGGAGTTATAATGACCGACTAAGATGCTAATGGGAACAGAACTATGACAACTAGAGTAATCGAAATGACATAACATCAATCTCGTGGGGGAGAATAACATCTCATCTCTCCCATCGATATTATTCTACATCTACAAGTCATTTCACCAACTAAAATGACGAATACATAAATCAGAACTTTGGCGGAAGAAGATAGAAGAATTCACGAACGAGGGCGGCTAGGGTTATCCCAGCGCCATTAAGTGAGAAAGGGTATCCCATCTCATACAAGAAAATTCACCAGCAGAATGGACGGCCACACGAAGACGATGGAGTTCGAATCCCGGACCTGACCGCATGGGGACTTCTGTAGGAGACCGTAGGAGCCCACAGACATCATACAGTCTCGCGCTATTAGAAACAATCCGTTTCTGAAGGATAGCGAAGAAATCACACTTCTAGTCATCTATAACGCAACACAAGGTAGTCTAAGGACCAACGATATATCCCATCTTGTAGAGTATTGTAGAATCGGTTAGGAATATCCGACAACTGTTTATTAATGCCATTTTTCTAAGTTTAAATAATATTGTTATAGTTTTCGATGTTATATTTTCATAACTACGTCATGCGGATGTTTATTCACGATTTTCGTCGATTTTTGACTTTTTAGAATTTGATTTACTTTTTTTGGAATTTTGCGACTTTAGAAATTTAAATGCGGAGATTTTACAGTTTAGTTCAGAATATTTGTATGGTCAAGATTAAATGTGTTTAGATCACATTTTGTCAGCTTTTGTATTGTAAGATATCGTTTTTTTGATAACGATGAAAATAATGGAAATTTTTTCCAAGAATGTTGTACAGAAGTATATTTTAGAGAATGCGATTCTTAAAGATCCTATGTAGAGATCCATGTAAAATCACGATCTGATTACTTATTAGACAGATTTGGTTATAAATACTTGGTGACTAACAAACATAAAGTATAAAAGTTTAAGAGAAATACATTTATTAAAGAAAGAATTTGTAAAAGAATGTAATGTGAAGTTAGTAAATACGAATTACAGCGTATTTTTGAAGTAATAATATTTTGAAGAAAGAATTTAAAGGGCATATCACAGCTAATTGGGAGCTTTAAGGAAATGTGAGTGATAAAAAAGAAATAATAATGTTATTAGAAGACTAGTATTTTATTGTATTACCTGTTAAATTAATTCATCGATAGAACCAGTATTTTTATTACTTATTTTTATTAAGGATGTTGAAGCTACGAAAAGAATTTGTTAACGAGAAGTTAGTTCAGAATAATATGTTTTTGAAGAAACTGCGAAGCATCTGTAAAAGAGAGATTTATTTATTCCCGTAGTAGACGGAGGTATTTGTTGTGTGACAATGAGCATTGTGAAGCCATTGGTCAAATTGTTGAAGGAATGTCTGTAGTGTCAGACTAGCGCATATTTTGATGTTGAAATAAGATGTTTTATGAAGAAGCAGTATTGTTGATGTTTATTAATATTTGAAGTTATTGCAATAGTCTCATAGAGTTGAAACTCCTTGAAAGCATTAGGACAGCGGATCCTAGATGAAGTTGTATCTGAAAGTAATTATAGGATAAATGGGTCTTTGTTGAAACTGAGAGTAAACTGAGCTCTATTTAAATGGTTCTTAATCAGATATTGAATTTACAGTAATTATTCTACGAAATGGAAGATCATATTTTTATTAAGTATTTTTATTTTGATGACAGACCAGTTGTAGGAGGTCTATGAACTATATCTTTACTTAATTGTATGGATTATAGAATCCCGAATTGTAACAGTTTCACGAATAAGACATACTGTAGTATGGTGAATGATAATTTTCTAAAGTCCGTTGAAATGTAGTGAAGAAATAAGAAGACAATTTATGTCTAGATTGTCTGAGAAGAAGGCAGTTGGCCCGTTGTATATATTCTATTTTCAAATTGAGTAGTTGCTGAATTACAGCATTAATATTTGTGTTGTATATAAATAATATTTAGAATTTAAAGAAAGGTTTATAGTTATATTTACGCGTATTAAAATGTTTAATTTGTAGTTTAAATATGAGTCGAGAATTTTTATCGCTTCTATGAGAAGGATTTATGTGATAGGAGACGGGAGATTAATTGTATAGAGTAACGAATAGTTTTTGTAATGACGGAGATCTACGTCAGGGTTAGATTCATTTCATTTGGGGATTTTTTAAAACTTTATATCCGTTTCATCTTGTTATAAAACTCCCGTTACCTAGGGCACAGCAGTTGTGTGCTGCGATTTATTTCATTATTTTATTTGAGCTTATGAAAGCGTTTAGAAATAATGTCATCAGTTTCTAGAAGAAACAAACATGTCTTGAATGTAACAGTAGTGATGACATTTCGTCATATGATTTAATTGAACGTTATTAACGCATATAATCAATGCTAGTGTTAGGAAACGTGTATTTGTTAATGTCAATAAATATGACAGGCATGTTTTTACGATTCCCTGATCTTTTATAGAAATTTGACATTGTCTTTGTAGTTAAATGGTAGTGGAATGTGCTGTAGGGTGGAAGTTCCCGAGGGACCTAATCCTCATCCTTACGCCCGAGATTTTCATAGATTCTCGCCTTGCCTGAGTAGACAGAGAATCCTACTGTTCTGTAGTTAGTTGCTATAGCACATTCAGTTTGATAAAATCCTGTTTCTTATTCTGAGTGTTTTCGCCAAGTAGCACTGTGTTTTTTTTTAGCGGGGACTTCAAGATGCTACAATCCATTTTTTTTTCATCCTTGGATTTTGGTGGATCATCCAGATATAAGGGTACAGTACACAATGGTATGTTTTTGTATAATTTGGTAGAGATTCGATGATCAGTTTAGTCCTTATTTTATTTAAGATTTAAACATTTGGGTGGCCGTTTTTTTTACAAAAATAGAAAGTGGGCTAAATATGCATGTTTCATTATCAAACGCGAGCGGACGGAAACATCTGTGTCGGTGTGTACCTGGGGCTAGAGTTATCAAGAGAAGGGGGGATTAAGGACGCATTTAATGCCACAGCTCTTACTAAGTTACTAAATACATTCCCAGTGAGCTAAGGCAGTGGATATTATTAATTCTTTATAATGTGGCACAAACAGGAGAGATTTCTCAACTTTTCTAACAATGGGGTCACAGAAACGAGTTTCCTTGTGCGACTTGAAGTGCTTCATCTTGAGGGAATATTTGAGGCGGTAAACAGCTAAATATATTGAAATAAAACAAAGAAATGGAGTGGATTAAAGTGTTTTATTGTGTAGTTTTGAGGTTAGTCTAGGCTGGGGACTGAGCTAAAGAAGAAGGAACTGGGCATAACGCATAACATTCATGACTTGCGAGCTTTTGTTTGGACGCAAACGATCTTAGCAGGAGTTCAACTGCCCCTTCGCCATCTCTCATCTGAGCGCAGTCCACCAGTTTCACTTAAAGGGGAAAGTCCTTCATTTGTAGGTGAACGTGTTCACAATACATATTTAGCGTAGACATACGAACTTGGCATCTGTTCTGTAGACATCAGCAAAATGATAGTATCGTCAAAGGCTCTCAAGCTACATGCTAATTTTGTTACATTTATGTGGAATTAATCAGTGAGCAGCACAATGAACCAAATCCAGAAAATGAAAATGGCTGCTCTAACAAGGAACATCGCGAATGCTAATGTCCCAATCTCACTAAAACTTAGCACAAATGTAATTCAGATCACAAGCTAAACATTGAAGATAGTTTGTAGGCTATATTGGCTTTCACGGCCAGTGAATTAAAACTCAGAAATTCTTCTAGGTTTGTGCCGTGTTTATGTGGGGTTTCGCCTAGGACACCAAGCTGGCTCATCAGCGGGCACTTGGAGTCCCCACCCGGATCCTCACAGGAGTAGCGAACTGCGCAATACCTCCCTTTTTATTAAGCGCACCTGCCGCTCTTTACTGCGAGAACTAAAAGCTGAAGCAGCCATAACCTTCCTATGAAGGCTTCCAAAAAGATAGTATAGGCTATTGACTTTCACGGCCAGTGAATTAAAACTCAGCAATTCTCCTAGGTTTGTGCCGTGTCTTGTGTGGGGTTTCGCCTAAAACACGAAGCTGGCTCATCAGCGGGCTCTTGGTGTCCCCGCCCGGTCCCCCACAGGAGTAGCAAACTGCGCGCTACCTCCCTTTTTATAAAGCGAACCTGCGCCTCTTTACTGCGAGAACTAAAAACTCAAGCAACAATATTCTCCCTATGAAGGATTCCAAAAATATGGTATATTGGCTTTCACGGCCAGTGAAATTAAGCTCAGCAATTCTTCTAGGTTTGTGCCGTGTCTTGTGTGGGGTTTCGCTTAGGACACCAAGCTGGCTCATCAGCGGGCTCTTGGTGTCCCCACCCGGACCCCCACAGGAGTAGCGAACTGCGCGCTACCTCCCTTTTATAAAGCGCACCTGCGCCTCTTTACTGCGAGAACTAAACGCTCAAGCAGCCATAATCTCCCTGTGAAGGCTTCCAAAAAGATGGTATATTGGCTTTCACGGCCAGTAAAGAGGCGCAGATGCGCTTTATAAAAAGGGAGGTAGCGCGCAGTTCGCTACTCCTGTTGGGGTCCGGGCGGGGACACCAAGATCCCGCTGATGAGCCAGCTTGGTGTTCTAGGCGAAACCCCTCACAAGACACGGCACAAACCTAGAAGAATTGCTGAGTTTCAATTCATGATAGTCTTTTATCCCATAATGTATTTGGGCGATTCCTACACACAGAGCGAAATTTCGCTAATGGAAATGCACTTGTAAGACATACACCCTCCAACCAATCGTACTGCTACAAAGACTTTTCCGATAATGTATCGTTGGTACTCTCACAATAGGAAATGTTTCAAAGGGTGGGAATAGTTGGAGAGAGCAAAAACCCGTACCCACCTAGGTTGTGCCAAGTCGCATTAGTGTTTTCACAAACTCCATAAATTCGCCCTCTCATGGCATGGTCATGGTCCTAATTTATTTGGAGATAAGGTATCATCATTACAGATGCCATTTCTACAATCTGACCAGCATGTGCACAACATGTAAGCGCGATCGGGAGATTTACATTTGCAATGTTCTCTCGCGAGTGTAATTTCCCTCAAACTTCTCAACATAGCCTATCTCTCTTTGAATGCGTTTCGTTAGTACCATATTTCATCGGAAAACTGGAAAAGCAATAGAGACGAGGTGACGGTTTGTCAGGGATCATACTACTGAATGAGAGACATACCAGTAAAAGAGAGCCGGTAAAATATGTAGTTGCTTATCGTCGCTGGGCTTCAAAGTTTCGTGTGTAAAGATATTGAAGATAGGATTCCTATAGAAAAATATATTCCGTAAGGAACAAATCACATACATATAATTCTCAATGCAATTTCCCACTAATATCTCTTGACTGTGATTTAACAAGCTTAGCTTCGTTGTTGTAAGCCTGAAATTCAACAGGTTGAAAGTACCTCTTGCCCAGGTAAGCCATACGCAGTACTGGATGCAACAGCCCAAAATTTGAGTAGTAAACAAAACCTCGGGCGTTTTGGCAGATTGTCCACTGCAGATTTGGCGGCGGAAGATTAATTTCCAAAGTGAATCAAGTACATATGTTGCTGTTCAATTTTAACACTTAAACTTTGCCATAAAAGCATATGAATCAAATACAGCCCAGCATTAAAACTTTTATGTAATATTAAATACACATATTCACAAGCAGACTGGACTCTTTAAAGTGGATATTGACTTTATAAATGTCAAGCGCACACTTCTACGGAATTATTAACAGTGGAATATAGGCCTACGTGCATTATAATATATCATACCCATTTTATATTGATCATATTTGGAATAAAAAGGATGAGTTTTGTTCTGACCAACAATAAAACGAGACTGTTAAGTATAGACTATTTTGATATATTGCACTGGTCCTTTCCATCTCAAAACTCTCCCTTCAATTAAATACATTTCCCATGTGATGGAATAAATAGCCATGGGTACATGGCCTATATTGTGATAAAGTATAATGCAAAAATTTCAAAATCAAAATTCAATATCCAGACATTGTAGTTATTTTAGACACTAAAGAAATATTATGAGTTAGCTAAGTGGTCTTCCTGTGGTACAAGTGCTTGCCCTGTCTTAAACCAAAGCTTTCATTGTTACACAGGATAACTCACATCAACACATCTCGAGCCGTGGACAACATATCCAAAGTCACATGACGCGGCACTAACTGAGGGGATCTATTATTATTATTATTATTATTATTTATTTACCATAAATCGTACACGAAGTATGGAAGGCCTAGTGAAAAAGGGCAAGCCCCACATACATATTTCATGCTCCACAGGCACAGCTTACATCTACATTTGTTTTAACAATATTTACAAGTTTTACAAAGATATTTGCAGTATTTACATATTTAGAATATTGACATAGTACATTTTCCTGTTCACTCAATCTCTCACGCACTCACTTTCATAACCTCAATCACTCGATACATTCATTCATTCCATTCAGATATTCATTCTGCGAGACAATCAATCATTCATACATACGTTTATTTATACAATGTACCTTTTTACGTACGGTTTGAATTTCCGAAGAGGCAAGATCTTGGCATCCCCTGGCAGTGCGTTCCATAACCGCGCAGAGCGGCCGTAGAAACCTGCCAGGTAAGCATTGCTACGTGCGAAGGGCGGAACGAGGGTTACACCTCGTCCTCTCCGAACTGAGCGATATGCCAATGACAGTCGGCAAAAAGGGTCAATATTAATGGAACCTGTAAGGGATTTTTTAAGAAAAATTAGATCAATTTGTTTGGCTGTTGCCTCTATAGATGGAAATTTTGACAAAGGGGAAGGGGAATAACGAGCTATTAGCCTTTCTGCGCGGCGCTGTACACGCTGGAGCTTGTTTATGTTTTCCGCTGTAGTGGGATGCCAGGCAGGTAAGCCGTACGTTAATATTGGACGGACCATGCATGTGTAAGCCATCCTGAAGGCTCTAGGTTTACAACCTCTCATGTTTCTGTACAAGAAACCCAGAACTTTGGTGGCCTTACATCTTGCCTCTTCACTTTGAATATTCCAATTCAGGGTGTCGGAGATTGTTACCCCTAATAGCTTTAAGTTTGTGTACTGTGGGATGACACTGTTCATAATTTTGTATTCATTCTCAATGGGTTTTTGTGACCTGGTTATTCTTATGTATTTACATTTTTGTACATTTATATTTAAATTATTCACAGAACACCACAGCGATAAGTTTTCCAGATCTGATTTAAGACAGAGGTAATCTTCTTCACATTTAATGCCCCTGTATAGCACGGTGTCATCTGCATATAGTGACATTGATGAGGTGACACAGCCAGGAAGATCGAGCACATATATAGTGAAGAGAAGAGGTCCGATCACAGAGCCCTGAATCACTCCAGAAGTAACTTGAGCAGCCTGCAATCGAGCTCCTCCGTACACCACACACTGCGTTCGACCCTCTAGGAATGACCTCACCCATGCAAGTAAGCTACCCCGTATGTTAAGCTGCTGTAGCTTTAACAAAAGTCTTTCATGAGACACTTGATCGAAGACCTTAGCCCAATCCAGTGCAATACAGTCCACTTGTTTCACTTCTGGCTGATTCAAGTAGAACTGAAACTCATCAATGACTTTTGTCAATAGAGTAGTGCAAGAACGACCCGGAAGAAAACCGTGCTGATTTGGATCGAGCAGATTGTTCTCCCGTAGGAATTCCAGCACACTGTTTGCTACTAGCCGCTCCATACATTTACAAATTATAGATGTTAGACACACCGGTCTGTAATTTGCAACATCTTCTCTGTCACCTTGCTTATAGATTGGCACCACGTTAGCACATTTCCACCCACACGGCACAGAACCTTGGTTGATAGACAGGTTGAATAACGCACACAGAGAGGGCGCTAATGCTTCCGCACACTGCAGCAGGATCCGTCCGGGAACATCATCTGGGCCGGTCGCCGCATGTGGTCTAATCTTCCGTAGGCTCTGAATCACCTCAGTTGTTGTGAAGTACAGGTTGGAGAGTGGGAGGGGTGGAAGTGATGACCTTGGCAGAAGCAGGTTCATGGTCATAACTGGCTTAGAAAAGTTCTGCTTGAAACTGTCACTGAACGCTGTTGCAATATCTTGGGGTGCACTTAGGAATTTACCGTTACAGTGAAATGAGGCTGGCGCAGCGGTGCCGCGTCTTCTGGATAAAAATTTCCACATTTCACTCGTGCTGATTATTTTGTGAATATAATTGTCGTATGTTTCGCGAATTAATTTCTTTGTTTGGTTCCTGATGTTCTTGTATTTTTCCCACATGATGTCAGTTGAGCAACTTTTCCATTTCTTGTATAGAACGTTCCTTTTCCTATTCATTTTAATGACTTCCTTCGTCACCCAAGGAGAATTTTTCTTCCCACTAATGGTTATTTTCGGTATAGCTATATCTACACATTCAAAGAAACAATTTCGCCAGGCGTGCCACACTGAGTTGATGTCGCTGGTGTCCAGAATACATGGGGTGGGAAGGTGTTTGAGGAATAAAGATGATAGCAGTTTCCAGTCTGCCTTTTTGTAATTGTATGCTGTCCTCACTGTGCTCTTGCTGCGTGGTTTGTTGTAATGCAATGTGGTAAAGATGGCTGCGTGATCACTGAAACCGGGTATGACTTCAGCTTTCTGTACGGAGGAAGGAAGGCTTGTGTGGAATAGGTCTATTGTGGAGCGTGTAGTTTGTGTGATTCGAGTTGCTTCGGTTATTAATTGGTCAAGGAATAAATCGTAGAATGCGGTAAGGAATTCATTAGCAATGGGATCCTTGGGAGTGGGAGGAGAGTTTTGCCAGTCTATTTCTAAATTAAAATCGCCTGTTATGTAAATGGCCTTGTATTTGTGCTGGATGTATTGTACACGACGGAGGGACTCCAATAGTTCATCATTGATGTGCCGAGTTGAATTTGGAGCACGGTATACATAGCCTATTAGAAATGTATTGTTCGCACACGTGAATTCCACCCACACAGCCTCAGCATCAGTTTCGAGCTCCCGTTGGCGAACAGGCCTTAACTCAGGTTTCATGGCTATTAGTACCCCTCCCCCTGATGTCCAGGTTCGATCTTTGCGGAACATGGTGTATGTTACCGGAAATATTTCTGGGTCGTTAGTGGATTTTTTCAGCCATGTCTCTCCTGAACACACAATTGACGGATTAAGTGCTGTGAGACAAGAACGCAGGTCCGGTTGTTTGGAGGGACATGTTACACTTCGAGCATTGAAGGAAAAAATGGACAATGCTTTGCCATCCGAGGGTGTTACGTCACTATCTACACTATTTGCACTCTGTGTCGATGTATTAAAAAATGAGTTAGAGAACTGAGGTAAAGAACAGTTCCAACACAGCCACGATTGTTTCCCAGAGGTGATTATTTTGTGTTTTGAAGCACTGATTTTTGCACAAGTTCTGTGCGCTTGAGAGTGGCAAGATGTACATGTCACAAATAACTGATTCACACGACCCTTCGAATCACAAATTATACACACCTTATTCGGCCCTGGGTTCATCTCCACATCTCCACTGAGAGCCACAGACAGCACCACGAGATGTAATAATGTAGCGGGCGGTCTGGCAACCCCGCGCAGTGTTGGGCGCCCTCTGCCTGCTGCCGTGACTATCAGCCCCTCGCTTCCACACCATGTGAGAGAAGATATATTGTGTTTACAAACTACCATGAGGTGTTCCTTCAGGTCCGAGTTCACACACGAGTCTTCAATTGTTAAAGAATGATCGAGGATCTTTTTCGAGGCACCCACTGAGCTTTTTACTAGGTAGAACACGAGGAAAAGTTGGAGCACTCTAACTGCTACACACCTGCTGGCCGCCATCTTGTTATTAGAAGATTTTCAGTTGGCCACCATGAGTTGGGCGGGGAGTTACTATAACCAGCTCCATATTTAAGGTGAAGACATCCGTCGTATGGATTTCAATGTTTTCAATGTGGACAACAGGATTAGCAGTCTGAATGTACTGGAAGTACTGAAGGTCAATAGAATTGTGCATAAAAACCCTTCTTTTATCTTAACGACAAAGTGAAGTCGAATTCTCCTCTATTACTCCCATACCACCATGGTTATGAACCTTACCTTCTGTTCGCCCTTCCGTCAATTTGACTTGGTTTATTAAGGCTATCTCTTTAACATATATGGTTATTTTCAATGTTCTTCAAGCTTGATTCCTAGATACCTGCGCATGTAGAGTTCTTCGCTCACTCGCCTAAATCCTTGATCCTGTATATGACTTTTGATTGCTAACTCATTTCTGATGACGATGACAAAAGGCAAAACTAGTCGGAAATTTAATGAACACATTCAGTATAGTCGACGTACAAGTAGTTCGTAATTTCCACGGTTGGGTTAGTTACTGTTCAACGGTAAATTCATAACACTTACCGTTACTTGCCAAATATAATAACGAAGTTACCGTTACAATTACTTGTAAAATATTAACAAAGTTAGTTACAATATCACAGTAACGTCGTTACCCTCTCGGTACCGTTAAAAGTAACTCTTACTAGTAACGGCGTTAGTCACAGTTACTTATTTTAATAAGTAACGTCGTTCTCTTCTCGTTACCGTAAAAAGTAAGTCACAGTTACTTCGTTTTACACCCCAACCCTGGTGATTTCATTTACAATTCAGTCCAATGACTGAAGAAACCTCTACCAGATTATTTTCCCGCTAATTTACATACACCATGTATAACATACAGAGGCTTATTTCAGATCCGTAGGGAAAGGCATCGAGTTCACTTCCTGTGAATTCCGAGGTACAACAGAAGGCACAATACACCAATCCCACTCCGCCCTTCGAGAGGGTTCATTAGGCTATTCATCAGTAATAAAAGGTAACACATGGATGAATGGTAGGCTATACTCCAAACCGAATATAAGATCACATAGACTTCATTGATTGGTTATCTGTGTGGTCCAGCGTCCCTCATCCCTCATTCACTCTGATGCTCATCACTTTTCTGCACGAATGGAACGTCATTGGTCTAGTTCGGCAACTGAAAGCCATTCAATGGAGTAGTATTGGCGGAGCCCTTGTACCTCTCTCACTATTTACCTACACCATGCGAGTGGAGACTAGAATCACTTCGACTACATTAGCACTTCGTGCAAATATCGGCTAGTGCACACTGCACAGTCTACATCACAGATGGCCACGCTGTGCAAATGTTCACTTGGATGGAGTGTTCTGCTCGCCTGCCAGGTAGACGTGACTTGTTAGGCGTGCCCATTCATCTACCACCGTTTGTCATGTGAGCTCGGCCAAGTTGCTCGTTCCCGACTACTGTCGACCAAAGTATTATGTGTACTCGAGTTTGAAGGTTGTTTGTGAAATAACCAATAGACCTACATAAAATCCAATACCATCAACGTTTTCGTCGTTCTATTGTATGTTAGTTCATGTAGGTTTGGATTTTTTAATTTGTATTTTAATATTTTTTATCGCAGTTCGAACACAAAAAGTGCACGTTTTTAAGCGCGTTTCAACCATGCGTCACATTTAGGAATTATTATCTCAAAAGCCCGTCATCATATCGAATCCAAATTTTAACACAATATACATTGGAATGTTGTATAACTGGTTTATTAATTTCACAATTTTGTGTGTCCAAGAAACAAAGTTGTTATCATTGTTGTAAGGTAACTTTTTCTCGGCTCGGGGTGGTTGGAAAATGTAGTTCTTGGTTGCGTTGTAATCGTTATACATCAACAAGTTATGCTGTATGACTGTGAAATACGTAAATTAATTCACTTATTTTATATCGGTTTGTATTTGTACGAGGAAATAACACATGGTTCACCAGCTAGCCGCTCCGGGAAAAGCTGTACAGCGTTGCTGAGATGGGAGTCCATCACTTCCGAGCGAGACGCGCCATGATGCGTGTGGGCTACATTTCGGCAACGCTGTACAGCTTTTCCCGGAGCGGCTAGCTGGTGAACCATGTGTTACTTCCTCGTACAAATACAAACCGATATAAAATAAGTGAATTAATTTACGTATTTCACAGTCATACAGCATAACTTTTTGATGTATAACGATTACAACGCAACCAAGAACTACATTTTCCAACCACCCCGAGCCAAGAAAAAGTTACCTGACAAAAATGATAACAACTTTATTTCTTGGACACACACAATTTTGAACTTAATAAACCAGTTATACAACATTCCAATGCATATTGTGTTAAAATTTGGATTCGATCTGATGACGGGTTTTTGAGATAATAATTCATAAATGTGACGCATGGTTGAAACAGGCTTAAAAACGTGCACTTTTTGTGTTCTAACTGCGATAAAAAATATTAAAATATAAATTAAAAATTCCAAACCAACATGAACTAACGTAAAATAGAACGACAAAAACGATGATGTCATTGGATTTTATGTAGGTCTATTGGTTACTTCACAAACAACCTTCAAACTCGAGTGCACATACTACTTTGGTCGACAGAAAGAAACAAACAAAATGTGGCAAGCTAGAAGATATTGGCACGTGGGTAATTTTTTTTGCCGACCCTTGCCTACATTGTTCCGCGACCTTGCAGGATACAGTACAACTGATTTTAAACTAGGGCTGGTTCTTTTAATCGATTAATTTCAACTATTGAATAAATCGATTAATTGACGCGAAAAAATCGATTAATTGCAACACATAACGATTAATTGATTGTGCGTTTAAGCGATTAATTGGATCGTCAAATAATTGATTGTTATGTCGATTAATCGGTGTTCTTTGCTCCTATCACTACGCTCTCACAGATGCAAAACAGACACATAATTAAAAAATGTTGTATCATATATATTTTAAAGTAATTTTTTTTGGTGAAAACTAGACTAAAACGAAGTAAAACAAGAATGTTCCTTTCCTAAATGGTAAACATTGAACAAGAGTTCAAAATCTTTGCTGAAAACTTTTCATTTAATTTTTTCGAAAACCTTCCCAATTTGATTGATGTTTGTCCTTCCAGTGTCACTGACTCTTATTTGGTTATTGTTAACATAAACGAGGAAGGGCACTTTGTATATTTAGGAAAAAAGCAACTTTTATAGATTTCTATACATCATTCCCAAAATAAGCCATGATCTCTCATTGAAACTTCTTTTTTTATCCCGTGTCTACTAAACAATTAATCGATTCTTCGGTTAGGCAATTCGTCTTTTATTTGATTGGTCGATTAATGGAATGAACTGTTAATTAATCGATTAATCGTTTTTGATTTATTTCAAATTAATCGATTATTCGTACGTCACTTATTAGCACCTCTATTTTAAACACACACGCTATTATGAATTAAATTCGGTCTTACAATCAAAGTTCTTCAAGTGTATCTTGTAATAAAACAGGTAACCAGAAGAGTGGATATAACGGAATCGTTCACACCCAATTTCCACTGCATGTACTGAGCATAGGGAGGAATTTGGTCCTGGAAAATTACCCCATGTCAATCCGAGGATTGCATACATAGGAAGAAAAATCCTCAATTCAGGAATATTTTGTTGTGCATTTACTACAAAATTTGGAATATAATTATTCAATAAGTCTTCCAACACGTGTAAGGTTTCTGAAATACTACCTTCTGTGCACGAATTGGTTGTTTAAGGCGTTGTTATCAGAAATATAAAGATTTAAGTCGGTAACATCTATCTGACATGTGTAACAGAGCGAATAATGCGATGATTCCAGATCTACTATTTCGACGTTGCTCGCTCTTCTTGGATCACTACGCACCGACATGATTGTTAATCAGGTGACATTTCCTTTCAAATTAGGAATTGCAATTTGAATTTCTAATTCAATTCTTTTAATTGAATTCATGTCGGGCTGCTATCGTACAACACCCTTCGTCGCCATTAGTATTACATTTATTCACCTCGTTTCATTCACCGTCTCCTCAAACTTCTTCCTTTTACCTGCCTTCTGCCTTCATATTTATATTCACAACCCCTAGTTCCTAGATCACATTTGGAGAATATCATTCAATGTGGGCAGGGTCAGCAATGTTCTGGCATCGACGCTTGAATGAAGGAGATAAGACTATGTATTATCTCAGTTTCAAGGGAAGTTCTAAAACTTTAGTGCTACAATGTTGAAGGAAATGTAAAGTAATTTATTTTTGTTGTTGCTCAGACTGCTTAAAAGTGGATAACCGTAACCATTGAGCAATATGTCAAACATGCGCTCAAAAATATAAGGAAGCGTGCTTGGTGAAGGCAGTGGAGAACTGGCCTTCTTTGGAGTACCACATTATTATTATTGTTATTATTATTATAGTCATTATTATTATTATTATTAATACCTGTTTGCCATCTCGTGATGAATGCAGTACATTTGCATTTGTCTATTGACACAGGCTAGACTAAAATGTGGCTTTTCGCCGATGTCTCAGTCACATTAATGGCTGTGATTATATGGAAGCTACTCGGGTGTGGGTGGTACTGAGTTACGACATTCAGGACACAGTCAGTCTCTGTAGATGTTGTGAAATGGTTCTCCTCATAGAGTCAGTGCTTCGTTCTGGCTCAGCTAGGAAAGCAATGGCTAACTTCCTCACTCCTCACCTTGCCTAGTGCACCTAATTATAGCGCTTCCATGAGGTTTTGGGATTTCCACCCGCTTAGGCTAACCTATGGCGCTGATTTTTGAGGATCCGACCAGCTTCCGGGCTGACAACCCAACAGAAATTTTATTTATTGTTGTTATGATTAATATTACATCTAACCCTTGGATGAAAAGAGACCAGGAATTAACCTAAAGCGTTTTCATATGATCAGAAAGAGAAAACAGTTCCAAAGATAGTTAATTTTTGCAAGTGTGACAAAAGTATAGCTTTAAATGATGATAAGTAAGTGGTACTCTAAGGAGTTAGCCTACTATCATAAAATGTACTGAATTATGAGATCATTCGGGGGGTCAATATGGTTCCGTGTTTTTCCACTTCTACTCCAGGCGAATGCCAAGATGGATCTTAAATTAAGGTCACGGCTGCTTCCTTCCCAATCCTCATCTAGATTACCAATACACACACTCTAATACAACCATCAACATGATTCAATGATCGAGTGGCCTCTTGAGAGGCCGAGTGCAGGTCTTTCTATTTGACGCCCGTGGGCGACCTGCGCGTCGTAATGAGGATGAAATGATGCTGAAGACGTCACATACTCCGAGTCCCCGAGCCATGCGAATTAACCCCAGGAGATTAAAATCCCTAATGGCTCCGCCGAGAATCGAACCCAGGGCACTTCGGGCCAAAGCCTAGCGCGCTAACCATTTAGCCACGGAGCCGGACAACCATCAAAATAACACAGGCTATCAGACAAATTCCACACACACCCAACTACACGAGGCTACACGACCACGATGTCGTAAATCCCCTGAATGAATCAACATCAACAGTATTTGTAATTGAGGAGGATCTAGGTGGGAAGCGGCCTATCCCAGCATTTACCTAGTGTAGAAGTGGGAAATCCACTTCCAGGATGGCTGAGGTAAGAATTGAACCCAACTCTTCTCAGTTTTACCTCACGTGGCTGAGTGTACCCTCAGTGTACCCCAGCCCTCACACCAGAATTAAATTTCTTGGCAGAGCCGGGAATCGAACCCGGGCCTCCGCGGTAACATCCAAGAATATTAGCCACTACGCTCGAGGCGGACTAGGCGTACGGTATATTATTATTACGTGTTGAAGAGTATTAGAAAAATATAACTAGCAACCCGCCCCGGCTTCACCCGGGAAATGAATGCATAACGTGCTAGCTCGTAATCTGTCACCTCAGTAATTGAATGGAGATTGTTGGAAGAAATGAAAAAGAAAATACACTTATAGTGGGCGATGTATTGAAGATAGAGATATGCTCTCCCGGACTTTTTTGTAGAACGTTTCATGCTGAACAATTCTTACACTCATAGTATATTGATATTTTAACGATTTGTCCAGCGTAAGCTTAAAAAACGCACGGACGCCAGGTTTCTTTTTCGACTTTTTCACTAAAATCGTTACTGCTTGGCTTCCTTTGATCATAAATAAATTATTTTCTCCAGAAACCTTCCTCAAGATATTCTTTACAGAATGGTGAAAACCGCATCGAAATCCATCCAGTGGTTCTCGAGATTACCCGTGACATCCAAGAATCGGGGACATTTTTATACCAAGTAGAGATGATTGCCCCATATTGACAACGAGAAATGATATTGTAGTAATGTCCTGTAACAATGGTGAGTCAGTTTATGAGCTTGTACAGTTTGTTATGCAATATAAATTAAAATGAGGCTGGGGAGTGACCTAGGGTAAGCAGTGATGTGCATACATCATTGTATGAGAAACACAGGCAATTAGGGAAGAATCAGCGATTCCTCATTTTGAATTCAGGCAATCCACTGCATGCATACTAATTGGGTCATCGTCAATTACTGACTATTTATCAGCTAATTTGTTTATTCACAACGCGGAAAAGAATTACTATGACCACAAAGTAACGCTTGAAAAACTATGCAAACTACATTGCTAGTGGCTGTGGCCGCTAATTTGGACACCATCAGTCAAATATTCAGTCCATCAGCGTGCGCTTCTGACAAGCTTGCCTTTTATATATGTAGTTGAGAGTATTACGTCAGCGTGTTCAGCGTTCGTTAGCGGACAAATCACACAACACAAATTCATCAGTAGGAACAAAGCAATGATATTTTTGCTCATATTTTCTATTTAACAACCCTTCTGTAAGCGGGAGTATTGTCATGACATGTTTAGGTGCTCAGCGTACAGCAACATGCTTTTCATGTGGGGCAATTGTTAATCTCTAAACATAATTTTCAATATTGGTACATTCTCTATCAAAAATCGGATTCATTATCTTTCCCATTTACACCTTTTTTTTTATGAATTGACAACTGGCATTGACGGAAAAACATGTTTTGTCTGTGAGTGCGCCGCTTGGCTATCATTTGGTATAAATGAGCCACGAAGCTAGTCGTACGTAACTGGAAAAGTATATATATTTTTAAAAGATTACGATAGGAAACAGTAAGTATCAAAGTAAAATGATGTGCCACATTTCTCTACCTTCTGAAATCTTAAATCATTCACATTTTCTATTATTTTCTTATTCTAACTCACAGACACATGGTAGTGTATAGGCCTATACTTATGATAGTTTCGTGTAGAACTGGTAATAAGTGCTGTTCAGTTAATCGATTAATAATAGATTAATTGAAAACTATTAATCGTTTTATCGACTAACAATATATTAGATTAATCGGCTAACCAAAGAATCGATTAATTGATTATTAGATACAAGATAAGAAAAGAAGTTTAAATGAGAGGTCATCGCTTAAGTTGAGTTATGCTTATTTTCGGAATGATGTATAGAAATCTGTAAAAGTTACATTTTGCCAAAATATACAAAGTGTTCTTCCTTGTTTATGTTAACAATGACCAAATAAGAGTCAGTGACAATTGAAGGACAAAGATCGATCAAATCAGGGAGGGTTTCAAAAAAAGAAAAATGAAGGGTTTTCAGCAAAGATTTTGAGTTCATGTTCAATGTTTATAATCACATTTAGGACGGGGACATTTTTGTTTTTCTTTGTTTTGGCCTAGTTTTCACAAAGAAGGTTTATTATTTAAAAATATGTAAAACTAACCCCGTGGCACTACAGCCCTTGAAGGGCCTAGGCCTACCAAGCGACCGCTGCCCAGCCAATTGGCCTGCAGATTTTGGGGGTGACGCGTGGTCAGCGCGTCGGGTCCCCTCGGCCGTTAATCTTGGTTTTCGTGACCGGGGCACTGTCTCACTGTCAGACAGCTACTCAATTGTCCTCACGAGGCTGAGTGCACCCCGTTCCAACCCTCACGTCAGTTTTAAAATCCCTGACGGAGCCGGGGATCGAACCCGGGGCCTCCGGGTGAGAGGCAGGTGCTCTACCCCAACACCACGGGGCCGGCTTTAAAAATATGTGATACAATATTTTAAATTAATTAAATGTATGTTTTGCTTCTGTTAGAGCGTAGTTAATATAAAAAAGTACATCGATTAATCGACAAAACAAGTAATCAATTATTCGACCAACAGATTGATTAATTAATCCATTAAATTCACAGTAGATTACTAATTATTTGTAGCAATTAGTCAATTTTCTGCTTCGATTAGTCGATTATTCGATATCTGAAATTAATCGATTAAAAGTACCAGGCCTTGTTTTATGCTCATGAGGTTATTCAAAGTCACATAGGTGAACTTGCTGTACTTTAATGATCTCTATCACCATAGAAAAATTCAGTTTGACTGCTGTAATAGATTCGTAGATATTGAAAACCAATGAAATATTTCGCATGGCTGCCATGTTGGATTGTTTTTATGTTAAGACATTGAGTGACGTACCAGTAGATGAAGATTCGTACGGTGGTTCAATATACAAACTTTCACTTCGATCGTCTGATTAGGAGACAAGTAAAAAAAACACATATTTTAAAATTTCGCACAACCAACATGCAGTTGATGTAATCATAGAACAAAATCTTGAATTACAATCAGAGGAGGGACACATTACTCCGAAATTTACATTTATTACTAAATGACACATAAGTAACCTAGTAATAGAAGTTAATCCCCAAACATCAAGATGGCGGCCAGCAGGTGTGTAGCAGTTAAAGTGCTCCAACTTTTCCTCGTGTTCTACCTAGTAAAAAGCTCAGTGGGTGCCTCGAAAAAGATCCTCGATCATTCTTTAACAATTGAAGACTCGTGTGTGAACTCGGACCTGAAGGAACACCTCATGGTAGTTTGTAAACTCAATATATCTTCTCTCACATGGTGTGGAAGCGAGGGGCTGATAGTCACGGCAGCAGGCAGAGGGCGCCCAGCACTGCGCGGGGTTGCCAGACCGCCCGCTACATTATTACATCTCGTGGTGCTGTCTGTGGCCCTCAGTGGAGATGTGGAGATGAACCCAGGGCCGAATAAGGTGTGTGTAATTTGTGATTCGAAGGGTCGTGTGAATCAGTTATTTGTGACATGTACATCTTGCCACTCTCAAGCGCACAGAACTTGTGCAAAAATCAGTGCTTCAAAACACAAAATAATCACCTCTGGGAAACAATCGTGACTGTGTTGGAACTGTTCTTTACCTCAGTTCTCTAACTCATTTTTAATACATCGACACAGAGTGCAAATAGTGTAGATAGTGACGTAACTCCCTCGGATGGCAAAGCATTGTCCATTTTTTCCTTCAATGCTCGAAGTGTAACATGTCCCTCCAAACAACCGGACCTGCGTTCTTGTCTCACAGCACTTAATCCGTCAATTGTGTGTTCAGGGGAGACATGGCTGAAAAAATCCACTAACGACCCAGAAATATTTCCGGTAACATACACCATGTTCAGCAAAGATCGAACCTGGACATCAGGGGGAGGGGTCCTAATAGCCATGAAACCTGAGTTAAGGCCTGTTCGCCAACGGGAGCTTGAAACTGATGCTGAGGCTGTGTGGGTGGAATTCACGTGTGCGAACAATACATTTCTAATAGGCTATGTATACCGTGCTCCAAATTCAACTCGGCACATCAATGATGAACTATTGAAGTCCCTCCGTCGTGTACAATACATCCAGCACAAATACAAGGCCATTTACATAACAGGCGATTTTAATTTAGAAATAGACTGGCAAAACTCTCCTCCCACTCCCAAGGATCCCATTGCTAATGAATTCCTTACCGCATTCTACGATTTATTCCTTGACCAATTAATAACCGAAGCAACTCCAATCACACAAACTACACGCTCCACAATAGACCTATTCCTCACAAGCCTTCCTTCCTCCGTACAGAAAGCTGAAGTCAAACCCGGTTTCAGTGATCACGCAGCCATCTTTACCACATTGCATTACAACAAACCATGCAGCAAGAGCACAGTGAGGACAGTATACAATTACAAAAAGGCAGACTGGAAACTGCTATCATCTTTATTCCTCAAACACCTTCCCACCCCATGTATTCTGGACACCAGCGACATCAACTCAGTGTGGCACGCCTGGCGAAAATGTTTCTTTGAATGTGTGGATATAGCTATACCGAAAATAACCATTAGTAGGAAGAAAAATTCTCCTTGGGTGACGAAGGAAGTCATTAAAATGATTAGGAAAAGGAACGTTTTATACAAGAAATGGAAAAGTTGCTCAACTGACATCATGTGGGAAAAATACAAGAACATCAGGAACCAAACAAAGAACTTAATTCGCGAAACATACGACAATTATATTCACAAAATAAGCAGCACCAGTGAAATGTGGAAATTTTTATCCAGAAGACGCGGCACCGCTGCGCCAGCCTCATTTCACTGTAACGGTACATTCCTCAGTGCACCCCAAGATATTGCAACAGCGTTCAGTGACAGTTTCAAGCAGCATTTTTCTAAGCCGGATATGACCATGAACCTGCTTCTGCCAAGGTCATCACTTCCACCCCTCCCACTCTCCAACCTGTACTTCACAACAACTGAGGTGATTCAGAGCCTACGGAAGATTAGACCACATGCGGCGACCGGCCCAGATGATGTTCCCGGACGGATCCTGCTGCAGTGTGCGGAAGCGTTAGCGCCCTCTCTGTGTGCGTTATTCAACCTGTCTATCAACCAAGGTTCTGTGCCGTGTGGGTGGAAATGTGCTAACGTGGTGCCAATCTATAAGCAAGGTGACAGAGAGGATGTTGCAAATTACAGACCGGTGTGTCTAACATCTATAATTTGTAAATGTATGGAGTGGCTAGTAGCAAACAGTGTGCTGGAATTTCTGCGGGAGAACAATCTGCTCGACCCAAATCAGCACGGTTTTCTTCCGGGTCGTTCTTGCACTACTCTATTGACAAAAGTCATTGATGAGTTTCAGTTCTACTTGAATCAGCCAGAAGTGAAACAAGTGGACTGTATTGCACTGGATTGGGCTAAGGTCTTCGATCAAGTGTCTCATGAAAGACTTTTGTTAAAGCTACAGCAGCTTAACATACGGGGTAGCTTACTTGCATGGGTGAGGTCATTCCTAGAGGGTCGAACGCAGTGTGTGGTGTACGGAGGAGCTCGATTGCAGGCTGCTCAAGTTACTTCTGGAGTGATTCAGGGCTCTGTGATCGGACCTCTTCTCTTCACTATATATGTGCTCGATCTTCCTGGCTGTGTCACCTCATCAATGTCACTATATGCAGATGACACCGTGCTATACAGGGGCATTAAATGTGAAGAAGATTCCCTCTGTCTTAAATCAGATCTGGACAACTTACCGCTGTGGTGTTCTGTGAATAATTTAAATATAAATGTACAAAAATGTAAATACATAAGAATAACCAGGTCACAAAAACCCATTGAGAATGAATACAAAATTATGAACAGTGTCATCCCACAGTGCACAAACTTAAAGTTATTAGGGGTAACAATCTCCGACACCCTGAATTGGAACATACAAAGTGAAGAGGCAAGATGTAAGGCCACCAAAATTCTGGGTTTCTTGTACAGAAACATGAGAGGTTGTAAACCTAGAGCCTTCAGGATGGCTTACACATGCATGGTCCGTCCGATATTAACGTACGGCTTACCTGCTTGGCATCCCACTACAGCGGAAAACATGAACAAGCTCCAGCGTGTACAGCGCCGCGCAGAAAGGCTAATAGCTCGTTATTCCCCTTCCCCTTTGTCAAAATTTCCATCTATAGAGGCAACAGCCAAACAAATTGATCTAATTTTTCTTAAAAAATCCCTTACAGGTTTCATTAATATTGACCCTTTTTGCCGACTGTCATTGGCATATCGCTCAGTTCGGAGAGGACGAGGTGTAACCCTCGTTCCGCCCTTCGCACGTAGCAATGCTTACCTGACAGGTTTTTACGGCCGCTCTGCGCGGTTATGGAACGCGCTGCCAGGGGATGCCAAGATCTTGCCTCTTAGGAAATTCAAGCCGTACGTAAAAAGGTACATTGTATAAATAAACGTCTGTATGAGTGATTGATTGTTGTGCTGAATGAATGAGTATCTGAATGGAATGAATGTATGTATCGCGTGATCGAGGCTATGAAAGTGCGTGCGTGAGAGAGTGAGTGAACAGGAAAATGTACTATGTCAATATTCTAAATATGTAAATACTGCAAATATATTTGTAAAACTTGTAAATATTGTTAAAACAAATGTAGATGTAAGCTGTGCCTGTGAAGCATGAAATATGTATGTGGGGCTTGCCCTTTTTCACTAGGCCTTCCATACTTCGTGTACGATTTATGGTAAATAATAATAATAATAATAATAATAATAATAATAATAATAAACAATTGAACTAAATTAGATGTCAGTGCATTGCAATTTGTATAGTCATTTGCTGTACCAAGTTTCACCGCGTTCGGATGGTTAAATCGCGAGAAAAGTCTGTTTAAATATTTCAAATTCGCTTGGCCGTCATATTCGTTTTGTAGTTAACGGTATTTGAAAGTCACATAGTGCCCTTTATCACCATACAAAATTTCAGGGTGATATGAGTAATATATTTGGAGATATAGAATGCTGGTGAAATATTTCGCAAAGACGCCATGTTGGATTGGTGAGACGTAATAAAATTTAAAGGGCATGGGGGGGGGGGTCGGCCGAAATAGTGCTATGACCATACCGAGTTTCATTGTAATCGCTCCAGCCGTTTAGAAGTAATTTAGGGGGACATACACACGGACGCACACACACACACCCACACACACACACACACACCCACACACACATGGACGAACGGTGATCTCATAAGCCTATTTTGTCAAAATTGAAGATAGGCTAAAAACTGACTTCAGGAGAGAATCTACTGTTGAATGGCAGCAGAAATAGGAAGAATCTTCAAAATAAACTATCACAAACCAATTCTTCCCAACAGTAGAAAGCACATTAAAAAGCAAAATTAACCTCACGCCAAATTTGACAACACTGATATCAGGACATGGAAATATGAACTCGTATCTACACAGACTTAAAATTGTACGCGGCCCCGAGTGTTCCTGTAACCAAGTTACCCCAAACAGCGGACCACATAATATTTGAGTGTAGTGCAGTGAATAGCGAAAGATTTTTTTTATTAAACAGTGTTTCCATAGAAGGATACTGGCCAATTCACAAATCTTCTTTTAATCAGAAAATTTCTTAAACCATTTTCAAAATTTGTGAACTCTTTGGACTTTACAGTAATGAATGAAAATCAAGATCATCACCAGTCAGCAAATAAAATATAGGAAATAATGTAGGCCTACCGTATATTATAATTACACCATTGTATGAAATTAGTTAGAAGCATGTAGTACTATGACTATAATGGAGCATGCAGAGAGTATATTATTAAAAAGAAATAAAAAACACCATGTTGAGTTTATCAAAACAATTGATTTAAATTATAAGCCAGTTTTATAGCCTCCTATAGAAATATCACGTGTCAAGATTATCTGTTATAGGATTATTAAATACCAAGAAAAAAATTGCGCGGCCGTCATGTTGGTTTTGGATTAATTACATTTTAAATTATCAAGTTAGTATTCTCAATTACCGTACGAAATTTCAGATTGATAGCAATAACAGTTTTGGAGATATTGAATGCAGGTGATATATTTGCGCGGCTGCCATTTTACAATGGTGGCAGTTGTTAAAATTTAAGGGTACGGTCGAAGTCGAACGAGGTAGTGGCAACCCTTGCCAAGCTACATTGAAGTTGTTCCGATCATATTCTACCGTTTCATATTATAAAAAATAGGCTAATTATGTAGAACACTATAGAAGAAAATGCATGAGAGCCAGAGAGGAAATCGTTTAATGTTAGTGCATGTGAATAGGTACCAACTCCCGCCGTTTAGTTAGTAGATATTTCAGTTGTTAGTGAAAAATGACAAAATTTGTAATTCATTTATGAAGTATATTTTCATTGTTCTGACTCAAAACTAAATTGAGATCAAATTATATGTAGCAGTTGTGTTTAATTAATTTAGGGGCTTTGCAACATCGTGGCCATGTAGCTCCGGGTATGTGTGAAGTCTCATAACCTGTGTCAGAGTGATAGCTGTAGTGGAGTGTGTATTTGTAACTGGTGTTAGGATTCGGAAGGACACAGCCGTTGCCTTGCCTGGAGTTGAAGTGGGAAACTATGGAAAGCTACTTATAGGACAAGTATGGTGGGAATTAAACCCATCTCTTCCCAGTTCTGTATCAAGAGGTCTCGTGTACCCTGTTCCAACCCTCAGATCAGAATTACATTTCTTGGCAAAGTCGGAAATCGAACTGGAGCCTCAATACGTGCCCCGAAACAACAGAAGGCGTTCTCATATCAGAAGGGTAAATCCAAGAACCATCTAAAGTAATTAAGATTTTTCTAGCATACTACCCAGGTAAAAGTTAAAGGTTGAACTGTAAGTTCTTGGTCCATTTTTAGATGACAATCTTAAATACCAAAAAAACAACTATCAGCTGCTTAAATACAAGTGAGTACAATCCGTAAATGGTACTAACTCAATTCCCGACAACAGGGCTAGTTTCGAAGCTCTTTAAATACCGTACTGAAAATGTCTTCACCATTTTTGTGGAGATTTATCCACATGGTTGTGCTAGTTGGGATTTATTTGATCTCAAGGGAGATCTTCATGATCAGGTATGTACGCTAATTTAGTTACTTCATTATCTGATTGTATTGCTGTGGAGAATTTTAATGAAATTAAAACCGAACCCGCACGATCGTGTGGGATAGCACGGAAAGGTGTAGGCCTATATATGCACAAAAAGTGACTCATTTCAAAGAAGAGAATATAAAAAGTCGTAGTTTTAGCAGCCTTACTGTATAATAAGAGAACATCGCGAGCGTCAATCTCCCGATCTTGGAAAAACTTTGCGTTCATGTTGGACAGATCTCATGGAAAACATCCGTGATGGTATACCATCCCTATACTCATTTAAGGCATCCCTAGTGAGGGTCGAATTGTACAAGGTTGAATATGGAAATAAGACAGGTGGATGTCCAGGCCAAGTTATCATGTCCTCTTCGACCAATCGCACTGCATCAACTATGAGGGCTGTTCGTTTCAACCTCCGATGATCCATAAAATAATAATAATAATAATAATAGTAATATTAATCATAATAATAAGACGGTTAAGATTTTATGGCCAGCTCAGAAAATGAACGGCAACATGTTGACAAAAAAGATCTTTCACTTTTTTTTATTCCAATCACAAAACCACGAAGCCCTGATTTAGAAACACCAAAGATGGCCCCAAATGCTCCAAATCAATCTCTAAGACGCATTGGATAGGGATCTCGTCCACCAATAGATAGCGATGAACGGGCTTAACCGAGTCTTGCCTCCAAAGAGAAGACATGGTTCCCCTTTGACAGCAAGCAGGCTCATTCCCAAAGGATGAGGGAATTCTGGGCGCAAAGGGTAGCCAAATGTAACAAGACTTAACGTAGTTCTAGATGGACCTAGCAAATTATATATATTGGTTTTACGTCCCTTTTAATTACTGCGGCTTTTAGAGACGCCGGGGTTTGGAAGTTTTGCCATGAAGGGGATATTTAACGAGCCAGCAAATCTACTGACACGGGTCCCTCGCATTTTGCGCACCTTCAAATGCCAACTGACTATGCTGCGATTCAATCCCTCTATCTTGGGGTCATCAGGTGAGAAGCCAGTCGATCCATATTAAAATAAAGACAAGTGTAAATAACATAACGAACTTATTATCAAATATTATGTACAAATATGGTATCCTTCGACATAATCACCGTAAAGTTTGAGGCATTTGTCATACCTGTGCATGAGCCTTCCGATCTCCTCTACATACTGTAGGTTGTTGTCACCAGTGAGTTGACATGACCTTTAACGTTGTTTTGAAGCTCGTTATTAGTCTGAAACCTCTGTCCCCTCAAATACTTTTTAAGTTCAGGGGAGAGGTGGAAGGCACTCGTCATTAAGTAGGGACTGTACGCCGAGTGCTGAAAAACTTACCACAAAAATTGCTGAAGTAGCTCTTGAATTTCAGAAGCACTTTGAGGGTGGGCCTTGGCATCAATGAGAAGATCTCATTCTTCGATTTTATTAATACCATTCCATCCTGCTTGAAGAAACCGGATTACACGAAGTACTCACATTTGGAGGGACAATAAATTGTAGCATTCATGTTTTCTTCTCCGTAAATCAGCCTTAGATGGCGTAATGACGTTGGAAGTGGCTATGGTTATAATGAGGGAGATGCGCAGTTGCCCTCAGAGGATACCCACCTCCTTCCACTGAATTGGCTATTTATTGGCGCGATCAAAATTTGAAACAAAAACTACCCTCGTACTTCTCCCAGCATATGGCATAGGCCCTTTTACCGTAGACATTGTGTTGAGAGTTTTGATTAAGTAGTACGATTGGTTGAAGAGGATAAATTAAATTGGTGTGCATGCCCTCAGAGTACCCTATTCAAACACGACTTTGTTCTTGAAATACTATTACAGATGTCTTCCATGAGACCTGGACAAAATGCATGTAACATTTCACCGAGCTCGACGTCCGCAATGTTTCCTTATAAATGTTAAGGTCCTACCCTCACCTCAACTGCCTGTATTCTAGGAAGGTTCCTGGTTGCTCCCAGCACTATTGAGAACTCTGCCAACATCCAATAAAATAAATCTGTCCAGGTATTGACGATAAAGGCACGTTAATAGCAGTGATGAAGAAATGTGTTCTTTATGATGAGTTTACCTCGTGCATTTACGACCAACCGCTAGTAGTGCTAGTTTACTTCAACTTTTCACTCTGAACAAAATCAGATAATTACAGCGCCTTGTTAGGAACAATCAATCTGGCATTGGCCTGAGTTCCACAGAAGGGGTGGAATGGGATGGAGAAAAGTTCGCCAAGCAGTGCGCTGTTCCACCACTGGGCACCCACTCCCCACCCCACTCACCCTGCCTGGTCTGTGTCGAACACACGGGAAGTCAAGACGTGCCCCTATCTCCTCCGAGTGAATGAAACCCTGATCACAAGCTTGGTTTTGAGATATTGTACGTGCCTACAACTTTTCCGTCCTCGGCTATTCCTATGATGCTATTCTCCCTTGCACCCAACAGCTAGTTATAATTTCCGAATCATCCGATTTTCTTGATTGCTGCAACTATACTCACCACAAAAGGACAAATAAGGATTACCTGAAATAATAAAGGAACTACGGTACATGAAGTTTTCTTTGTACAGTAACATACAAGCATGAGTCTAATATACTGTAAATTGATCTGTGGGACTGTATATCCACATTCGGCAGTGTTAGGGAAATGACTGGATAGGTAGAATATTGCCAGATACGTGGGATTACACACAAATAACGATGATGTGGCATACTGTTCAATTGATTAATCTTTTCATTTCGTATTGAGTGTTTCAGTCTTCAGTCCTTAAAGTGGCTTGATGTTCTCCATCTCCTTTAATCGTCTCATCTTTCCATAGCTACCACATATGATATACGAAGCAATCTGTTCTTTTTATTCTAACTTTTGACTTTCCTCTACAGTTCTTGTCATCCACTCTTCCTTCCATGACTTAAGGGTGTTTTAGTGTAAACCATACCAACTTATCTCTTCTTTTCATTAGCCCCCGCTAGAAATAACTCTTCTCCCCTACTCGTCTTAATACCTCTTCATTTGTTAATCTATTTAACCATCAAATCTTCATCTTAATTCTGTAACACCGCATTTCAAATGCATCTATTCTCGTCTTTTCCGCTGAACCAACATGGCAAGTTTCATTTCCATAGAGTTCCACGCTCCAGCTAAAAGGTTTTCAAATATAACTTTCTCATATCTAAATCTATATTTGATGTCAGAAGATTTCTTTCCTGTAGAAATACTTCCCTTGAATGTACTAACCTACGTTTTATATCCCATTTGCTTCGTCCATCATTGATATGTTGCTTCCCAAGTAGAAGAATTCCCTTTCTTACTATAGCTTTTCACCTGTCATGTTGATGACAATAGATTTATATCTGATTTATATCTACTGCAATCAATTGTTTTCGTTTCACATTTATTGATTTTATCGTGAATTCATTCCTCAAGACTGTGTCAATTCTACAAAGAAACTCATTTTAACCCTCTGGTGTCTCGACTGCGATGACAATTTCGTCAGCAAATCTCAGAGTCGTAATAATTTCACCTTGAACCTGTATATGAACGAATGTTTCTCTAATTACCTTCTTTAGGCCTCCTTGTTCAACGTTCAGATTGATAAGTATGGATGATACATTGCTGCCTTATCACACACATTTTCCCAATTAATTGGGTTCACCAGAGCCAACCAGGCTCAGTTTAGTTTTGGACGTGATTTTAAGGCCGGATGCCCTTTCTGACGTCACGTGATTTTTCAGGTGAAGATTCCCCCCCCCCCCCAAACCTCCCCCCTGCTGTCACCGAGATTCGAACCCCGGATGTCCGGATGAAAGACGAGCAGCTAAGCCACTGCGACATCACGCTCCCCTAACTCCTTAAGATGTATGTTCCCCCTTAAGTCTTTGTACCTTGTTTGGTAATCTGTTTACCCAAAGAGAAGTAATTATTCAGAACAGTATATTGTTTTTGAATGCGTCCATTTGTTATTTCAACTCCGTATGTTGTTATAGTACGTTATTGCGTTGTTAAAAAGTTAAATGCTCACTACATAACCTCAACCCTAAGCTTCACAAGCTTCATGCTTTAGTTACCCTGGCAAGTGCTGCCTCACATCAAAATTACGTTTTCATAATTAACAACAACTACCTCCCATTCCATCTCATATACTGCAACATTGTAAAATATGTAATTTATTTGTAAATTTTTGCACCAAATGAATTACAAACCGTTGTGAATGCAGGTAATTCTTTTACAATATAAGGGGGCAAAGTATTTCATCTGGAAATTACATTAGGCCTATACATTGGCTACTACATAATTCAGCTCCAATCTAAGGCTAATTGCATATCTTTTTTGAAAGTAAAGGGCGTAGTGGGGGTGGGACAAGTTTGATTCCCGGTTAATGCATGTAAGATTTCCAAAGTTGAATGTCACTTCCGGTGGTTTCACATAAAGAGAAGGTTGAAGTGTTAGAAGCCATTTTTCAGTGTTGCCTTGTTCTAAAAAGGAAAGATTTGTGTATTGACCGACTGAAAAGCTTTCCTTATTAAAGAGGAGGTCCCATGGCTTATGACCACATGATTAACGTTCACGTAAACCTGAAAATTCCTTTTCTTTGAAATCAAGGTGAAAATAAAAAATATTGGAGCTAACGAAGATAGGACTAAGGGAAGAGAGGATGAAAAAGAAATTGCTGCTGATTAAAATAACAAAGAAGGAAGAAAGTAATAAAGAAAGAAAGAAAGGACACAGAAAAGGAAGGATGAATTGATGGAAGGAAGTTAGGAAGAAAGTAGAACTATAGAGAGAAAAGGAAAGAGAGAAATAATAAAGTTGTTTACTTAGATATCTTTCCTTTTTTGTTTTGACACAGTCCTGAGACACGTTTTTGGTTAGCAGTAATGTGGGAATTTATATCAATGACATAATAGTCTGAAGAAATGTTATTAATAACTTGCAATAGTACTGTACTCGTCTTCACCCAGGTGAACTACATAAATCCTGACTCTCTGTTATTGGTACTTGGGGCAATAAACAAACATAATTTTTACTTCACAAACATAAATGGCAAGCGTAAAGTAGTCCCTCACACGAGAGTTTCCATGGTTGTGATTGCACTTGTTTAGCTTTTTCTCAGGACGATGGCGACTACGAGATATAGAGATATTTTTAAGAAAAAACGGTGCCTCGTACGCCCTCTAGATGTGGTTTTTGGAGTCCTCTGAAAAAATCGAGTTTTGTTTCTCGCATTCAAAAGCTTAAATTGAACGTAATACGGTGTATTTATGAAAAATGCCGTAATATTCAAATCCACAACTTATTGATTGAAGCAAAGCGAACTCCGTACAGGCCATGGAGGCCCTTGGAGCTGTGAAAGGTAGAGACTTCCACCCTTCGTGACTTCGGCACTAGATGAGATAGAGTTGGCAGCTTCATGCCCGGCCGCCTTTGTTCCAAGGAATCACCCTGGTACTAATATTTGTTTTTGATTCTTTAAGGGGACTATGCAACATCGTGGTCATGTATCCCCGTGTACTTGGGTGTGTGTAGAATTTGTCTGATAACCTGTGTCACTGTGATGTCCAAACTAGTGTGTATTTGTAGTTGAGTCAGTATTTGGATAGGAAATGGCCGCGGCCATAAGTTAGGTACTGTACCCGTATCCACGTAAGTAGTGGAAATGAATCGGTTCTAGCACCGCCTCCTCCTCACCCTCCTCACAAGATGGCGGCGACGCGATATCTCTCGAACGCATGGTCGGATTTTGACGAATGAGGTGTCATTGAACTCGGGCTAACACCCCCTTTCCAATGGACAACATATCTCCACCCCAAAATAAAACCTACCCCTACTAGGGGGTGAAATTGTAATTTTTTAGAGAATCTCTCTTTCCAATTGCAACATGTGAGAGTTTGAATGCCGATATGGAATTAAACGTTGTTCCACACAAGAGACATGTGTTCGGTGGATAGCCACTATGAATTAACATGCTTGTTTTTTGTTTTTTACGCATGCCCACTCATAGCTTTTGTAAGAGGGCGGGCTTTTTAAAAGATGGCGGCTGTAGTGTAACCTAACCTAACCCAACCCACGAGTGGTGATCAAAAAGTATTTTAAATGACGCTTGTCGATCGGCAAATTGATAAACAAAGAGGGGCATGTTAGGCCTTGAGGTGAGAGCCCCTGTTATTGTTGATGAGCCCCTGTGGTCGGGCCCCTGTTGATGGGTTATTGTTGACAGGTCATTGTTGACGGGTCATAGTTGACAGGTCCTAGTGGACAAGTCCTTGTGGACGAGTCCTTGTTGACAGGTCCTTGTGGACAAGTCCTTGAGGACGAGTCCTTGTTGACAGGTCCTTGTGGACAAGTCCTTGCGGACGAGTCCTTGTGGACAGGTCCTTGTGGACGAGTCCTTGTTGACAGGTTATTGATGACAGGTCCTTGTGGACGAGTCCTTGTGGACGAGTCATTGTTGACGAGTCCTTGTGGGCAGGTCCTTGTGGACGAGTCCTTGTGGATGAGCCCCTTTGGACTGGTCCCTACGGACTAGCCCATGAATTTATTTAAATTATGTCAAAGGGCCTAACTACATTTGCGTGTAAAGCAATGTGTTGAACTGACGTTGTTCACCAGTCCTTACTACTACAATTGGATAACGATATGAAAGGAATTGATTAACCAGACATGAGTTAACTACCAACGAAACACTTTGGCGACTCTGCTTGTTATTAACCAATGAGTAGGGTTTTAGAAAAACTGTTTGCTATTTTGGGTTATATACAAAACCTGTTGATGTATCCCTTTGGACTGGTCCCTGTTGACTAGCCCCTTTGGACGGGTCCTTTTTAAAAGGGGAGTCATTTTTTTACGGGCCCCGGAGGACGGGTCCTTGTTGACGGGTCCCTGTGGGCGGGTCCCTTTGACATAATTTGGATAAAATGCACGGGCCAGTCCATAGGGATCAGTCCAAAGGATCCGCCCACAGGGACCCGTCAACAAGGACCCGTCCTCCGGGACCCGTAAAAAATGACTCCCCCTTTAAAAAGGACCCGTCCAAAGGGGCTAGTCAACAGGGACCAGTCCAAAGGGATACATCAACAGAGATCAAACAAAAGGGGTCAATCAACAGCGATCAATCAAAGGTTAAGTTAAGCTACGGCAGCCATTTTGGAACTTTTTGATCACACCTCGCAGGGTTAGGTTAGGTTGAGTTAAGCTACGACCGCCATTTTGGAACTAATTCTTAGTTTCCAAAATATAGGCAATTTAAAAAATTGGACTTTTTTTTTGAAAAAATGAAAAAAATTTACGTTTTGTTCTAACGTTAAAGGACTTAAAGGACATTTGTTTGAGTCTATATATGACTTTTTAGAATGATTAGTTTTCAAAATATCATCTACTTTCAAAATTGAACCGTTTTGGATTTTGTCCCAGAGACCTGGGACTTGGTTTGTGGGTAGAGGGGGTAAATACCTGTCATTTATGTCAAACACATTTTTTGTGTAATTCATAGTTTACAAAATATAGCCCATTTTAAAAAATGATCAATATTTTGGAAAAATGTCAAAAATTCCATGTTTTGTTCTAACGATTAAGGACATAAATGCCATTGGTTTGAGTCTATATATGACTTTAGAAGGATGATTAGTTTTCAAATTATAGCCTACTTTCCAAATATTGTTTGGAAAAATTTAAAGAATATATATATATTTTTTTTGACTGAGAGTGGGATAGACGTAGGTGTTGGAGTTAGCATATGATTTTTAGTTTAAATATATAGCCTACTTTCCCAATTTACCCTTTTTGAAAAATTTGAAATGTATAATGTTTTTGACTAGGCATGGAATGGAGTTGAGAGACCATCATTAACCTTAGAGTAGTTTGGATTCTTGGAATTTTAGTGTGTTGTTGTTGCTTACAAACATGACGGTAAGCATTATGCTATCATAAAAAGGGCTGAGATACTTTCCATGAACAAGAGAAATATCCTCTAAATACATTGACAAAAAACAACTTGTGAAATAAGCCATTACGAATAGGGTACCACAAAATAACTTGTCAAATAAGCCATTACAAAAAGGGTACCACTTTTACACCCCACTTTTGCACCTGAACATTACATCATCTGACATAATAAAAATAGGCATGGTTGTTGCCGAGACCGAGGTAAGAGTGGGGGGTAATGAATTTATAGTGATAGGATCGGAAATCCCATTATCACTTTAGTATTGACATCAAGCAAAAATTAAAAAAAATATATCGTGTTTTTGACAGAGTGGGATAGACATAGTTATAAGAGTTGAGTGTCCATAATTAATCTAAAAGTACTCTAGAATTCATGGAATCTTAGTGTGTTGTTGTTGTTGCTTACAAACAGGCATGGTCACGTCAGATGAGGTTAGCTAGGATTAGATTAGGATATGTTCAGGTAGTTTCCATAGTCACCGCTAGATAGCGGAAACATACTTTGCGTGTCGCATGTGGCTATTTGACAAAGTTTTACTGTGTGAAAAAACGTGCTTGTATAACCTATGTATATGAATTTAATATACAAATAACCACTAAGTGTTTAGAACTAACATGTATAGCCTTGTATAGGGAATATAGGGGTCCTTAACAAGATAGAGTGTCTAACACACGAGTGCACAGCCTTTTGATATGCAGTAAGTACCTGATCACGCCTACTGTCAATTGCGCCTACCATTAATCGCGCCTACTATCAATTGCGTCTACTACCAATCGCGCCTACTAGGACATGACTTTTCATTAAACCAAAACATTTCCTTTTTTGTCAGCCTCCCACCCCTCTCATCAATCTATGACGTCATAGTCATAGTCAGCCTTAAAGCAAGTCTAAACTTGTAGAACATGTCACGTGACAAAGTTAGGTTAGGTAAAGTTAGGTTATGTTAGGTGAACTGAGGTTAAGTCTTAAAATACCCCCTCTCTGCCTTGTACTTTTTATAAACATTGACACTGTAACTTTGTGATATCAAAAGTGATCTGAGTCGCGCCCATATCAATCACGTCTACTATCAATCGCGCCTACTATCAAGCACGCCTACTATCAATTGCACCTACTATCAATTGCGTCTACTACCAATTGCATCTACTATAAATTGCGTCTACTATGAATCGCGTCTTAAAAATCTATATCGAACAATGGTAAAGAGATAGAGTTGAATTCAGTGTGTAACTATTATAAAATGAATTTAATAAAAATATTGTATGGGTATTGTCTGTTTTTCTTAATTACTATCCCCATGTCCCACTATTAATACAATTGTTAACCATCAACAGTCTCTATGTTCAGAAAGAGAGTGGCCTTAAACAATACACTATATCTATGGTTTGTGTACCGAGTATCATAATAATACAGTGTGACCATGCCATGTTAAGGCAATAGTAATGTCAGGTAAGGGATTCGAACCCTTGCTTTCTTATACAGAAATTTGATCTTAAGTCAAACACCTTAACCACTCGGCCAACCTGACAGTTACTAATTTAATTGGTCTTGAGGACTTGAGTGTTTACAAAACTTTTTCCAGTATACATTGACTAAACCACTTGCTTGTTTTGAAAAATAGATTTTGTTTTGTTTTACCATAACTTTGCAGTTATGAGTCTTGTGAACTGGGTGTTCAATATAGGGTTAAATGCATTTTAAAAATCATTTTAGAAAAGCTCTTAGGTATCGTGTCATGGGTTTTAGTAATGCATTACTGTTCGTTGACTAACATTTACCGTTACACAACATTATTTGGGTGAACGTACATGTTGTTGTTTCAGTCTTTAGTCCTTTGACTGGTGTAATGCAGATCTCAGCACCTATCTGTCCCGAGCTAATCGTTTCATCTCTATATAGCTACCACACCCTACATTCAAGGCTATCTGTTTAACATATTCTAAACTAGGTCTACCCCTACAGTTCTCGTCCTCGAACCTTTCTTCCATAACTATGTTTGCTATTCTTGGGTGTCTTAGTACGTGTCCTACCAACCTATCTCTTTACTTCATTAACAGTCGCCAGATACATCTCTTCTCCCCCACTCGTCTTAATACCTCTTTGTTAGTAACCCTATTTACCCATCTAATCTTCATCATTCTCCTGTAACACCACATTTCAAACACTTCAATTCTCCACTTTTCTGCTACACCAATTGTCTAAGTTTTACTTTCATAGAGTGCCACGCTCCAGACAAAGGCCTTCAAAATGACTTTCTAATACCTAAATCTATATTCAATGTCAACAGATTCTGTAGAAATGCTTTCCTTGTCTGAGCTACGTAAGAATCCTAATCGTCTCTGGTATAATGTCTTGTTTAGCAAACATAGTCGCTCAAAAGGTCTAAGTATTTTTTGTATATAACCCAAAATAGCAAACAGTTTTTCTAAAACCCTACTCATTGGTCAATAACAAGCAGAGTCGCCAAAGTGTTTCGTTGGTAGTTAACTCATGTCTGGTTAATCAATTCCTTTCATATCGTTATCCAATTGTAGTAGTAAGGACTGGTGAACAACGTCAGTTCAACACATTGCTTTACACGCAAATGTAGTTAGGCCCTTTGACATAATTTAAATAAATTCATGGGCTAGTCCGTAGGGACCAGTCCAAAGGGGCTCATCCACAAGGACCTGCCCACAAGGACTCGTCAACAATGACTCGTCCACAAGGACTCGTCCACAAGGACCTGTCATCAATAACCTGTCAACAAGGACTCGTCCACAAGGACCTGTCCACAAGGCCTCGTCCACAAGGACCTGTCAACAAGGACTCGTCCTCAAGGACTTGTCCACAAGGACCTGTCAACAAGGACTCGTCCACAAGGACTTGTCCACAAGGACCTGTCAACTATGACCCGTCAACAATGACCTGTCAACAATAACCCATCAACAGTGGCCCGACCACAGGGGCTCATCAACAATAACAGGGGCTCTCACCTCAAGGCCTAACATGCCCCTCTTTGTTTATCAGTTTGCCGATCGACAAGCGTCACTTAAAATACTTTTTGATCACCACTCGTGGGTTGGGTTAGGTTAGGTTACACTACAGCCGCCATCTTTTAAAAAGCCCGCCCTCTTACAAAAGCTAAGAGTGGGCATGCGTAAAAAACAAAAAGCAAGCATGTTAATTCATAGTGGCTATCCACCGAACACATGTCTCTTGTGTGGAACAACGTTTAATTCCATATCGGCATTGAAACTCTCACATGTTGCAATTGGAAAGAGAGATTCTCTAAAAAATTACAATTTCACCCCCTAGTAGGGGTAGGTTTTATTTTGGGGTGGAGATATGTTGTCCATTGGAAAGAGGGTGTTAGCCCGAGTTCAATGACACCTCATTCGTCAAAATCCGACCATGCGTTCGAGAGATATCGCGTCGCCGCCATCTTGTGAGGAGGGTGAGGAGGAGGAGGTGCTAGAACCGATTCATTTCCACTACTCACGTGGTCTTACCTGTTGAAATCCGATCGAAGAGCTGGATCATAGAATCTAGAAGTACCCGGCTGAAATAACCCCCCAAAACTCTACCAACTAGGATCAACCAGGGATAAGGATACCTCAATATAAAATAATGCGATAAGAAGATGCCAGTGGTTGAAGAAACGAAAATGAAAATCGGCTCAAAATGAACTTACAAGACTCTTAAAAATTAAATTAATCTCGGGCATAAGGCTAAGCATCTCTAAAATAACCCACTGGTCCTCGTAGCACATCCTGGTTTTTATATAAATCACCAAGTCATCCGTAGAAAATTTAAAATTAAATCAACAGTTTATTGACTAAAAACTGTAGCTTGTGGAACTCCATCCACCAAACAAAAATATATTTGCTTCAATGAAGCACATGGTAGTCAAATATGCCAATAGCCTCGAATTTGGCTAAGTTATGCTGCTTGTAAATTTTAGCATTAAGTGTAGTTCTAATCGTGAACGTAAGTAACACTAACAATGTCGTTACAAGTTATTTTACACACAAAAAACCTAATAAATTTATATTAACATAATTACAAATGTACAATTAATTCGTCGTTCGAATTACTCCGTTTCTATTCATGATTCCATTGACAAATGTATTGTTTAAGTTTTCTCATAGTCTTATTCGGTCATATCCGACAAACAATGAAGGTAATCGAATGTATTATCGCTCCAGTAAATTATTTCAATCAGTTTAAATCATCTCACTGAAATATTTAAATTATCTTCAATTTAACTTTCACTTATTTCAATGTCATACAATTATTTCAAGTCTTTCAAATCGTAGCTTTGCACTGAAACATATGTCACTATTAGCAATCCATTTTGGATACATTGTTACAATGCAAGAATTGGTTTTAAATGTTGGATTCATAAATCTTCTAGCTTTCTAGTAACTGTAATCGTGACTGTAATTCACGTTCAATAATAACTTATTAATTCAATCAGCAATAGCTTATCAGCTTATATAATACAGAAAATTCGATATTGATCATCCATCGATGTCAAATATCTGCCTCAAAATACTTCAATTCACGCACACATTAATTGCTCTACACGTACATTAGCTCTCAATAGCTATCAATAATTTCCAAACATTTTTAAAATCCATAAGCTTTTATACAATCATCGTAAAATACCATGTTTCATAATAGACAAAAAATTAGTGTCATGGACTACTTCTTTCAAAACTGTGTTAATAATGTTGTATTTACATGCCTGAATAACATTATTTGTGATTTTCCAAAACTGTAATTTCGTTTTACGACGAAAATATTTTATACATAAGTTTGCTTTTCTTTCAACAATATTTCAATTCACTATATTCTCATATTTCACAAATGTATCTTTCAAAAGAATTATCGATTTATCACTATAAAAGAAACAATTCGGTTTTCGCCTAAACAGAATTCGAAATGGAGTTCCTCCTCCAAGGAAATTCGCATGAAACTACACCATGAAAAAGAGCCTATATTCAGAAGGTACAAATAATCCATTAGAACCAAACGTTTAACCAAGTCGGAGTATTCCAAAAGAATAAAGAAAATTGAAAAACTGAACGAACTAGAAAAGTGTCTATAATCAACAAGAAATTCAAAAATGTAGACTGCAAAAGCTTAATCCAAAAATCGTAATTGTTCACACCAAAATTTACTATATTTACAAGTCTATATTGAACCCATGTGCCATCAGGTCCATGGATGGTCGAATCCATGCATTTGAGGAAGAAATCAAAGAAGCGTATAGTTTCTAATGTAACTTAAAGAAGGATCCAGCTAGGAGGCCAGTATAAGGTTGTGCAACTAACGAGGACCAGGTGTTCGAGAGGATGATATCATCCCTCTTGACATTCAGAAGGGAGCGAGTCACGAGTATTAATAACCGAGTGGAAATTTCCAACGAATAGACAAGGAGGCCTGAATCGGAAATCGAGCTGACGTTGCTGGAAAATGACAACACCGCTTATGCGCCAGAAGAGGAATAATTAAATTTAACCCGTTTACAAGTATAATAATGAGTAAACAAGTACAGTACAGTGAATCATTTTGAATGAGAGATTTTTCAGTAAAGAGAAACCATTTAATAATTGCCCAGGAGAAAACTGCAAACGCAAGACGACGTCATTGGGGAATTACCAAGGCCTGTGTGGAGGGGAGAAAGCAAAAGAAATGCAACACCCACACAATTGAGGACGAGAAATTAATTAATATCTCCGAATTGCACGATCGATTCTTAGGGGCAAATAGATTATTTGACATTGAGAAGACGAGCTTTCGGAAGGTATAATTTTTATATTTGTGGCACCATTATTTTAGAAGTTGGCCACAGAAAAGGCTAGAGTCTTATTTTTTGTAGTGAAATAGTATAAAGCTTTGGGCTTCACCAAGCCAATCATGCAGTTTCAAACGGCCTGAGGGCACGTCACTAGGCTACATCAAACACCGAATGCAGTTCGACAGTCCGTGAGGGGCGTAACTCTGCGTCACATCGAAGACAGTTACCAGTACTCCTTGAGGGGAGAAACGCTGTGTTACACCGCAGAAGTAATATCCGATAGCCATAGGCGTCGCAGTATTAACGACTTGCTTGCCTCCATAAGGAGTGGTAAAGAAGAAATTTAAAGTATCGCCGTATTGAAATATTAGGAAAATCCTAGTTACAGGATTTAGGCTCGATTGTATACAAGTTATAGTGAAAGTTCGTAAGATATAGTCAGAGCAGGCTGCGAACGTCGGACTTAAAGGCGATAGGTCGTTAAATAGACGAACGAATATATCATAACGTACGGAAGTACCGTGCCAGAAAGATAAACTGTCATCTAAATTAAAGAACCCAAAAAAGGGAAGAACAGAATAAGGTTCGGAACGTACATCAGAAACGTAGGAGTGCTAGAACCGATCAAATAAAGAAGCAAGGAGACTATAAACATTATCTCCAGAAAGTAGGTGAACTATTCTAAAAGTACTAGACTTGAGAAGTACTAGCTGCTATAAACTAAATCTATAGGTCATTGAGGAGACCTCGATCCGAATAGACTTTCGCTAGGATCGATAAGACAGATCTACCAAGAAGCCGTTCAAGCTAGATAAATAGCCGGTCATCCAGGGTAGGAGTAGAAGAATTTGGATTCCAGGGAACAGTAGATGTTTCGAGACTTTCGTATTCTGCAGGATAGGAAGCCGACATCGAATAAATTTCACCCTTGGAAACGGGAAATTAAGAAGGTCACGTGTGATAGGCTCAGAAATACGGCCTAGTGATCAAGAATTGTGAAGTGTAAATTTATCAAGATTGTGTGTTAAATTAATATTTTTAGTGTTTATTATGTGTTCAAAAGGGACACATCAGTGTATAAAAATGTCGCCAATGTTAAGTGTCTTAAATATATGTCAAGAAGTGTTTATACATAAGATGAATTCCTTTAATATGGAGTAAAAGTTCAAAGTGGGCCCAAAATGAAGCACCGCACAAGAATAAAGATCATGGGACGATCTTAAAAACATGTGAGTACTGAATTTCATTCTATTTTGGTGTCAGGAATTGACTGTGTACAAATCCACCGGAGTTTTTGAGTAAAAGGGATGTGTTTTAATAAATAAATACTGAATAAACAAGAACGCGGTCTGAACAATAATAGAAATTTGAGAAATTATAAATAATTATGTAAAGAATAAATCCCGTAGAGGAAATAAGTGAATAAAATGTTAATGTATTTAACGAATGTCATAAGAGCAAGCGAAATATCAGTAATTATCATGAAAGATATTTAAATAAAGTAAAGTTGAGACATGAAAGAAATAGCTTTTGAGCTTGTGTAAAGAATAAAGATAATACTAATAACTAAGTATGGAAATATTAAATAAAGATCAAATAAATTGATGTGAACATAAGAGCGTTAAAGCCTTAATGTATGTGTAAGATATGATGTTTAAGGGAATGTTTTAAAAGGGAGCGATTTATCGGCAACGGAAAAGATTAATATAAGAATTAAGATAATATGAATTGTTACTAATGAGATTTATCAGTTCTTGGGAAGACAATTCGGCTTAAAATAATGTATAGCGCAAAAGAGCGCAAATAATATTATAATGTCACGCTAGAAACGCGTAGAGGTTAAAATACTTGGTAAATTACTTATGGAGGGTAGTTGATTGCAGTGAATTGATAATTGTATAAGTCCTCTATTTGTGACGTAGTATCACGAGGCATTGTGTATGTATTTGAAAGGGAGCTAATATATGGTATTATTGAGCGTATGTCATATGGGCCACGGCCGACTTTAAATCACATTTTGTATAAGTCCTCTGTAAGGGAAGGGTTCCCGAGGCATGTGAAGAGATTCGAACGCAGAATCTTCTTATGATAAAAGCCCCTTAATTCTTCGTTGTCGAATGTGTATTAATCTTCCCAATCAATGAGGACCCTCTCATAATTAATAAATGCCAAGGTTACGAAAGTGGTCTATGAACCAAAGAATAGTTGTTTGAATGAATACGGTACAGTAAAAGCCCGGTCTCTCCCCAGAACTGAATATAATGTGAAGGTTTGTTTTGAAAGCCTTGGAAATAAGCTGCTAACGGGGGTTAGACAGGGAGTCGCCCGCCACCCTCCGTGTCATAAATCGCGCCCGAGTAGAATGGCCTAGCTCTCTTAGAGCGAGAGTGGGCAGAAACCGTCTCGTAAGATGTTGTAAAGAGAAATGAATACACCAGGAGTGTTTAAAGTTGTTAACGACCCGGGCGTTGAACCGAGGTCCTTGTAGATGGATATTTTCGTTTGCCTGTTCAGATCGTAGTTTCTTATATGATAATGGTCTTATAAGATATAAGAGATAAATAACAATCCCTATTGTAGTGTTGGATGGAAGTAGGATTCCACGAGTTAATTGAAGGCAACTAAGTTTCGGGAGTAACTATAGTTTTTTGACTGTGTCAAGTATCTTCACGCTCTGGAGTACACAGTTGATTTCCTGATTACCTTAATATATTTGTGTTAATAAAGAGAGATGATAACAGCTGAATGTGTGGACATGCCCAAAAATATTGAGTTAGATAATTAACATAAAATTTAAATGTAATTATACATTTGTTTTTGAGAATTAAGAAAATATAAGGATAGTATTTGAGGTGTACAAGAATGACACCATTATTATGTAAAGCACGGAGCCAAACGAGCTCGGAGTTATATAAAACTTACAGTTAATGCTTTATGGAAGTAAGACTAAGTAGGAATTGTTGGTTTATGTGGAAATCATATGTTTAAATACTATATTTGTTTTATTATATTTTGTGATTCCTTGTTCATTTGGAACAAGTAGATGATTATGGGTCAGTAATTAAATTGTTAAAGTGTTTGTAGCGCCATTAATTTTATTAATTAAATGTGTTAAAAATAGGAGTTGATTTTGTTGTTATTTTTGCAAGTGTATCCTTTAATTAATCCAAAATATGTGGGTCACAGAGTGGGGGAACTTACCGCTGCCCCGAAAAATTCCGAATTGAGCTACGCTGGTATACTGTGATTGGCATATTTCTTGCTAAAAGGGTACATGCGGGTCATATAAGTAATGTGCCGGATTAATAACTAGAGGAACACTTAAGACGGTCACTTCATGTAAAGTAAAGTAATGATAGGTATAGCTACAACGTAAAATATTAACTGACCGCATGGGTCCCTAGAAACTCATACCGAGCAGCCCTGTAATAGATTATCAACCCCCTAGCAAACATTTTATGGCGCCCAGTACGCAGGGATGAGTTTTCCTAGGGAAAACCCGAGTTTTCTCGAAAAATCAAAATTTTCATTTTTTTTGAAAAAAATGGTTTTTCGAAATTTTGAATTTTAAATACTTCCATAAAGGTTTATGAAATTGAATAAAAGTATCAAAAGGGTACGTTGTAAGTGAATACCCGTACCAAAGTAATATTTTAAAAGAAATTGGGACACACTGATTCAGAGTATCATCTCTCAAGCATGTACTAGTGTGGTGGCATTAGTGGCCCACTGTATTCTCATAAGATGGCATTTAGTGAGGAAGTGCAAAGGCTTTTGGAGGCCATGAACAATAAATTGGAAACAATAGACAATACATTGGGCCTCCAAAAGGATGAAAATAAAAAAGAGTTCGAATCCATAAATAAGAGTTTGAATCAATTGGATAGTCAACAGAGTGAAAATAAAAGGGATTTAGAATCCATAAATGAGAGTTTGAATAAATTGGACGGCCAACAGGAGGAAAATAACCAAAAGTTAGGGACCGTGAATCAAAGTTTAGAGTCACTAAAAACTGATAGTGCTAACATGGGAAATAAATTAGAAGCTATCGAGGCCGACGGTATAAAAATGAATAAGGAACTGAAGGCCGAGATAGAAAAGACAATAGATACTAAATTTAAAATTCTTGATGAAGGGTTTGACACTAAGTTTGGGGACAAGTTAACTGAATTAAAAGGGGAAATCACAAGTGAAATTAAACAGGAAAATAATGTAATTAAGTTAGAATTGCAAGACCAAATAAATGTCTTGAAGGAAAGTACAAGAACATCCCAAGTTAAATGTCAAGAAAATTTTGATAATTTAGAAGGTAATTTTGGGGCTATAAAAACTAAGTTAAATAAGATGGAAAAATCTTGTAAAGAGAATGTAGACAAATGTGAAAAGAAACTTGTAACCCAGATCCAAGGTGTGCAGACAAAATTAGAAACTCAGATAAAATTTAATAGCGATATTTGTGAACGTTCCCGGGATGAAATAAAACAAAGCGTGAATGAGCTAGGAGATAGATTTAAAGGGGTTGAGAAAAAAATGGGAGAACTTGAGGGAAAGGTCAATGAAGTTCAAACCGAAGTAACTGAGTTGAAAAATCAAAATCAAAAGGATGTTAAGGATATGAAAGAGCAGATTGATCTTTTTACCGGGCAGGTAGATGATAACTGGAAGACGTACGAAACGAAAATAGATAAAAGTTTAGGTCTCTATGAGGAGCATCTCCAGAATGAAAGAAAACAACGAGAGAAAGAAAATAAGGATAACACCCATAAGATAGATGAAATAAGCAAGGGTATTAATGAGGTCCAGGAAACTATCGGAAAGTTAGAAGGGCGAGTAGGAAAAACTAATAATGAAGTACAACTGATCAAAGATGAATTAACGGAAGTGTCTAAGAAGACGGAAGGAAAGTTGAAAGGAATTGAATTAGATATGGTCAAAGGACGAAAAGAAGTGGAGAAGCAAATAAAGGAGATACGAGAGGGCCTGGAGACCATAGGTGACGTTAAGCCAGAAATTATAGACCAAAGGGTCATGATCTTTAAGAAAGAGGTAGAAGACCAACTAAATGAATTCAGGGATAGTTACAGGGATGAGAAATTCCAATCCAAAAAGGTAGAGGAAGATAGTAGAAGGAATCAAGAAAGAATTCAGAATGAATTAAGATCCCGATTGGAGAGGACTGAACATAAGAATAGTCAAATGGAAATCCAACTCATGGCTAATGAAGAAAGTGCCCGAAGGGAAAGGAAGTTAGAATTCGAGAATCAGGAGGAGTTTCCAAAGACAGGATGGGTAGATTCCCGTGAACAAGGCACAGATACGGAGAGGGACTTAGGAGGGGAGAGCCCTTATAAGAACCCAGGATATCCGATGGCGATGTCAACCCCGTACATGAATCAGACAAATGGCCAGATAATAAACATTATTAAATCCAATGAGGACAGACCAGTAAAGTTTACGGGTAATAACATGTCTATTACTCCAAAATACTGGCTAAAAGAAGTGGCAGAGTATCTAAACGAAACGAAGGTTCCTCAGGATCGGAGACTGAGAGCTATTGAAAAGCTGTTGGCAGGTGATTGTCTCACCTGGTTCAGAAGCTTCAGATACACCTTTGATACGGTGGAAGGCTTTAGGGAAGCATTTTTAAAACGATATTGGGCAGCAGACGTCCAAGAGAATTTAAGGCTAGATCTGTACTCTAGGAAGTACAGCACCAATGCACCTACTAAATACTCGGAATTTTTCACCGCTCAGCTGTGTAAATTCCGCGAACTGGATATTGCTCCGGCAGAGAACGACCTGTGTGCCGCCATTGCAAGGCAGCTTCCGTATGAGATTCAGAGGCTGTTAATCTCATCCAAAGCCAGAAGTGCTGTGGAAGTGGAAAGTGTATTACGTCAGTTAGATATGACGACTTCGCACGTAACTCCTCGGCATCAAAGACAAACTGAGCAAGTACACATGGCCAGCAGTCAGGAAACTGGAGAAAAACCAGCGACCAGGAATCAGTCCACCAGCACGGATACTCAAGGACTAGATCGAGAGTATGGGTACCAGGAGCCTAGAAGGATACAGCCATATTACAGAGGAGGATATCGAGGAAGAAATCCTAGGACTACGGGTTATAGGCAACAAGAAAGCCGACCCTATAACAATAACCATCAAAGGCAAGAAAACAGAAAGAAATGGGAGAATTATCCCAGAAAAAATGTAAGGCCAGACGATAGGGATGATGAATATCGGGCCGAAATAGAAGAAAGATATCAGGAAAGTCTTCGTTATATGAACGAAAGACCAGATGAACCTGATATGCAAAAAGTCCGTTGGAGTGAGGCAATCAAGAACCGGAAATCACCCGACCGACTAGACGGAGCTCAAAGCTTGGAATTACAAGCTCAGTTAAAGAATGAGGGAAAAGGGAGCCCTCAGGATAAAAAAAAAACTCCAAATTTAAATTGTCAAAAGTGGAAATATACCAGGAGCTGGGAGGAGGTAGAAATTGTGAATTGGATAGCCAGGCCAGATGAGCTAATTAACGAGGATGTGGAAGGAATCCCACCTGTTAAAAGAGAACTACCTATAATTATGCTTAGGATAGAAGGATTACTGGTCAGAGCATTGATTGATACTGGATCCACAATAAGTCTAATTACACAAACCCTTATAAATGAATTGGAAACAAGGGGCCGAGTATTAAAGATACCCACATCAAGTGTAAAGATTAAGGGAATTATCCCTGAAAAATCTTTGACATGTAAATTTCAGGTATACATTGATCTGATCCCCCATCTTCATTCCATTCCTGACCCGGTCGGAGACTGGAAGCAGGCTGTGGATTTTTCACATTGATCTGATCATGGGTAACGCTGAAATTTCGCAGTGCTTTTTGCTGGTAAATCAATTACCGTATAATGTCATATTAGGTATTGATTTTATCCGTGAGAACAAGGTCATTATAGACCTAGCGCAAAACTGCATTAGAATTCAAAGAGAGGATGTGGATGAACAAAACATTAACCTACAGGAACAGGATGCGAAAATAGAAGAACAGGTATGGCATATGGAAGAAGTGATTGAGGAAGATTATAAGGACATAGAAAGGATATTTGAAGTCCTCAACATAGAACTCGAAGATAATGTGGAAAATGAGTTCGAGACCAACCTGTCAGGAAAAGTGGAGGAAGCTAAAGTCAGCCTCGAAATTAAGGAACAGTTAAAGAAATTATTATTGGATTATAGGGACGTATTTGATTCCAAGCCAGGGAAGATTGAAAATTTTAAATACTCGTTCCAAGTCAATGATTGGGCACCGTTCAAACAAAAACCATACCCGGTTGCGGAAAAACATTACCCACAAACTAAGAAAACACTGCAGGAGATGATGAATGCAGGTGTTGTAGAAAAGATGGCGACACCATATGTTAGTCCATTAGTGATTGTGAGTAAACCGGATGGCTCAGTAAGGGTGTGTTTAGATGCCAGAAATTTAAATGCAAAAATCATACCAGAAAATGATTCGGCACCACCCATAAAAGAAATACTGAGGAGGTTCAAAGGCAAGAAGATTTTTACAAATATTGACATGACTTCTTCGTATCATCATCTCGAACTGGAAGAGAAAACCAGCTTGTTGACTGGATTTCAGTTCGACCAACAAACATATTGCTTTAGAAGATGTCCGTTTGGATTGAAGACCGCGGGATCTGCATTAATAAGAGCGCTTGATCGAAACCTGTCAGAGGAAGTGAAAGATTGCACTATCCGTTACGTGGATGACATTTTGCTTACCTCGGAGAACATTGAGGAACATTTAGAAAATTTGAAGAAATTATTGGAAGACTTAAAAAGGGCAAATTTTAAAATAAATTTAAAGAAGTCGAATTTTTGTCAAAGGCAAGTGACATTTTTAGGGCATGTGATTGACAAGGATGGTGTTAAACCAAATCCATGCAAATTGGAATCGATAAGGGATTTTCCAAGGCCTTTGAAGGTAAAGAACGTTCGCCAGTTTTTGGGATTGATTGGGTTCTTCTCAGGACATTGTCCAGCATACACCAAAACTGTTGCACCACTACAGGACCTTCTGAAGAAGGGGGGCAAGTGGAAATGGACGGAGGAAGCAGAAAAAGCATTCGTGGAAGCCAAGGAAATGCTCTTAAATTACGTGAAGCTAGGATATCCTGATTTTAATCAGAGATTTATCATTCAAACAGACGCATCCCAGATTGGAATAGGGGCAATGCTATATCAGGAGAACCCGGAAAACCCTGATAAGAAGAACTATCTAGCTTTCACAAGTAGGAGACTGAAACCACACGAGAAATATTATACGATCAGCGAGATCGAGCTGTTAGCGATATTGCACGCGTTGCAATATTGGCGGAAGATCGTATATGGGTTTCAGGTCATTCTAAGGACGGATCATAAAGCCTTAACCTTTTTGATGAAGACTGATTTATCCAGTCAAAGGTTGATGCGTTGGGCTTTATACATTCAACAATTTGATGTCAAGATAGAGTACTGCCCAGGAAAAGAAAATATAGTTCCAGACTACTTAAGTAGACAGCCAGAGTCCATAGAAGAGGAAGTAATGGCTATAGATTTGGAAAACAGGGATCAGCGTACTCTTAATGAGTTAAGAAGCATTAGTCAAAGACAACGGGAGGATCCATGGATGAACATGCTCATATCTTTCCTTGAGGGAAGCTTGATAAGAGGAACACCAGCGTACACGGAAGCTGATAAGATAGCTCAAGACTACACGTTTTATAATGGATTGTTATATAAGTTTGTGGACTCTGACCATACAAAATTAAGGATTGTTGTTCCTGCAATTTTGCAGAGGAAAATAGTATGGTTAGCCCATAGATCGTTCGGACATATGGGAGTCGACAAAACAGTCTCGATGCTGAAAGAAGCATTTGTATGGCCGAGACTGAGAGAAACTGTAAGGGACACGCTAAAGACATGTGATCTATGTCAAAGGATCAAACCTAATGCATTTCTGATGAGACAGAAGCCTATACCATTGTTGCCCGAAAGGCCCGGCCAAATCATATCTATTGATAATTTTGGACCTTTGCCAAAGGCAAGAAGAGGAAATCGACACATAATGGTGGCTATGGATGTCTTCACTAAAATGGTTGTCCTTGCTCCCATACAGAAGACTAGTACCAAACAGGTGTTAAAACGACTCAAAGAAAAAGTGATACCGATTCTGGGGAAACCTGAGAATTTGTTGTCGGATCACGGCAGTTGTTTCACCAGTGTAGAGTTCAGACGAGAATTAGAAAGACTTGGAATACGTCAGATTTTGTCAAGTATTCGCCATCCTGAGGCAAACCCTGTAGAAAGAGTTATGAGAGAGACGGCCAAGTATTGTAGAATATACTGCGCCGAAGAAAATTGGAAGTGGATAGATATCTTGGATATTATCGAATTTTGTATAAATAATACAATCCATGAATCCACAGGAGAGATACCCATAACGTTACATCGGAATGAGCAACCAGAAAGACCTTGGAGTCAGGTAATTCCTAGGCCAGCAGACGCTCAGCCTGGAAGAGATGTACGCATTAGAAGAGCCTTTGAGCACCTAAAAGCTCAAGCCGACAGGAGGCAGAGAAGAAATAGGCATAAGAGGTATCATCGACCATTATTAGCAGGAGAAATGGTGTTAGTAAAAAGACCAGCCATTTCGGATCCAGGGAACCGTGTGTACAAGAAGTTCCAGAAAATGTACCACGGACCGTATCAAATAATCAGAGATTTGAGGAATAACGCATATAGAATTCGGCACTGTGAAACGGATCACGAAGTGACCATGAATTCAGCAAATTTGAAATTATATTACCCTCCCGAAGATTTTGATGAAGAAAATGAACAAACCCTGGTTATGGAAACATTTAGAGATGAATCCGCTTTTGACATAAACAAGAATAAGGAAGAAATAGAAAATAGAGCTCAGGCATTCGAGTGCGAATGCGAATTGGAGAAATTATATTGGGAAATTAAAGAAATAATTGAATTTATTGAAGAAGAAAATTCCAATTTAAGAAAAGAAAATGATGAAATAAGGAAACGGGTAGGGATAGACAAAACCCGTAAGGAAGAATGAGGTTCTGGGGACTTAAAGTCCAGACAAATAAAGAAAGAAAGAAAGGGTAGGGACAGAGCATACCCGACCTACACAATTACCGGATACGACTTTAAAGAAGTAAAAACAACGGAAGGTACGGACATCGTTATGATGGCTTCGACGAATAAAGACAAATATGATTAATTGAAATAAATTTCCTCAAATTTTTCGAAAATTTATTTACCTAAGGAGGGGAGAGATGAACCCATGTGCCATCAGGTCCATGGATGGTCGAATCCATGCATTTGAGGAAGAAATCAAAGAAGCGTATAGTTTCTAATGTAACTTAAAGAAAGATCCAGCTAGGAGGCCAGTATAAGGTTGTGCAACTAACGAGGACCAGGTGTTCGAGAGGATGATATCATCCCTCTTGACATTCAGAAGGGAGCGAGTCACGAGTATTAATAACCGAGTGGAAATTTCCAACGAATAGACAAGGAGGCCTGAATCGGAAATCGAGCTGACGTTGCTGGAAAATGACAACACCGCTTATGCGCCAGAAGAGGAATAATTAAATTTAACCCGTTTACAAGTATAATAATGAGTAAACAAGTACAGTACAGTGAATCATTTTGAATGAGAGATTTTTCAGTAAAGAGAAACCATTTAATAATTGCCCAGGAGAAAACTGCAAACGCAAGACGACGTCATTGGGGAATTACCAAGGCCTGTGTGGAGGGGAGAAAGCAAAAGAAATGCAACACCCACACAATTGAGGACGAGAAATTAATTAATATCTCCGAATTGCACGATCGATTCTTAGGGGCAAATAGATTATTTGACATTGAGAAGACGAGCTTTCGGAAGGTATAATTTTTATATTTGTGGCACCATTATTTTAGAAGTTGGCCACAGAAAAGGCTAGAGTCTTATTTTTTTGTAGTGAAATAGTATAAAGCTTTGGGCTTCACCAAGCCAATCATGCAGTTTCAAACGGCCTGAGGGCACGTCACTAGGCTACATCAAACACCGAATGCAGTTCGACAGTCCGTGAGGGGCGTAACTCTGCGTCACATCGAAGACAGTTACCAGTACTCCTTGAGGGGAGAAACGCTGTGTTACACCGCAGAAGTAATATCCGATAGCCATAGGCGTCGCAGTATTAACGACTTGCTTGCCTCCATAAGGAGTGGTAAAGAAGAAATTTAAAGTATCGCCGTATTGAAATATTAGGAAAATCCTAGTTACAGGATTTAGGCTCGACTGTATACAAGTTATAGTGAAAGTTCGTAAGATATAGTCAGAGCAGGCTGCGAACGTCGGACTTAAAGGCGATAGGTCGTTAAATAGACGAACGAATATATCATAACGTACGGAAGTACCGTGCCAGAAAGATAAACTGTCATCTAAATTAAAGAACCCAAAAAAGGGAAGAACAGAATAAGGTTCGGAACGTACATCAGAAACGTAGGAGTGCTAGAACCGATCAAATAAAGAAGCAAGGAGACTATAAACATTATCTCCAGAAAGTAGGCGAACTATTCTAAAAGTACTAGACTTGAGAAGTACTAGCTGCTATAAACTAAATCTATAGGTCATTGAGGAGACCTCGATCCGAATAGACTTTCGCTAGGATCGATAAGACAGATCTACCAAGAAGCCGTTCAAGCTAGATAAATAGCCGGTCATCCAGGGTAGGAGTAGAAGAATTTGGATTCCAGGGAACAGTAGATGTTTCGAGACTTTCGTATTCTGCAGGATAGGAAGCCGACATCGAATAAATTTCACCCTTGGAAACGGGAAATTAAGAAGGTCACGTGTGATAGGCTCAGAAATACGGCCTAGTGATCAAGAATTGTGAAGTGTAAATTTATCAAGATTGTGTGTTAAATTAATATTTTTAGTGTTTATTATGTGTTCAAAAGGGACACATCAGTGTATAAAAATGTCGCCAATGTTAAGTGTCTTAAATATATGTCAAGAAGTGTTTATACATAAGATGAATTCCTTTAATATGGAGTAAAAGTTCAAAGTGGGCCCAAAATGAAGCACCGCACAAGAATAAAGATCATGGGACGATCTTAAAAACATGTGAGTACTGAATTTCATTCTATTTTGGTGTCAGGAATTGACTGTGTACAAATCCACCGGAGTTTTTGAGTAAAAGGGATGTGTTTTAATAAATAAATACTGAATAAACAAGAACGCGGTCTGAACAATAATAGAAATTTGAGAAATTATAAATAATTATGTAAAGAATAAATCCCGTAGAGGAAATAAGTGAATAAAATGTTAATGTATTTAACGAATGTCATAAGAGCAAGCGAAATATCAGTAATTATCATGAAAGATATTTAAATAAAGTAAAGTTGAGACATGAAAGAAATAGCTTTTGAGCTTGTGTAAAGAATAAAGATAATACTAATAACTAAGTATGGAAATATTAAATAAAGATCAAATAAATTGATGTGAACATAAGAGCGTTAAAGCCTTAATGTATGTGTAAGATATGATGTTTAAGGGAATGTTTTAAAAGGGAGCGATTTATCGGCAACGGAAAAGATTAATATAAGAATTAAGATAATATGAATTGTTACTAATGAGATTTATCAGTTCTTGGGAAGACAATTCGGCTTAAAATAATGTATAGCGCAAAAGAGCGCAAATAATATTATAATGTCACGCTAGAAACGCGTAGAGGTTAAAATACTTGGTAAATTACTTATGGAGGGTAGTTGATTGCAGTGAATTGATAATTGTATAAGTCCTCTATTTGTGACGTAGTATCACGAGGCATTGTGTATGTATTTGAAAGGGAGCTAATATATGGTATTATTGAGCGTATGTCATATGGGCCACGGCCGACTTTAAATCACATTTTGTATAAGTCCTCTGTAAGGGAATGGTTCCCGAGGCATGTGAAGAGATTCGAACGCAGAATCTTCTTATGATAAAAGCCCCTTAATTCTTCGTTGTCGAATGTGTATTAATCTTCCCAATCAATGAGGACCCTCTCATAATTAATAAATGCCAAGGTTACGAAAGTGGTCTATGAACCAAAGAATAGTTGTTTGAATGAATACGGTACAGTAAAAGCCCGGTCTCTCCCCAGAACTGAATATAATGTGAAGGTTTGTTTTGAAAGCCTTGGAAATAAGCTGCTAACGGGGGTTAGACAGGGAGTCGCCCGCCACCCTCCGTGTCATAAATCGCGCCCGAGTAGAATGGCCTAGCTCTCTTAGAGCGAGAGTGGGCAGAAACCGTCTCGTAAGATGTTGTAAAGAGAAATGAATACACCAGGAGTGTTTAAAGTTGTTAACGACCCGGGCGTTGAACCGAGGTCCTTGTAGATGGATATTTTCGTTTGCCTGTTCAGATCGTAGTTTCTTATATGATAATGGTCTTATAAGATATAAGAGATAAATAACAATCCCTATTGTAGTGTTGGATGGAAGTAGGATTCCACGAGTTAATTGAAGGCAACTAAGTTTCGGGAGTAACTATAGTTTTTTGACTGTGTCAAGTATCTTCACGCTCTGGAGTACATAGTTGATTTCCTGATTACCTTAATATATTTGTGAAAATAAAGAGAGATGATAACAGCTGAATGTGTGGACATGCCCAAAAATATTGAGTTAGATAATTAACATAAAATTTAAATGTAATTATACATTTGTTTTTGAGAATTAAGAAAATATAAGGATAGTATTTGAGGTGTACAAGAATGACACCATTATTATGTAAAGCACGGAGCCAAAAGAGCTCGGAGTTATATAAAACTTACAGTTAATGCTTTATGGAAGTAAGACTAAGTACGAATTGTTGGTTTATGTGGAAACCATATGTTTAAATACTATATTTGTTTTATTATATTTTGTGATTCCTTGTTCATTTGGAACAAGTAGATGATTATGGGTCAGTAATTAAATTGTTAAAGTGTTTGTAGCGCCATTAATTTTATTAATTAAATGTGTTAAAAATAGGAGTTGATTTTGTTGTTATTTTTGCAAGTGTATCCTTTAATTAATCCAAAATATGTGGGTCACAGAGTGGGGGAACTTACCGCTGCCCCGAAAAATTCCGAATTGAGCTACGCTGGTATACTGTGATTGGCATATTTCTTGCTAAAAGGGTACAATATCGAACTCGACGTATAATAGACTGTCATATCAATTAAATAATATTTCAAGGAATGTCTAAAATATTCTGTTTCGTTGCTCATATTATCACAGAATTCATTCCGAAAATGTTCAAGTGTACGTGGAATATCGGTCATCTTCTTGCTATCTACTATTCTTATACAATGTTATCGTAGTCTTGGCCCTGCTTCTTCTTGTATCGTGTATCTTCACAACTAATTATAATGCTCAATTTATCGTCAAAGTAATTTAGAAAAAGAAAGTAATGCTCTAAAAATAACATCACATTAAAGTTAACTACAAGTTAAAATACTTGCTTGGACAGAAATGACGAATGTATCAGATCTAGCCGTAGAATGCATTTTCTATCTACTGAATAAAAATTGGTGAAAGAAGGACATTCTAAAATATGACTAATTCATATTGTCTAATGATCTGAAATGGTTTCCAGCTACCTTGTTCGTAGTCATCTCGATGAGAATGGAAAAGAATGTTGGAATACACATTCCTTGTAGGGACTGAACCCTTATCCAATGCACTGGGTAGTTCACGTACCACCTGGAACTGCATGAGATCGAACCCCGCTCCCATCCGGCTCGAAAAGAGCTATTCGCGTCGCAATGTTCCTCACACCGACACGTCCTAGGCCTGCTCGATAGCACAGATATAAATGCCACCTTTCTTTTCCCTTGGAAGTTCATATTTGTAGCAGTATAAATTACAGTGTCAATATTACAAAAGTGCCTTAAGTCTTTTCTTATATAGCATTCTGCTAGCGAAATCCATAATTCAGCTTTTTGATCATTCTAATGCTCATTCCTGCTAGTCTGTTGCATCCCCGTTATTCATTTAACAGTTCATCATGATATCTGTAGTGTAATTCCACACATTGTAATCTCAAGGTTCATGCTGCAATATATATTGACCACTGTATAATTGCAAAGTCTCTTGTGATGGCAGTAGAATTATAGCAAGTCAAAGCGAAAAGCTAAGTTCACTTTCTTCACATTCATCGCACACAAAGTTAACACACTGGGCTATCCGTCCTTCCCATGTGTTTCTCGCACCCGTGTCTTGCTATTACAAGTCAAGACAAACCGTCTTGTACCGGACTTTTCCACACTTCGCACAAGTTAATGTCACACTGGTAAACACTTACTTTGAATCATGCCAGCGGACACGTTCCCTAGCAGATTCTGAAGAAGAAGTAAGCAAGTGATGTCTCACTCCCGAGCGAGATACATCCAACTGACTTGCCAGTCTACCCAGAATACCTTGGGTTCAAACGATATGATAATCGAAGTCGACACAGTATGATTGCGATAATCATCTGATATTCTAAGATGTGTATTTATAATCCCAAAATTGTTCTCAAGTCGTTTCTACTTGTAGTAAGATGTAATTGCCACTTGTCGATCCCCTCTGTGATCTCAGTAGTGCTTTATAATAACGTATATCGGAGTCACGTTTTCACGGCGTCCATCTTGTTAAAATAACTGTGCCGTGGTTGGTCACATGGTCAAGTCTGTAATGCAGGTTGCTAATACAACCCCTAAGCGCGCGTCACAAAGTCATCGCTCTCGCTTGCAGTTGAAACATTGCCATAAAAATACCAGCTGTGTCTTTCTAACATGTCCAGGTTCCAATCCAATGCAAAATATTGGCTCAGTACTCTCCCGGCTTTAACCTGGAGTAGAAGTGGGCTACCACGGAAAACCATTTCCCGGATGGCTGAGGTAGGAATCGAACCCACCTCTTTTCAGTTTTGCCTCACGATGCTGAGTGAACCCCGTTCAAGCCCTCAGACCAGAATTAAATTTCTTGGCAGAGCTGGGAATCGAAGCTGGTCCTCTAGTGACATAACTACCGACAGCTGTGGCAAATGCTGGGACGGTACCTTCTGACAGGCAACGGCCGCTTCCTTCCACATCCTTGCCCAGTTTCATTGATCTTCATCATTCCATCTCTTATCCTGGCGCACAGGTCGCCCACGGGCTTCGACTAGAAAGAAATGCACTCGGCCTCTCAGGAGGCCACACGACAAATAAAAGTGAGGCAACTAACAATGCTAACTACTATACCATGATATGCAGTGAGCAGCAAGAAGAGGTCTAATTTCTCAAGGAACTAGGGTATCGGGAATGAAAAATGCAGTGGCACATTGAGGTAGCTAAATGAAAGACACTCTTGACCAAGGATATCGTAATACGGTCGCAGTTGGAAGAAAACCAAAGCTCACCAAGTGAGGTTGAAAGGAAAGATGAAAGATACGAGCCCGGCTCAGGCAAGTGGAAGAAATGTCAGATTCAATTAAGGTCCCATGGTTGCCAACCCACGTGCCTCTAGTTGTGGGGCCCTTAGGAAATACTGTATGCTCGAGGAGAAGAATACGACTAAGAGTCACTACCCAGTATACCATAGTACACACCAACAACTCCATATCAATGTTTTCTTGTCAGTGTCCAGTTATCCTTCTTTGCAAAAGGGAGAAATTCATGCATTAATAAGACGTTCTGTAAAGATCATGTAGCCCACTTTCTCGTAAATGTATGGGTTTGTCTTAATGCATTCTTAGTCCTCATCAAGATGTATAATTGAATGTTCTCGTGAAGAAAGTTAAGAATTGTACCCTGTATAAGGCTCCTCATTCACTGAGTTTAATTATAATTCCCGTCTTCCATCCAGAGAAATTGATTCGAACGTTCTTCAAGATGGCGATTGCTTTCTATATGTAGCGTGATAGCCCTATGACTAATGCTAGCGAGGTCTGTTATATGATATTCCTCTCTTACAAAGTTTCATGATAATTGTGCTATTGGATCACATGAGTTATTGATTTTGAAATTTTAATAGCGCATTCCGTCACCATCTTGATTATATGGTGAGGCTATTCTTTTGCTATGGCAGTAGGATGGCCAAATGCAGTTCTACTGTAATACTAATTTTAGTTCTTTGTAACTGTAAATTACATAGAGTGATTTATTTTTATAGTCCATAATATGAAGACGACCACTGCATGTTACATCCGGTGTGACATTCTTACGAGTAACGCTAGCGAGGTATTTGTATATGGTACTCCTCCCTCGCCCAGTTTTGCGTTAATTGTGCTACTACAGTATATCATGAGTTAATTATATACAGGTTTTATGTAAACGCACGGCCGTTAATGTCTGTTAATGTATGAAGTCGCTGTTCCTTTTACCTGGTCGTAGGATGCCACTTACAAGGTTCTATATTGCTGATGAATTTTTTGATTGTAAGTTTAAAATACTATATGTTATACCTTATCATACTCTTTATTTTCAAGATAGCTGCTGCGCATTATAGTCAGCATGTTATTCTCATAGCTGAGGCCTATTTCAGAAAGGTCCCATATAGGGTCCTTCCCTCTTACTAAGTTTCGTTCTAATTTCACAATTACGATTTCTTATTACGTTTCAAGTGTACGCCTAGCCACCGTCTGAATGAACGGAATCGCTGTTATTTTATTTTTAGATATACGAAGCGACTTATAAGGTTCTAACTTAATTCTAAATTGTGATATTATGTCTCAAAGATATTGAATTCTGTTTATTTCTATATGACTAACACAAATGCCAAGGTTCGTCTTAATTATGCAATTACATTCCGAGTTGTCGATTGTAATGTTCTAATAGATCACGCAGCCACCATCTTTAGAATAAGGAGCCCCTGTTCTATTACCGTGGCCATACAAGGCCACATTTACAGTCCTATCTTATCACTTTCGATACTGTAGCTCAAGGCTTGACAGTTATTAACTTTTTATTTTATAACTCCAAGATGGTGACTCTGCGTAATGTTAACTCTCATCTAGTCATCACGTTGGTAACAGAGGATCTTTATATAGGATTATTTGAATACCAAGTGCTGTCAGCATTGATTCATTAGATCATATTATGTTATGGATTAAAATGCCTACATGATTCACACTGCCACCATTCTGAGTGTATTCGGGTGATGACCTTTTAGTTGCGGGTTCAGACGCTTCCCATATAAAGGCATGTTTTCCAAAATTTTGTACAGTTGTAATTCGACTAAAGGATTGAACACTCTGGAGGCCACCATTTTGTGTTCGTAAACAGGGCGGCAAAAGAAAACATAACACTGATGAGACCTTTACTAGTGCAAACTCTGTACCAAATTTGGTTTAATTCGGTTTCGTCGTTTGGGAATTGATAGGATGGGACTGTCATACTCACACACAGACAATTACACGGACATTTTGCCCATGCAGATCTAATAAGTCAACTTTCACTTTTTACAAAATTCTAAAGGGGTCCGTCTATTGAAGGTCACTTCTTGGGGAGCCGGTGTAGCATTAACGTTAAATAGACCAGACCCTTGAACATCCAGAGCGCGTATATTGGAATATAAATTAGCTACAGTTTTATACTTTCGTTGACTACACTGTACATTTGATTATACGAGGAAGGCAAAGTAGGTATGTCTACCCCTCATTACTCTTGTTTCCGACGGGGTGTGGGAAGAGACGCGATGACATTGTAGGTGGCGGATGGTTTTCCAAACGCCAACCCCGTGAGATGAGTTAATGAGAGATTAAATGAATGAAGATGAATGAAACTGGGCAAGGATGTGGAAGAAAGCGGCCGCCGCCTGTCACAAGGTACCGTCGCAGGATTTGCTTGGAGTTGGAAAAGGGAAACCATGGAAAACCATGTCAAGGGCGATCGAAGGTGGGGATTGAAACCCACGTCTACTGAGTCCACAGGTAGCTTGGCTCCATGGCCTTGCGCTGCGCTTTAGCAAGTGTAGTTACCGGTGTCGGTACAAGGAATGGAAGGTAATTGCACGAAATATGTCTTGTGATAATTAAAGGATTTCATACACATGAGATCCTGAAAAACTTGTTCCATATCCTGCAATTTTGATGTTCGTATAGGCCTACTGTATACGCTAAAATTAAGGAATAATCGTACTGTGACCAAAATCCACTATGTTATTCGGCTACGCCAGACGAGTTCTGGTATCTAACAATGTCATTAAATCGGAGAATTTTTATTCAGATCAGATCAGGATGTTGTTTTCTTCCTTTTTGGATTAAGACTTATTAACTTATAAGGTAAAGATAAATGTCAGGATATTTGGAAGTTTTATAAGCTGGCTATGGTGAAGTTGCAGTTAGTCGTATGATGCCATCATGATGCATTCATATTTTAGGTTTCATTTTTCTCAATTCACCAGAGTTAGTTTAGGAAATTGATGTGCTCTATTTATTAGACGTAAAACATGTCTGGAATTCATTCGAATATATTCAGTCTCATGGTCTTGGTTCGTCGTCTTACTATTACAGTAAGTTTCCCTAGTCTAAAGTATATTTGCATATTTGTGTGTTTATAATGGCTGATACAACAGAACGAGCCTAGAACATTATTGATCAATTCCAAAATGGCTTTGACAGATTGTATGGTGACTTGAATGTAGTAAAGAACACTTTAGCTGCTGACAAGCAGGAACTTAGGGAAAGTTTAGCTGCTGATAAGCTGGAACTTAGGGAAAGATTAGCTGCTGATAAGCAGGAACTTAAGGAAAATTTAGCTGCTGATAAGCGGGAACTCAGTGCTAGGATAGTAACATTATATGAAAGTTTAGGAGCTGATAAGCAGGAACTTAATGCACGGATAACAACATTAAATAAAAATTTAGCTGCTGATAAGCAGGAACTTAAGGCTAATTTAGCGACATTGCATGTAAATTTAGCTACTAATAAGCAGGAACTAAACACCAATATTGAGAATTTATCTAGTAATATACAATTGATAAAAGATGATACGAAAGAAATTCACGCTAACATGTTGAATTTAACAACCGATGTATTAAAGGCGAATACCGAAATAGAAAATATTAACTTTAGTATTAATGCAGATATCCAGTCAATAACTTTAGACTCTCAAATGGTATCCAGTAATGAAAAGGGTCTCGATGTCCGTTTGCAAACGCAAATTGCGCAAGTGCTGGTAGATTTTGAAAAGAGTACTTCGGCATTAGACAAAAGAGATACTTGTGATAAAGGACTGGCCCCTAATCTCAAAGTCCTTAGAAATGAATTGGATGGCCATGTGTCAAGGAAAGTTAAAGCTGTAAAGACACAATTTGTAGACAGATTGGAAGGGTTAGAAAAGAAGTTAACCGAAAATTTAGATGGTTTAAGTAAAGATTTGTCAGAACATATTGAGCGGGTACAGCAGAAAAACGAAACCGCAGTTAGGGATTTGCAAGCAGTTTCTGACACTAATTCTAGATGGCATTAAAGAGAAAGGAAACCAGCTAACAGAAAAATGCAATAACAATTTCAAGCACGTACGTAATGAACTACAGACGCAGATGAGGAATAGTGTAATTATTACAGCGGCAGAAATGGAGTGTAAACTAAGGCTAGAGCACGACATGACCACTATGCGGATAACAAAACTGGAAACCGAACAAGTAGCGTGAAAGGTAATATTGGCCAAACTCTTGAGCTATCTGGACCAACATTACAATCCGATAGTCCTAATGTTTTAGAACGTTAGATATGGATGTACCTCAATCCAATACATTAACGACGGTACACGTCACAATAATTCGAAACATTGATGATCGACAACGGAAGTTTAATGGGGGTAATAACTTGACACCAATGGCATTTCTGAGAGATATTCGGGAATACCTGGATGAAACAGGGTATCCAAGGACAGAGAGCTCAGAACAGTTGAGAGACACTAGGAAGGTATTCTTTTAAATTGGTTTAGGACATTCAGATGTTCGTTTATTAACCTGGAAGACTTTAGCAAGCATTCCTACAAAACTTTTTGGAGTCCAGATAAACAGTTTGATGTTAGAACGGAAAGGTACTCTAAGAAATATGCTACGTCATATCCGACAAGATACACGAATTATTTACTTGCAGCTTGCAAAGCTACAGTTTCTAACACCACCTTTACCACGCCAGAAACTGATCAGGACAATAACAAGACAATTTCCAGTTAAAGTACAGCGTATGCTCATAGCATCGGGCGTGATGATGATGATGATGATGTTTTATAAGTTCTCTTACCAAACCTTATAGAAACTAGGAGAGGGGAGCATGTGACCGAAATCCACCATGTTATTCGGCTACGCCATTTGTGGATGATTCAGTTGCCGAGATTCACGAGCCAGCAGTCAATTATTAGCTTCAGAGTGACCTTGGAAACATCTGATTGAAGCGACTCAATTGCGACGCAATCTAGCAAGCATATTTTGTAAAAGAGCTCGTGTGAGGGAAATATTCCTTATTATTAGTCAAGCATGATAACAGAAATATCATCGACAAACGATCTAGTTTATTGCAGAAGTGAATCGAATATCTTTGAGGGGAAGGCATTACTAGCCTCTTTGGCCATATCCGTGACGTAACGATTGAGGGATGGCAATTTCTCCAACCACCCCCCTACTGTTCATTTGACGAGGGCAGCTAGTGGAGGGCAGAATACGTTCAGATGACTGCCAATAGCTTGTATAATACGGTTGTGCGCGCGAGTAGCATTATACGCTCGAAAAGTATGCGTTCTGACCATGTGAAAACAGCATTACAATTGCTTGCGAGATACTTGTTATAATTTCTGCGTGACAGGTAAAGATACAGTCAGTGATTGTGAGTGTATTTCTATAAGTGGCTGATGTAAGTAAGAATTGAACTATTCTCAGTGCATACAAAAAGACCACAAAATATTGGACTTGTCAAGTTCACGGTGAGATGCCAGCTCAGGGAGGTTACAGCATACGTTAAAGTGGCTGACTTTTGTCGTGCTTAGAAACCAGACATTCAGTTATCAATGCTAAACATTTCCACAGTTACAAGAATATTAACACATTCAGCAAATTAGAGTCAACAATAACTGAATTAACGACGAGAAGAATACTATATAATGAACAGTATAGTAACTTCGACACAATTCCAAATCAGTGAAATACATGGAACATTTCTTCGTCAGTGGCGAACACCCAATTCAATTTGAGGGGTTCGTGACGTCATTCACAATGCAACTTACACTCAATAGAAGGAATATGGGAACACTTATGGAATTTTTCATAAACTTTAAAATGATGGCTTAAGCCATTAAAAGGGAAACTTGGTGGTGAAGATGAATCCAGGATTCGGGGAGACTGACTACAATATAGACCAGGCATAACGACGATGATGGCGTTTCACAATTCCCTAATGCGACGATCTTGCAAATTGATGAATAGAATCAAGATTTTTACGCCGTGTAAACACATGGAAGACACATTCATCGTAAACCAGGGGCGTGTCCAAAAAAGAGAAACCATCTGAACACTTTGGCAAACCATTACCATGATCCAATGATTTTCTTTATTCCAGGTGGCTAAAATATATTTCGTATGAATTTCCAAACTATGAGAGCAAATTAATTATAGGGCTTTGATATTATTTCACACACTTAATCTACGATATATTTAATATTTTTACCTGATTTTGGTTAAATTCTTTTCTCGATGATTAATCATTATTCTAAACTTAGGATATTTTTTCTCACTGCGATATTTTACCGTCAGGGAGATTGCGAACGGAACATTTGCCTTTTTGCAGCGCTAATGTTTTTTTTCTGATTGATTACTTTAATGACATTGTAATTACTATAATTATGGTTTATTGATGATTATTATCAAGATCTATGATCCAAGATGCTACGGTAATTTAATTCAGGTTGCACAGAATACCGTCAGCTAATGATGATCATTCACATTATTAACTTTGGAATTAACCAGCTTAATGAACGCAGATTAATAACATTTATAAATTATTGAGGATTGTTTGGCATCATGTCAAAGGATTATGAACTGCACTACGGTTATAAGCACAATTACTTAAGAGTTGTAGACACTGTAGAGTGGTCTTACAGTAGCAACTGTTGGATATGAGACATGCCATTCCAACCTATTAATTAATTCGATGATATAAATGATGATGGTTATGCGAGGATGTGTAGAGGCTTACGCAGTCCTAGGTTCTAAAGAATTAGAACGTGCTTCATAATTGTGATAATATTAAGAAATAACGTTGGTTGAAGATAGTGCAATGGCAGTTAATTAATTACAGTTCAATTAATCCGTCAAGAAATATGAAATATTGTCAGAGTTACATAAGCTGGTTAATTTAGGATTAATAAATCCTGCAGATCACAGGTGACCTGTTATAATTTTAATTCAAAAATATGTTAGAAATTCACGATCGCAATCTGAATAATTTGATTGATTCCATAATGAGAAAGTAAAACAATTCATGCTTTGAGGATGTTTAAGGGATTAGGATTTCATTGAAAGCTAGTTATTGTGGAGCTATAAAAGGACATTGCTATTTATAGTTGAGCCTTGATATCATTTCCATATGGAAATATTAAGTAATTTTGTAAATAATAATACTATTTAAAAAAAAATCGTAAGTCATATATGTCAAATCAGATGATTGACTGTAATTGTCGGTAAACTAATTTCCGTAAGTGTGTGAAATTTATGTGTAAATTCTTATTCAGTTAGCATTTGATGGGAGGAAAATTGTATAATGAATTTAATATTTTTTCTACGAAGCTGAAAGTGACAGTGAAGTGTTTTTTTTTTTTTTAGAATTCAGCTTACCATCGAACACTCGAACCCTTTTTATATTATTTTGCGAGTACTTCCCAGAGACATCAAATAGGGCAACTCAATGGCAAATAAGAACATTACGGATTTTAGTATCACAACATAATGAATTCCATTGAGTATTAGGAGTGTTAATTTATTTTCTTGTCCGTCTGTTTAAAGGTAAATGAGGACATTGATATCAAACTTTCCTAATTATTCCTGTAGTTGTTGAACTTCTCCCGAGGTAATGCTATTATCCTATTTTCATGTTGGGAAATATTTGTCCAGTTCAACCGTTCGTGCCTATCCCTATAACTGACCCGAGATATAATAGATATCTTGCCTGCCCGAGCTTTTTATTGTGGGACAAATATTTCCGGTTTTTTTAATTGCCTGTATCCTTTCTTCGATATCGCGTTGCAATCGCCGGGCCAACGTGCCGTCGGGGAAACGGGTACAGTACCTTGGTTATTTTGTCACTGTAGACTACTATACGTCGCTGAAGCTCTAGGCATACCCTGGCTACTATGTCACAGTGTGATGCCACACAGCCTTTGACTGGCAGGTTTAGCGCATATAGCGATTTAGTCCAGCCATTACTTGCTCACTCAATGTCCATCCAGTGTTTGTGATTTTCCCGACAGAATACGACATAACATGACGTTGATTACACAGGATTCACAGCATAAACAGCTCAGTCTGTCTATCGGACTGATAAATTGACCAACCGGAATTTTCTTGACTCGCAAATCAGGCCCTAATCTAAGTGCTAAGTTATTCATTGTATTTATACGCTGTAGATAACAATAGGGGCTTTAAGGTGGCATAAGAGTGAAGTATCAGATGAAGCATATCAGATTGGCGCTTTCAAATGGGAGGAACTGGAATTGGAATCGGTAGTGATAGTGATAGTGGATAACAACTAACTATTTTATTGTTCATGGTATAAGATTATTATTATTATTATTATTATTATTATTATTATTATTATTATTATTATTATTATTATTATTATTTTATCAATATTATTAAGATTATAGCCTAACAGAAAATCCCGTGAATGGAGGCTCAAAACCTGTTTCTGATAGAGGCCATCCCTTGCATGGTTTTCCCTGCCTTTCATCCACTCTCACCCCAGGCAAACGGTTGTATACTTTTAGTTCCAGGTTACCTAGCTGATACATACACCAAATTAATTACATTTATTATAATTATCATTATTATTATTATTATTATTATTATTATTATTATTATTATTATTATTATTATTATTATTATTATTATTATTATTATTATTATTATTATTATTATTATTATTATTAAAGAAAGCTTTCTAGTCGGCCAACACAAATTGTGCCCCATTACATTACCCCCAGTTTAGCAAATCGTGAAGTCAAAGTATTCAAATCACTGAGGCTAAAAATCATGAACTTAGATACCATTTCTTTCGGGTAGAGTATGTAAATACTTGTTTCCCGCCTAATTTGTGTTGACCGACTGGATAGCTTTCTTTATTAGAATTAGGCAATACTGAAAAAAAGGCTTCTATCACTACAATAATTACATTTACACGTACTGATATAATTATCACAATGAAGAATGACAGGTTAAGTGACTGAGCTGGTTTGAAGTGCGGTTATATAACGTTTAGCACAGAAATGTAGCGCAAAAATTTAATTATTATTATTATTACGGAGGACCTCGAGTACATGAATAGCTGCACGAGACATCTGAAGGACGATTGGTAGTCTAATCTTCTATTCCATTAAAATCTGTTTAATACTCCTAAGAGTGTTCTTTATTCTTATTCTTCTTGCAAAATAAATTGAGGGACTTGAGAAAATGATATTTTTAAATTTGTAACTTGGGGCCAACTTGCCAAAATTTGTTAAATATCTAATAATGACATAATTTCTTCGTACACTAAAAAGGCGCAAACGGTAAGAAAGCACTTGTGAATCGCCAGTAAATATAGAAAGATAAGATTACTCGTCGTTGATATTACAGTTAAAGTGATAATATATTTAAAAAGGTGCATATTTCTCTCATCCACTGTCAATTCATCTTGATCAGTAAGTATCAATCATGCCATTGAATATGAATATCATCTCTTGCACAAAAATACCGATATTATCGTATCTAATAAATTTCGCTCAGAGCTCAAGAACGGTAAATTCCAAAAGTGAAGGGCTCTATCTCACAAAGGAAATGACGTAACGTTATTCAAGGAGTGGGCGCCAGCCAATAGCTGACTACAGACCAAGGAGGATATATGGGTAGAGCTGCAACTTAATGCAAAATTTTGACACCAACCTATTGCTCGGCGCAAGTAGTTCCAACTGACAATATGAGATGGCGCGACGATGCACTTTCGAGCGTGATCCGTCCCCGACCTGGCCTACTGGCCCCTCTCCCCTCCCGGCCCGTGCCTATTCGACCTTTTCCCCCACCTCTACTTTATATTCCTTCCTTTCTTTTCCCTGTCTTATAATGGCCATATTTTAGTGATTGGTCTAATACCTGTGATATCAGGTAGAGAAGAAAACATAGGTTTTTTCAGAATAGCTGTGGATGTTTCAAGGTTATCAGCCCATGTTTCCACAAAGCACATAGCATGACATAGGCTTACCCCACTGATATGTATAAATAGAAATAGTAGGCTACTATACTACAAAATTAAAAATGAATTGTTGGGTAGTTTATTGGCTAAGGAATAACCCACCCACCAAGGGAAGATGATTAAGAAAAGGAAGTAGATTTTGGACTGGAGAAAAAGGATAGGAAAGTAGGAGGAAAGTCCCACAAAAGTTATAAATTTAACCTTAAATGCACTTAGAAGCGGTTGCCACCGCAAATCCGCTCTCAGATACCTAAAGTGGGTAAGAGCTTGGTCTAAGCTGACGGGAAACACAGCTAGAACTTGGGCAGTTTGCAAGAGAGTGGCTTTAGTGTAATCCCTCTCAAGCATGTATCTGCGTACTATGGGGAAGAGTGATGGTCTGGCAAGACTGAGAGTAACAAATTTATAGTATGCCTGTTCAAAGCAATTCGTTTTTGCAAAGTAATTCGAAGAATGCCAATGATTTGAATCAGGTTTGGTATTTCCAATGTTCAAAGTTATGGAGTTCCTGAAAGAGCGACCAAGTGCTTCCAAGAAAGAAAATAATAAAAGATTATACCTTGGGGAGTAATTTTGGTAAATGAACCAATGGTTGCATTTGGAAATGGCTAAGCTTTTACTCAGCGAGGAGCCGGCCAAAAGTTTAGACAAAGAAAAACACTTATCATTTAGAAAACTGACCATAAGTTTTCGGAGAGGATCTCCACAAGCAGGTAGCTGGCGTAGCGAGCTTTACTTGCCTTACTGGCCCGTTAGAATTAGCTATTAAAGCTAAAAGAAACTTTAATGAGGTCACCACTAAGAGTTCTTGCTCAAATGCAACAAGTGGTGAAAGCCCTATTAATGGATTTAATGGCATTTAGTCGGGAGAGCCAAGGAAGACAGGATTTTGCCTAACCGTTGTATTAGAAAAATGAGAAAGCGAAAAATATTCTTAATTTATTTAACAATTCAAGAGAAGTTGATAACTTTAACAAATATATAATATCTTTTTGACAAATATAGATCGTTTAAACCTTTTAACAACTGGGGTCGCAGACCTCCTAACATTTAGAGATTGCTCCAGGCAAATAACAATTTATGAGGTTTCAAACCTTATATATGTACTAAAATCCTTGTAAGATTTAAAGAAAGACAAATAAAAGGCTTAAAGTTTAAACATCAAATTGAGTACAAGAAGTGTACTTTAAGGAATTTACAAGTAATTATTTTAGAAAAAGTTACAACTTTGAAAATAACAAAAAAGGAAGCGAGTAAATGAAGAAGAAGTTCCTATTACTTCTTATGTTTATGCTGAATTACTTCTATTACTATTATACAAAGAGGGGCAGGTCACTTACTGTGAAACCTGAAGAAAAAAATCAACAAGGAAGGTTCTAGACTTCCTGTATTTAGAGAGGAATCACTAGATAAATGGGGCAGGTACCCTTTCGTGAGACCTAGAAACAACTCACTAATGAGTTAAAAGAATTGTATTCTCTCGTTATAAAAGAGAAACAATGTGAGCTTGAACTGTGTATAAACCACGTAATTATACAGAAATTAAGTAATGATAAACCAGCAAAAATGGAAGGGCACTTCGAAGAGTGACACCTTATGGAGAAGTTACAATTTTATTAATATGTTTTGTTAGTAGAAGGTTGAGGAAAGATCATTGGGATTTAGGATCAATGTTCCTGGCCTGATTTTAATGTAAACGGGCGATCGCGACGCGGACGAAAAGTGGAGCAAGCACTAGTTATCACTATAGTCTGTAAAAAATGTATGCAAAGTTCACTGTAGAAACACGGAAGTTTATGAAAATAAAGTTATTACAATGATGAAGATAACTGATTGCACTAGTTAGGCGAGAGTCTATTTCTTGAGAAAGTTGGGAATTACAATTAAATGTACCATAGAACATTCCAGCGATGGAAGAAAGTTAGCTATTGAGCTTTTAATTCAAAAGTAAGATTCTTCAATTATGAACAGTACTCTCACAAGTGAGTGAAAGTACATGACGACAGGACTTATAGATCAAGTACAGAATCTGGAAGGTTCCAGAACGATCTTTATAGAAAAATGGGGTCAAGAAAATCCAGCGGAGGAACTTGCTTTGTAATTTATAGACAGCGGGTATTAGATAATATCCCACGTAGTGAGGGGATTTCTCATTTGAATAGCTTAAGAAAAGCTCTTTTTTTTAGTAAGGTTGGCTTATACAAACAAAAGCTCAACATGGCAAATCCCACGAAGAATGATTTTTGCCCCAAAATAAGCAATCTCACGCTGTCTATAAAACATCTTTAAAAGCACGTGAAAGTTAAAACCCTGAAGATGAGGTTAAAACTTTAAGATGGTACTTATCTAGATTTCATGTAGAAGGTGAAGTTCCCCTTGACGATAACTACTTTGCCAACATGGCGTAGAAGAGAGTTTGCCTCTTGGGTTGAGGAGACTGGCTCTAGTTGAGCCCTGACTGATCGAGTCAACTGCCGACTTAGAAGTGAGACCTGCTCAGCGGAGCACGGAGGGTCTAAGGAAGGGGAAAAGAGTGGGGGGTAGGAGACAAAAGGAGAACATATAAACATTGCCAACATTATAACAAAAAATGATTTTCTCTTGATGAGCTGGTCTTCAAAGAGTTGATAACAGGCGATACTAGCACAGCATGGTGAGTGAAAAAGTAGACAGAGTTCTCTTGCTCATGGAGATAATAGCTGGCGATGGCAGCAAAATCTGGTGGCCAGATGGGGAAGGAAGTCCTCTTGCACCAGGAAGAGTTGAAGAGCTTCAGAGATTCGCTGCTAGATAACGCTAGGTGGGTCATGGAAGATATATATCTAGAACAGACTCATAAAAGACATAAGAGACATAAACCAAAGAGAAAATAGAAGATCACTGTTGGTGTTTGACAAAGAGGAAGGAAAGAACATGCAAGAGCATTAAAAATTGGATTCTCACGTACCGTGTATTCAAAGAATTCACCAATTGTAAGACAAAATTACAGCTGCACTATCACATACCAGTATTATTTAATTGTCAATGCGCTACTTCCTATCAGTCGAATTAAGAAATATCACGTTTGAATGACGGGAAGCGTTGGAACAACCAGCTCTTATTTTGAATTATATCGATAGTATCTGATATCGTTTTCGAGCGCAGTATCTCGACTAAAATCGATGTGTGATTCAATATAATTAAATTTCTTCGTATTATATTGTTCGAAACCGATTAAATTCTCTTCTAAGCACTGAAATATGTATTTACTATTGATATATATTCAAATATTAATTAAATATACAACATTAACAAGAATACTCACCAATTTTAAGATTTTGCTGCCATCTACAGAAGTACAACTCAACTACATTGTCGTACGCGATGACTGCTAGCGTTTTTAACGTTGTTAGCAGGTACTACTACAAGGCAAGCTAGCGTTGGCACCAAAACACCCTATAAAGTTTCACCCACTCGCTACGGACACAGGATGTACTTTCCTGTAGTGAATATCCTGTAGTGAATAAACTGAAAGAGAGTGGGAGAAAGAAGTCCTTGTACACGTTCTGGAATCAGGCATGCACGGAGAAGTTCTGAGAAACTCTAGATATTATCAGATATCTGAAAGCACTGAGAACGCTGGAGAAAGTCCAGTGTGAGCAGCACACAAACTTAACATAACGCTGATTTTGGTCGAACTATCAAGTCTACTGTATGTTCATGGAAGCTAGGATTATATAGTTGAATATTTGTTTACGGTAGGATTAGAACGAATGAAGAAAGGTTATAAGTCAGGGTGATAAAGATTCTGTAGAGCAGCCAAATGATAAGAGAAGAAAAAGGAGTTCCGTGAAGAACTATACAGCCTATTTTTATACAGAATATCCTACTTATGTTAATTGCCGGCCCTGTGGTGTTGGAGTAGCGCGCCTGCCTCTCACCCGGAGGCCCCGGGTTCGATTCCCGGCTCCATCAGAATTTTTATAAGCTGACGTGAGGGCTGAAACGGGGTGCACTCAGCCTCGTGAGGACAATTGAGTAGCTGTCTGAAAGTGAGACAGCGTCCCGGTCACGAAAAACAAGATTAACGGCCGAGGGGACCCGATGCGCTGACCACGCGTCACCCCAATATCTGCAGGCCAAATGGCTGGGCAGCGGACGCTCGGTAGGCCTTCAAGGGCTGTAGTGCCAGGGGTAGGTAAGTAAATACTTATGTTAATTTCCTCTATCAACATACAAAATTTCAGTTTGATTGGTGTAATAGATTCGTAGATATTGAGAAATGTCTAAATATTTCAGATTGTCGCCACGTTGGAATTTTATTCATGTCAGTCTTAGAGTTATGTACTATTACATGAAGATTATTGTGTAGGTGTAATATTCAAACTTCAATCGCATGATTAGGACACAATAAATAAAAACGAGATTTTAAAATTTCACACAGCTGCCATCTTGTGGTTATGAAAACAATTGAAATAAATTAGATGTCTGTGGATTAAAAGTTGTATAAGCATTTACCGTAACAAGTTTTACTGCGCTACGATGGTTAAATAGTGAGAAACGTCCATTTAAATATTTATATTTCGCGTCGCCGCAATGTTGCATTTGTGCTCACCAGGTTATTGAAAGTCCCATAGGTGAACTTATGTCAATAGCCTCTATCAGCATACAAAATTTGAGTTTGATTGATGTCATAGATTAATAGATATTGAGAACCGTCTAAATATTTCGGATGGTCGCCATGATGGATTTTATTATTTGTATGCCATAGAGTTATGCATTATTAGATGACGATTATTGCGTAGGTTCATTACTTAAACGTTCAGTTTAGTCGCATGATTAATACACAAGAAATGATAACTTATTTTAAAATTTCGGACAGCCGCCATCTTGAGGTTATGTAAACAATTGAACTAAATTAAATGCCAGTGCATTGCAATTTGTATAGACATTTACTGTACCATATTTCACTGCACTCTGGTGGTTAAATCGCGAGAAAAGTTTATTAAAATGTTCCAACTTCGCTTGGCCGCCATGTTCGTTTTGTACTCAAGAGGTTTTTGAAAATTGCATAAATGAACTTGTAGTTGTGCCTTTTATCACGGTACACAATTTCAGGGTGATATTAGGAATTGTTCCGGTGATATAGAATGCCGGTGAAATATTTCGCACAGCCACCACTGTCAGGTTATGTAAGCAGTTCAAGTAAATTAGATACCAGCGCATTACAATGTGTATAAACGTTTGCTGTACCAAGTTTCATTGCGTTGGGATGGTTAAATGACGAGAAAAGTCTATTGAAATGTTTCAAATTCGCTTGACCTCCATGTTCGATTTATAGTTAACAGGTTTTTGAGAGTCTAATAGGTGAACTTCTAGTAGTGCCCTTTATCAGCGAACACAATTTCAGGGTGATATCTGTAATAGTTTTGGAGATATAGAATGCCGGTGAAATATTTCGCACAGCCGCCATCTTTAGGTTATATAAACAATTGAATTAAAATTGATGCCAGTGCATTGCAATTTGTATAGACATTTGTTGTACCAAGTTTTATTGCATTTGGATGGTTAAGTCGTGCGAAAATGCTATTTAAAAGTTTCAACTTCGCTTGGCCGCTACGTTGGTTTTGTAGTAAACAGGTCTTTTGAACGTCTCACAGGTGTACTTCTAGTAGTAGGCTACTCTTAATTACCGTACACAATTTCAGGGTGATATCACTAATAGTTTTGGAGATATGGAATGCCGGTAAAATATTTCGCACAGCCATCATGTTGGATTGGTGAGACGTAATACAATTTCAAGGGCACGGTCGGGGTTGACCGAAATATCACTAAGTCCTAACCGAGTTTCATTGAAATCGCTCTAGCCGTTTAGAAGTTATTAGGGGGAGACACACATGGACGCACACACACATACACACACACGCGCGTGGACAAAAGGTTATCTCATAAGCCTATTTTTTTCATAAAATGAAAATAGGCTAAATAGTACGATTAATCAATAGGATATCTTGTATGCGATATTACAACCAATTCTTCATTGCTCAGAAGACGTAATGCATTAATGTGCATTCTAAAATGTTTTATAGTGTATCCTGTAAAATCAGAAACTTGTGACCTATCTGTAATAAGTGCTTCAACAATAGTTGCATGTTATTTGAACGATCTTGTCCCAAGATTGCTGTTCATTGACAGCGGCAACTGTGTTTCACAACGTTAGACTTAAGCACGTTGTTGCCAAGGACGTAAACAATCAAATTATTTATTTATTCATGGACTGAATATGTTGCGCAATAATGATGGCTGGCTGACTCACCAGATATGAATCTTCCTATCTAAGGGCCCTTGGTGATTTCACGATCAAAGGCGCAAAAGGAGTTCTATGGAAGGAGTTGAACAACAGACTCAAGTGTGGGTGTGGAAAAATATTTTCAAGTGAGTGATTTGACGTAGTTATGCAGAAAGGATCCAACAACACAATTTAGATTTGATAACATGAGTTCAAAGTTGGACGAGACAACGCAAATCCTGAATAAATTATAAATTTCAATTAATGTTATGGAACACACGAAATTCTGTTTCCTTAATACCAATACAATCTTATCTAAAAAGATTCGCTCAGAGCTCAAGAACGGGAAATTCCATAAGTGAAGCACTCTATCTAACAAAGGAAATAACGTAACCTTATTCAAGGAGTGGACGCCAGCTAGATTGAGGATTGGCGCAATAATCGTTTTTGTATAACTGCATCCAAACGGTAAGCTTTTGGGAAGACGTATGGTATTGGCACATTTATACTTTCTATTTTATCGTTTAAAGTGTAGTTCACATAGACATTCGGGTTCGTATCCTGGCGCAGTCAGCTGGCATTTGAGGGTGCGCAAATGCGAGGGAGCCGTGTCAGTAGATTTACTGGCACGTTAAAGATCCCCTTCGGGGCAAAATTCCGGAACCCAGGCGTCTCTAAAAGCCAGAGTAGTTAAAAGGGACGTAAAACCAAACCAACATTATTATTATTATTATTATTATTATTATTATTATTATTATTATTATTATTATTATTATTATTATTAACACATAGACATTGCTCCAATTCGTGGTTATCGGGTGAGGGTGCCAGGCTCTGAGCTTCACTCAACCCCACCATCAGACTCTTCCGTCTCTCCGGGCAGGACAGTTTGCTTCCAGAGTGATCAGCGTTGTGGACAACTCTCCACCACAGCCAACCTTTCTCTGGAGTAACTCAGCTGATTTCGAGCCAGCTACTGGGCCACTTTGCTGGAGAGGCACAGATTTCGATAAAAAGTTATCAAACATTATCCATTAATGATACCAATGAAATTAACAATCATCATTATATACGTATTTTCCAATATCGTTTGCTGCAACCCAACTAACAGGTGATGGCATGAAGGTCGGTGATTCTCTGCTTGCATCCCGTATGGTACTAATGCACTGCAAACATATCCTTCAAACGATACTGAACACTATTATTTTGTTTTCCTCGTATAGAACTTCCTGACAACACGCGTTAGTTGGGTTGCAGCAAACGATGTTGGAAGGGGCTACTGAATCATCCGGTATGTAAAACAATAAGGTGTATGTTGCACAAAACTCAAGCTCTTAAACCAGAGGGAGTTTGAAAGTGCGGTTTGTGCCAAAATCTTCCTAATCATCTCAATACTGCTGGAAAAATCTTGCATTACTTGAAAAGTCCACAAAAATACATTTATTGATTTATGATGTGCGTTTTAACAAATAAACAAGACAATAGCCCCTGCTAGTATTGTGTCACGACCAGCCCGCATAACAGTAAAGCAGGGTCGGTGGATTAACACATAAGAGATTTCTTGCACATGCAATCTACAATAGTTATAATCTATTGTGCATCATTTGCATCAGTTTTCTTTACTTTTCCGTACATATATAACCATTATTTTAACAAGTTAATGAACGTGTTGATTTTGTTGAACCCCATGACTTACTCGCGTGTCATAAGTCACCAATCACAACCGCGATGGAGAGCTGCTGCTAGTTTGGAGATCAGAGGTTCAAATTACAGCGCTGATAGCGGCTATTCTGAGTGTAAATTTTCCCGCGGATTTTTCCACACTTTCTCCAGACAAATGCTGGGATAATAGCTACCATGTTTCAAGTCCCGATCCTAATATCTACAGTTAGACACCTACAACAATTACCACAGAAACACAGGTCAACAAACACATTGAAGACAGACACAAGGACATAGCGATGATGACCAAGATGTCCCAAGCTCCTAAAACGAATGAATAAGAACAACGATTGTGTCGACTTGACAAGAAACTACTGATGATATCAGTATTGACAGGAAGGAGACATAGACGTTGGCATAAATAAAGTTTAGATGACGAAGAAAGAGATTTACTTTCTTCTTTTATTAGGACTGAGAACACGAACTAATTCCACATGACATGGAAAGTGACGGAGAACGAGAAATTGAATCAGACTTTGACGTCGTATTCAATAAACCAGATTCTTTTCCACTATACCAACCTTCCTCTCTATTTATCTACTTTACTGGAAATGCAGGTGTAAACGTTACAACTGAATTACTTTAGGTGTTGTGGCATAATAGTCATGTAGCCTCGTGTACATGGGTGTGTGTCGAATCTGTCTGATAAACTGTGCCACTGTGATTGCTGTACTAGTATGTATTACTTGTCAGACGAATCCATGAAGGCGGTAGATATATGGACTACGAGTTGTCAGCGGTTTGACGAAATCTGTTTTACCAGATATAGCGGTGGAGTACGGACGGTGAGTGGTGAGTCTTCAAGGTCACGGTACAGTACGAGTAGTGGGGAGCTGGAGCACTGAAGGAGAAACCTCTGCCTTAATTGCGCCGAGCTCAAGGCGTTTGCATGCAACGATTTTATGATTTAACCCACAATGTCGGCAGCACGGCGGGTGACGAATGGCTGCTGTCGCTGTTCTTCCATCAGTGACATGTGGCTGGAAATCTGTCTTCTCAGAGTGGTCAGATTGACCTGAAGCCCCACCACGTACCGTCCATAATCTACAGTATGTAATGTGTATAGATGATTCATTGCGAACAAACATTGCGGCTGGTCAGCTGGGTGTTTCAAGACTGTGGAATATTGTTATTGTTGTTGTTGTTATATTTGAGAAGCTTGGCCATCGTGGTCATTTAGCTCGCGTAGAGTGTAGAGTTTGTCTGCTAACCTATGTTACTGTTCTGCCCGTAATAGTGTCTATATTTGTAATTTAGGTGAGAATTGGAAGGGAGGTGGCTATGGGTTTATGTTTGGAACAATCCCGAAATTTGCCTAGAGTGGAAGTGGGAAACCACGGAAAACCACTTCTGGGATGGCTGAAGTGAGAATCGAATCCACCTCTTCTCTGTTGTGCATTACGAGGCTTAGTGTACCCCATTCAAGCCCTCAGAACATTTTTTTTTGGCAGAACAGGGAATTGAACTCGGACCTCTGGGGCGACAGTCAAGATGGCTAGCCGCTACACCATAAGGTAACGCTGTGGAATGTAAATGGTTTTAAGGCATACAAGCGCTGAATAGAATGGTAGTTTATTATTTCAATAGTGCAAAAGGGCAGCATGCAATCTGCTAGTGCCAAAAATTTGATGCAGAATGTACATGCCTTCCCTCTTGCCGAACACTAACCCTAATATCACGCGTAGATAGATGTAAATACAAGGCTGTGCACTCACTTCCGAAGGGCATAGACTGGTTATATATGTAATTGAGGTAGGATTGAATAGGAGTTATCCGTGTCCTGGAAAACAAATATTAGGATTATTGAGGAGACTGAGTGTATCACGTTTCAGCCATCATACCAAAAATAAATTTCTTGGCAGAGCCAGGAACCAAACCCGAAACACCTGGATGACAGCCATGAAGGGTGATAATCAAAACTTATAATTTACTCCATGAATTTACCTGCATCTTGTAGTCAAAGATTCATGGTTTAATTACTACGTGTACTGCAATGAAGAACGACTTCATATATTGGTCTTTTATTGTCTTCTGTTGGCTGTTCACCAAACCTATAACCTCTTAATGATCTTGTGTCGTAGCCGTTTGTGTTAAATCGTGCACCACGATTGCGATGGAGACTTGCAGCGTTCCTGAGATCCGTGGTTCGAATCCAGTCGCTGATAGCAGCCGTCCTGAGTGTGGCTTTTCCCTATACAGTGTGGTCCACCAGCCCCTTATTATTTTTGGAGGAAGGCAACCCAACTAACGCGTATATCACAGTCATCCTAAAAACATTCGTACCTGCTCCTTTACGTCCATTGTACAACTTTACCGTTGAGTACATCCTCGCGATTATAGTGGAAATCAATAGTGGCAATGTTTTTTCAATGACCTCAAATATAATGCATGATTGAAACAATCAGAGCTCCGAATAACACCTTCTTATGTTTGGGCAAGAAGTGTCTACGAATAGATTCAATACGAGCCAGCAATACACACTGGTTTCCGGTAGCTATGGTGGCTAAATCAAGAATTACTATAGTAGCGTCAGCGAAGTCGCCTAGTAGTAGTAGGTTCGAACCTTGAACTAGTACTTCTTTTTTTTTTTTGCTTAATGTAGTTTATTGTGGATGTATTATGGACGCATATCTATCTGTTCCAGGGAGTGATTTTTTATTTGGTCCTCAAAAGGACCGTACTTATCCGATGTTACGCAGCCAGATTGGACGACGACATAATGATCTGTAGAACGAAAGCAATGTATCCTGTATATTCAAGGTAGCGAGTGTTTGAAATTTTGACACCTTGATTTAAAGGAAAATTCAGACACACTCAGACGACCCACATAACAAATCTACGAATAGATACATCAGACCGAAACTATAATTTCTTTCAACAGCGTCTGTGCGAAAAGCGCTTGCTATACACATACAGTAATAGTTAGTTAGTGAGGTTTTAAGGGGCGGAACTACGAGTTCATCTGCCCCAAACATACAGTAAATACAGATAATTATAACATTATTGGTTTTACGTCCTTTTTAACTGCTCTGGCTTTTAGATACTCCGGGGTGTCGGAATTTTGCTCCGAAGGGGACCTTCAACGTGCCAGTAAATCTACTGGCACGGCTCCCTAGCATTTGCGCCAGGATACGAACCTGCAATCTTGGGCACAGCAAGCGAGAACGTTACCGCTGAGCCTCGCAGCAAGGCAGAAATTACAGAACGTGTCATATTATTATTTTGGGATAAATATTGAACTATTAAAATTCTAATTATCACGAATAGAGTCGCCTCCGATGCGTAGTGGTCAGCGTGATTAGCTGCCACCCCGGACGTCCTGGGTTCGATTCCCGGCTCTGACACGAAATTTGAAAAGTGGTATGAGGACTGGGACGGGGTCTATTCAGCCTCGGTGGTCCAAATGAATAGAGGGGGTTCGATTCCCACCTCAGCCATCCTCAAAGTGGTTTTCCGTGGTTTCCCACTTCGCCTTCGGGCAAATGCCGGGATGTTACCTACCGTACGGCCACGGCCGCCTCCTTCCCTCTTCCTTGCCTATCCCTACCGATCTTCCCCTCCCTTCCCATCCCTCAAGAGGACCCTGTTCGCTTTGCAGGTGAGGCCGCCTGGGCGAGGTGCTGATTCCAACTCCCCAGTTGTAGCCCCCGAACGAGATGTTTCAAGCTGCAGGACACTGCCCGTAGAGGCGGGAATGATGGGATCCCTCGCTGAGTCCGTGGGAAAACCTAGCCTGGAGGGTAAAATCGACGAAAAAAATAATTATAATTATAACGAATAGTATCCATCCATGGTTTTGAACAGTAATTAGGTTAAATAACCATTTAAATGAGACAAGAAAATAACTTTCCCTATCGTCTTCGTAGATAATGCGAACAAAACCAAGTTGAAAACTTGCTGTACGAGGTAGGGAGGGTATAATAAAATAATTTAAATAAAAACTGCCGTTGTATAGTCTTGAACCCGGGATCTTCGAATGAGCGAGCGGGTAAACTATTCAATTATTACAGTTAGATCTTAAATATTGATTGGAATGCATTCATTCAATACCTGGCATGTTTTCTAATTTACTTAAAGCAAGTTTCGCGACCGCTTTGCGTTAATAAGACGAATGAACTGCAAATAATGCCCTCAAACGCCAGCCCTTCGGTTTTATTTCATACAACTTAGCGTACAAAATGCTAGCGAGTGATACACTTCGGTCATACAAGCAGTTGTACTGACGAAGAGAACAGAATCATACAGGATTTTTGTACCAGCGAACACAGCTGCTTCCTTGCCAGCGAGTGTCGTGTGATACGGGCCTTATGATATGCTAAGACTTTTTTTTTAAATTTAATAACAAAACAAGATGTTCGGTAAAGAACATATAGCCTACTTTCTCCTAAATGCATGGGTATTGTTATCACATTTGTCCTTTTCAAGGAGTACAATTGAATGTCGGTTGTAGTAGCTTCTTGAAATACAACGTGCTATACGGATATTATACATGAATATGATGTGCCCTTTGCTAGTGCTACCTCTGTAAAAAAAAAGCAATCAATTCGGTTTCACCGTGTTTGAATTGATATGGGGGATCGATCTGCACACATACATGGCCGCTATCTGCAAACTATTGGGCTGATGATCTTGTAGTTCAGTCAAAAGTTGCTTCCCACAAAAAGGTATGTTGTTTAAAAATTTGGTAGAGATCAAATGATTACGTTGGTCGAAATTTGATTTAACCTTTTAACACTTGGGTGGCCGCCTTACCGTTTCCGTCAAGATGGCGGCGATATAAAACATGACACTGAGGTGGCCTTTGCTAGGGCTACCTCTGTACCAAACTTCGTTCCATTTTGTTTCACCGTGTTTGAAAAGATAGGGGGAATCGATTTGCACACATACATGGCCACCATCTGCAAACTAATTGGCTAATGACCTTGTAGTTCAGTCAAACGACGCTCGCCATACAAGTAAATGTTGTTGCAAAATTTGGTAGATATCGGATGAAGAGGTTAGTCGTAATTTGATTTAAACTTTGAACATTTGCGTGGCCACCATTACGTTTCCGTCAAGATGATGGCGATATAAAACATGACTCTGAGGTGTCCTTTGCTAGTGCTACCTCTGTACTAATTATCGTTTAATTCGGTTTCACCGTGTTTGAATTGATAGGGGGAATCGATTTGCACACATACATGGCCGCCATCTGCAAACTATTGGGCTGATTACCTTGTAGTTTAGTCAAAAGACGCTTGCCATATAAATATATGTTGTTGTAAAATTTGGTAGAGATCGGATGATTAGATTATTCGTAATTTGATTTAAGCTTTGAACATTTGGGTGGCCGCCATTACGTTTCCGTCAAGATGGCGGCGATATAAAACATGACACTGTGGTGCCCTTTTCTAGTTCTACCTCTGTACCGAATTTCGTTCAATTCGGTTTCACCGTGTTTGTATTGATAAGGGGGGGGGGGGAGGCGGCAGACATTCAGAGTACACACACTCACACAGACACACAGACACACAGTCACACACACACACAGACAAACACACAATTTTTGGCCTACTTTCATTTTTTGCAAAAATCGAAAGTATGCTAATAATACCATGGGAATTTCTAAGGAATACGTATACTTTGATGCAAGCACTGGCGATCAGAATATCCTTCGATATGTTGTTGTTTTGTGTCATTTGAGGGGCTAGAACATCGCGGTCATTTAGCCCCGTTTTATTCGGTGTGTGTGTAGAATTTGTCTGATAACCTGAGTTATTTCGGGCTTGTAATTATGTGTGTATTTGCAATAAATGATTTGGAAGGAGGCGGCCGTGGCCTTAAGATAGAATCCGTCCCGGAATTTGGCCGGAGTAGAAGTGGGAAACCACGGAAAACCATTTCCAGAGTGGATGAGGTGGGAATCGAACCCACTTCTTCTCATATTTGCTTCATGAGGCAACGTGTACCCAATTTCAGCCCTCAGACAAGTATTATATTTCTTGGCAGAGCTGGGAATCGAACTCGGACCTCCGGAGCGACACTTCGATATGTTATGGTAATATTCATGCCAGTTTTTTTAATTTTCTGCCATTGCAGGTCACGTGGCATAACGTACCAATTCGATCATATTCTCTTTATAAATCAGCAAAATGCAACGTACTCTTCACAAAAATTCGTCGTAAGGAAATAAATGTGGCCATGTAGTTTCATCCCGACTAAAATGGAATGTGGGCTTTCGTTCAAAAAAGTATGCCTACTACTGGATTCGAAGCAGCATTCTACCCGCTCTCGCCCATCACGTACGGTCAGGCTTTAACCCTCTTTTTTTTTTTTTTTTTTTTTTTTTTTATTAGCTCTTTACAGAATTACAGAATTTTCAGATATGATAAATACCAGACTAATACATCACAAGAAATCCAGATAGTGTCCATATTTATCGTATAATTGTCCACTTTCACTAAGCTTCCAACGCTCTTTTTGCAGGTGATACCTGAGATCCAGGAAAGAGAAATGTTGATCATTGTCCATCACGAAGTGTACATATTGGCCCATTATCCACACAATGGCAGTCTGTTTAATTTGGGGGAAGGCGGTCACCGACAAACGAACCAACTTCCTGTCATCAAGGTCATTCGAGGGCACATTTAAAAGTTGACATACTTTTCCCTTACACCACAGCCACGTGGAGGCAACTCGCGTGCATGATGTGAAGCGGTGTATCGCCGTATCAGTTTGACCACATATAGTACACCATGGGTAAGCTTCAAGATGGATGGTATATCGCCGTAGAGCGGTTGGGATGAGATCGTTGAGGAAGATAAAAACTTGGGAGTGTACAGCAGAAGAAATGGACATAGCCCCAAAATTTTTCCAAACAGTGGGCCAATGGACATAGAGGGTGGTGGCCTCTATTCGCGGTTTGGAGTGTACCACTTGCCGCAACATGTTATAGATACTTTTCGTCGTTGGAACAATCCCTGATGGCATTTGGCGAACAGTTTCCAGAAGGTGCTGTTGATGGTCCCTAAATATCTTCGGCAAAGCTCTATCACAATCACGGGCTGTGTTTCGAATATCTTTGTATAGCGCTTTCGTAAAAGTGTCATGTTGGGAAAGAATGGTGATATCGTTCTTGCAGAGGAGTGCACGGCATTTCATGCCATGAGCTGTTAGCCCTAGCCCGCCTTGCCGGGATGGGAGATACAACTGTTCCCGTTGTACTCGGAACAAAAATCCTTGCCATATAAACCAACCTGTATATTTTGCCAATTGGCTCTCAAACATTTTGGGAAGTGGGAAAAGTTGTGCGACATACCATATTTTAGAGAGCGCAAACACGTTGAGGACCATGACCCGTTGCACTATATTGAGGTTTCTTTGACCAAATTGGATCAGGACTCCCCTAACTTTGGCAATGACCTTAGTCCAGTTAACTTGCACTGTGTCCAGAAGCGATTGCTTCCAGGTAATGCCAAGAATTTTCACCTCATTTACTATCCGGAACCAGGGCTGTGGGGTAATCACTGAGTTAGTATTGAGCGGAAGCAAAGCAGTTTTCTGGGGGTTCGATTGTGCTCCAGAGGCGATATGGTAGAGCTGAAGGACGCTATCGATGTGGGAGATGTCTTCTTCATTGCGGATCAATATTGATACGTCATCAGCATAGGCGCACATTCCAAAAACATGTGTGGACAGTTTGTAACCCTGTAGCTTCACCTGGGTAGTCCGAATGAACGGTTCAAGGCCAATGACAAAAAGTAGCATAGAAAGGGGACATCCTTGCCTAACTGATCGTTGTATTGGAATCAGAGGGGAAAGAAAACCGTTGACGAGCACTCTAGACGTAGCATTACAATTTATCATACGAATGTAGTCAATAAGGATTTCAGGAAATTCGAAGCGTTGCAAGACCATGTACAAGTATTCATGACTGATGCGGTCGAAAGCTTTATCAAGATCTAAGGTGAGAAAACTCATTGGCTCAGTGGGGAGCATTTCGTCTTTTAGGTGTAGGTCCCGTAGTATCGCTAAGTTTGTTAACAGAGTTCTTCCAGGAATACTGCAACATTGTTCATCACCAATGATATCATGTAGAACAGTCTTCAATCGGCATGCAAGTACTTTGGTAAGGACTTTATAGTCACTGCAGAGCAGAGTAACTGGTCGGAAGTCACCAACTGCCATGGGAGAGGATGTTTTTGGTATGAGGACTATGGTACCCTCGTGATGTGATTGACAAAGAGCACGACGTTGGAGAATGGTACGCAGGACATGACAAAATTCTTTGCCAATGAGAGGCCAGAAGTGTTTATACATTTCATATGGCAGTCCATCAATGCCAGGTGAGCGGTTGTTTGGGAGTTGTTTAACCACAGAGTGAATCTCTTCATCCGTAATATCCGCGCCGAGCAGAGTTTTGTTGTCCGGAGATAGTTGGGTACTGCAAGACGACAGCAATAGGGTCACCTGCTGTGGATCAATGGGAGCCTTAGCGTAGAACCGTTGATAAAATAATGATATTTCACGACGTATAGCGTCAGGGGAGGTGAAGACACTTCCAGTACTGGTGCGAAGGCGGTGGATATATTTACGTTGCCGCTCACGTTGTCCTTTGGCGATATGGTATACACTTGCACTTTCATCCGGGAGCACTGTACGATCTTTTAAAGCCACGTTTATATGAGCGAGCGTTCGTTGCTGTAGAGACAGGAGCTTGGTTTTAACTTCCCGGATCTGGTCATATATACGCTCCCCAGCATCAGATCTTTGCTGGAGCTGGCGAAGAACTCGATAGTAAAATTCAACTGTATCCCGTCTTTCCCGACCTCGTTGGTAAGATATGTTCTTAAAGACGCGGCGGATCCCTGGTTTAACTAAAATATCCCACCAGTCTGTGCAGTCGCGAAATTTGCCTTTTTGTTGGACCCATCGAATCCAGTGTTGTCTGAAAATATCTTGGCATTCCTCCTCCAGTAACAGCGAGCAATTCAGCTTCCAATAACCTCTTCCTATGTGAAATATGGGATGGGGGTAAGAGATTGTACATACGACAGCATGATGGTTAGTGAAACTGGCAGGAATCACTTCATATCGTCTAGGCTGGATGAGTTCCTGTGAAAAGTAGATGCGGTCAAGTCGTGATGAGGAGTTGTGACTTATACAGGTGTAATGGGGCAGGGGCACCCTTAAACTATCCACAGCATCAATGAGGTGTAGGGAGGTAAGAAGGGTCCTGAGAGCCGGGTTGACACCTCTGTATGGACTAGTGGAATCCTCTGGGCGTTGAATACAATTGAAATCCCCTGCAAGAATAAGTTTTTCCTTAACGTCGTGCAGATGAGGCAGTATACTCTGTTGAAAGAACATTTTCCGTTCCACACGTTTATTAGACCCGGATGGGGCATATACATTTATCAGGGTGGTATTGTTTATGTGTCCAGATATTATGCGTCCTGATGGATGACATAGCACACCTGCGAGTGGGATATCATGTCTTATGAGGAGTCCGGTCCCTCTATTCGTATTACCGGTATTGATGTATTGTTTGTAGAAGGCAGATATGGGTAAACACGGTATAGCAACTTCTTGAAGGAAAGCAATGTCAATGTCAGCATCTCGAAGGAATCTCTCCAACAGTTGAAATTTCAGAGGGCATTCTATTACATTGATATTCACAGTGGCCACAGTGAGAAATTGCGCCATTACGAGAAGTATAAAAGCTGTGCTAGACATACTGGAAGGTGGACTCGAAAGAAGACACAGGTGAGAATTATCCTGGTGCACTATGTCAAATTAGGTTGAGATAGTTCCTTTTGACTGCCATTCATAGGCCGGCTGTCAGCGGGTGAGAGCGTTCGTGGGTCCCTAGATGACGTAGAAAGAAGATTTTGTTTCTTTTTCACAGCTGCGAAAACGTTTGTGGAGCCAGTTTTATTCTTCGGGGCTGGTACGGCAATCGAGGCATTTGTTTTAATCTTCTTAGAGACGTTCTCGGATCCCCGATCAACAGTCTTAAGTGAGTCGGTAGGGACCAGCGAAGTCTGGGGCAGTGAAGACAAAATTTCTGTGGCAGCCTGTAGTAACGGCAGAGTTGGTTCTGAGGCTGCGATACAGGTTGCCGAGAGCACAGGGGCACTCTGTGTCTCGCAGCTCTGGTCAGGGCAAGGTATCAGTTCTGCGTCAGATGTATCCGAGGTCACTCCTGGTGTTGTCCCAGCTGACTGATCAATGATCATGTTTTCATATGACGTTTGCTGCGTCACAACTTCCGAGTATTGTACACGTCGTTGTTGTGTAGGAGTTATACCGAGGGGAATCATTTTCTTTGGGCAGTTAATACGGAGATGTGTGGTAGCATTGCAAATTAAACAGGTCTGTTTCTGTCCATTATACGTTATATAGCCAGAATGGCCACCAAAAGCCTCAGTGGAGGGGATATCTTGCTTGATTTCCATAGTTACGGCAGGTATTCCATTATACACCGGGAACTGATAAGCAGAAGACCATTGTTCTTTCCTGACGTCACTCACAGTGCCGTATTTCGACAGGACGGATTTGAAAATTTCAGGGGGTACTTCGAGTGGGACATTAAATATACGCACTGTGGTAAAATTGGAATCCGCTGTGGAGAGCTTAACATTGGTCATTTCGCCGGAATCATACTGAAATTTAATAGGATCTGCAAAAGTATTTAACAATTTCTGATAAATAGATATGCTGATTACCTTGATGTACATGGTTTTTTCGTGCGCATTTAACTGGATGGCTTCTACTTGGTCGACAGTCAACCGGAGGGTATCGCCAATCCAGCGGTGAATTTCTCCTGGTGAGGGGCGAGAACTCTGCCTGTCCCATTGGCAGCGAACGGTGTTTTTTCTCTGGTATCCGGACATGATTTTCAGCGGGGTTTTCTGGGTTTCTGGTTTTGTTGTCCTATCTGGAACACTACTTAAAAAAATATTGTCCGAATGACACACGGAAGGTCAGTACACACGTGGAACTAAGGAAGCACCGGTATTAGGAACCGTAACCTCTTCCAATGCGGTCACACAGCGCGCACACACGTACCGCACTCGGCCACGACCAGTGACCAACTCTCTCAGCCATCAACACATGGCAGATACGGCACGCTAAACGTGCTGTAGTTCTGTAGCCGTCCCACCTCAAACGTTTAATTCCATCTCAAAGTCTTCAATCACGGTTTATGGTGTTGATTTAACTTTCTACTATTACAGATCACGTGGCGTAAGCTATTAATTGGATCATATTACGTGTATGTGTGTTATTTCAAGGAGCAGTAAGTCATATGTTAGTAGAATGGGCCATAGTATTTGGCGGGGAAAAGTTTAAGGTCGGTTTTTCCTTGCTAGACCCATGACCCAATTACATTGCTGTCTCACAGTCAGAGCGCAGAGCAATATCGACCATCGGGAGAAATGCGATGTTAGTTGGGTTTCATAAAACTAAATAATAAGGGGCGGGTGGACCACACTGTATATATCCACGCACCTTCCAGGTTAATGTTGGGAAGGTACCTATTTAACCCTAAAACTGCTGCAGGTTAATCTGTCAAATGACTTAATAATTTTCCATAATGTACAGACTAAAAGAAAACAGTGTCTGTAAGCTCATTGTAATATTAGCTTAACCTTATCATACAGGGATAGAAATCATAGATACTAATTTATTTTAATATAAATAAAAATTCAGTGGCATTTTGAATTTATGATAAGAAATATTTAATAAAATATTATGTGTAAGAATATTACTGAATTTTCTACACAAGAAAAGTTCTTTTCACGTACAATTTAACTCATAAACACGGTACAGGCAAATTTCAAAGTGTTTTCATAATTATTCAAAAACCAATTTTTAATTCCGAAGTGTATAGACTGGTAATACTTGTAATTGATATAGGATTGAATAGGAGTCAGCCGTGGCCTGGATAAAGCCTAAGTGTAAAGGATCTGATGGTGATTGCTTGTGAATCTATTTATTTATCTCATATATTTTGTTCAGGTTTGGGGAAACCGCCATTGATGTTGGCTACAGTAGTGTTGATCGACTGAAAAGCGTTGATTTCATTTATTTTTATTATTAATATTGTTCAATGATTATTATTCAACCCCACCGTTGGCAGTCCTTGATATGGTTTTCCGTGGGTTCCCCCATTTACAACTCCAGGCAAATGCTGGGATGGTACCTTCTGACAGGCCTCGGCCGCTTCTTTACTCATCCTTGCCCAGTTTCATTCATCTTCATTCATTTCATCTCTCATTAACTCCTCTCATGAGATTGGCGTTAGGAAGGGCGTATGGCCGTAAAAATCACCTGCCTCATAGACTTTCATCGCAACTTATCCCCGACCCCCCGAAAACTGGAACAATAAGGGGTAGACACATATACAAAAATTATATCATTTAATAATACTGTATTGATATACAGTATGCAATCTTCTTCAGGAAAGTGAGTTATATGGACACCAGCGGACCAGTGCACAGTGGGTCAAAATTGAAATCTAGGAGGACAAAATTATTTATTTTCATAATTAAAAAATCAAAATTTATTACTTCTACAGCATTCTCATATAATTGCCGCTCACTATTCTGGGATATAAACGCATCTTAGTGTAAATCTGTCACCACTGTTCGAGCAGTCTGAATTGGAGGGTGAATGTAAGTGGCTGTGGTTTGGTTGTCTTTGTGGTTAGTGTGATGCTTTACGATGGAACATGAAGCTGAAGGTATGATCTTTGTAACGTGTTTCAGTTATTAATGGGCGTAATTGTTACGTAATTTTAGCTATATTTGCATTATATAATATATAACTATTATTTTTAAAATTATATTATCACATAGATTTTTAGTATGTCGCGTCACTCAGCGTCACTTTCTACTTAATGTTAAAATGTAGATAAAGTCTTGTAGTTTACGCCTGTCATAAGATTGTTTGCATCTTTTTGCAACTTACTTAGTTATTTTACATTTTAGAAGATGCCGCGCAACCAGTTTTCAAACGTTTACAACTGTTTGAACACTGGGTTCGACGATTATGTCAAATGTGGAATTTTGTGACTTTGTTAAAAATATATTAGGGGTAGAAAATTGTTCTGAAGAGATAACTGAATGCTCTATCCAACTCCCAGTCGTAGACAATTTCTTGCATGTGTAGACGTAGCTTAAAAATGTCTTAACTGATGTGTATTATGAAGTAAACAAATTATATACGTTGCTTTCACTCTAAATTCATGATTAAAACGTAAAAATAATTTTGTCCCCCTAGATTTCGATTTTGACCCACTGTGCAGTGAGAGAACTCTCGCATAATGGATTGTATGCGCCCCATGTGTACAGACTACCCGAACGGCTCTGATGCTATCCGGGCTGTAGGTGATACAGTTCTCGCAGGGGTAATCGTCTTGTTAATTTGTTTAAAAGCACTTCATAAACAAATAAATATATTTCGGTTGACTTTTTAAGAAATGCAAGATTTTTCCTGTACTATTGAGACGATTTGGAAGATTTTGGTACAAACCACACCTTCTAACTCCCTCTGGTTTAGGAGCTTGAGTTTTGTGAAACATACACCTTAGCGTATTATATAATAAGAAATTTGTTTAAAAGCACTTTATGTTTCCGTTGACTTATATAATAAGATAGTTACCCCGCCTAATCTAATTTGGCAAAAGCGTATTGACTGAATAGTATATATTGTTTGTTTTTACTGGCAACACTAAAATAATTGTTTCAAAACTCCATAAATGCTATTTTTGATGAAATATAACGAGTGAAGTTGTATGCGGCGCGTGCCATTCGCAATTAATATAATCTGTGCATGAGCCAGATAGCTACAGCTTTTTACACGCCGAAGTTAGCTGGCTATTGATACTGACGCATACAGCAGCGGGAGTGGGCCTTTGATAGACACCGTATCAACAAAACAGCGAACACAGACACACATTCATTTAACAGTTCACGGCTCAAATTGGTGTTTTCTAGTAGCATCATTATTGTACCGTAGTACACTTAATACTGTGAATGGAATCAAGTTGTAACATTGTACCAGAACAAGCATTGCTAGTCAACGTAGTCATATAACACGCTGCACGAGTGCTGAAATCTAATTTGCTGTGTAAACAACGCATTCATTTATATTACTTCAGTTCTCATTACTGCAGTGCACAATTACATGACACAGACTGCCGTTTTTTTTTTGGTATTCAAATCGTTGGTGATTCACACTAGAAAGTAGTTAAAGTACAAATTGGAGAGTGGGATCCAGAAACAATGTTGTGTTGGTTTGAGTCACCTAAAACAGTGAAGCCAAAGTTGGCGACTGATGACCCTTGCTCTAGTACTACCGTATGTTTGAATAACTAGTATCACACACCCCGACCTTCAAATATACCGTGGCGTAGCCGTGCTCGTTAAATCTGGCAAAACGACCGCGCGGCCAGCTGCAGCAAATCCGGAGGTCGTAGGTTCGAATCTTGGTGCTGACAGTGGCTACCCCGAGTGTAGTTTTCCCCGGATATTTCCACACTCCCTCCAGGCAAATGCCAGGATAGTCAATTATTTCAAGTCCCAGGGCACCTTCCCCTAAAACATATTTTTTGTTGTTGTTGTTGTTGAGTAATATAGAGGCTTTGCGACAATGTGGTCATGTAGCCCCGTGTACTTGGGAGAGTGTGCGGAATTGGTCTGAAAACCTATATTACTGTGATGGCTGTATTAGCGTTGTGATGGCTGTATCAGCGTGCGTATTTGTAATTCATATGAGGATTGGGAAGGATGCGGTCCTGGCTTAGAGTAATTGGCTGGGGTAGAAGTAGGGAACAACGAAATACCTCTTCAGTGAAGGCTGTGGTGGGAATCGAACCCACCTCTTCTCAGTTTTCCTCATGAGGCTTAGTGTACCCCATTCCCACCATCGGATTACAATTAAATGTCGTGGTAGAGCAAGGAATCGAACCTGGACCTCCTGGGTGACGGTCATGAATGCTAGCCGCTACACCAGGAAGTGGACACGATATGTTAATACTGGAGGAAACGTATGCCAGTGTCTGCCAGATATGCAATGTGCTTTTATCAGTAATCAGCTGTCCACCTTGTTGCGTAGTAGCAAGCATTCTTGGCTGTCACCGCAGAGGCCCGGGTTCGATTACCGGCTCTGCTAATAAATATATTTCTGGTATGAGGGCTGGAACGGGGTTCACTTAGCCTCGTGTGGCAAAACTGAGTTGAGACTAGCTCAATTCCTTCGTCAGCCATCCTGGAAGTGATTTTTCATAGTTTCCCACTTCTACTCCAGGCAAATGGTCAGATGGTACGTAACTTAAGGCAACGGTCACTTCCTACCCAAATCCTACCTCAATTACAAGTACACATAATAGTACAGACATCACCGTTACATAGGCTAACAGACAACTTCTACACACACACAATTACACGGGACTACATGACCACGATGTCACAAAGCCTCAAAGGATTCAACTACAACAAATAATCAGCTTCGTTAGTGGCGAATACTTCACGATATAAGAATTTGTATTGCTTCATCGCTTATGACCTCGTGGATGTTATAATTCACGTCAGTGCACTGCGAGGGGCACTGAATGCACTGGCTCGAATCAATCTGCAATTGACCATGAGACAAAAAATGTGGAACCTATCTACAGATTCACTGTAAACAAAATCTGGTAACCTCTGACTACGAACCTGAAACGTCGGCTTTATCTGTTTCAATGTGCATCCACCCCTGCCTGAACATCCTTCAAGGATCAACACAATTATACGTTCATGATGACTAGGAACCCTGATTTATGGTAATATAAAAGGCTCCAAAGCGGTGAAATGAAAAGTTGAAAGGGGTGAAATATAAAAAGAAATGAGGGTTAAGCGTGCTTAATAACGCTGCACGCATATGGTTAAATAATGAACAATATGCAAACATTTAGAGAAATAACAAAAACGTTCTGTGTTTAGACCTAACTTAACATTTACTTCCACAAATACACTTCCTGACTTATTTTCTCACTAACTCTAAAACTTAAGCTGTCCTTAAAGTATAAGCAGAGGAGCATTATTTCCACGATTTCAGGACGCAGATTTGTATGCGTATTTGAATACGCAGAAAGCCTCATTCGCAATCGTATCTTATAAAACATTTACTGTACATTTTAAAGTGAAAATCCACAGCCTGCTTCCATTCGACCGACCGGGTCAGGGAATAGAATGAATGAAGCCCCCATCTAGCGGTGAGGATATGAACTGTGCCGGCTGCCGAAGCCTGTCGCAATGATTAAATGAATGACAGATGAAATGAAATGATATTGGAGAGTGTTTCTGGAATGAAATTTTGAAAGGGAAAACCGGAGTACCCGGACAAAAACCTGTCTGCCCCCGCTTTGTCCAGCACAAACCTCACATGGAGTGACCGGGATTTGAACCACGGACCCAGCGCTGAGAGGGCGGCGTGCTGCCGCCTAAGCCACGGAGGCTTCTTACTGTATATTTAAGATTTCTTATTTTTTATCAAACAAGAGATAGTGGAACTATTTCAATTAATTTTCGAGTATTAAAAGAAAATAGCATTACCAGCATTTCGTTGGTAACTCGCATTTGAGGGTATAAGTAACACATTTCGCATATTAATTTTATTTCACGAAATTTCGCGAATTCGTTATCCAAAAAAGTTGCATATTTGGAGTAAATATATCATTTTGATAACATATACATGTTTGTTGAAACATTTCGCGGATATCGTTAAAACTAAAAATCCGGTACTCTAATAATAATATCGTATGGCCTCGGGCGCAGGGTGCAAGCTTTGTTATTTGACACCCAGAGGGTAGCTTGCATGTCAAATTTCGTTGTTTCTTGAAGCACTATGAAAGTCAAGGAGGTTAGATATCTAAGCTCCTTGAGCACTATAGCGCTTTCTAGTAGAAAGCTAAAAGCAAGCTTGTATTTTAACGTGACCGTTAATCTCGAGATCATGAGCCACGGGACCTCCTTTTTACGTGGAATCCGAACCACAGGACATGGCATTTCACTTCGAAAATCTCACATGCATTGACCGGGAATCGAACCCGGACCGCCTTGGTGAGAGGCATACAGCTAGACCGCTGAGCCACCACGCCCCCCCCCCACATTCTAGTAGAGAAATGAGGAACTTTGTGTTGGCGGAAACTCCCGAGATTAATTTTGCCATTATGAACACGGCCTACGGAATGCAAATGGTTTCTCTGACATGCCAAGATCGTATGACATGCGAGTCGTAATTTTTGCCACCCTTCAAAAATCACTTACCACGGCCAGGAAAGAACCTGCAAGCTTGGGGTTAGTAGACCGACACGTTAACACTCGCCCACCGTGGCAAGCGGGACTCTAATCATGACCATTCACATAATGTATTTATTTAACAATAACTGTGTGAGCCTCCTGTATGTGTTCTCACAGATTGGACGTGCACGCTGAATCACGCAATAATTGGAGAAATGTGGTTTGCATTTGAAAGGGCGAGTATTTTTGTTTATCTTCCCCAAGTAGTTGGATTCAGCTCGGGGTAATCCCAGCACCTGCCTTGTTTAGGCAGCAGTAACTAGGTGTGCGGCAGGCTGATAGCACAATAGGGGTGGGCCTTATCAGTATTTGCACGCACCTTCGACCTCAGGACTGTGTGTGTATATTCACAAGTTCAGCGTATCCACTCATGAGATTTGTTTCATAAACAGATGTTCGCATGAGCACACTTGCCAATTACCATAGTCAGGCACCATGCGTGGGGTTAGATATCCAAGTGGATTTGCTCAAATCCAGGCCACACTATGAAGACATACTGATTTCTGCCAGTACTGGATCTCTCCTGTGCCATAAGCGAAGTCTCAAAGCAAATTTCTAACTTTTTCCCACGGTTGTTAAAGTTGTGCAAATACCAATAAGTTACCTCGTGGTTCTGCCAAGAGATTTAATTCTGGTGTGAGGGCTGAACCAGGATACACTCAGCCCCGTGGGGAAAAACTAACAAGACGGGTAGTTCTAATTGTCAAATCCCACCTGTGTCATCCTAAAAGTGGATTTTCGTGGTTTACCAACTTTATTGCAAGCAAATACCAGGATGGTACCTAAATAAAGGCTGCGGTCGCTTTCTTCCTCAATCCTAGTTTCAATTACAAATAGACACCCTAATACAGTCAACAAAATAGCACAGGTTACCAGACATATTACACACACATCAAAGTATATCGGACTACATAACCACGATGTCGCCTAGTCCCTAAAGGAATCAACAACAATAGTAGCAGTTCCTTGATAGAAGTGTAAGTCAACCTATCCCTGAAAATGTTAGATTGTTTCTTTAAGAACTTGAGATATCGTGGTAATTAGTCCTATGAACGTCTCTATGGACAAATGAAATGACCCTCCGATCTCTGGAACCACGGTCTGATGTTATTTTATACTTTAGTTATTACCTCAAAATTTTGAACTACTGAATCTAACGATCGTGCCAAAAATGTGTTTCTACTTCTTTTACATTGTACTGTTAGGTATATTACTTCCGCAGATAATCTGTATTGATCCATTCAAAGTACATAACCGTTGTTGTTTTTGTTTATTCCTTTAGAGACTTAGTTATGTAGTCCGGTGCACCTTGATATGTGTGGATTTTTCTGGTAACCTGTGTTATTGTGATGACTGTCTATTTATAATTGAGACAAGGATTTGGGGAGAAAGTGGCTTTGGCCTTAAGTTACTTACCATCCCACTATTTGCCTGGAGTAGAAGTGGAAAACTATGGAAATGTACTTCCAGGACGGCTGAGGTAGGAATCGAACCCACCACTTCTCAGTTTTTACCACGCGAGGCTGAGTGTACCCCGGTTCAGCCCTCAGACCAGAATTACATTTCTTAGCAGAGCCAACACGGGACTCCGGGGTGACACTCAAGAATGCTAGATACTACGCAACCAGGCGGACAATAACCTATATAATCCTACCACCTTACTGTCTCATACGTAGTCCACCTAGTTGTGTAGTGGCTAGCACTCTTGACTGTCACCGCTAGGGCTCAGGTTCGATTCCCCGCTCTGCCAATATATTTAATTCTGGTCTGTGGGCTGAAACGGGATATACTCAGCGTTATGAGGCAAAACTGAGAAGAGGCGCATTGAATTCTTGCATCAGCCATCCTGAAAAAGGTTTACCGTGGTCTCCAACTTCTGCTCCAGGCAAACAACGGGATGGTACCTACCTCAAGGCCATGGCCACTTCCTACCCAAATCCTACCTCAATTAAAATACACACACAAATGCAGACATCACATTGGCGCAGGTTATCAGACAAATTCTACACACACCCAAGTACACGAGGCTTCATGACCATGATGTCACAAAGACCCTAAAATAATCAACAACAACAATCTCATAAGAATAACTTCCCTCCGCTTGTTCGATCCTAACATATCCCTCATCTCTTCACTACGGACAGCCACCTAATCGCTCACACGCGGAATATTAAACTAAAATTAAACAGGATGTTCTACTCTCCCTATGTCTTCTTGTTAAAAGACCCCGTGGCGTAGCCGTGCGTGCTAAATTGCACTCTACGACCACTATGAGAAGTTAGGAGTTAGGGAATATACATCCCAGCGCTGACAGTGGTTTTTTCCCGAGCGTTTCCTTGAAAATTCTGAGATAGCGCCTTATATTTACTGTATGTCCCGGGGCAACTACACCATCCTTATCCCAAATACAGTTACAAATACTTCTCCCGGTTATCACAAAAACACAGGTTATCAGACAAATTCAGCACACATCCAAGTATATGAGGCTGATGATCAAGATGTCCCAAACACTTGAAATGATTTAACAACAAAAACTCCTGAATATTTAATGTAACAGAACAGTTTGTGTCGCGATGGGTAAACAGAAGCTTCACTGTAGTTTAAGTCTGAATTAGTGCATAATTTAGTCGCTAATTTGGGCACAGTTTAATTATTTTTGTTGTTTCTTTAATGCCTTTGCGACATCGTGGTCCTGTACCCCAATATATTTGGGTGTGTGTAGAATTTGTCTGATAACCTGTGTCACTGTGATGTCAGTACTAGTGTGTTCATTTATAATTGAGGTAGGATTTGTGACTGAAGCGACCGTGGCCTTCAGTTAGGCTTTTGCCTACCCTAGAAGTGGGAAACGACGGGAAACCACTTCCAAGATGGTTGAGGTGGTAATCGAAACCACATCTTCTCACTTTTGCCTCACGAGGATGTGTGTACTCCGTTCCAGCTCTCAGACCACAATTAAATTCCTTGGCCGATTTGGGAATCGATCCTGGACCTCCGGGGTGAGAGCCAAAAATACCAGCCGTTACGTCAAAAGGTGCACAGATTGCTAATCGTGCATCTTTGGACGTGGATGAACTGATAGACCCAGCATATGGAAACGCGAGAAATCGAGATTGATTTAGCAGGTTTTACAAATGGGCTTCTCAGTTCTTATTTTGGCCTGTGCACCGGTTATAATGTTTAATGAATGAATTAATGAATTGACTCATGTGTGCACCAGCTGGCGATAGCTGCAAATTTTGCATGTCCTATTTCAACTAAGATATTCAAATTCAAGTGGATAGTGTTCACATCAAGATCTACTGTAATTCTCCTTACACTGACTTCAACAGACACTAATTTTGAAGTGACTTTCTTTAACATTAAATTCACTTCTATTTAAGTTGAACAGGCACCAGTATGGCATCAATTTCCAATATCACAGTCCATATAAATCAGTTTGTATCTTTCAAGTACTGTATAACCTAATACAATTGCTAGCACGACTTCAACCCCAAATCCATTAATCTGCACAGGAAAGGAACACGAGTAGAGAAAGGTAATATATTCCTCAGCTCCTGCCTTCAGAAGACAGTTTACACAGTTAATAAAGAAAGTTAAATTAATTCTCCTATAGAACAATATTGAAATCCTGACTGTACGGTTTAGAGTGGAAGATAAAGACGCCATCTAACTTGCAGTTCCAATACAATGAAATAACATGATGTAGTTAAAGGAAAATCTTCACGAAGGAGAAGAATGGCTTATTGTCATCAATTTCATCAAAGATACCTTCGCATTCTCAGAAATGCGCACAATACCAGGAAATTGCAGAAGAGTACTGGGATAAAACGAGCCTTCTGCAAGACCATACACCTGGTAATGGTGATTGTTGCTTTAAGGGGTCGTCTGCCCCCTTGGTGTGGGTGATTATGGGAATGACCACTACTATCACCATCTATTTACTTACAGCTAACTTACACACTTGAGGAATAAAAAGGAAAACTATAAATGACCAAAGAGAGCAAAGGAGAGGAAAAAGATGATAATAATAATTGTTTTAAGGGGTCTAATATCGAGGTCATCAGTCCCAGAGGGAAATGAAACGCTTTATACAGTAATCTTCAGTTGGTCAACACAAAGTACTCCCAATTACTGGAATATGTGACAAATATTACCTGAAATAAATTCTATGTGATCAAGATTATATATATTATTATGGACCATTAAAGGAGGAGAAAACTAAGGGATGACATTTTCGCTCTTTCATCGAGCATCATCAGATCCGAATCTACTGTATAATTCAAGAAACAAAAAAAAAAAACATCAGAAAACGTAGTAAGTGTGGTAATTATAGATTAGTTGGGGGGAGGAAGACTGTTTTGTTGATGGGATCGTCATTTGTAAGTTTTCCAACATTAAAATAAATAATTTTTTTTCGGGAGCTTAATGCCTTCAGTAATAATTACCGTACTTACTAAGTAATCAGAACATTTTTTTTAGGGCAGAGACTGTCTATGGGTGTCACTGTAGGTTTGGTAGTGTTTTATGGTGTTTGAAGCCATTTTCAGTGTTGCCAGAGTAAACGAAAGTTTGATGCTTTTCAGTCGGTCAACACGAGTTCTTCCCAAAAGAGATGGGTTATTCCCTAATCCTGAAAAAAAAAAATACATTTTATTAATAAATACACTTCGATGACTAGTTTCGATCGTCATCAGATCCATTACACTTTGGCCCTAAAATTTATGTCAGAAAGTATAGGTGGAAATATATACAATATGTACACTTATTTAGTTGCGGTATGAGTTGAGATAATTTAACTCGTCAATATTTGTTAGTAGCGGTCTATGTGATGTATTCTTAAAATACTGAAATTGGTGATTGTTCTCTATACTTGCTCAGCAATCCCTCAGGATTGCCAACTTACGAACTCACCTAGCATTAAGCCCTTGAGTGTGCAGGTCACTAATGCTACCCTGGGTGTATCGTGCATGGTAGGTTTACACGCCAGACCTCTGAAGTTGCCTCTGATAACACGGCTACTGTGGATATATGAGCTCTGACCCCTTAAAATATGAACACCGGGAAAGAAAAAACAAAGGCCAATTATGGCGGGAAAATGAAAGTGCTCCAGACCTCGGATACCCTTATACCGTCGGGGTAGGAAGAGGTCAAGGGTTAACCGAAGAAGGTTGACAGTAAAAAAAAAAGGAATGGAGGAGACAGGCACAAGTAAGTGGAAGTAATGATGCGTTTATCTATCGTTTCGTGGTCGCCAGCCCACCTCGCACTGATTGTGAGCCCTTGGGAATGATATAACACGTGTCCTGTAACAGTAATGCATTACTTGGAGTACAAAAAAAAACGATTAGAGATTTATTTTAGATTTCATGAACCAAGATTGAAAAACATTTAGTCGAAATTCTGCAGAGGCTCACAGTTTCTCTCCTGCAATGACCAAGGTTTGATACCCAGGTAGTGGCAGAAATTGTAATGTGTCCCGCCCATCTTGGCAAGCACTGGCTGAGTGAACACGCTGTAAGGAATAAAGGATCAATGGACTGATATTCTTGTTGGGAAGGGGATGGCTGTGCTGACATTTATTAGCTCATCTTCATATTCCGTCTTCATCAGAAGGCCACGTTCGGACAACTTGATCATCAGCACGGTGACAGGAATTTCATAAATCAGATTTCCGTGATGTTGGGATGGCGCGCCTGCCTCTCACCCAGAGGACCCGTCAGAGATATTAGAAACTGACGTCAGGGGTGGAATGGGAAGCACTCAGCCTCGTGAGGGCTATTGAGTATCAGTCTGGCAGTGAGGCAGCGCCCTGGTCACGGAGACCAAGATTAAATACCAAAGGGAGCCGACGTGCTGACCACGCAACATCCCGAAATCTGTAAGCCGAATGGCTAGGCTGGGCAGCGGTCGCTTGATAGATCAGGGACTGTGATGCCACGGCGGTTTCTTCAAATTTGATACGAGTGGTTCTTTATCGAGCCGACATGGCGTGACTCGGGAGTGGCGTATATTTTTCTGATCCAACTTCTTCAACCGGCATTCGTACCTGTGATCTTGGGGTCATGAGGAGACTATCACTGATCCACCGAGGAGGCTGTATATTGCGCATGATTTCCCCAGTAGCTGATGCACTCTCTAAGAAATACAAAAAAGAAAACTAACGTACGTTACATCCCCTTGTAAATATGTATTCATTACTTGATATCGTCTCTGCGCTTGCATAGTCTGATATGTGATGTTCCTTTAATATTTTTCCCTAAGATAGGTTACGCCTACCAGCCATAAAGGATCATCCGTATATTGTGTCTCCGAAGGTGAGGTGGTGTTCTGCTTGGCCTAGAAACTAACGCTCCTTTCCTGCCGGAGCAGCGTTTGTGCGGGGAGTAGGTGGTGGTCTGCGGCAATAACTGGTTTATTCAAGATCTTGCAACGCAGTTTGTATCGGCCAAGCAGAAGCCCGCCTCAACTGTGGTGACACGATATATAGGTTCTTGTTGATTCTTTTGAGACTTTGCGAAATCGTGGTGATATAGCCCCGTGCACTTGTGTATGTGCGCACGCGCGTGTGTGTGTGTGTGTGTGTGAGAGAGAGAGAGAGAGAGAGAGAGAGAGAGAGAGTGGAATTTGTCTGATAACCTGTGTTATTGTGATGGCTGCATTAGTGTGTGTATTTATATTTTAGGTAGGAATCGGCCGTGGGCTTAAGTTAGGCACCACCCCGGCGATTGCCTGGAATATAAAAGTGGGAAACCACGGGAAACCATTTCCAGGATGGCTGAGGTAAGAATCAAACCCACCTATTCTCAGTTTTGCCTCTCGAGGCTGAGTGTACCCAACCCAGCCCTCAGACCAGAATTTAAGTTGTTGGCAGAGCCGGGAATCGGACACGGGCCACCGGGGTTGTAACGTGTTTTTCGAGGGGTTTTATGCAACTGGCATAAGTCAGTAGGAAGCCATTCTATATTTATTTACGCGGCAAATTGTTCAGCCAAGATAATTTTTCATGTTAATTTATTATTATTATTATTAATTTATTATAATTATTATTAAGATATTTTCGGAGCATTTTATAAAAATTATAAGCATACAGATAGGTTTTCTATGTCTTAGAAAACGCTATCAAGCAAATTATTACGAACGACGATATCATAGAAAATTATATGATTACGGAATTTTACGGAGTTTGTCAGTTAGGGTATTTGAGAGACATGACTCACTGGGAATTCTAATACAAGCTGATTCCTGTCGAGAAGTATTACGCAAGGTCTAGAAAAGGCGAATTGTCGAAACGGAAATCGACTTCTCCCTCCCGCGGAGTGTAATGAGGAAGGAGTGGGGATCTAGCGCGTAGGGTGCAGCCAATCACGGGAGACGACGTAAGCTAGATGTCGGTACCATGGTGGGGGAGCCAACAGGTGCATATATCGTTCGACGCGCCGTGAAACAAGAACAATCTGTGTAGTTCTTGCCGAGTGTGGATATACGCGGGAATCGCTCCGATGTTCCGTGGAAGAGGACTATCTGTGAAATACTTGAGGAGTATGGGTGCAAGTGCGTGTCGCTCCGATGTTCAGTGGAGTTCGGGACTATCTGTGTAGAACTTGCGGTGTACGGTCGCAGGTGCGTGTCGCTCCGATGTTCAGTGGAGTTAGCGACGAACTTTTGTAAAACGTAACCAGTGCGGTTTTACGCGAGTTTGGGTCCGAGGTACGGACCATAGAATTATATAATCTACCAGGATATCATCAAATTTCGACAGAGATGACGACGTCCAGGAGACTGTGGGAAGCACACAGCATCATCAAGAACGAGGGAGATGCTTTGGCAATTTCCAATGGTAAGCGCACATGACGCAGAAATACGCAATCTCTCATTTTCTTTGTTTTATATTTCATATTTCAGTAACTTCGTAGCTTGGAAATAAGAGTAAAATCAATTTATCAGACTCCGTTTTCACGTAATTTTCTATCGGTAATATTCAAATCACAACGCTCCAATTTAAATGTTAAACTTATTATTATTAATTTTGCTATTCTTGTTTTATATAATAAATTCATTTCTTTTACAATGCAATCTTTGCTTTCAGTAGGTAGCATTAGATATAGACCAATTCCTTCTCCTGATACAATTGTTTGTTGGGTTAATGATCAAATCATACCACGATCTGAGTGAATAGAGTCTTGAAGGTGTTCTGCCAGAGCTAGACGTTGTTAAATACAAATTTAGATTTCAACATTGCGTTGAGGTCTTGGCGCCCATTAAAACAACATAGCTTAGGCAAAGGTAAACAGTTACATTTCTCACCCAACAGTGTGGGCTAGCGAAACCATTACATTTGTCGCTACCAACATGGGGCACTAACTAATAAACGTTACATTTGTCGCCGACAACTTGGGGCTGAAAACCTAATAACATTTGTGGAAGGAGAAGGGTATATATTTCTGTGCCTGTATTTTGGGGGTTATTTGTCTTTATCAGTGTATATCATTATGGGGGATGAGAAAGAAAGACAGATGAGGTTACGTAGTGGTCATCAACTGGAGAATGATGATACGAGCAGTATGTCGAGTGATGGTAGTACCGGGGTAGCGGAGGTAAATCCCGATACTGAAACAGGGAGTGTAGGCGGCCAACCAGAATTAAAAACTTTACTTCTCGAGTTCATGTATCAGAACAAAGTTAGTAGTGATGCTTTAAATGCAAAATTAGAACAGAATAATGCAAAATTAGAACAAAACAGTAGGGAAAATAAAGAAAGTACAGAAGCTTTAAATGCAAAATTAGAACAGAATAATGCAAAATTAGAACAAAACAGTAGGGAAAATAAAGAAAGTACAGAAGCTTTAAATGCAAAATTAGAACAGAATAATGCAAAATTAGAACAAAACAGTAGGGAAAATAAAGAAAGTACAGATGCTCTAAATGCAAAATTAGAACAGAATAATGCAAAATTAGAACAAAACAGTAGGGAAAATAAAGAAAGTACAGAAGCTTTAAATGCAAAATTAGAACAGAATAATGCAAAATTAGAACAGAATAATGCAAAATTAGAACAAAACAGTAGGGAAAATAGAGAGAGTAATGAAACTTTAAATGCTAAATTAGAACAAAACAGTAGGGAAATGAGTGACAAATTCGAACTGATTAGAGGTGAGATCAGGGGGGTGATGGAAGAAAAGGCTAAAGAGATTATTGCAGATGTAGACAGAAAATTAGGAAAAGTACAGGAGGAGTTGGAAATTAGAATCAGTACACAGGCTGAAAATTTAAAAGAACTAGTGCAACTGGAAACACAGCAGGTCAAAAAGCAATTGGGGGGAGAAATTGACAAAATTCAGGTAGCTACTAAAGAGGTTAAGGAACAGCTGGGGGGTAGAATTGAGAAAGTCCACTCACAAGTAGTTGCAGAAGTAAATGATTTAAGAGAGAGTAATAGGGAAAGCATTAGCAAGATTGAGGAGAAACAAGCAAAGCTATATGATAAAGTAGAAGAATCAGAAGGAAACATTAAATTAACAGTAAACAGTATTGAGAGGAAGGCTGAGGAGAAAATCGCAGAATTAGAATTAAAATTAAAAGCTAGGATCAGGCAAGAAAATAGTCAGAATAGGCCAGTTTTTGTGAATAGCACATACAGGGAGGTAGAACTGGGTAAGTTCAGCAATCGACAGGGGTGCCCAATGGAGTTCATGAACACTATAGAAAATAAATTCGGGGAGAGGTTGGAAAATGGTATTATTGAGTGGTGCCAGGTAGTTGAAATTTTAGAACAAGTGTTTGTGGGGGAAACGAGGAATTGGTTTGCTGTCTACAGAGACAAGTTTACTGATATCAATGATTTTAAAATGAAATTCTGTGAAAAGTTCTGGAATGAGGTTATTCAGTCGCAGCATCGTGAGGGAGTAGTGTGTGGTAAATATAACCCTAAAGGAAGCTCCACCATGACCGAATACTTTTTAGGGCAGGTATTAGTGTGTAAATATCTGGATGGCTTGAAGGAGGAAAGTGATGTGGTAAGGTTGCTACTTAGGCACTTTCCCTATAGGATCAAGGAGGCTGCTTGTATCCAGAATGTAAAGACTATATCACAAGTAGAAAATTTGTTAAGCACATTTGAGGCACTAGGGAGAGGGGGTTATGAGGACAATTTCAACCGGAACCAGGGTAATAATAATAATAGACCTAATGAAGCCAGGCATCAAGAAGTTCAAGGGAACGGTGGCGAAGGGGCCAACGCTCAAAATAGAAATAATAATAATCAGCTATATCAGAACAGAGGAAATGGCTATGGTAATCAGTATCAAGGGAGGAACAATGATTACAGGGGAAATCAAGGGAGAAACAATGATTTCAGGGGAAATCAAGGGAGAAATTATAATGACAATAATTACAACCAGAATAGGGGTCAAGGAAGAGGACAGCCTAGTGGTAGTAATATACAGCCAAACAATGACAACACAACTCAGAACAACCAGACCAGTGCAGTAGTAACTAGTACTACGGCCAGCTGTAGCGGTTCTTTAAACGCGAACCAGGCTGCGAAGTAAGGTCAGAATCTCAGTCTGTAGCATGCCCTGTCCATACAATTATACAGGAACCCTATGACCTAAATGTAAGAAATGAATTATTACATGAACTAAATGATGAAGGTATTATTCAGGAAGTGGTTAGTAAGAGCCCCATAGTTAAATTTAACGTGTCCGAGGCGTACACAGATGTTTTAATTGATAGTGGTTGTATGAAGAGTTGCATAAGTAGTGCATTTTATGATAAAATGAAAGGAACTGGAGTAAATTTTGAGGAGATGCCAATTAAAAGCACTTTTGTTATCACAGCTGTTGGGAAGAGGTCTAAAGTAATTTCTAAGCAAGTTTTAGTAGACATTAAAATTAATAATCATGTAGAGAAGCAGATTTGCCTTGTAATTCCAAATTTAGTATTCAGTGTTATCTTGGGTTCAGAGTGGCTAAGTAGAGTGTCTGGTAACTTATGTTATGATGTAGGGAGTTTGAAATTTAAATGGGGAGATTCTGAAGTAGAAGTAGCGTTCAATGACCATATTCAGAGGAGTAGTATTGTAGGTGTGATTTGTACTTTAAATGAGATATCGCCAGCCGTAGAGCGGGGTTCTCCATGTTTTGTGGGCAGTGTGATTACGAACGGGAGTCTAGAGGACTCGTTACGTGAGGCTGCATTTCAGGGAAATATAGAGGATGAACAGTGTGTTCGGCTCTATGATGTGTTATGGTGTAATAGGAGAGTTTTTGAGGATCGCATTGGTATGGCCAATTGCTATACACATTCATTGAACGTTATTGATAGGTCAGTATTCACAGGACATAGATATCCTGTACCTTTCGCTTATCAGAGTGCAGTTGAGGCACAAATTAATCAGATGCTTGAAGATGGGATTATTGAGCACTCGAACAGTCCATATGTTAATTCTTTGATCACGGTACCCAAGACCGACGGCACTGTTCGTATTTGTTTAGACGCTCGTTTGGTTAACAGTAGAATTAGTTCAGATCAGCTGAAATCTATGTCAATAGAAGAATTAATGCAAACATTTGAGGGGAAGAAGTATTTCACTTGTGTAGATTTGAGTTCCAGTTTTTGGCAAGTGCCACTTATGTACGAAGATAGACCATTTACAGCTTTTAGTCATAAATATAACCTTTATCAATTTTGTAGAACACCTTATGGGTTAAAGAGTAGTTCAGCTGCTTTAATTAGGGCTTTAAACATCGCATTAGGGGATGACACAGGAGAGTTTGTAACCATTTACATAGATGATATGGTAATTAGTTCACGCAGTTTTGAGGAGCATCTACATCATTTAAATATAGTTTTTCAGAAGTTAGATCAGGCAGGGTTCACTTTGAAGCTGTCTAAGTCGTCATTCTGTCAGTCAGAAGTGACATTTTTAGGTCATAGAGTGTCGAGTAGAGGTGTGACACCAGAGGAAAGTAGGGTTAGCATGGGTGGACAGTAGCAACAGGGCATCGTTACAGACACTGAGAAATATGCTAGGTAGAGCAACGTGATGACGTTCATTTAAGGGAGCCACTTGCAAGGTTGGAAGCAGGTGACGCAGAAACATTTATAGTTTCCAAACGTATTGGCAAAACAGCATATGTGCTGGAGAATAGTGAGGGAAACAGATTATACGGGACGTATAATATACATAGTCTACGAAAATATGTGTCATAAAGTGAGTGTGTTTAGCTGGCGAGCCAGCCTATCAAATGAGTAAGTGTGGTGTTTGGTGCGTGGGAGAAGATGGTCTTCCAGGCAGGCGTATCAGAAGTCACACAGGGGGGTAGTATGTAAGTAACTGAGAGTTTTTAAGGTACAGGGAAATATGACGGGATTGTCGGATGCTCTTGAGCACTAAAATGTCTCGATACACCAAGGCCAGAATTTGGTAGCGCTGGTGAATTCCCATTTGCCTCCAAGAGATGGGTGAGCGCTTGTACATGGTATTTTTGCTTAAGGCGTCCACGAGGCAAAAGATGGGCCATCAGAATGCGAGACAGTCCTTCATGAAACTCATACATATCAGCACACGTGATTTCTGTTTACGGCCTCGCCATGTAAGATTTGTAAGTGTGTAATTTAAGATAATTTGTAGAATGGTATTATTTGTGTGAGGAGAAATGGTCTGTGTTGAGAACTAGTATTAAGTAGAATATGGTTAACGGGAACTTAACAAGACAGGGCGATTACGGCACAGAAATATTTGGTGTTATATGTAATGCACATTTAGTGTTTTTTTTTTCAGAAGTCAATATTAATTTAATCATCTTTAAAGAGAGATCATGTATTATGGTCACGAGGCGCTGCCACAATAGTGTGATCGTGTGCTCAGTGATAAGTGGAATTAAATGTCACCATAAGGAGGGGACCTCCAGTGAAATTAGGAAGTTCTATGGTGATATAAATATATCAGAACACCTTTAATGCGTGTGATATGACATCATAAATACATAGTGCTCACACATTAATTATGTCTATTTCTCCAACATAGAGAAATTTGAGAGGCGGAAATATCCGTGGAACACTATTTTATATGAGAAACATTGGACTGGTTGCAGAGTGCAATCCATAGTGACAACAAACTTTGACGCAAAGTGCGTGAAGAAAAAATATGAGTGTATATATCTGTAATTTAGGGTGATTTCATTTATGTAATATGTATTTTGGATGGGGTTTATTAACGTGTCTGGGATAATCGGATAATGGACCGTCGTCACGGTAAATCATCCGATGATCCGAGGCGAATATGTAACGTGTTTTTCGAGGGGTTTTATGCAACTGGCATAAGTCAGTAGGAAGCCATTCTATATTTATTTACGCGGCAAATTGTTCAGCCAAGATAATTTTTCATGTTAATTTATTATTATTATTATTAATTTATTATAATTATTATTAAGATATTTTCGGAGCATTTTATAAAAATTATAAGCATACAGATAGGTTTTCTATGTCTTAGAAAACGCTATCAAGCAAATTATTACGAACGACGATATCATAGAAAATTATATGATTACGGAATTTTACGGAGTTTGTCAGTTAGGGTATTTGAGAGACATGACTCACTGGGAATTCTAATACAAGCTGATTCCTGTCGAGAAGTATTACGCAAGGTCTAGAAAAGGCGAATTGTCGAAACGGAAATCGACTTCTCCCTCCCGCGGAGTGTAATGAGGAAGGAGTGGGGATCTAGCGCGTAGGGTGCAGCCAATCACGGGAGACGACGTAAGCTAGATGTCGGTACCATGGTGGGGGAGCCAACAGGTGCATATATCGTTCGACGCGCCGTGAAACAAGAACAATCTGTGTAGTTCTTGCCGAGTGTGGATATACGCGGGAATCGCTCCGATGTTCCGTGGAAGAGGACTATCTGTGAAATACTTGAGGAGTATGGGTGCAAGTGCGTGTCGCTCCGATGTTCAGTGGAGTTCGGGACTATCTGTGTAGAACTTGCGGTGTACGGTCGCAGGTGCGTGTCGCTCCGATGTTCAGTGGAGTTAGCGACGAACTTTTGTAAAACGTAACCAGTGCGGTTTTACGCGAGTTTGGGTCCGAGGTACGGACCATAGAATTATATAATCTACCAGGATATCATCAAATTTCGACGGAGATGACGACGTCCAGGAGACTGTGGGAAGCACACAGCATCATCAAGAACGAGGGAGATGCTTTGGCAATTTCCAATGGTAAGCGCACATGACGCAGAAATACGCAATCTCTCATTTTCTTTGTTTTATATTTCATATTTCAGTAACTTCGTAGCTTGGAAATAAGAGTAAAATCAATTTATCAGACTCCGTTTTCACGTAATTTTCTATCGGTAATATTCAAATCACAACGCTCCAATTTAAATGTTAAACTTATTATTATTAATTTTGCTATTCTTGTTTTATATAATAAATTCATTTCTTTTACAATGCAATCTTTGCTTTCAGTAGGTAGCATTAGATATAGACCAATTCCTTCTCCTGATACAATTGTTTGTTGGGTTAATGATCAAATCATACCACGATCTGAGTGAATAGAGTCTTGAAGGTGTTCTGCCAGAGCTAGACGTTGTTAAATACAAATTTAGATTTCAACATTGCGTTGAGGTCTTGGCGCCCATTAAAACAACATAGCTTAGGCAAAGGTAAACAGTTACATTTCTCACCCAACAGTGTGGGCTAGCGAAACCATTACATTTGTCGCTACCAACATGGGGCACTAACTAATTAACGTTACAGGGTGATAGCCAAGAATGCTAGCCACTACGCAAAGAGGCAGACTTATGGAAGAGAATGGAGGGGAACTAAATTATCACAGCCGTAGGTTTTGCACGCGCTACACTGATTTCGTCATAAACCGTAATTAAAAGAAAACCTCTTTATTTTATATTATACGAGCAATGAGTTATATTTCATCATGCAATATTTGTGTTTGTTCAAATCTATTTGCGAATAAATAGTCTGGTGATTTGAAAGTAATAAAATGCTTTGACGTTGTTCGTACATTACTAAATAAAAGACCAGGTCAATAAATTTAGTTTTTGATTGAAATATACACCAATTGACACATCCCCGTGATGATATTATTCAGAGTAGAACACCCCATTACAAATTCATGTTTTATAAACTTGCCCATCATTATATAATAGAAGCCTATGATAAATTTTTTGAAGACAGATTGTAAGGTACTGTGTTCCTCATACTATGAACCTTTTAATAATCGCATTTGAAATATTCCGTTTAAACAGTAACGGACTTGGCCTTGATTGTCTTGAGTGCAAATATCGAAATTTTGTTTTTGAAATATTTAAACAACTAGCAGATAACACAGGCTTGAAATATTTTGATCCCACCAGATTGTTATATTAATTGCTAGCAGAAATACGCCCTCATGTAAACTCTCATTTCCTGCTGAACTCCTGAAGGGAATTTCTGTTTCCACTTGTGCATTTAAGCCCCCATAACCACCTTAACATCATCTGTAAACATTTTAAATATTTAGGGACAGTGATAGCTGAAAACAATGATATTAGAGAAAAAATACGTGCAAGACTAGCAGCTGGAAATTGGAGATACTTTGCTTTATGCAAAGTATTTAAAGCAAGAAGTCTTATTAGAAATCTGAATTTGACTGTACCTAGGTGTATCGTACGGTAGTGAGACCAGTGGTGATGTACTGTATGGTTCGGAGACTTCGACTATGATACAAGGTGATGAGGAATTGTTTAGGAGATGGGAAAGGAAGATACTCAGGAAAGTATATGGACCAATAGAAGAGGATGGATTCTGGCGAATCAGAAATGCTCGTAATATGGAGATAAGAGAGTTGTATGGTAAGCCAGATATAGTAGTGGAAATAAAGAGTAATAGACTGCGTTGGTTGGTACATGTAGAAAGAATGACAGAGAGCAGAATGGTAAGGAAGGTCTTCAATGTCAATCTTGGAGGACGTTGTGTGAGGGGAAGACCTAGGACTAGATGGCTGGATAACGTGGAGGAAGATCTGAGAAAGATGGGAGTCGGAAGATGGAGAACCAAAGCAGTCAACAGGGATGAATGCGTGACGATTGTCCAGGAGGCCAAGGCCCTACAAGGGCTGTAGCATCAAGGAGTACATAAGTAAGTAAGTAGAAATACGCCCATCTTCAAACGGCCTTTGGCTTTTAGCGATAAAGAACTCTCATTCGCATATTAGGAACTAGCAACCCACCCCGACTTCGCCCGGGAACAGTTATGAATGCAAGGTGATAGGCTACTTTTAATCGAGATCAAGGTTTCCTTGTATACGACATTAGTCGTTTTCCCTCCAGCAGTGAACACGAAAAGATTTCGGTTTGATGTAACACGCGATAGAGCCACGTAAAGCTGTCCATGAAAAAAACATTCTCCACTGAGATCAACTCCAGTCACGCTAAAAGTCTGACCCTGTGCTTTGTTTATAGGCATGCCAAAGCAGACTCTTACTGGGAATTGTACTAGTTAGAAATGATAAGGCAAATCGGAAGGAATCATAGAGATTCTGGTTAATAAGACCATTTCTACTGTACCACAGCTAGTTAAGATAGCTGCTTTAATGAAACAGTTTTACAAAGTTTTCACTACCAATCGCGTCCCATTGCATAACTTTGGTGGGTGTAAATTACGTAGCAATATAATAGGCACTCCCACTTTTAGAATAAGTTTGTGTGGTGGCAAGCCCGAAGGAAGTAAATAATTTAGGAATTCTGTAGGTTAATGAACAGCTTCTTCACTATCGACTACTGCGTCTACTGAGTAATATACTTGAGCCTGGGCAGTGAATTTGGAGAACACCAAGTCATTAATTTTCACAACTTGTTCGTCTGTCGGCGATAATATTGTTCTTTCTTTAAACCATGAATGAGACTTGTTAGATAGTTCATGGATTTGAGGATAAACGCTGTCAACCAATTCTTGAATGCTGCTTATTAAAACACAGAAATCGTGACTGAGGGTAATTTTCCCGTCAATGACCGGTAAAACTCCATTTCCGACTCTAAACAACAAATTAACAAAGAGAAGATAGGAGTACTGTCATGTTAGTTTTGAGTGCCAATATTGTTATATCCGGCCAGATGTAAGATCTTTTTAATGAAGCGTTCATTTCGTCGGCTCTCGTTCCTCTGGTAACAACTGGTAAGATTTGATGAAAATCTCCGGCGAACAAAACTGTGCAGCCACCCATAGGTGTGTTCCGATTACTGAGATCACGCAAGGTCCTGTCTACAGCTTCAATGGAAGTTTAATGCGACATTGAAGCCTCATCCCATACAACTAAAGAACAATTTTGGATTAAACTGGCAGTGTTACTTTGTTTTGAAATATTGCATACGCTTCCAACATTACTGCTGACTTTCAAAGGAAGTTTAAATGTTGGATGTGCTGTTCTTTTCCCTTCCAAAAGAGTGGCTGCAATTCCTGATGATGCGACGGTAAGAGTAATATTACCACCAGACCTCACTTTGGAGACCAACAAATTAATCAAGAACGCTTTGCCTGTGCCTCCAGGGGCATCGAGAAAGAATATCTTACCTTCCTTCTTAGTGATGCTAGATATGATGGTGTCATAAGCTTGTTTCTGATCGTGGTTCAGACGGTGTTCTTCTTGAGCAACGGTTTGAAGGAGCCGAGGACGAAGTCTTTCTTTCTCTTGTGACAATCGAGAAATTATATGTTGCTCTGTTTCATTGTTACCTGATAAGCGCTTTTTTTTCGATGTCATTGAACTATGACATATATCCGTTTTACATCCCGGCATGATGGCTTAAAATCACTGACTGGACTATTAATTATAACGAATTCTTTTCAGATGTAATTTAAGAATGGCGAGGTGCGGGAAATACAAATCCCCCTTCCGTCCAATATTAAATTGACTGTGTATTTTTCGGAACGAAAAGTTCACAGGCGAAATGAAGAAAAGCCGAGTTGCACTTCCAGGGGAATGGCGAGGTGCATGGAACACATATCCCCTTGCCATCCAATCTTAAATTAACTCTGTATTTTGCGGAACGAAAAGTTCACAGGCGAAATGAAGAGTTGCACTTTCAGGTAATGGTGACGTGCATGAAACACAAATCTCCCTTCAGTCCAATCTTAACTTGACAGTGTATTTTATGGAACGAAAAGTTCACAGGCGAAATGAAGAAAAGCCGAGTTGCACTTGCAGGGAATGGCGAAGTGCATGAAACACAAATCCCCCTTCCGTCCAATCTTAACTTGACAGTGTATTTAGCGGAACGAAAAGTTCACAGGCGAAATGAAGAAAAGCCGAGTTGAACTTCCAGGGAAACTCCAAACACAACTACCCTTCTCTGAAGTCTTAACTCAACACGACTCGCGGTTTGCTGCTGGCTGTATCTGGGGTAATATGTTTGCCCGCTAGTTAGGCTGTAACAGGAGTGATAGACTCGTCCTTTGCTAGCTCGTAAACTGTTGCCTCAATATTTGAATGGACATGGTTGGAAGAAAGGAAAACGTAAAAACACTTATATTGGGCGATGTATTGAAGATAGAGATATGCTCTCGCGGACGTTTCTGTAGAACTTTTCATGCTGAAGAATTCTTACACTCATAGTATTTAGATATTTTTAACGGTTTGCCCAGCGTAAGCTTACAAATCATCATCGAGATATCATTTACTGAATGGTTAAAACCGCATCAAAATCCATCCAGAGGTTCTCGAGATTACCCGTGACATCCAAGAATCGGGGACTTAGTTTTATACCAAGTAGAGATGCACTGGGTGAATCACTTACGTGTTGGGTTGCCTAGCGCGTTGGGCGGTTGAGAACTGCAGGTCTGCGAGTAAAGGTCTGAAGAGGGAACTGAAATATCTCACCTATGATTGTGCTTTTTTTTCGTGTGGTCTCCGGAGAGGCCGAGTGCAGGTCTTTCTAGTCGACGCCCGTGGGCGACCTGCGCGTCGGGATGAGAGATGGAAGGACGTGGGCAAGGATGTGGAAGGAAGCGGCCGTGGCCTGTCAGAAGGTACCGTCCCATCATTTGCCTGGTGTTGAAAATGGGAAACTACGGAAAACCATTTCAAGGACAGCTAACGGTAGGGCTCGAACCCACGCGTTTACCGAGTCGGCAGAGAGCTTGACCCCATGACCTAACGCTGCGCTTTAGCGAGCGTAGCCACTGCTGTCGGTTATGATTGTGCTGATATGACGCCAATAAATTTCTCCTCATGGGGTTATGTACGGAATCGTATTTATCAGGGCCTTACAGTGGACAGAAATGGGCTGATTCAGAGAATGAGAGTTGCATTTGAATTAAGGCTCCAGGAACTTTTCCTCAAGTGCTGAATCCTTTATGAGACGGGTGACGATGTATACTGAAAGCGAAGGTGGCAATTTTGTACATTTAATATAAATAACTAATCAACGAAATCTTGTCGTACCGGTCTTAGATAACAAGAACAATACCAAACATATTGATAAGAATAAGAATACTAATAATATGAATAAGTATCATAATACTAATGAAAATATTACGCAAAGTTCTACTACTGCAACTACTACTACTACTACTATTAATGATAATAATAATATGGATACTAAAAACTCAGCAATTTTTCTAGGTTTGTTCTGTGTCTTGTGTAAGGTTTCACCTATGACACCAAGCTGGCTCATCAGCGGGCTATTGGTGTCCGTGCCCGGACCCCCACAGGAGCAGCGAACTGCGCCTTACCTCCCTTTCTATGAATCGCACCTGCGCCTTTTAACTGCGAGAGCTAAAAAAAACTCAAGTAGACTTAACCTCCCAATGAAGGCTTCAAAAAAGATGGTATATTGCCTTTCAGGGCCAGTGGGCTTCATAAAAAGGGAGGTAGCGCGCAGTTCGCTACTCCTGTTTGGGTCCCAGCACGGAAACCAAGAGCTCGCTGATGAGCCAGCTTGGTGTCCTAGGCGAAACCCCACACAAGACATGGCACAAACCTAGAAAAATTGCTGGCTTTAATTCACGGGTCGTAAAAGCCAATATACCAATATGAATAATAATCATAAAATGAAAAGGAATAATACGACAAACAATAATAATAATAATAATAATAATAATAATAATAATAATTACTAGCAACCCGCCCCGACTTCGCCTTGTAATTTTAACGGTTTACCCAGCGTAAGGTTAAAAGTGGCACGGACGGCAGGTCCCACACGCAATTCAGAAAAGCCGAGTTGAACAGCAAAACTCCAAACACATATCCTCTTTTTGGAAGTCTTAACTCGACACGACTCGACAGTTTGATGGTGGCTGAAGCTGGGGTGATAGGCTCACTCGCCAGCTCGTAAACTCGTTCCGAAGCTACTAATTTAAATTTCCACTGAATGGAGATTGTTGCAAGAAATGAAAACCTAAAAACACTTATAGTGGGCGATGTATTAAAGATAGAGATATGCTGGAGCTGTACGAAGCTGTCGAAGAGAACGCAGAAACACATCTGTTGTTTTGCTGGATATTACATAACTGGCGGTTTCCTCTATAAAGCTATTCAAGTGTGACAATACAGAATAAAGGTCCTAAATGTACAGTAATGTGCGTTATTTGTACAGAAGGCATTTATTTCACTTAAGTTTCTCTGACTACGATGATACTTGACATACCTTATATAGCATGTTATTTGGTATTGCATAAAGAGAACCATGGCCTAGGCACAAAAACTGCGTATCGTGGCGCGAAATATATTATAAGGTCTTTGGTAGACATAATTGTATTGTTCTTCTAGGGATGTGAACTTCACTGGCTTAGAAAGGGTATTTGAGTAGCCATAATAACGCAATGCCAGGATCACTCCACATCCCAATTGAAATATCAAAAGCCATTTTAATTTTTTAATTTTTTTTTAGCATATGGCTTTTATGCCGGGAGTGTTCGAGGACATGTTTTGTAGCTGCTTCGAGGCGGACACCCAATGGGTGAGCTACACGTACCGTCGCGTGTGGAGTGTTGTCTGGGGAGGAAAGTTTGAATGTAAGGACAAGGAGTTGGAAGGTAGCGGCTGTGGCCTATAGTTAGGGACCAACCCCGGCATTTGCCTGGAAGGAAGATGGGAAACCACAGAAAACCATCTTCAAGGTTGCCGGCGGGGGGATTCGAACCTCCTCGCCTCCCGGATGTGAGCGACTGCCGGCAGTCATGCCGTAACGACCATGGCTAACTCACCCGGTCAGTTTTCAGTGTTGCTTAAGTAACGGTAATCTATAAGTTAATACTTTTCAGTCGGTAAACAAGAATGTGTCCAGTTATATTGGGCAGGGAGTTGCAATTAGTTTTCTAGTGCCTGAAATGTACATTAATTATTTGTACACTTAATAAAACATTTTGCACACAAATTGGGGACTTTTTTGTGACAACTACAGTAGTTTCGTTCGTCAAGTATAAACGTAAACATACACAAGAAATTTGTTTATAATTGAATTACCTCACTAACGAACTGCAATATGGTATTACATAAACTGTGGAGAACCGGGATCGATTCCCGACACTGCAAAGAAATTTAATTCTGGTCTTTAGGCTGGAACGGGATACACTCAGCAAAACTGAGAAGAGGTGGGTTCGATTGACACCTCAGATTTCCTGGAAGTGGTTTTCCGTGGTTAACAACTTCTACTCCAGACGAATGCCCGGATAGTTCCTAAATTAAGGCCACGGCCGCCCCCTTTGAAATCCTCAAATGAATTACAAATACACAAACTAATTCAGCCATCACAATAACACAGATTATCATACCAATTCCACGCACACACACAAACCCACACCCAAGTACACGGTGCTATATGTCTACGATCTCGCAAGGCCCCAATCATTTCAAAAGCTCGCTACGGTGGAAGTTAACTATTCAAAATAGTTTTTATATTTTCACATAAAAAGTACTAACAAATGCGCAACACTTACAGAAGTGCAACAGTCTAGCGCAAAAAAGAAACTAGTACAACTCGTTGCAAAATTTAATCTATTCTGACCGATTGAAGAGCTTCTACTGATATACCACATCCCAATTTATGAACATTTCATGACAGGTCTTATCTACATCTTCCTACTATGGTTGGGGATAGAAACCTCGTCCACCCTGGTCGCAAGGCATTGATAAGTCTTCCCTTAATATTTTATTAACACCAGTAGGACCGTCCAAGTGTCAATCCCAGACAAACAAATAAACAAAGAATCAAGCAAACAATCAATCAAACAAACAAACGAACAGAAATACAGATACGTTACTATAAATATAGAGATTTAATCATGATACAAATTCTGACCGCTGCTGTCCGTGTATAACAGGTTATAGAAAATCGTTGTACGTAGATTATAAATATCGTATTCATAAATATTGTTGATTACAAGTAATACGGCCCACCCTGTAGAGTACTCCAAATGATTCCAAACTGTGTGTTTATGTGCACTTTGTGTGCGGCAGAAATCTCAATTGAACGTTGGCAGTTAAATCTGTCTGTTGTTGCCATGTTTAGGGAATAGGGACTGTTCGCGTGTGTGATACCTGTGGTTACAGACATGCTAATTACCTGAGCTTATCAAGGAGACCGTAAAACATCATTTGTTGTTGGTGTTGTGTAGTACTCATTGGACATATTATCATTATTATTACTATTATTGTTATTATCATTATTATTGTTACATATTAAATAGCTTACCAGAAAATCGATTTTTCTCTTGTGACTTTAATTAATGAGCTTACACCACATCGGAACGAGTTCCCTGAAGCAATATCTTAGCCTTTCACGTCTGGTTAGTATGCTCAAATGTACTTACATACCAAATATTAATTTGCACGCTCTCCTTTCTCGTATTAACTAATGAAAGGAAAATTAAAAAAACCTTTTTTTTCTTCAATTCGGGATAATCATATTTTGTAAACCTAGCCCTAATTTATTGAAGCTTAGACGTGGATTCTTCATAGAAGATCTATAACTGAATAAATGCATGCTACCAGTATTGATACATTAATAAATAGGAGGAGTATAGTCTACGCTATTAACAATTTGTGAGGTACTGTGACTGTTTGACAGATGTCCCACGTCCAAACAAGCGCACATCTTCACAACAGCTGAGCATAAGACTGAAAACATCTCGGGGCTAATTATGGGCAAACGACAAAAGTTGTAATATAAATCAAAAGCTTGGCTGTTATCCAGATGCACACTGCAACATGGATAGAAAGAATTATGTTATCAAGAAATCATGAATGACCACAATTTTTTTCTGTAAGATAAAAATGCATCAGGTTAATTTATTCATTCAACCATCCTAACTAAGTACAATATTCTTCCACAGGAGATAGCTAAAACACCACCTGAAAGAAAAAACATCCTGTCGCTCCCCCTGGGACCGTGATATATTTATGCCCTTTTTAAATCAACTGCAATTATTAATTTTTTCAAAACCAAAATTATATTAATAAAATATTTAAATATTCTTAGAAAATTCGTGAAATTTATAGTTCATCACTATAGTCAGTTTTTATTATACGCATAATTTACACTTTGATGATGTGCAGACAATTAATAGTCCAGTCTGACATCATAATAAAATTATTTACACTTCACAACAGCTTTTATATTTCCAAAATTATTTTCAAAATTATATTCATGATCGTTATCAAATATCTCTTGACATGTCAGGAATAGAAATTCCAATATTTCTGATTATTATTACGGAAATGCCATCAAATGCTATTTGGCTTAATAACACTTTGTTCTATCTTATGTTTATAAATGAAACTAATTCAAAATCGAAAGTTTCCACACATGGAATCTATTAATCATTATCCAACAACCTTGTTGATTAATTATCATTTCCAATAAAGAAATAAATCTATGTTTAACTCTGGGTGCAACTCGCAATTATTATTAAAAACGGATTTTATATTAATTATGGATCAGTTATAACAATTTACAAATTACATCGGAAAGCGAGGTCAGCATTCCCTGAATACCCCATTTCTCTAAGCACTACATTGACTTCATATCATTACATATCATCACCCATAAATTTATTATTATTATTAAATATTTCAACAATGTCAAATATAATTAATTTCCAGGTTTATTATTCAATATGATCTTTGAAATCATCATCATTCTTGATTTAATCCTATCATATCCAAAATATGACCATTATCAATTTTTATTACGGAAGAAAATCTTAAATCACATGAAAAATCGAACTCATTTGACAAAGGCTGAGTATTTAGTCTCATCTAGGATGAATTAAATCCAAATCGAAAAAAAAATATAATTAATATACTACCGCCGCAACTAACTATCCAAAAACGACAGCCTCGGCAATAATAATAACATTCATGATAATCTCTACATGGTATAAAACAAAGTCCCCGATTCTTGGATGTTACGGGTAATCTCGAGAACTACTGGATGGATTTTGATGTGGTTGTCACCATTCTATAGAGGATTCCTTGCGAAAGGTTTCTGTAGACAAACATTCATTTATGGCCAAAGGAAGCCGAGCAATAACGATTTCAGTAAATAGATCCAAAGTAAAACCAGCCGTCCATGCACCTTTTAAGTTGACGCTGGGTAAACCGTTAAAAATATCTATATACTATGAGTGTAAGAATTGTTCAGCATGAAAAGTTCTACAAAAATGTCCACGACAGAATATCTCTATCTTTAATACATCGCCCAATGTAAGTGCTTTTGCGTTTTCATTTCTTCCAAAAATCTCTATTCCGTGGAAATTTAAATTACTAACTTTGGAGCGAGTTTACGAGCTAGCGAGCGAGCTTAACACCCCAGCTTCGGCCAGCACCAAACCGCCGAGTCCTGTCGAGTTAAGACTTCCGAGAAGAGTATATTTGTTTGGAGTTTCGCTGTTCACCTCGGCTTTTCTGAATTGCGTCTGGGACCTGCCGTCCGTGTGCCTTTTAAGCGTACGCTGGGTAAACCGTTAAGGATACCTGGCGAAGCCGGGGCGAGTTGTTAGTAATAATTATATTAATAATATTAGAAAGAGTAATTACTGACTTTGTTCCTTCGTATACAGTCATGACTCCTTCGAACAAGTAGGGTAATAAAGTATGCCAGTCATTGGTAATCAAGAAGTTTCTTTCAGAAAAATATACAGAAAAATCATGAAAATATTCTGGTATTGGTTTTACGATCGTTTGCGTGTAATTCGTTTGCAATGCGCAAATAAAACTTAAACAAATGTACACAAGATAAGATACATTGATGACTTCTTTGAAGAAAAAAAAATACATACAATTCAGATTTTTAAACTTAGATGCAAGGAGGTGTGAACACTCATCCCTTTAACCAGACACGCTAATCAATGAGTCGGTAGCTCGGCCTGAAGCGTGGCTAGCACGGCATTTGATGATGCATTAACATAATTCGATTCGATATTCTCGTAGACTAGGAGCCTCCGTGGCTTAGGCGGCAGCATGCCGGCCTCTCACCGCTGGGTCCATGGTTCAAATCTCGGCCACTCCATGTGAGATTTGTGCTGGACAAAGCGGAGGCAGACAGGTTTTTCTCCGGTACTCCGGTTTTCCCTGTCACAAATTTAATTCCAGCAACACTCTCCACTGTCATTTCATTTCATCTGTCATTCATTTAATCATTGCCACAGGGGAGTGCGACAGGCTTCGGCTGCCGGCACAGTTCGTATCCTCGCCGATAGATAGGGGGCTTAATTCATTCCATTCCCTGACCTGGTCGGTCGACTGGAAGCAGGCTGTGGATTTTCATATTCATTCACGTAGACTGGGAAGGTTCCTAACTCAAAGCTACGGCCGCTTCCTACCCAAAACGTACATCAGTTACAATTGCATACACTAGTACAGACATCACAAAGACACAGGTATTCAGACAAATTCTACACCCAGCCAAGTACACGGGGCTACATGACCTCAATGTCGCATGGCCCCTAAAAGAACCAACAACAACTGTTATTTTAATAGCTTTCTATCGCGCTTCCCTGGTGTACATGGTTTAATTATTTGATTTATTCCATGGCCAAGACTTACTGCATTCTGACTGAGATAATTTGCTAGGCAAAACATATACAGTACTTTTCTGGGCTGTAAATCGAAGACCACATGTGCTTATTTCCTTTTCGTTTTTTAGAAATAGAACTTCTCAAATTAATTACATGCGTTGTTTAAGTTGGAAAGAAGAGTTCCATAAACAAAAGCTATGGAAGAAAGAACAATGGAATCAAGTAAAAAATACTCTTGAACTGAAACGAACCTGTTTTTCGCGAGATGTAAACGAGTAATAGACGGAACAAAGGGAGGTTATGTTATGAGTTATGTACGCCTTGTTGCGTAGTGGCTTGCACTCTTGGCTGTCACCTCAGAGGCCCGGGTTCGATTCCCGGCTATGCCATGAAATTTAATTCTGGTCTGAGGGCTGGAACTAGATACACTGAACCTCGTGAGGCAAAAATCCACCTCAGCCATACTGGAAGTAGTTTTCCTTGGTTTCCCACTTCTACTTCAAGTAAATGCCGGGATGGTGCTTAACTTAAAGTAACGGCTGCCTCCTTCTCAATCCTCAGCTTAAATATATACACAGTAATACAGCCATCACAATAACACAGGTTATCAGACAAATTCCACACACACCCAATACACGGGGCTTCATGAGCACGATGTCGCATAGCCCCTGAAATGAATCAATTACGACAACACCTGTTTTCCAGTAAGAGCAATATAACATGTTTCTACAGTATTCTCTAAAGTCTCAGTTGATGGTCTTCCATCCCACAACTCACTATTATGTCTTTTAATGGGCAGATTTGTGGCATATGGAGGATTTACTTTGATCAACAGATTCATGAAATATCTGACGTGCAATTTCACTCACTGTAGTGTCAAATGGGTTCAGTAATGAGGAACGAATCATATCACATTCCAGGTAATGGTGGTTTTAGGTATGAATAGCTCTTTAGCTGCAAAGAGCAGTAGACCTCATATGAACATAGCTAATTGCTCCATGTGTAGGCAACTGGTTTGTAACACTCACTCCACTCAAGTGCTACACTGTTGAATTAGTTCAAGGCACATGACAGCTGCCCGGATAATGACAGTTACGCATAAAATCAAGTTAAGAGGCAAATCCCATATACACAGTAGCATTGTCCATTTAGAGAGTCTCAAACATTTGATGGTAAAATGACATTATAATCTGCTGCCCAAACAGGAATGTAGCGGCATTTGCAATTCCCTTAATGCCAGATATTAATTCATCAGTCGGTTAAGGTTTCTAGAAACGTTTGCAGTGATTGTCCACACCTTTGAGTTTGAACATCAAAGAAACGCCACTGTTCCTGTAAGATGAATCATATGTGGCTAAGAACTGTAAGCTGAGATGTCGTCGTACTCTGCCAAGTTTCATACGAAGGACGTTGCTCTCAATTAGGAATGAAAGCGGGCTTCTTCCGATACTCCCACATAAGCATGTCCCGCTCCACTGAATATCAGATGGTATAAATATTTACACCAGGCTTAATGAATAGCTGTCGCCCAGCAAAGAAGTTACGTAAATGTTGCATCTTTGCATTCCATGTTGAGAGACAATAAAGCAAATTATCCTTCACTGATTGTTTAATCTATTACTATTATTATTATTATTATTACTATTATTAACACTACTTAGCCTATGATATCAAATGACTCACCAGAATGTATAAGCAATGTATACATAAAACACAACTCATATTTGCATTCCTGGGAATTTTATGTAGTCGAATGAATCGGGCGTCAAATTGATAAAATCCACAGTAAGTCTCCAAGGGAGACAATATGTTTGATTGTTTGCCTTTCGGAATCACAACACATCAAAGAGTTGGCAACTTGCTCAACTTGTGGAGTAAACCATCTCATACACCATAGTCAGTCCGAGCTGTGTTGAAACTAGCAAACATCTGTCTTGGTGGATTGAAACCAAGACCCTTCATGGTAACAGATGGCATACCACCAAATTCTTCAGCAGCAATTGAATTTCAGTCGAGTGACCACTGGCTATTTTCATAATGCGAACAAAGCAGCTTTCAAGCACTCATCTTCTGCAATAACGTTGCGTATGATTATCAATGAGGTGTAATGGTACGATACAGATTCTTGTACAAAATGCAAGACAACATATCCTCTCCCATTCATTGAAATATGTAGTCTATATTATGCAGGTTTACAATTGTTATTCCTGTGACAGGCTTAGAAAAAAAAGTGAAAACTTACAATGTAATATACTGTAATGCATTAAATAAAAGAGGAATGCCCAGCAAGGTAACAATGCGCAGGCTGTGTGCGACCTCGTGCCATGCACTCTTCAATATAGTTAGTTCTTTTAAAATTGCTGTCTATCAACATTTACCTCCTGCAGAAATTAGTTTTTCTGATTATCTATACTAATTATTAATAAGGCAGATAAGTGCACTTCATATAGTAAGGTGATCTATTCGTAATAACCAATGAACTATTTCTTATTGTTGTTGTATCTTAGGCTGGCTGCGTGGCTCAGCAGTAACGTTCTCGCTTGCTGTGTCCAAAGTTGCAGTATCGAATCCCGGCATAGTCAGCTGGCATTTGGAGGTTTGCAAATGCGTGGTAGCCGTGTCAGAAGATTTACTGGCACGTTAAAGGTCCCCCTCGGGGCAACATTCCAGCACACTGGCGTCTCCAAAAGCCGCAGTAGTTAAAAGGGACGTAAAACCAATAACATTTACATTTACATTATTATGTTGTTTCTTATTTAAAGGGCTGCGACATCGTGGTCACATAGCTCCGTGTATTTGAGTGGTCTTGAATTTGTGAGATAACCTGTGTTATTGTGATGGCTATACTAGTATGTGCATTTGCAAATTGGGGATAGGATTGGGAAGGTGGCCTTAAGCTAGGAACCATCCTAGCATTTGCCTGGAGTAGAAGTAGGGAAACCACGAAAAACCACTTCCAGGATGAATGAGTTGGGAATCTAACCCTCCTCTTCTCAGTTTTACCACACGAGGCTGTGTGTACCTTGTTACAGCCTTCTCACCAGGATAGTATAGATTTGGCAGAGCCGGGAATTGAACCCGGACCTCCGGGGCGACAGCCAATAATGCTAGCCGCTACACCACGAGGTGACTAGCAAGATGAAAGAGTGTCCCATTTACTATCTAGCCGGCAGTATTGTGTTATTTGCACTGTATAGACTACAGTACATTAGCACACTAACTTTTGTTTGATATGTGTTCGTATGAGTAATTATCAAATGTGATATTACACCATACATCGCATTTGCTTTTGTGAAATGATAATTTATTATACATCACAACATTATAAATATAGCCTACGGTATGCAAATGAAGCAAATACGGCTCATTGTTAAGTACTCGTTTGTTATGCATTTTACCAGTTTTAAATGCGCATGGAGTGACCAGATTGTGATTCATTCTACTGAACGCTCCGGTACGACAGCTCCATGGTTGTGTTAAAAAATGATAACGGAAAAGAAAAAGAAACTCCGAAGCACTCCGGTCCAAGACGGGCTAGGCCTACCCCGCGACCGATGCCCAGTTCCCAGTCATTTGGCCTGCGGATTATCGGGTTACGCATGGTCGGGTCCCCTCGACCGTTAATCTTGGTCTCCGTGACCGGGGTGCTGCCTCATTATGAGGCAGCTACTCAATTGTCCTCACGAGGGTGAGTGCACCCCGTTCCAGTCCTCACGTTACTTTCTAAAATCCCTGACGGAGCCGGAAATCGAAGTAGGGGGCTGCGGGTGCGAAACATGTACCATATTATTTTACGATGTAATATACTGTAATGCATTAAACGCCTAGCAAGGCAACAATGCGCAGGCTGTGCGGGAACTCGCGTTACGCACTCTATTTTCTTAATATAAGTTACTTAGTTCTTTACAATTATATTAATATTGACCTCCTGCAGAACATAGTTTTTCTAATTATTAATATGGCAGTTAAGTATCTTGTTGCAAGTCCCTGGGCACCTACCTCATCCTTGTCCCTAATTCACACAACTACAGTCATCACATAAATACATTTTATCAGACAATTTCAACAAACACCCAATTACGTGGGGAAAATGACCAATATCTACCAAGCCCCTATACTAAATTAACAACTACAACACTTGTAGTTAGATACCCTTAATTCATCTGGAGCTACTGAGAGTGTGTCTCAATCTTATCCCTCTATTTATTATTGCCCTCACGATACTTAGTGAACCCCGTCTTACAACACATACTGGGATATAAATTCCCCACGGCAGAACAGGGAATATAACCCCAGCCGTCTGCACGGGGAGATATCGTATATACACGCAAACCACTACGCCATGAAAGGTGTTGAAAAAATGTGTTGTGATGGAATAAGATAGTTATTGTTGCTTTAAGGGGCGGAACGGCGAGGTCATCTGTCCCTAAAGTTTCAGTGTTGTAGACACTTGCCTAGTGTCCAACTTCAGCAGATACGTTAATCTAGAAATATTCCCAAATCTGTGATATCTTTCTTCAATCCACGTTAGCCAAAGGCAATCAAAATAATATTTCAGTCAGTCAAAACGTATTTGTAACCAATTTAGGCTCTAACTGAAAAAGGTTTACATGTGACTTCACTAATTTCACTGATTACACTCGGAGGTGAAGGGTTGGGGAGCGTTTCGTGTTGATTCACTACAAGGTGATTCCTTTCGATAGTTGACAAGCAGCAACTGAAAAATGGATCCAAGGCTCTATATAATTAAAGACAATTATAGTGGGGATAATTGACTTAAGGGGAACCGTGGTATCCCCCAAATCCTGCCATCTATAGATCCCAAAATGAATAGAAAATAAAGTGAAATGTATTCCATACCTTCTATCACTCCTTTTAATTTCGTAATAATCGAATAGAATGGGCGTTAATACACTATGGAATTAGGATAATAACGTGCATTGTAATATTTAATGTGTAAAAAATCAATTGATTGTTTCAATTATTCAATAACATTTTCAAACCTCATAATATTGTGCTGTCGTGAAAAATAGAGGAAATATCTCTTTGTTTTTCATAATTATCGAATTTTAATGTTTTAATGTTTAAATGTACATGAGATTAATAACCATTTATTAATCCTTTAAAAATTTCTTTTTCATGATTAGGTAACCATCTATTATATTTGGTTAAAATCGTGTAGATCGACTGTAAAACAATAACTTTCGTTTACTATGGCAAAACCGAACAAGTAGCTCCGTGAAGAAGAACTAAATAGCCTTTTTTCATATATCCTACTGGTCTTACTTAGGCCACGAGAAATGAAAACGAGATTTCAAATAAAAAAGTACAGCCGCCATTTTTAAGTTCTCAAAAATGTCATTAAATTAGACGTCAGTATATTAATGCTTGTATGAAGATATAACGTGCCATGTTTCACAGCGTTCGGATGAAATGTCGCGTGAAATATCCATTTAAATTTCGCATCGCCGCCATGTTGGATTTGTGCTCTCCAGTTGATTGAATAATCCATAGGAGAACTTGTGTTAATAGCCTCTATCAACATACACATTTTCAGTTTGATTACTCTAATAGATTGGTAAATATTTCGGATGGTCATGTGATCGATTGTTATATGTGTAGGTCATAGAATTATGTACCATTAAATGAAGATTATTGCGTAGGTTCATTACTTAAACGTCGACTTCGATCACATGATTAGGACACAAGACATAAAAACTTAACTTTAAACTTTCGCACAGCCGCCATCTTGAGGTTATGAAAACAATTGAACTTAATTAGATGTTAGTGAATTACAATGTGTAAATACATTCACTGTACCAAGGTTTACTGCGCTCGGATGCTTAAATAGCTAAAAAGGTCTGTTTAAATGTTTCAATTTCGCTTGGCCGCCATGTTCGTTTTTTACTTAACAGGTTTATGAAAGTTACATAGAGGAACTTCTAGTAGTACCCTTTATCTTTGTACACAATTTCAGGATGATATCTGTTACTGTTGTGGATATATAGAATGCCAGTGAAATAATTCACGCGGTCACCGTGTTGAATTGGTCAAACGAATTAAATTTTGAAAGGCACGGTCGAGGTTGGATGACGTAGTAGTATGCACTTATTGAGTTTCATTGAAATCGCTTCGGCCATTTAGATTTTATAATGGGGACAAACTCACTCATACATGCACACACACACACACACACACACACACACACACACACATACATACACGGCCAAAAGGTGATCTCGTCAGCCTATTTTTTCTTAAATGACAATAGGACAAAAATGGCTTTCAACACGATAATTTTCTGAATTATAATGAATAGCTGTTGGCCAGCAAAGAAGTTACGTATTTATACATCACTCACCCAGACATAAAGCAAGGTCACTGGCTTGTTTAACCGTACGTTTTATGGGCTTGTCACACAGGATTACACTCTTTCTAATTTTTAAGTCTCACAGTATTTTTAATATTTCACCCTCACATTCTCCGACGGAAACATACTTCCTGTTTGCCATTCTACAATTACTGATGTTTGTCCGATTGTACTATTTTCCCAGAGCACAGTATCAGTGCTCTGTATCACGATGTCTTTGTCGAGCCGCTCTACGAACTCGTAGCCAATTTCCGTCGCAACAACAAAAGGTTCAATATTGGAAACATGGTATGCTTATTGTTGGCAGCCTTGTTAAATGTAGTTTTATACTGTGTGGAGATTCATTGAATAAAGATGATTGGGACTTCCGGCAGATAACAATATGAGGTAAATTCGTATTCACTCTCACAACTAGTCATGTATTGGACAGCTGTTACCTTTCGAAGTCGTGCCTAACTTCAATATCCAGGGCTAAGGGGGTTTGATTCCGAAGCAACTCTGCTAGGATTTAAGAGTTGTATGAGATTTACTGTCATCTTAAGAATCCCCCCGGAACAAATTTCTGGCACTTCGTCATCTCCAAAGTAGTAAGGGGCGTTGAATGCATATTATTATAAATTAGCTTGCCACGGTGGGCGAGTGGTTATCGAGTCAGACTACCAACCCCACGCTTGCAGGTTCACTCCTGACCGTGGTAAGTGATCTTTGAAAGGCGACAAAAATTACGGCACGCATGTCATACGAAGTTGGCATGTTAGAGAACCCATTTGAATTCAGTAGGCCGTATTCATAATGGCAAAATTAATATCAGGATTTTCCGCCAACACAAACGTTCCTCCTTTCTCTACTAGAAAACGTTATAGGGTCAAGGAGGTTAGATATCTACTTTCATAGCGTTCCAAGGAACAACAAAATTCAACATGCAAGCTGCCCATTGGGCGGCAAATAACAAAGCTTGCATCCGGCAACCGAGGCCATACGATATTAAAATTAGTATAAATTAATCCTTTTTAGTCGGCTAACACGATTGTTCTCAATTGTAATGCATGTTATTCCCTAAAACTGAAAATATAAACATGAGATTAATTAATTCACTTGGAAAACCAGTTTCCATCGTCAAGCGATCATCATCAGATCCATTAGACTAAGGCTATTAAATCTATATCTAAAAATATCTGGTTGAAGATATTTACAATGTGTACATTTATTTACTTACAGCAGTTATTATAAACTTGCAAAACTTGTCAAGGTTTGTTATTTATATGTGATTTTTTGTTAAGATATTGTTAGTGGTTATTGACCTTCACATTTGCTTGTTTAGTGTGATAACTGTGATTGTTTGTGAATGGTCAGGTTGGAATTGAATATGAACTTAGCTTATTGTTTGAGCGATGTGGGATTCGTTCTCGTGAAACTTCTGCTACTACCACTGGCTACACTATAGCTTCACAATCGAAACTGGTCATCCAAATGAATTAATTAATTAATTTATTTATTTATTAACTAATGTAAATGTATTTCAGGTTTATGTAAACACTGAATACAATTTGATACAATCGTGTTGACTGACTGAAAGACATTAATATCGATTACTATGGCAACACAGAAACATTTCTTCCAACATGATTCTTATTGCTATTATTATTATTATTATTATTATTATTATTAGAAAGCCTCCGTGGCTTAGGCGGCAGCACGCCGGCCTCTCACCGCTGGGTCCGTGGTTCAAATCCCGGTCACTCCATGTGAGATCTGTGCTGGACAAAACGGAGGCAGACAGGTTTTTCTCCGGGTACTCCGGTTTTCCCTGTCAACATTTCATTCCAGCAACACTCTCCACTATCATTTCATTTCATTTCATCTGTCATTCATTTAATCATTGCCCCAGAGGAGTGCGACAGGCCTCGGCAGCCGGCACAGTTTATATCCTCGCCGCTAGATGGGGGCTTCATTCATTCCATTCCTGACCCGGTTGGAGACTGGAAGCAGGCTGTGGATTTTCATTTTTCATTATTATTATTAGAGTTTCTTTGGCTAGCATTTGTCTTATTGTACTTATTACTCTGTTGGTTTGCACAATCGTTTCTTGATTAATCAATTACTTTTCAGCTATTTCTAAACCACAAGTTTATACAATTTTTCAAATAAATATGATTTTCTTTCAGATCTGCAATGTAGCCTATGTATACGTCATTCAGTAGGCTATTGAGTATGATAGATTGAATCAAATCCACTTATTACTATTATAATACTTCAATTCCCCCCAATGCGGTACGATCCATCACTTGCTGCTTCAGAGTGAGAGTGGAGATTGTCTTGTATTTTAGGATATTTTAAATATTCACCAACTCTTGGAGTAACTGCGATGTATCGCGCACCCCGACCTCGGTTGAGTGCTGCAGCAAGTCCAGGAGTTCAAATCCTGGTAAGGGGTGTGTTGGTTCAGTGGTAAAGTTGGTCACTAGTCGTGGCCGAGTGCGGTACGTGTGTGCGCGCTGTGTGACCGCATTGGAAGAGTTTACGGTTCCTAATACCGGTGCTTCCTTAGTTCCACGTGTGTACTGACCTTCCGTGTGTCATTCGGACAATACTTTTTCAAGTAGTGTTCCAGATAGGACAACAAAACCAGAAACCCAGAAAACCCCGCTGAAAATCATGTCCGGATACCAGAGAAAAAACACCGTACGCTGCCAATGGGACAGGCAGAGTTCTCGCCCCTCACCAGGAGAAATTCACCGCTGGATTGACGATACCCTCCGGTTGACTGTCGACCAAGTAGAAGCCATCCAGTTAAATGCGCACGAAAAAACCATGTACATCAAGGTAATCAGCATATCTATTTATCAGAAATTGTTAAATACTTTTGCAGATCCTATTAAATTTCAGTATGACTCAGGCGAAATGACAAATGTTAAGCTCTCCACAGCGGATTCCAATTTTACCACAGTGCGTATATTTAATGTCCCACTCGAAGTACCCCCTGAAATTTTCAAATCCGTCCTGTCGAAATATGGCACTGTGAGTGACGTCAGGAAAGAACAATGGTCTTCTGCTTATCAGTTCCCGGTGTATAATGGAATACGTGCCGTCACTATGGAAATCAAGCAAGATATCCCCTCCACTGAGACTTTTGGTGGCCATTCTGGCTATATAACGTATAATGGACAGAAACAGACCTGTTTAATTTGCAATGCTACCACACATCTACGTATTAACTGTCCAAAGAAAATGATTCCCCTCGGTATAACTCATACACAACAACGACGTGTCCAATACTCGGAAGTTGTGACGCAGCAAACGTCATATGAAAACATGCTTATTGATCAGTCAGCTGGGACAACACCAGAAGTGACCTCGGATACATCTGACGCAGAACTGGTACCTTGCCCTGACCAGAGCTGCGAGCCACGGAGTGCCCCTGTGCTATCGGCAACCTGTATCGCAGCCTTAGAACCAACTATGCCGTCACTGCAGGCTGCCACAGAAATTTTGTCTTCACTGCCCCCACCTTCGCTGGTCCCTACCGACTCACTTAAGAATGTTGATCGGGGATCCGAGAACGTCTCTAAGAAGATTAAAACAAATGCCTCGATTGCCGTACCAGCCCCGAAGAATCAAACTGGCTCTACAAACGTTCCCGCAGCTGTGAAAAAGAAACAAAATCTTCATTCTACGTCATCTAGGGACCCACGAACGCTCTCAACCGCTGACAGCCGGCCTATGAATGGCAGTCAAAAGGAACTATCTCAACCTAATTTGACATAGTGCACCAGTATATTTCTCACCTGTGCCTTTTTTTCTTTTTTCTTTTTTCTCGAGTCCAACTTCCAGTATGTCTAGCACAACTTTTATACTTCTCTTAATGGCGCAATTTCTCACTGTGGCCACTGTGAATATCAATGTAATAGAATGCCCTCTGAAATTTCAACTGTTGGAGAGATTCCTTCGAGATGCAGACATTGACATTGCCTTCATTCAAGAAGTTGCTCTACCCTGTTTGCCCATATCTGCCTTCTACAAACAATACATCAATACCGGTAATACGAATAGAGGGACCGGATTCCTCATAAGACATGATATCCCACTCGAAGGTGTGCTATGTCATCCATCAGGACGCATAATATCTGGACACATAAACAATACCACCCTGATAAATGTATATGCCCCATCTGGGTCCAATAAACGTGTGGAACGGAAAATGTTCTTTCAACAGAGTATACTGCCTCATCTGCACGACGTTAAGGAAAAACTTATTCTTGCAGGGGATTTCAATTGTATTCAACGCCCAGATGATTCCACTAGCTCATACCAAGGTGTCAACCCGGCTCTCAGGACCCTTCTTACCTCCCTACACCTCATTGATGCTGTGGATAGTTTAAGGGTGCCCCTGCCCCATTACACCTGTATAAGTCACAACTCCTCATCACGACTTGACCGCATCTACTTTTCACAGGAACTTATCCAGCCTAGACGATATGAAGTGATACCTGCCAGTTTCACTAACCATCATGCTGTCGTATGTACAATCTCTTACCCCCATCCCATATTTCACATAGGAAGAGGTTATTGGAAGCTGAATTGCTCGCTGTTACTGGAGGAGGAATGCCAAGATATTTTCAGACAACACTGGATTCGATGGGTCCAACAAAAAGGCAAATTTCGCGACTGCACAGACTGGTGGGATATTTTAGTTAAACCAGGGATCCGCCGCGTCTTTAAGAACATATCTTACCAACGAGGTCGGGAAAGACGGGATACAGTTGAATTTTACTATCGAGTTCTTCGCCAGCTCCAGCAAAGATCTGATGCTGGGGAGCGTATATATGACCAGATCCGGGAAGTTAAAACCAAGCTCCTGTCTCTACAGCAACGAACGCTCGCTCATATAAACGTGGCTTTAAAAGATCGTACAGTGCTCCCGGATGAAAGTGCAAGTGTATACCATATCGCCAAAGGACAACGTGAGCGGCAACGTAAATATATCCACCGCCTTCGCACCAGTACTGGAAGTGTCTTCACCTCCCCTGACGCTATACGTCGTGAAATATCATTATTTTATCAACGGTTCTACGCTAAGGCTCCCATTGATCCACAGCAGGTGACCCTATTGCTGTCGTCTTGCAGTACCCAACTATCTCCGGACAACAAAACTCTGCTCGGCGCGGATATTACGGATGAAGAGATTCACTCTGTGGTTAAACAACTCCCAAACAACCGCTCACCTGGCATTGATGGACTGCCATATGAAATGTATAAACACTTCTGGCCTCTCATTGGCAAAGAATTTTGTCATGTCCTGCGTACCATTCTCCAACGTCGTGCTCTTTGTCAATCACATCACGAGGGTACCATAGTCCTCATACCAAAAACATCCTCTCCCATGGCAGTTGGTGACTTCCGACCAGTTACTCTGCTCTGCAGTGACTATAAAGTCCTTACCAAAGTACTTGCATGCCGATTGAAGACTGTTCTACATGATATCATTGGTGATGAACAATGTTGCAGTATTCCTGGAAGAACTCTGTTAACAAACTTAGCGATACTACGGGACCTACACCTAAAAGACGAAATGCTCCCCACTGAGCCAATGAGTTTTCTCACCTTAGATCTTGATAAAGCTTTCGACCGCATCAGTCATGAATACTTGTACATGGTCTTGCAACGCTTCGAATTTCCTGAAATCCTTATTGACTACATTCGTATGATAAATTGTAATGCTACGTCTAGAGTGCTCGTCAACGGTTTTCTTTCCCCTCTGATTCCAATACAACGATCAGTTAGGCAAGGATGTCCCCTTTCTATGCTACTTTTTGTCATTGGCCTTGAACCGTTCATTCGGACTACCCAGGTGAAGCTACAGGGTTACAAACTGTCCACACATGTTTTTGGAATGTGCGCCTATGCTGATGACGTATCAATATTGATCCGCAATAAAGAAGACATCTCCCACATCGATAGCGTCCTTCAGCTCTACCATATCGCCTCTGGAGCACAATCGAACCCCCAGAAAACTGCTTTGCTTCCGCTCAATACTAACTCAGTGATTACCCCACAGCCCTGGTTCCGGATAGTAAATGAGGTGAAAATTCTTGGCATTACCTGGAAGCAATCGCTTCTGGACACAGTGCAAGCAAACTGGACTAAGGTCATTGCCAAAGTTAGGGGAGTCCTGATCCAATTTGGTCAAAGGAACCTCAATATAGTGCAACGGGTCATGGTCCTCAACGTGTTTGCGCTCTCTAAAATATGGTATGTCGCACTACTTTTCCCACTTCCCAAAATGTTTGAGAGCCAATTGGCAAAATATACAGGTTGGTTTATATGGCAAGGATTTTTGTTCCGAATACAACGGGAACAGTTGTATCTCCCATCCCGGCAAGGCGGGCTAGGGCTAACAGCTCATGGCATGAAATGCCGTGCACTCCTCTGCAAGAACGATATCTCCATTCTTTCCCAACATGACACTTTTACGAAAGCGCTATACAAAGATATTCGAAACACAGCCCGTGGTTGTGATAGAGCTTTGCCGAAGATATTTAGGGACCATCAACAGCACCTTCTGGAAACTGTTCGCCAAATGCCTTCAGGGATTGTTCCAACGACGAAAAGTATCTATAACATGTTGCGGCAAGTGGTACACTCCAAACCGCGAATAGAGGCCACCACCCTCTACGTCCATTGGCCCACTGTTTGGAAAAATTTTGGGGCTATGACCATTTCTTCTGCTGTACACTCCCAGGTTTTTATCTTCCTCAACGATCTCATCCCAACCGCTCTACGGCGATATACCATCCATCTTGAAGCTTACCCATGGTGTACTATATGTGGTCAAACTGATACGGCGATACACCGCTTCACATCATGCACGCGAGTTGCCTCCACGTGGCTGTGGTGTAAGGGAAAAGTATGTCAACTATTAAATGTGCCCACGGATGACCTTGATGACAGGAAGTTGGTTCGTTTGTCGGTGACCGCCTTCCCCCAAATTAAACAGACTGCCATTGTGTGGATAATGGGCCAATATGTACACTTCGTGATGGACAATGATCAACATTTCTCTTTCCTGGATCTCAGGTATCACCTGCAAAAAGAGCGTTGGAAGCTTAGTGAAAGTGGACAATTGTACGATAAATATGGACACTATCTGGATTTCTTGTGATGTATTAGTATGGTATTTACCATATCTGAAAATTCTGTAATTCTGTAAAAAAATAAAAATAAAAAAAGTGGTAAAGCTGCTGGCCTCTCACCAAGGCGGACCTTGTTCGATTCCCGGTCAATACATGTGAGATTTTTGAAGTGAAATACCACATTCTGTGGTAAGGATTCCACTAAATATGAAGGTCCCGTGGCTCATGATCACGAGATTAACGGTCACGTAAAACTACAAGCTTCCTTCTTTTCTTCTAATCCCGGCCCTGACCGCAGCTATCCTGAGTGTGGTTATCTCCGGGCTTTTTCCTATTTACCCCAGGGAAATGCCGTAATAGTACTTTACATCAACTCCCGGGGCACATACTCCACCTCATCCCTGAAAATTACAGCTACACATCCTACAAACAGTCACCACAGAAATAAGGGTTATCAGACACCACTCACCTAAGTACATGGGGCTGACGACCAAGATGTCCCAAGCCCCTAAATTGAATTAACAATATGACTGGCTGCGTGGCTCAGCGGTAACGTTCTTGCTTGCTGGTCCCAAGGTTGCAGGATCGAATCCTGGCGCAACCAGTTGGCATTTGAGGGTGCACAAATGCGAGGGAGCCGTGTCAGTAGATTTACTAGCACGTTATAGATCACCTTCGGGGAAAAATGCCGGCACCCCGGCGTCTCTAAAATCCACGGTAGTCAAAAGGGAAGTAAAACCTATAACATTATTGTTATTTATTGAATTTACAATAGTAAATATTTATAAAGTGTTTCATTTTGTAATTGACCATTATTTCGTTACTTTAATTTTTCATAACCTGTATGCTCATGGTGCAACGAATTATTCATTGAATTACCATCGATTTCTACTAATAATGATGAAATGTTGACTGAGACTGATATCCTTCAATGCATATATGGCGTTGTCGCAGCCCCTAAACTAAGGGACCAACCAAATGTATAGATGACGCATACACGGAGTGCGATATATATCTGAAACTAGAAATTGGAAAAAGAAACAACGTATTTCTATTAGAGCTTATTTGCTCAGAACGACGAGGAAATAGAATGGATGGTGCAGCTGGATGGGTGTTAGCCACGTTAATTCTGGAATGGGAAGCACAGTTAGTAGTCCCAAATGACAATCTGTTTGAGGTAATTCAGTTAACCCCTGAGGAATTGAACCACAGTATTTCATTCTAACTTTCTTATAGAGTGGATTATGTAACAACACATTTGCACTATCATCAAGTGCATCGGAAACCAAGTTCAAGCACTCTTATGCTTAGTTTGTTAGTTATTGTTGTTTTAAGGAGCGGAACTACGGGGTCATCTGCCCCTACTCTTATACTTAACAAATTACAATTTAACTAGCGCATTTTATGCAGCTTTAAGCAGAAAATGGTACATGAGGAAATGTAATTCGCAAATTTTTGTTTAATGAAGTATCTCTCTGTCCTGAAGAGCTTACAAAATACCATTTCATTTCTCGCACTCGATTGGCCACCTTTTAAAAATATCTCGTCAAATTATTTCTGCATTCCCCTATTCACGATGAGACACATTAATACAGACAACCTTCGGGTTGCCATCATGATATCTTATTATACTAACTTCAAAAATTATCATTACATTTTCCTGATACGCCAATTTTCACATGACCTTGACCTTTAAGTTCAAATATATTCCAAAATTCACCACTTTAAACTTTTCGTAAATACGCCACTTACGCTCATCATTATCCTCATATGACTGTAACCTCGTTTTAACTATCTCCTCTATCATAGTTAGCCTACTTTCAAATTTCGCAAAAAGTGAAAGCAGACTTATGAGACCCACACGGGCAAATTGTCCATCTCTCTGTGTATATGTATGCACCCCCGACCATATGTCATTTTCCAAATCCCGTGGCATAGCTGCACTCATCAAATCGTGCACCACGTCCACGTGGGCAGCTGCAGCAAGTCTGGAGGTCATTGGTTTGAATGCTGGCACTAACAGCAACTATCCTGTGTGTGACTTTTTCCGTTTCTTTTCCACACTCCCTACAGGTAAAAGCCGGGATAGTACTTTACTTCAAGTCCCAGGGCACCTACCACTATCCTTGCCCCTAATACAGTAATACACACTACTACATTCATCACAGGTTATCAGACAAGCTCAACACACATCCAACTACACGGGTCTGATGGCCAAGATGTCCCGAGCCCCTAAAATGAATTACCAACATAGCAATAATTCCCAAACACCGAAACGAATTGAATAAAATTTAGTACAGAGGTATCTTAGCACTAGTAGGGGGGGGGGGGGGGGCTTAATCCCAAATTTATTTTTATATCGCCACCGTGATAATGAAAATCAAATGACGGCCAAACTCACCATCGGAAACTTCTTTTACGGAAAATCTTCAGAAGCCCAAAGTACAAGGTCATCAGCTGTATAATCACAAGATGGCTACTATGCGAAACAATCAAGGATTAAAATGCACAACTCATGCTCCAAAGAAGCAGTTCTCATAATAGTTCGTATGCATTGCGTTTAAAAAAAAAGTGAATATACTAACCAAGTGATAGCATATCTTCATCAGATTGAATATTACGCGCAGCTCCCAGGGTTAAATTATATACAGTGGGATAAGAAATAATAACTCTCAACATTTTAGAACTGCGACAATGAAAATTAGCAGTAAGATGGAATCGTATGATTTGTGTGCCCAAGGAAAAAAAAAGACTCAATACATTTAAGATGGCGGCTGGACGTAATACTAAATTTTCAAAATTTTAGATTTAGATTGTAATTGCGCAATTAACAAGCTACTTGGTATAAAGGAGTATCATGTAATAGATCTCGCTAGCATTAGCCATAAAACTACAAAACTGAAAAAAGTACGCAGCTTCGTCTTCATAGGCAAGAAAATTGATAACTCACATCTATTAATGTAGAGCTACAATGAGGAAACATCTTAAAAGGTGACCTCTACGGAAGATTTCATTTACACAAAGCACAAGACGTGCTAATATAATTTTCAAATCAATTACTTGGAATGTGATTTTGCAATTAGCACGAAAGCTAGTACATTAGAAGCATTATTAAACATATCACACTAAGAGTAGTCATAAAGGCTAACACGAAGAATTAGGCCCACAGTTACCATCTAGAAAATATAAGTTCTTAAAATCGGCGTAAGAACTTCAATGATGAAATATGCCAGTACTCTGGATCAGTATATGTGGCTGCCTATGGCAAAGGAAAACTATTCAACGACTCCACACATTCAAGATGATGACTGCGTGAGAATGTTAACTGAACATCTTGTTTATTATCCGATATGGTTTTCAGATATGACACACATTTTAAATATATTATAAATACAAGCAATAAAATATATATCATTACGACGAATAAATACAAATAAACGAACGTGAATATTGCATGATCCTTCTGTAGATTATTTCAACAGCACATTACAGAGCTGACACGTTTACCCTCTTGAGGCAAGGCCTGAAATTAGCTGTCCACGTGATGAAATTGTCATTTACGTCCTGCTGCGACGCCTTCCAATACCAAGCATCTCCATCGAACTAACATCTCGCCTCAACTGTGGACAATGTGTGTGAGAACGTTTGACTGCGGTTGAGCATGGACCGAAGAATAATCTTGTGATGAGTTTAGTGACACCTCCTGCAGCTGTAGATCATCTAGTGGAATCTATTATTCCTCGCGTCAGTATATTTCCCACACTCACACTTTTCGTCGACTGTATAACATGTGTCGAATACGAATAAATTCGTAACTTTTATCCTTTCAACGTATCTCAAAAAGGGCATCGGGACAGTCACAAATAACTACATCAAGACTGGGATATCCCCTAGGAAGAGATACGTTTCTAATTGATAGCATCAAGCTCTGATTTATGTTACAACACCCTAAGGCTATAGGAAACCAACTGAGGACCATGGAGGATAAACGAGCAAGAGTCTGGCCTGAGTTCTACGGCACCGAAGCAATGACGGATCGGGCATGGATGGCACCGAATTATGAACTGCGCCATGTCGTGAATAGACTGCCCATCATCCAATATGCAAATACAAGAACTATTCTGAATCAACTCCAGCGTGTGTATGTGAATTATGCAGTAAAATCTGTGAACGATACCACAGCACTATGCACGAAAAGACTGACATCAATAAGTCAATACCCCAAGATGTGATAGTGTTATAGTATATGATTGTATTGTCTACATGGTTAAACGAAGTTTGATGGTTTTCAGTCGGTTGAACCCAATTGTGATGGGTTATTCCCTAATCCTGAAAAGTATACATGTGATTAATAAATACATGTAAATGTTTTTTTTTCTTCAGGATTTCGTTTACTGGGGCATCACTTATGGCTTCAAACACCATATTAATTTATATGGCTATTTGGCTGCAATTATAAAATAATTGGCTGCCCTATAATACTCAGTGTGCTGTTTGCTGGTGTCATTGTGAGTAACACTCGGCCGTCGAACAAGACTTTTCACCAAATTAACTTTCACTGTAAGCGTTTGCGGTAAAACCATTGTGTTTCATTACACCGTCGTATGTTAAGTGGTGTCCCCTAATTAACTTAATCATTCTTACCAACCCTACGCATCTCGTGGTCGACAAATATGTATAGTTTCACGTTCCACAAAGTACGACACATCTTACGATTCAATAATTCAATAATTTCGTCTACTATTTCTGCTCAATGTTGCTAATGTAGCTCACGAAATAGAGCTTGATGCTTGTAATATTGACTGGATAAGCTCGCACTTCTTTTACATACTTGTCCTCCGCTGTTTTGTTGTGTTGTTGTTGATATATTTAGGGGCTTTGCGACATTGTGGCCAATGTGTGGAATATGTCTGATAACCTGTGTTATTGTGATGGCTGTATTAGTTTGTATTTGTAACTGGTACCATCCCGGCAGTTGCATGGAGCAGAAGTGCGAAACAACGGAAAACCGCGTCCAGGATGGCTGAGGAGGGAATCTAACCCATTTCTTCTCAGTTCTGCCTCACATGGCTGAGAGGACCACATTCGAGCTCTCAGACTTGAATTAAATTTGTTGCCAGAGCCGAGAATGCTACATACTGCGCCACGATATGGTCGTGTGCCATTTCTCATGAAAATGAAAATCCACAGCCTGCTTCCAGTCGACCGACCAGGTCAGGGTTGGAATGAATGAAGGCTCCGTCTAGCGGCGAGGATATGAGCTGTGCCGGCCGCCGAAGCCTGTCGCACTCCCCTGGGGCAATGCTTAAATGAATGACAGATGCAATGAAATGATAGTGGAGAGTGTTGCTGGAATCAAATTGTGACAGGGAAAACCGGAGTACCCAGAGAAAAACCTGTCTGCTTCCACTTTGTCCAGCACAAATCTCACACGGAGTGACCGGGATTTGAACCATGGACCCAGCGGTGAGAGGCCGGCGTGCTGCCGCCTAAGCCATGGAGGGTCTGCCATTTTTCATACTGTTTTTAATCGTTGTGCATCGTACTCGAACTGGTGTCGAACGGTTATTGACATGCCCCAAGGAGAGACCTAGAGGTAGCCTATATCACTGTTCGTGGGAAGTCCAAAGTGCTTCTGAACTGCAGTATGTTTGAATTCGTTCGAACACTCTCTTCGTGGTCGTGAGTATGTTACATACTTTTGCTACTTGTAGTTCCCCACTCTGTCTATTGTATAATTTCTCCTAATTACTCCAACGTTTAATTAAGTGATATATTGGCACTAACTTCGTCGCATCATTATGCCAATCTCTCTTACTGTTATATTCCATCACTCATGCAATATACAGGATATTTTTAACTGACTCTGTTAACTTCCGCCAGTTGTCGTTTGCTGATAGTTACTTTTTAAGCATCTCAATTCATCTCCCTGGCCTCATTATGGGAAAGAGAAAATTGTTTGTTTCTCCGAGTGATCTCCGCTCTCAATCATCGATTCTTCTTTCGCTCGCGTGTGCATGGGTATAGATGTATTTTTGGTTCAAATATCCCGCTGCTTCAATGTCATTACCAGCTGTTGTCTATCCACACAAAATGTGAACGGGTGTAAGGGAGTACACAGTTGATGAAAAATATATCTCGATATAGGAACTGACTGATTCCTTGCGCAAAATGTATTTTCGTTGTTAAGCTAATGAAATAATGCATTGGACGGATTGTAACAGATACTGACATCCGTAGACATCATACTTTGTGGAATCTAACGATAGGTTTTAAGGTGTTCACCTTGGGCTTATCTGAGCCATGAAGTGCAGTAGATTCTATAGTTATACTACATTTGATGAAAAATATATCTTGGGATGAGCACAGGCTGAGTTCCTTATTATAAAACCCTACTGAGCTATCCTTGAATTCTTCTGAACACTTTCTGAACTCTTCGCGGTCATAAATATGTTACTAGGGCTAGTTCAGCGCCTTGCTCCTAAATATTGTGTACTCTCTCAGAATTTTTCTGGATGAGTGGGGAAAGATACTGGCTGGATACGTTTCGAGATGGTTAACGGAGCAGTTCTTTCATTACCATGCTTGATAATGTTTTTTGTTGTTGTTGATGATTCTTTACGAGCTTTGCGACATCGTGGTCATGTAGACCCGTGGTCTGGGGTTTATAGAAGTTGTCTGGTAACCTGTGTCACTGTGATGCCTGTATTAGTGTGTGCGTATTTGTAATCGAGGTAGGGTTTGGGTAGGAAGCGGCCGTGGCCTTACGTTAGGTACCATCCCGGCATTTGCCTGGAATAGAAGTGGGAAACATAGGTACCACCTCCAGGATGACTGAGGTAGAATTCGAACCCACCTCTTCTCAGTTTTGCCACCCGAGGCTGAGTGTACCCCGTTCCAGTCCTCAGACCAGCCGGGAATCGTACCCGGGTCTCCCCGATGAAAGCCGAGAATGCTAGCCACTATGCTATGAGGTGGACTGATAATATTTGAAGAAGGAGCTACCTCATCATATCGATACATTTAAATTTATATCCTTGAAACACTGGGCTACTTTTACGAGGGGTGGGGTGAAACGTTCAATTATTTTTTGTTATTATACTACTGTAAACAAATAGCACAAAGCGTAACACACAGGTGTCAAATGAATCATTGAAAAGTCATAAACGAACAGTGTTCATTTATTCAGTTTATTATGAAAGTGTGATATTCATTTTAAAATATTTCATTATTATGCCCATTTTTAATTTATATACCACAATTATCTGTGTATATGTTGCATACAATGATTGGAGAGAGAGGGAATGAGAGTTGAATGTCCACTGAAAGCAAACATTCCGCCAATTGAAACTGATAATTTAATGATTATGTTCCATGAAAGGGACTTAATAACTGATTTGGATCATATTCCTCCCAATTATTTAATTGTCTTCATTATTAAGTTCAAAAGGGATAAATGAAACCCTGACCAGTGATTTTGCCACCTGAAGCAGCACATGGATTGGTTTCTGTTTTAATTTAGTCTGGTCTATTGGTCTTCTCTTGCGTCTAATTTTAGATTGCCTCAATTGTAAGTTGTGGTAGTCTGAGAGGAATAGATGAGCAAAGGGGTGATCTGGGAAGCTGCAATAACCTATGAGTCGTCAGAAATTACACGCAGTGCAAAATTTGTTTTCGGGAACTAACATTTGAAAACATGGAAACCCTGGGATTAGTGAGCGTTCACGGTGTGAACCTTCGTTTTCTAATGATATATATTGAGATTCCTCTCTTAAAGTTCGTCAGATCGATCCCCAGATATAACAGGATATTTTACAGAGGTTTAAACAGGTTGCACTGCTGGTTACAGAGCTGATAAGAGTTGTAGTTGATGATTCATTTAGGGGCTCTGCGGCATCGTGGTTATGGAACACCGTGCACATAAGTGTGTGTTGACTCTATTTGATATCCTGTGTTATTGCGAAGGCTGAATTAGTGTGTGTATTTGTAATTGTGCCAGGGATTAGGAAAGCGATGGACGTGGCTATAAGTTTGGTATCATCCCAGCATTTTCCTGGAGAAAAAAATGGGGAAACCACGAAAAAACACTTCACAGAAGGATTGAGGTGGGAATTGAACCCACCTCTTCTCACTTTGACTCACGACGCTGAGTACACCCAGCTCTAACCCTCAGACTAGAATTAAATTTCTTTGCAAAGCTGAGAATCCAACCAAGACCACTAAGATAGCCGCCAAGAATGCTAGCCAGTGCGAAACGAGGTGGTCAGCTGAGAAGAGACTTCTACTTCAGCCATCTAAGTAGTAGATGTTCATGGATTCCCACTTGTACTCCAGGAACATATGGAGATAATACCTAATGTATGGCCACAGCAGTCAACCACGAGGACACATAGGAGCATAGACTGCACAATAATTAATTCTATCAGACAAATTGCATTCACATCAAGTACACAATACTGATGACCACATTGTCCCGATCCCCTAAATGAAACAACTTCATGTAAAACATGCTGGAAAAGGGTGGAGGATGTTATGAGTTTTGAAGGTTAGCTTAATGGAAAAGTTAGAAAAGTAAACAAGAAGGCATATGATTACATGAACGTGCTTCTCTCGAAGTTGAGAAGTGATATAAACTGTTCATAATGGCATATCTTGCCTACTTCATTTCCACATGTGGTGTTGGCCTGCAGGAAGTTGGTCGTAAAGCAAGTTTCATTGCAGTAGAAGGAGTTCTTTCTAGATGGGGATTCCGTCTTCACGCATATATATTTCCTCTCCAGGACATTCAGGTATTATAAAGTGCCTGGCATGAAAGAACATCCAATTGGCGTAAAAACGAGAGCAGAATGCGTGTGCTTTATGGTATTCCTGTGACGTTAGTACTTCTCGGTTAACTTCCGCCAGGCCAAAGAGTACATAAATTCTACGTAGGGAGGCAGAATTGAACCCAGGAACACTGTAAAAGGATCCTCTGAAATATCATTACCATAGTTTTAAGTGTAAGGGTCAGTCATTGCGAGAAAGTCCCCAAGAGACAATACATAGTATACGGGTTATCTGCTTTATAGGCAGGTCTGAGTTCATTTGCGGTAGGGTTGTCGGTTCTTATCCGCTCATTCCATTCCCCAGGCTAAGTATGTGAACTCTTTAATGAATCCAGTATTATTGTTATGTTTTATTACTGACAGCAGTAGCTATGCTCACTAACGCGCAGTGCTGGGTCCTGGGGCCAAGCTATCTTCTGACTCAGTAGACGTAGGTTCGATCCCCACCGTTAGCTGCCATTGAAATGGATTTCCTGGGGTATCCCATTTTCAATTTCAGGTAAATTATGGGACGGTACCTTCTGAGAGCCCACGCCTGCCTTTTTCTATATCCTTACCAAGTTCCATTCATATTCGTTCATTTCATCTCTCATGAACTCTTTGCATGAGGTTAGCGTCAGAAAGGTCATCCGTTCGTTAAAAAACCATCCGCCACATAGACTTGTATCGCATCTCATCCCCGGCCCCGCTGAAAACAAGAATAATAGGGAGTAGGCATACATTCATTCATTCATTCATTCAATCATTCATACATGATTACAATTGTTTATTAATCAAATTGTTTTTGGTGTTTGTGAACCATTTGGCCAGCTACAATTTAAAATCTGCACACACTGACCATTTGCTTTAGTAACACTGCTCATTAGCCCTTTACTATGTTCAGCAGCTGTACAGGTTAACTGATGCTGTGCTGAGGTACATGTTCATTTAACACTGAACACCTCGTGGTGTAGAGACTAGCATTCTTGGCTGTCGCCCTGTACTCCGGTTTCAATTCCCGCCTCTGCCAAGACATCTTAATTTTAGTGTGCGGACTGGTACACCAAGCCTCGTGAAGCAAAACTGAGAATCCCACCCCAGCCATCCTGGCAGTGGTTTACTCTGGTTTCCCACTTTTACTCAAGGCAAGTGCAGGGATGGTTCCCAATTTAAGGCCACTGCCACCTCCTTCCCAATCCTATCCCCAAATTACAAATGCACACACTAGTACACGGGGCTACATGACCACGATGTGACAACGACCCCGTTGCAGGAAGAGGTTTATGAATAAAGAGTGGATGAGCAAATGTTTCCAGATAGGCGATAGTTACACCTGAAGTTCGATATCGGAGAGATATTTGGACATGGCTATACAGTATATATCACAATGTTGGATCCCGTTAATAAGGTAGGTATGCAGGTGGGAAGAGGAACTTTGAGCTTGACTTGGGTTTCATAAAACACTGATTGTTTTTTGATCCTGTGCACGCCAGAATTATCTGGTTGAGCGCTGCTATTTTGTTAGGGCCAGCCGAAAAGCTTACTGCCATCTTGAAATTATGGAATATAAAATAAATAACTCATTATATTTTAAAGATGCATTATCTAAAATTTCTATTAAAGTATATCTGTATAACGTGCTTTGCAGAATAAGGGATCCACCCATTACAATTGGGTACAATAGTGTTGGCCGATTGAAGACATTTAATTTCGGATTATGTATTCTAAAATAAGAGGCTTTCTATGCAGAAGGCACTTGATCAACGATTTGATACATTTGAGATGGGCGTACTTTTCTAATGCTAGAATCAGTTCCTCTGGATGTAAGACTGGAATAAGAGCGAAACTTAGTAAACGAGGATTATTATTATGGAGCACAACACTTAACGTTCATCATAAGACCATTGAGTTATACTGCTTGATAGGAACAAAGAGTTATAACTATACCCATGTATGAGAAATTAGGCCACATGTTCCTTACTGAACATCATGTTTTTTAATTTAAAGTGATATATGAGGATATATCTACTGGAGGTGTTAATATTATAATTATTATTTTCGATACCATCCGCCAGTAAGGTACACACTTTTAAGATCAAGATACAATGATAGATTAATAAACGTTATTGCGGTTATTGATGATAAACAATTCGCCATTTTTAGAATAATACATCGTGCACCCATGTTGGAATAACGGAATAACAAATTTAACTTAGTGCAACAAATATAATTATGAAATTCTTAAACCTTCTGTAAGACTTCCAGACCTATTATCAATTATGTAGTTGATCACTGCTTTGGTATTCCACACTAGTCACTTCGTAGCGCAGTCGCTAGTATTCTTGGCCGTCATCCCTTAGGTTTGGGTTTGATTCCCAGTTCTGCATATAATTTAAATTCTGGTCTGATGGGTGGAATGGAGTACACTCAGGTAGAACTGAGAAATTGTACATTCGATTCCCATCTCAGCCATCTTAGAAGTGATTTGCCGTGGTTTTGCACTTCTACTCCGGGATGGTTCCCAACTTAAGGCCACGGCCACATTCTTTCCAATCCTAGCCCCCGTTATAACACGCACAAACAAGCTACTATAGTCAATAGTCATCAAAATGACGTAGGTTATCAAACAAGTTCCAGTTATGAGCAGGCAGCGGGAGGAGGCAGCTGCGAGGAAACGGACCACACATCACTCAAACAGCTAAGTGCACAATCCACAATAACCTGGCCATTTATTAACAATCTCATTATCACATTAAGCAAGCAAACGTGAAGGTCAATCACACTATCAGTATCTCAACAAAAATCACATATCTTCACTAGTTGTGCTACTTTAATGATTACTGCAACTAAATAAATGTATATAGACCTATTGTATACATCACAACCCATATTTGTCGACAGTTTTAATAGCCTAAGTGTAATAGATCTGATGATGATCGCTTGACGATCAAAACTGGTGATCCAAGTGTATTTATTGACCTCATATAATTATTTTTCAGGATTAGGGAACTTCCCATTACAATTGGATACAATCGTGTTGACCGACAGAATAACATTACATTTCAGACACAATAAAGTTTGAGGAGAATGCATTGAAATATTGTCATATAAGATATTGAAAATGAACCCTTTTGGATTTGTTAATAAGCGTTTCGTTTATGAATTGAATGAAGTTAATATTATTATATATTTAAAGTGGACATTTCATATGCACAAGTAATGATACATTTTGTTTAAAAAGGTGATGTGAGTAAATGCCACTTTACGTTGGGGTGGACGGCCGAAGGACAAAGGAGTACAACATTAATGCTTTAGTCAAGGAATACAACCTGGTTAGGGCTTTCAATTTCTGCCCAGTGGGAAAACCACATGCTGAGTATGAACATAAAGAACATCCCATGCTTTGAATGAAAAATGTATATTGAAATATGGCACAAGGAACAACAGCCCTAGAAGCTATTTTTCAGTTTTGCTGAAATAGTTATCTATGTTTACCTATTGTAAGAAGGCTTACAGTCAGCCAGCATGAGTGTGCACAATTAGATTGGGCTGGGAGCTACAATTAATTTCTTAGAGCCTGAAATAAATTACATGAATTATTTATACACTTAATTAAACAATTCTCAAACAAATGGGGCTAAATTAGATTAATAGTTTCGTTCGTCAAGCAAACATCAGTAGATACTGTTCACTGAAGCTTAATTTACCTTCAGTAGATTTCATTATAACACTTACGTACAACAGTATTTACATTATCAAGCTACAGAAGTTTCAATTAAACTTTGTAACGAATCATATTTTTTATACAATTATATTTTTATTCCGTTAGCTTATAATACTTCTATAGCGTTTCGTTACTTCTTAATTTTTTTTATGTGTGTAAATGTGAAACCCTTTTCAATCGTTAACTTCTATCGTAGCAAGCCATTGAAGCGATTGTTTCTAGAATGTTTTTTTATTAACGGCTACTTTTCAACTTCTTGTATACTCGGAGAGCTTTTGTAGTCGGTTAGTTAGGTTAAACATTTAAACAAACTCTTAAATGTAACTGATGTGACAATTTAGTTTCGTAGACTTACAGTAGCTGATTTGCGGATGTTACTGTACGGGTGTCCACTTCACTTCACATCACTGTGGACTGGCGCGTCCATTCCCATCATACCTACTCATTGGTTGGTTTCTAGCGCTATCTAACGCTTTACCTTGAGTTATACTGGGCGATATTAACGTCATCTGTTTTTGCATCGTACAACTTACTTTAATAAAGACTTAATTTTTTGTATAACTCTCCTGCCGATATAACGTTTTTTGAAATACTGATTTTCGTACCATATTCTTTAAATTTCTGTTCCATTTCTGTTCAAATTCTTACATGTTGGCTTTTGAAATTTCTTCGGAGTCTGTCATTACAACCAAGTCATCAGCAAATGTTCTACATATAAAACTAGCTATCCGTACTCATCGTAGACGTGTTCATAGGGTAAAGGAAGTGGGTTAATGAGTACAACGTTTAGGCCCAAAATTCTATGACAGAAAATTGAAGGATAGTATACCGCTCTACATCGCTATTAGTGGAACAAAGTTCACTGAGACGGTGTTATTACTAGCATTATTTAATGGCATTGGGATCTATAGCAAGAAATCAATGTTTGCACATCGTTTACTGAAGAAAAAAACTGGAGTCATAGAAAAGCTGTGAATAGATCATCCCTGCACCCGGCAGATGACAGAGAATAGGTAGCGTATGAATGGGCACATTCCACGGCCATGGGCATTTCTTAACGACGTGCTTCTCTCTTCTTCACGGGAGAGTTGAATGATATCCAGCCACCTCCGTGCACGTTCCGTGAATTCATGCCTGAACCCGCGGCTTCATGTCAATTGATAAAAATGAATGGCACGATTGCCTTACTGGCGATATTTGAGACTTCCACGTAATCCCTTCACCCCCATAATATTGCGTAAATTATTTGTAGCCTTGTATTATTTCTTCTTAGGCCTACATACAAATGCTATGTCATTAACTACAGTAGTTTTGACGCCAACCTATAACAAATAGACAAACCGACAAAAAATAAACCGACAGTATTAGGTATTTGTACATCTCATCCAGAAGAAACACAAAGTTTGAGCCTAAAATTCAATATGTTCAGATGTAAAGCTTAAATTATTTATAAGTAGAGGTAAACAGTACTGGCGCGTCCATTCTTTACATGCCTACTCGTTGGTTGGTTGCTAGCGCTATCTAACGCTGTACCTTGAATTATACTGGGCGATACTAACGCCATGTGTTGTTGCAACGTGCCTCCGCCCTTTAACAACTTTAAACCAAGAAATCTTCCTACCACCAATTCTATCTGCAGCCTGATTATCAACCTAAATTCCTTTAATAATATTAATAATTACTATAATAATAATAATAATAATGTGGAATAAACAGGATATTTCCTGCTGCCTAGCATTGCAAAATAGTGTTATGTTGTTATTGTTTCATTTGAGAGGCTTGGACAATGAGGACATCCAGCCTTGTGTGCGTTGATGAGTCTGGAATTTTCCTCTGATAAGCTGTGTTACTGTGATGGCTCTATTAGTGGTGTATTTGCAATTCAGATCAGGATTGGGAAGGAGGCAGCCATGGCCTTAAATTAGAAACCACAGTCTTTCGCCTGGAGTAGAAGTGGGAAACCACGGAAAACAATTTCCAGGATGGCTGAGGTGGGAATCGAACCCATCTCTTCTCAGTATTCCCTCACAAGGCTGAGTTCCAGCCCTCATAGCAGAATTAAATTTCTTAGCAGAGCCGGGGATCGAACCCGGACATCTGGGGCGAGAACAAAGAATGCTAGCAGCTACACCAATAGGTGGTCTTGTTCAATAACAGCCCGGTTGAATGTTCGCTATGTTATTACAACCAAGCACCTCTATATAGCCATTCTCCACACATGAGAGCCAGCCTAGAAGAAACATCTAAAAGCAACGGTTATTGCCTTTAGGACACAACGGAATAACAATATTCTTGACAACATTACACCTCCAAAAGAAAACTTCCTTGTGAAATGGGCTTTGTGAACTTAGATTTGTTCCATTCCGGAAGTCACAATAAGGATCATCATCTCTCGCTCCTCCCCTTTCATCTCCACATAAAATGGTGATAAGCCTACATGATTACCACGGCAGGCCAGCGACGGTGGCGGCTACCAGATTGCTATCACAGCAGACGAGGGCAAATCAAGGAGAAGTGGGAGGGAGAACCTCAAGTGGTGCTCAAAACTTCACCCTTCCCTATATCTACTACCCTCAACACTCGCATTTTCCCACCTTCCTGCCTCAAAAGTCAAGAATAAGCTGGTGAGGTTTTGTTCCGATCCATAGAAAGGGTTTTATTCAGTAATTGGAAGAGAAAATAAAAGAACAACATCCGAGCGTTATTGTATTTCTAATATTATCCAAGATGCGATAACACAACAGATAACAGGATGATAAACAGGATCCATTTTAGAGCGTGTGACAGATTACTAGAATTCGTCCCTTGTTTTATAAGTATTAAAGCTAGTTATGGTAGCTCTCGTGATCGCGTCTGATGGAAAATGTGACCTATTACTGCCAAGGCAGGCAGGGGTTATTCTAACGAGGTGATATCAGCATGTACGAGATATTAGCTTTTCAAGATGCGAGTGCCGGTGGCCGAGGTGGGAAATATTCTCTGTTTACTAGTGCCAAGCTGTCAGCCTGCCTGGTTGACAGGTACAGTCGCGTACGTAGAATATGACTCGGCTCCAGTACTCTTGGTCGTTGTTCTTCTCTCCATGGTGACATGTGCCCCTATTAAACTTAGCTGTGCTCTCACGAAAAAGTAAGAAAAGCGTCATTCTTAATTCGCTCAATATAATTATTCTTTCCGTTCTTAATTCACAATATAGCTTCTGTTTAACACAATTAGCGCACGCAATGTTACTTAACTTATGCGCAGAGTTCACACCGTCATCGCTGTGTCCACCTAATCGTCCTGCAAGGCTCCAGCTACTAACATCAACAAACACTGGCACAGCCAAGTTCAGCAGCACTCGTAGCCTGAAAGGCTAATACACGTCTGCACTCCAAGCTTAAGTTCTTCATGAAGAGACTAGTGTTATATCCTTTGCGCCGCCGTTATTAACACATTATTCCCTACCATTGCTACAGTAGGGAATTTGACTTTCTCAAATAATTATATCACTGCAAATTCCAGTCTACGGCATAGAGAAAAATTCTAACATTGCTACAATGTAGCTATGTACTTCACTCATGCTTCTATGTGCATTCAAGTGTGGTATCTCCTTTCTAAGTGGAAAAGTATTTAACTTGCGTGGTGGCATAGGCGATATTGACGCTACTATAGTAAACTCCAGTTGATGAGTAATATGGTCTGGAGCACATTTTCTGTACTTCTCGCAACAAAATTGGTTACTATGCACAAAATAGTGAAGTGTGAACGATTATTTTAACAACCAAAACTTGTAATGTAATGTAATGTAATGTAATGTAATGTGATATAAAAATGAAAGTTTATCTATTATTTCTGAGTTTCCCCGGAAATTTGCGTTATTTGCGTGTTTCAGACTGTTTTATGATGGTTGCGCGCAAAAATAGAATGTTTGTATGTCTGTCTGTCTGTCTGCCCGTCCATCTGTCTGTCTGCCTGTCTGTATGTCTGTCTGTCTGTGTACAATTTTGTACGCGCATCACTCGAGAACGTCTGTGTATGGATCAACGTAACATTTGGTACAGATATACATCATAGGCTTGGCACCATTCATTGTTGTAACTCTTCCCCGGGGGCCTACCATCCTAGAAATTCATGCACATATAGGCGTAGAAGGACGAGCCAAAGCTTATTTTCAGCCCCTCATTGTGAAGAGCAAAACTCGGTGGCCCTAAAGGGTCCCCGAAAAGCACATTTTAAGCTCCTAAAATCAATAGTTTCTGAGATATTCCCAGAAAACTAATTTCATATAATTAGCTAACGAAGGAATGCAAACCAGTTACCATGGCCACAGTATCTCAAGTATTTCTGTAAAAGGCAATGCCATTCCATTTATTACATTTCTGTTTAAGTTTGCAAATGGCTATAAGGTTATCACAGAACCAACCTGTATACTTCCCAAAGCAATTTAAAATTACAATTGTAAACACTAGATAATAAAGGGGGGAAATAGGGGGATTATAATAGGAAAATGTTATTTGGAATAGGATGTACGATGTACCTTTTCTTCAATAAACCTAGGCCGGTATTCACGGCAGTTTTAAAGGTGCCGGGACATTCTCAGAGACCGGTAGCGCTTATATGGCTACTAGTTTATGCGTGGCGAGAATTGGCTCCACGGTCTTTAATAGTTGAAGACCGTCCTAAATACAGCAACATACATCATGTCTAGACTTGGCAACACACCACAGGTACACATGCACTTGGTACACACAGCACTTAGGGATGCGGGGTGGGGGTGGGGGTGGGGGGAGGGGGCAGCAGCCCAGCGAGATAACATACCAGTCAGTCGCGTGTTACCAGTGCCCGAGTGAAGTGAAATGCTCGCTGCTGTACTGCACAATACCCCTAACCAGATAAGTAGCCTGTACAATACAGTACAATCAGAATTGACCATTCGCTACAACCTCATAGTCACTCCGAACAGACAAATTCCGGAGTTCTATCACCACTTTTAGCATCTCACCAAAACATCATATAGATTACAACTAACAAATACCGACGAGTTGCATTACCAATACTGCAACTAAATAAGTGTACATATTGTAAACAATTACACCCGTATTTTTAAACATAGATTTTATAACGTAAGTATAATGGATCTGATGATGATCGCTTGTCGATCGAAACTGGTCATCCTAGTGTATTTATTAATCTCATGTAATTTTTTCAGGATTAGGATATAACCCAACTCTTTAGGGTACATTCGTGTTGACCGACTGAAAAGCACCAACCTTTTGTTTAAAAAATGTCAGCACCACTGATGCTATTGGAGAATTAACTAGGCGAATTTATGAAAATATGAACAGTATCAAACCATCCTTGGGCATATTTCTCGATTTGGAAAAGGCTTTTGACACCATTTCTCACCATATTCTCCTTCAGAAGATGGAGAGATATGGCACCAGAGGCATACCACTGAAATTAATAGAAAGCTACTTGACTGAAAGGATTCAATACGTTAAAATAAATGGAACAACAAGTCTACCTCTATGAGTGAAGAGAGGAATACCACAAGGCACTGTACTGGGTCTATTATTATTTTTGATTTTTATCAACGATATTGAATCATCTATACATGGAATTGAAAATGTAAATGACATATCATACGCAGATGATACGGTAGTTTGTTTTGAAGGTAGAACATGGGGGAAATGTAAAACAAGTTGCAACTGCTGCATTGAAAATGTCGAAGGTAAGGCTAGATGGTAACGAACTATTTCTTAATATAAATATGTCAAAGTTCCACCAACGAAATGGGATTCCAGGATTGTCAAAAGAAACCAATGACGTCCAATGCAAAGATTCAAAGAAGTGGTTGGTGTTCAGTGGACTAAGGACAGCTAAAGACAGAGAGAAATTGTAATAATCATTCTCAGTTTTACAGTAATTGGCATAGGGATCAACGATAATATATGATCTTAAAAAAAATCATAATAGCTTAATATACCCCTACCGGTTGGTAGGAGCCCTTGCTTTATAGGAATGTGAAGGGATTTTGTAATTTGTAATACGGTGAAATAGGCAGTGCAACGGCGGAGAATATCACTCAACCTCAGGATAGACAAACCAATTGGGGTAAGTTAAAACGATGTAATCCTTTCTACTGTGATTGAAACGCAAAATTTTGTCATCGCTCTAGACCACTATGTGAATTGCGAGAGTGAATAGTTGCAAGCATCTTAGACTTCCACGGTTCCATTGCATGTTTGTGTTTCAAGGTGGTGGCATCGAGGTGTCGATCGCAATTTATCTTTGTCATGATCATACCCTAGCGTTTGTGAAAATTGCAAAGCTAAGACGAATACATGTGGTTCAAATGACATTTATACCATACATTTGATAGCGTACATGCAAATACACAAACGATTCGGATTACATAATTCTGCATGATCTCTGACCTTGAGCATTCAATAGAGCGTAAAGCCCCAGAGTGTTGCAACCAGAGCTTCTAAATATCGTAGCGTGGAAAGAAAGAAAGCTTGGATATGTTTCTTGTGAATCTCCCTCCACGATGTTTGTATATGAGTTCACAATGCATCAACAGTGGTTGGTAGAAGATCCTGGCGAGCAAGTTGCCAATCAACCATATTCCAGACAAATTCGATGGGTGACATATCCGGCGAAAGTGCAGGGTAGGGAACGTTGGTGCTCGCTGATTTTCGTGGAACGTTTACACATTCCTCACCACATAATGCATTGGCCTTCTAAAATACGGCATGTTTTGTTGTCTAAAGGGGGTGCAGTATCTAAGGTTCTAAAGCATTCCTGATTTAGCGGTATGGATTACCTTAATACTTAGGAGTCAAAATCACATGCTGTATTGAAAGGTTCCCCAAGCCATCAACCTGGCGGTCACCACGACAGTGTCTAACACGTATACCGGGTGATTCAGCAGTCCCTTCCAATATAGTTTGCTGCAAGCCAACTAACGCGTGTTGGCGGGAAAGTCGATGACTACATATAATAACAGTATTCAGTATCGTTTGTGGGATATGCTTGCAGTGCATTAGTGTCATACGGGATGCAGGCAGAGATATATCGATCTTCGTGCCACCACGCTTTAGTTGGTTTGCACCAAATTATATTGGAAGGGGTTGCTGAATCGCCTCGTATAGCTATCACTGTGAGGCAGGCTGAAGTGGGACTCATCTGTAAACACTTCATTTTGCCAATCAGCGTGCAAGCGATGGCTTTCAGGTGCCCATTGCATTCGGAGGTGTTCATAGTTACTGGAAAATGGAAGCCGAAAAAATGGCATGCCTGCCACCAGTCAGGTCTGCAGCAGACGGCGTTGATCCACGATGCAGACACGTCCGTAGCCGTTGCAATACTTCAGCGTCGAGCCAACACTGTGGATGAAGCCCTTTGACGTCGACGAGACATATTGGCACTTGCTTTCAAGTGTACACTCTTCGTTACAGCGAATACTGAAGGTTAGGACCATGTGCACAAGATTGTGGTCACATTTCGTGGTCCAGTACCCGCGTACAGCCCTCTTCTGTCACCTGTAAAACCCGCGCATCACTGCAATAGCAACATTACCTTCACGAACCAATTGTCACCGTTTGACAAACTTGTTTCCCAAACACGGATCACTCTCCCCGTTTTCTACTCATTCACATGCTGATATTGCGCCCTTTGACGTCGACGAGGCATACTGGCATTTATTTTCAAGTGTCCACTTCATTTGATACCTCTTCACTGAGCTTGTTGTAACACCGACCTCTCCAGTCACACAAGTCAGGGCACTGCTGGGCCTAGGTGTACGCCATTTCCCTACAATTTTAATCACTTATTGCTGGCACACTTCACACCTTATCCGAGTTTGGATTCATTCAAATCATTATTTCTTGGTGTTGCAATTACATTATTCCAGCAAACCATCCCGGCCTCACCCGGAAACTGAAGCATCATTTATATTATTTATGGACGAATCATAATTCACAGCGGAAATCTCTTTATCGAACCACAAACCATGAACATTTCTTACGTGTCATAAGAAATCCGGGGATGACTCCCTTTGTCTCTGTGAATTCTTTCTTTCTTTCTTTCTCTTTCTTGCGGCAATCGAGAAATTATTAGTTGCTCTGTTTCACTGTTACGTGATAAGCGTATTTTGTTTCGATTTCAATGTACTACATGTGCAACTAATTCTTGTCAGACGTAATTTAAGAATGACGAGGTGCATGAATCATAAATACCCCTTCCGTTCAATCTAAACTTGACAGTATATTATGTGGAACAAAAAGTTCACAGGGGAAATGAAGAAAGGCTGAGTTGCACTTCCAGGGAAACTCAAATCACAACCACTCTTCTCTGAAGACTTAAATCAACACGGCTCGATAGATTGCTGCTGGCTGTATCTGGGGTGATAGGCTCGCCCGCTAGCTGGGCTGTAACTGGGGTGATAGGCTCACCCCTACCTAGCTCGTAAACTGTCACCAAAGGTAGCCTACCGTAGTAATTGAATGGAGATTGTTGGAAAGAATGAAAACGTAAAATCACTTATTGTGGGTGATGTATTGAAGATAGAGATATGCTGTCACGGACTTTTTTTGTGAAACTTTTCAAGCTGAACAATTCTTACACTCATAGATATTTTTAACGGTTTGTCCAGCGTAAGATTAAAAAGCGCAACGGACGCAAGGTTGTCTTTGAACTTTTTCACTGAAATCGTTACTGCTTGGCTTCCTTTGATCATTTATAAATTAGTTTCTACAGAAACCTTCCTCGAGATATCCTTTACAGAATGGTGTAAATCGCATCAAAATCCATCCAGTGGTTCTCGAGATTACCCGTAATATCCAAGAATCGGGGACTTTGTTTTATACTAAGTAGAGATTAAAATTATATTGGTATTCTGCCCGAAGGCAGGTCCGAGCCCCCGAAGAGACTACCCCCAGCCGGAGTTTACGTGCGGTAGGGTGGCCAAGGCCTTTCCGCTCCTCCTTATGTTGGCCAACAGCGCGCAGTACCTAGAACCGGCATACCATCTAAGTTCCGACCGCGCCCAATGTTGCTTAACTGCGGAGTTCTCATGGGATCCGGTGTTTCAACACGGCTAGGCCGTTGGCAAGTAGAGATTATATTATATCATATTACATTACTGTAACGTCGATGTCTTTCAGTCGGTCAACACGATTGTTACCAATTGTGATGTGTTATTCCCTAATCCGCCCGGCCGCGTTGGCCGAGAGCGCTAACGCGCTAATTCGTGCCTCGCTGACGTCGGGAGAGCGTGGGTTCAAACCCCACCTCAGCCGTCCTGAAAATTGTTTTCTTGGTTTCCCATTTTCACCACCAGGCAAATGCCGGGACGGTTCCTTTCAATAGGTCCAAGGCCAAATTCCTTCCCTGGCCCGTCCTAAAAAGAAAATACATGGCCATTGGCTGCATTAATAAAATTATTATTATTCCCTAATCCTGAAAAAAAATCATGAAATTGATAAATACACTTGGATGACCATTTTCGATCGTCAAGCGATCATCATCAGATCCATTACAGTTTGGCTCTTAAATCCATGTCTAAAAGTATGGGTTAAAATATTTACAATATGGACACTTATTTGCAGTATTAATTGAAATAATGCAACTAGTCGTTAGTTGTCGTTATGTGAATATATTATATTATATTGTATTATATTATACTAGCAACCCACCCCGGCTTCATCCGGGGACAGTTATGAATGCATTACGTGATAAGCGCTTTTATTTCGAAAATAATAATGCTAATATCTGATGGCCTTGGGTGCCGGGTGCAAGCTTTGTTATTTGACACCCAGAGGGTAGCTTGCATATCGAATTACGTTGTTCCTTGAAGCACTATGCATCAGAGAGGTTTGATATCTAGTAGAGAAATGAGGAACTTTGTGTTGGCGGAAACGCCCGAGATTAATTTTGCCATTATGAACATGACCTACTGAATTCAAATGGGTTCTTTGACATGCTAACATCGTATAACATGAGTGTCGTAATTTTTTCCGCCTTTAAAAAATCACTTACCACGGCCAGGAGCGAACCTGCAAGCTTGGGGTTAGTAGACCGACACGTTAACCACTCACCCACCGTGGCAAGCTTTTATTTCGATGTCAATGAACTACGACCTATATCCGTTTTACGTCTTGGCATGATGGGTTAAAATCACTGACTGTATTATTAATTATATTATCATGGAGATGCATGTGCAACGAATTCTTGTCAGACGTAATTTAAGAATGGCGAGGTGCATGAAACCCAAATCCCCCGTCCGTCCAATCTTAACTTGACTGTGTATTATGCGGAACGAAAAGTTCACAGGCGAAATGAAGAAAAGCCGACTTGCACTTCCAGGGAAACTCCAAACATAACCACTCTTCTCTGAAGTCTTAACTCAACACGACTCAACAGTTTGCTGATGGCTATATCTGTGATAATAGGCTCGCCCGATAGCTAGGCTGTAACTGGGGTGATAGGCTCACCCCTAGCTAGCTCGTAAACTGTCGCCTCACTATTTGAAAGGAGACTGTTGGAAGAAATGAAAACGTAAAACACTTATAGTGCGCGATGTACTGAATATAGAGATATGCTTTCCCGGACTTCTTTGTAGACTTTTTTATGCTGAACAATTCTTACACTCATAGTATATTGATAGTTTTGACGGTTTGCCCAGCGTAAGCTTAAAAAGCACACGGACGCCAAGTTTTTCTTTCGACCTTTTCACTGAAATCGTTACTGCATGGCTTCCTTTGATCATAAATAAATTATTTTCTACAGAAAGCTTCCTCGAGTTATCCTTTACAGAATGGTGAAAACCGCATCAAAATCCATCCAGTGGTTCTCGAGATTACCCGTGACATCCTAGAATGGGGGACTATGTTTTATACTAAGTAGAGATTATATTATATTATATTATATTATATTGACGAATTGGGCAGTAGAACTTCGACCTTGAGTATCTTACTAGGGGATAAATCTGATGTTATGTGCTGAGAAAGTTCTCATTTTAGTAAGTTACAATTGAGGCTTTCAGCTGTTGGATTGTGTTGTGTACATGAAGTACAAGCCATATATATGTTCACCTAACATTGGACGCAATACATCTGCGCTCAGAGCATAGGTGTTAAAATTGATGATTTCAGGTTCAATTTCTAGTCGCTCGAAGTGGCTTTAACTCTCTGCCTTGTACAGTCACGAATATTTATACCTTGTCTGAACATATTCATCCTGTGACCAACCCAGCCCAAATCACCGCGCTCTTGTGATGACAACAGTGTGGTAGTGACACTTTTACTATCGCATGAACTTAATGATGTGTAGGCGGGATGGCTCACAGCGTACACTGGAATAGTATTCTTGGACTAAGTGTAAACATCTGCGACTGTACATAAATAGGCTGCACAACATGACCTTACAGTCGAAAGTCTCATTTATCGTGAACATCAAAAGTAAAGTACAATGTCTTATGGCTATTCATTTTTAAAGTCTTTATGTGAAGCATGGCATTATATGGAAACGAAACTTCGACTCTTAGTGCAACAGAAAAGAGGAGAATAGAAACATTAGAAATATGGTGTTATAGGAGAATAGTCGTTATTAGATAGAGTAACACACGAGTGGGGGCAGGAGAGATGCTTCTGGTTAGTGTTAATGAAGATAAAAGACAAATTAGTAAAGCACATAATAAGTCACCCAGGAATAGCAAAATATAGTTATAAAATGAGGGACGAGGACAAGAACTGTAAGGGTAGCCCAAGGTTAAAATATGTTGAACAGATTGCCTCGGATGTAGCGTGTAGAAGCTATGTAGAATAAAACGATTTGTTCAGGAAAGGAGATATGTAGCGCTGCATCAAACCAATCTAATGACCGAAGCTTCAAACACAACAACGCAGGCTTCATTGAGTAGCAACGTGGCCTAGATGGTTCTCAATTTAAGGAATGAAATAGGCCTGATGGGTTCACGTGAGTTCTCACTACCAAGAAGTGCTTCTTGTGAATATATGTTTCCTGTGTGTATCCGACATAGCTTCCATACGTAGCTTAACAGAGAAATGGAATTCACTCACAGTTTAAGGTGCAAGGAAGAAGCAGATTTTGAAGTTGGCGTTGAAAAGCCGCCAATATTGATTCTAGATAAACCGTATTCAGCGTATTTGCTCTCGGAAGCAATTCCCATAGACACTCGGAGACAATCAAACGTTCTAGCGCACACCGCTATAAAAGTCAGCGTGTTATTTCTGCACGCGTAATGTGATATGTTATTGTTGTTTTAAGGGACAGAACTACGAGGTCATCTGACTCTCTTCTGCACGCGCTTTACGTATTATGAACGAGCTGTTCGTGACGCTTCTTGGCTCATTATACCCTGAGGCCTAGAGTTCAGTAGGTTAGGAATCTTTGCACTGTGCTGAAATCTAAGACTTCATTCTTGTTTAGAGTTGTTGTTGATTTATTCAAGTGCCTTGTGACATTGTGGTTTAATAGCGCCGTGTATATGGATGAGTGGGTAATTCGTTTGATAACATGTGTCATTGCGACGGCTGTACTACTTTTTTTTAGCGTATGGCTTTTAGTACCGGGAGTGTCCGAGGACATGTTCGGCTCGCCAGTTTTGTAGCTGCTTCGAGACGGACACCCAATGGGTGAGCTACAAGTACCGTTGGGAAGGGAAGTTGGAATGTAAGGACGAGGAGTTGGAAGATAGCGGCTGTGGCCTATAGTTAGGAACCAACCCCGGCATTTGCCTGGAAGGAAGATGGGAAACCACAGAAGACCATCTTCAAGGTTGCCGGCGGGGGGATTCGGACCTCCTCGCCTCCCGGATGTGAGCGACTGCCAGCAGTCATGCCGTAACGACCACGGCCAACTCACCCGGTGGCTGTACTACTGTAGTATGTGGATTTTTAGTCTACTTTTCACATTTTGCAAAAATGAGGAAAAAGTAGACTTATGAGATCGATCCGGGGAAAAGTGTGTCTGTCTGTCTGTCTGTCTGTCTGTCTGTCTGGCTGTGTGTGTGTGTCCCCCTATCAACTCCTAAACGGCTGCAGCAATCAAAACCAAATTTAGTATGAGTAAAGATGTGCACCGGAATATCTCACGTCCATATTTGAAAATGATGTCAGTGCTACCAACTGCTGAAAACACGCACCAGAAATTTGAGCTCCATGTTGGATATCTTGCAAGGTATGCATGGGAGTGATTCCAAAATTGGCACACATGTAGATAAGACTATTTCAGTTTAATTTCCAGGAGGCCAACCATGAGAGTGTTGCCAAAATAATTTTAAGCCTTCTGATAAGTCCAATGTTTAAATGCATATAAATTCTACACTATCAATTGGATTTCAACCAAATTTTGTATGTAATATCTGTTCATAAACAGATATGACTGAGCGTATTCTTAAGAGGCAACAGGGCTGCCAACTGTTAATAATTGCTCTCTCTATTTTTTTTTATCCAAATACCAATATATCAGAAAGTATGCAAGCCAACAGCTTTAAACTATGCACACGTATATTCTGACATTTTAGATTAATTTGGAGTAACTTATATACGTCAGTTCTACCAACATGATTATAAGCCTGCTGATAGTACCGATTTTTAAATACATGTAACTTCTATACTATCAGTTGGATTTCAACCAAATTTCGCATGTGCTATGTGTACCATAATAGATATGACTATAAGTATTGTTAAGAGCAATCAGGGCTGCCAACTGTTAATAAATGCTGTCTATATTGTTTTTACCCTAATATCAATATATCAGAAAGTATGCAAGCCAACAGCTCTATACTTTGCACACGTATAGCACCTGACATTCTAGATTAATTTGGAGTAATTAATACAAGGCAGTGCTGCCAACATGATGCTATGCCTGCTGATATGTCCAATTTTAAAATACATGTAACTTCTATACTAACAAATGGATTTCACCCAAAATTGGCACAACAAGATATCATAATATTTCAGATTATTTCTGACCAGCACACGCTTGACATTGTTGGCAACATGCTTTTACGCGTGCTGATAGATCCAGTGTCTAACTGCATGTAACGTCCATTGGACTTCAACCAAATTTTGTATTCTGTACCTTAAGAAATGGAACTAAGAATATATTCAGTCACCAGGGCTGCCAACTGTTGTGCTCTGTTAGGCTACAGTATACCAGGTATATTATGAACTAATTAGATATTTCGATGTTACCAACTTAATTTCGTCATTATTCTAGATAGGTTCATATTCTGTAGAATAATCATTGGCATGAAAAGTAGGCTGTATAGTTCTTCACGGAACTTCTTGTTTATTACTGAGAAGGGGTTGGGGAAATGAGGTTTCTGTGGCCTTAATTTGGTTGCCATCCCGCCATTTTCTTGGAATGGGAAGTGTTAAATTACTTCTAGAATAACTAAGAATCATACCCACCCCTTCTCAGTTCTCCCTTCACGTGGCTGAGTGGACACTTTCCAACCCTCAGACCAGAATTACATTTCTTAGCAGAGCCGGGAATCGAACGCGGACGTCAGAAGTGACGGCTAGGGATACTAGCCATTGCGCCATGAGCTGGCCTTGTTTAGAATAAGAATAGTTGATTGAGAATATTTTTATCTTTTAAAGGGCGGTTATCAGTACCGAGTAATCACTGCAAGTGTAATATCAGTTAAGTGTGCGTGTTGTGCGTGTATAACTAATAGGGCTATGTGATTATATTAGGAGCCTTAGGACACTCCGCGCATTTAAATCACTCACCATGGCTGCATGGGGAAGCTGTAAGTTTTGGAGATCAAAGGGTCGAATCCTGGTGTAACGAGCAACCATCCTTAGTGTGTTTTGCTCCCTAATTTACACACATTCTCCAAGCAAATGCCTAGATGTTAAACAGAGTCCCAGGGCACCTACAGTACCTACTTCAATTACAGCGCCACGCAATACCACATCCACCACTAAAACGCAGGTATCAGACAAATTAAGCACACCCCCTAGTACATGGGGCAATTTATTCCATGCCCAGACATTACATTTGAAATACACGTTTTTTCCTGGATTATATTTAATAGCAACATAATCCTAAGGATATTTACACTCACATGATCATATGATCATATTAACCTTAATATTTCTATGCATGACTTTCATATATCCACATTTTCAACTTCAAGTTGATATTTTTCAAGAGTTTTGTCTTTCACCTTTAATATATATACAGTAACTAGTAACCCGCCTCGGCTTCGCCCGAGAACAGTTACGAATGCATTACGTGATAAGCGCTTTTTATGTCATTGAACTACGACCAATATCCGTTTTACATCTCGGCATGATGGGTTAAAATAACTGACTGGACGATTAATTATATTATCATGTAGATGAATGTGCAACGAATTCTTGTCAAACGTAATTTAAGATTGGTGAGGTGCATGAAACACAAATCCCACTTTCCGTCCAATCTAAACTTGACTATATTTTGCGGAACAAAAAGTTCCCAGGAGAAATGAAGAAAAGCCGAGTTGCACTTCCAGGGAAACTCCAAACACAACCACTTTTCTCTGAGGTCGTAACTCAACACGACTTCACAATTTGCCCCTAGCTTGCACGTAAACTGTCGCCTCGGTAATTGAATGGAGATTGTTGGAAGAAATGAAAATGTATAAACAATTATAGTGGGTAATGTATTGAAGATAGAGATATGCTCTCGCGAACGTTTCTGTAGAAATTTTCATGCTGAACAATTCTTACACTCATGGTATATTGATATTTTTAACGGTTTGCCCAGCGTAAGCTAATAAAATGCACGGACGCCAGGTTTTTTTCGACTTTTTTACTGAAATCGTTACTGCTTGGCTTCCTTTGATCATAAATAAATTGTTTTATACAGAAACCTTCCTCGATATATCCTTTATAGAATGGTGAAAACCGCATCAAAATCCATCCAGTGGTTCTAGAGATTACCCGTGACATCCAAGAATCGGGGACTTTGTTTTATACTAAGTAGGGATTGCGACAGATATGCTTTTTTTTAGAATTTAATGCAGTTTTAGCTTTTAGACTCCTAGTCGTTTTAGATATATTTTCGATAACAACCTTTGTATAGATAAATTTAAAGTGCAAGACTTGCTACTGAATTTGATTTATCTGAGATCTGATCTGCTTAGGAAGGTCACAATGTGGCTGAAACCGGCAGACTACTACTTAATTAAAAATACGTTTATTGATTAAAGGTTTAACTCTCATAATATATTAAAAGACAAATTCTCAGAATTCAAAATAATGCATATTATCTGTCTATGCATTTGATTTATTTTTGAGTCGCTGTGAGAGAATGGATGAATTATGCAAACAACCTGCTGACTAGGCGCTGACAAGTGCCGTGATTCGGGATTAAGGAACACAACCACAATGATATACTACACCTCTCATAGAAATTACCATAGACACATTGAAAAAGACGGCGTATGATCTCAATGTTCCGCCCTTGAAACAATAGTCTTCACATGTTAAATAAAGTGGAACCAAGGTAATGAAGTGGATGAGTCTCCCCTGCCTCCTTGTGAAATGAAAAATTATTTGACTGTCGATAATCTCACACATACTTATACTAACGTAACATCTGAAGCTAAATGTATAGTTGTTGTTGTAGTTGTTGTTGATTATTTGAGGGATGTAATTTATCCCTATGTATTTGGATATGTGTAGATTTTGTATGGTAATCTGTATTAATGTGATGCCTGTAGTAGTGTGTGTTTTGGTAATTCAGGTAGAGATTAAGAAAGAGGCGGCCGTGGCCATAAGTTAGGAACCATCCCGGTATTTGCTTGGAGCAGAAGTCACAAACTCCGGAAGACCACTTCCAGGATGGCTGAGGTGGAAAACGAATCCCTAATGAGTGCATACCGGTAGTTTCAAATTGCATTATAAAAAGAAAACATTACAATATTTTAGTTGTTGTAGACCCGTGTACTTGGGTGCTGGCCTATGTGGCATTTGTCTGATAACCTGTGTTATTTCCGTGGAAGTATTAATGCCTTTAATCTAACTTATTTGTAATGCAGGTGAGGATTGGGTAGGTAGCAGCCGTGGCCATAATAATTTAGGAACCATTCCGGAGTAGGAGTGGGAAACCACGGAAAACTACTTCCAGGAAGGCTCAGGTGAGAATCGAACCCACCTCTTCTCTCTTTTGCGTCACGAGGTTGAGTGTAACCTGTTCTAGCCCTCAGACCAGAATTAAATGTCTTGGCAGAGCAGGGAATCTAACCCGGGCCTTCGAGTTGGCAGCCAAGTGTGCTAGCAACGAGGTAGACGCTTGAAGATTTATTCAGGAGACAATTACTACTACTACTACTAATAATAATGTTATTGATTTTTAGCCCCTCTTTTGTACTGTGCCTTGTAGAGACGCTGGGGTACCTGAATTTTCCCCCGTAGGGAAACTTTAAACCACCAGCAAATCTACTGGCACACCTCCCTCGCATTTGCGCTCCCTAAAATGCCAACAGACCGTAGAAGGATTCGATCCTGCAACTTTGGGAACAGCAGGCGTGAGCCACGTAACCAGTATAGAGACAATTACTATGAGTGCAGAAGTGTTTGGCGAAAGATTTATTTCACTTAGCAAGACAGATTCATAATAATGCCTTTACATTGTTTTAACATCTGCATTTAACGATGTTAGATCTTATGACTTCTTACTTGAAGAAAACTCTAAAAGCAACTTCTTATTGGATGTGTTTAACTGTTATAGTATCTATGACAATAAACACATTAGCTGCACGTCCTGAAAATGATGCTCCAGCGTTCCCAATTTCCCATATACAGTAATAGATGGATGGCAGGGTAATAGAAGCCTTCATGTTTTGTGATAATCTTACTAAGTACATATTAGTGTTCCTTTACAAGAACTGTCAAAATTAGATATTACGAGATCATTCAGCATTGTGCTGCCAAATGGGAAAGTAATGTTTAAATGGTCGCAACTGGCGGAATATATAAGATACAGAATTGCGTTTTATTTAAAAATGTATTGATTTGCGCTCTTCTATATACCTTAAAAATAACAAGAAAGTGATATTCACGAAAATTTGCGTAAAATTTAATGTCCACAAATAGTAATGATTCTTGTCCCTATTTCAATGATTATTAACTCACGTTTAGTTTCAATTTTTTCCCCGGTTTTAATTTAGTTGATTGATATTAAAGAATCGTAGAAAATCGTAGAAAAAAATCGTATGTGTAGACATCGCTCACACAAAGAATCTCGCCCAAAAAAGGTAGAATCAACTCAACTACTTTCATACGTGTAGCCATCGCTCACACGAAAAACAACATCACCCAATATAGGTGAAATACACTTGAAAATCTGCAAAAGCAGTCCTATATTGGCCAACGTGGTAACCTACTCATCGCTGCCTTCACTGTATAATTATCTAGCACCCTCAACGTGCTCCAGAATGTCACTAAATGGACAGAACAATTACACTACTCTAATTTATACCAAATAATAAAGCTAAATAAGATACTCGATTGCATTTCATTATATTGGCAATTACTTGTGCATACAAGCTTTAAAAATTTCGTTTTCTTGTTCGACGATTGTCGTCTATTTAAAGTCAATTTACCTTCAGTACAGATTTAGCTAGGAAAAATTTAGCGTGGAAATTAATGTAGGACGTGACACCCTCATAAAGTTAGTATTCCTAATTTTGATATTTATTAAATGTAACGAAGTTTATTGTAGAAGAGAGAAATTTGATTTGACGTAGGATCAGGTGTAATTACTGTTATTATACCGGGTGAGTTAGCCGAGGTCGTTGCGGCATGACTGTTGGCAGTCGCTCACATCCGGGAGGCGAGGAGGTTCGAATCCCCCCGCCGGCAACCTTGAAGATGGTCTTCTGTGGTTTCCCATCTTCCTTCCAGGCAAATGCCGGGGTTGGTCCCTAACTATAGGCCACAGCCGCTACCTTCCAACTCCTCGACCCTCCCATCCAACATTCCTCCCCAACGGTACTTGTAGCTCACCCATTGGGTGTCCGTCTCGAAGCAGCTACAAAACTGGCGAGCCGAACATGTCCTCGGACACTCCCGGCACTAAAAGCCATACGCTAAAAAAAAGTGTTATTATTAATTAACTGAATTGTATTTGCATATGAGAACATTTTAAATGTCACGAATCTTAGGTTGATTTGCCATTCATTTTGTAAGTAGGATTTCTAGAAGGAATTGTTTAGGAGATTGCAAGACGAGTTTTTTTTTTATATAATTCAAATTATATTAACCCTTTGAGTGCTACGCCCGTCTATAGACGGTGCACTAGAACGTTTTGATTTTTTTCATATTCCCCATTCGCATTCGAGTGCTGAGTCGATCTCTGACACGTTTTGCCATCTGTTGGGCATTATATAATACTACTTGAACGTGTATTCTTTGATTTCGGAAGTAACTAACACAGCATTTTGTAGAAGTTTGTCGTCTACAGCTGTAGTTCATCAGAGATGTAAACAAGTATGGCGGAACCAGAAGCAAATTCTGCTCGTGTCTGGTCTCGGATCAAAGAATATCAATGTTTGTACTAATAATAATTTTAGGAAATAATTTTATTTTGGTCCCTTTATCTGTTATGGAAATGATGCAAGCGTGGGCACTAAAATTGTGATTTGTCTCTAAACAAAAAATTAATATAAACGTAGAATTGTGAATTTACATTTAGAATAATGTAGACCCAAAGATATAGACGTCTTAAGTCCTATATACATGATAAGTTAAAAAGTATACTTCTTCATTCTTTTTAATGCAAATAAGAAATCAGCCCTGACGTAGCAAAGAGCTAACTGGGTAAGTCAGCACTTAAAAGGTTAATTTAGGGTGCATTAGCCACCATAACCCGTCTGAGAATTGGGCTATGATTTTTGAATAAATGCAGGGAATATTTACTTGAGCCTGGGACCTTATATTTGTAGGTATCCTTTTCCTCCGGATGTGATCTCGGGGCTAGTTCAAACTACCCACACCTCTGTCCTAACCCGATACTCCCTGAGACAGCAGTATCGTGCCGAGCTGGTCGAAAGGACACGTCCCAACCTCTCAATCATATGTCTTGTTGGAAAGGGGTCTCGTGTGGGCTGGCTTCGATCCCCAGTTCCCACGATATCTCGGTCCAAAGGGCACAGTATATCTTAACTTTATTATTCCCGTTTCAACAGGGTCGGGGATGAGATGGGATGAATTTGTGTGGTTTCTACTTTCTACAGTAGCATGCCCCACTTCCTGACACCAACCGCATGAAAGAGGATGATGAAATGTGAAATGATTGAAGAGGAATGAAAGTGGACAAGGAATTGGATGGAAGTGGCCGTAGCCCTTTAGAAGGTACCGCCCCAGCAATTGCCTCTGGTAGTAAACGGGAACTAATGAAAAACCATTTCAAGGACGACTGCCAGTGGGGATCGAACCCATGTCTACTGAGTCCACAGTAGACATGGGCTTGGCCCCATGGTTTCCGCTGCACTTCAGTGAGCGAAGGATAATTATTTCACGTTCACAATCTCGGTGAAACTAACTTTCTTGTTAAAGTTATCCTATTGCTTTGGGGTTTCCCGTTTGACAAATAAATCTTTAACGATTCCTTTACAAGCTGAATGTCAAAGTTCATGGCTCAATAATATTGTCCAAATGACAGCAATAACACATAAATGCAAATAATTGTGTTGTTCGTACCATATTGAACGATTGTTGGTACAAAGTTGCTGTATGGAAGAGGATCATCATAGATTCTCAACCATATTGAGATTTATTTCAAAGTAATTTGTATCCCCTATAATATATTTATAACTTTAGTCCAGATTTCTCAATAGCAAACTACGAATTGTGTAAAATAATACTTTATACAGATTACTTAATTTTTAATGTTCACCTCCGTTAAGACTGGGAATGGCAAAGGAGACAAGAACACAGACAAAATGAATACATGATTTGCCTCATTGCTGCAGATAACGCACATATTTCCAATATATAGTTCATTGGACACGAACTGAATATTTGTATGATTCTCGTTTCGTTAGTACTGAAGTAGCCTAAATGAAAATGATGTTTCTTATAAAGTAATTAACTGTCCGTACAATGCACTTTAGGCCAGCCGATCGAAAATATGGAATAAAATACTAGTAAATAAAATCTCTGATGGAGCAAAATCTGATGCGTACGAGGAAATGTATTGCATTCCCCACAGAAAAACAGGTCACAAGATAAATTCAACACACATCCAAGTACACGGGACCAATAATCAAGATGTCCAAAGTCTCTAAAATGAAGTTAAATCAACAACATTTACAGGGTATATTAAATTTACGCCACGAGCCAGGAGCGAGTTTTGTACTAATCAAATAAAGAACATGCCAACACAGATTTTATTTCGTGCATTCGTGTACTGTTTAATGATTGCATTAGGCACACCCGGGCCTTCGAGTACAGTAGATTGAAACACTAATTTACTCCATGACCGAACAATGGGAACAATATGTAGTTTGTGCAGCTACGAAATGACCGAATAAAGCATGAATGGCGTTGTAAGCTCATTATATCTCAATAGAACTGCAAGCTAATCACATAAAATTGATAGAAGTGCGTAATTGTACATTAAAATAGTTCATTGTATACTTCAATTAGGTTACAGTTGAAAACATTCCTAAATCAGAATTACTCTCCCCACTGATGTGTGTTTCTTAACAAAACAAAAGCATCTTCATCACGTCATCACCACTTTTCTATAAAACAGTCACAAATGAATATGACATTTTATTCACCAAATTACATAAAAACATTAACACAAAATATAAATATATTATTAATGGTTAGCTTATCGTCCCTTACAAATTAATACCACGTATGTGACAATGCTACTATTTTCCACTAGTTTACTCATGTTATCGTGTTAAAAGCCATTTTTCATGGTTTCCTTACTATCTTAAAAATGAATGTTCTTCAGTCGGTCAAAACAGTATTATCTAAGAATGATATTAATAAATATATTTATTACATTTATTACATGTATTTATTTATCTCATGTACATTTTTTCAGGATTACAGAACCACCAATTACAATTGAGTAATATCGTTTTGACCGTCTGAAAAAATATTTGGTCACGCCTCTCAACCATGTATGCGCCATCCAATAGTACAATTTACGTTAGGTTCACTTACCTGTGTGTGTAAGCATGAAGAACATGTTGTTCTGTGAAGAACTATACAGCCTATTTTCATATATGAGCCTTTGAAAGCCCAAGTGGTGTAACTCCTCTCGGAATAACAGGCAAGTCTAAACTTTGTGGCTGACAGACGCAATGCTCACTTCCAATGCTTCACACACACTGGCCCTGAGCTATGCCTGCTTGCCGTAAGGTTTAGACTTCCCTGTAATTCCGAGAGGAGTTACACCACTTGGGCTCTCAACGACTCATATCCTACTTATGTTAATTGCCTCCAACAACATACAAAATTTCAGTTTAATTGCTGTAATAGATTCGTAAATATTGAGAACCGTCGGATGGTCGCTATGTTCGATTTTTATATATGTAGGCTATACAGTTATGTACTATTACTGTAGATGACGATTATTGAGTAGGTTTATTATTCAAACCTCAATCGCATAATAAGAACACAAGAAATAAAAGCGAGATTTTAAAATTTCGCACAGCTGCCATCTTGAATTTATGATAACAATTGAAATAAATTTGACGTCAGTGGGTTAAAATTTGGATAAGCATTTCCCTTAACAAGTTTCACTGCTGTTGGATGGTTAAATCACGAGAAACGTCCATTTAAATATTTAAATTTCGCGTCGCCGCCATGTTGTAATTGTGCTGAACAGGTTACTGAAGTTTCCATGGGCGAACTTATGTTAAGACCTTTTATCAACATACAAAATTTCAGTTTGATTGATGTCATAGATTAGTAGATATAGAGAACCGTCCTAATAATTCGTATGGTCGCCATGATGGAACTTCAAGTATGTAGGGCATAACGTTATGTACTATAGATGGCAATCATTGCGTAGGTTACTTATTCAAACGTTGACTTCGATCACATGATAAGGAAAGAAGAAAAAGAAACTTAAATTTAAAATTTCGCACCGCCGCCGTCTTGAGGTTATGTAAACAATTGGACATAATTAGATTTCAGCGCAATTCAATGTGTTTAAACATTTTCTGTATCAAGTTTCACTCCGCTAGGGTAGTTAAATCGCGAGAAACATCTATTTAAATGTTTCAACGTCGCTTGGCCGCCATGTTCGTTTTGTACTCAACAGGCTTCTAAAAGTCACATAGGTAAATTTCTAGTAGCGTCCTTTATCACCGTGCAGAATTTCATGGTAATATCAGTAGTAGGTTTGGAGATTTAGAATGACGGTGATATATTTCGCAAAGACGCCATGTTGGATTTTTGAGACGCATTAAAATTTGAAGGGCATTTTCGGTGTCGGACAGAATTTTACTATGTCCCTACCGACTTTCATTGAAATCGCTTTAGCCGTTTAGATTTTATTAGGGGGGGGGGGGGCACAAGTACACTCACTCATACACACACACACATGGACAAAAGGTGATGTCATAAGCCTATTTTTTTAAATAAATTAAAATAGGCTAAAAATGAGTTTTAATTTCATTCACGTATAATTCGATGTAGTTATGTACTCCTACAGTTCAGTATATTTAAGGTTCCTTCTTAGCCTAATTTCTATTATGAAAATATAGGCTTATGAGATCACCTTTTGTCCGTGCGTGTGTGTGTTCTCTCTAATTTCCTTCATTGCTTGTTCAATGTATAGATCGATAAGTTGCAGCCTTGCCTTACAGCTTTATGAATACCAGCCTTACTATCGTGTCCCTCGACTCGAATAATGCCGTCTGGAATCTGTATAGACTGCAGGTCATCCTCCTATCCCGGCACATTATTCTAATCCTTTTCAAAATGTCAAAACATTTACTCCAATCAACTTAATCAAAAGCCTATGTAAGTTTAACAAGTAGTTATGTAAACAACTGAATTCATAATCTAAACCTACTGGCATCTACAGTACATCTATAGGTTAGGTTTTGTGTATTAAAGATGGAGTGCATGTCTATTCCTCAGAGGACAGTTTCTCTAACTCGTCAGGCAATTATTCGATCTCATTGAAGCTTGGCATAATGGACATTGGCAAACTGAACCAGTACGATGAACGAAATGTTATATGATGAATAACACAGTTACACTTTTTGGATATTGATTTACGAGTTCCAAATTGTTACTTATGTATTTAACACTGTAGATCATGAACCAATAACTATGAAGTCTATCACATGGAATCATTCTTTATGGACAGGGGAGGTTTTAATGTTATAGACCAGTAAAAACATATGACAGGCTATGTAAGTTCCGCATGGAATTACTTGTTTCTATCTCTTCTCATTCCGTGTAAGTTATATGCACATGAGTAGTTAGTAGTAGTAGCATTCACTTCCATTTGTTCAACTTTAGGGGTCGATGGCCTAGATGTTTCGCCCCGTAAACAACAACCAACACTACCACCCCTTTAGATCCCACTTACTTGGATACAGCAGACAAGACTCTTACCACTACTTCACACAGAAAGTCAAAGGAGAAAATATAAATTGAAGATTTTCTTGTACAATTTTGGACGTTTTGCTAACTGTGTTCTGACATGTGCTGTCATAGTCAAGATTTAACTTATGCCCCTAAAACCAATGCGATGTGGCTCTAATGGCTCTAATTAATTAACAGATCCATGTAACAATACTGTTTTTAAGTCAAATTTACGAGAATTGTGTACGAAATACTCAGTTAAACACACAGTAAGTAACCTCATGTCGCTCATACAAGAAACGGACCATAACTATGTTTGACATTAATTATCTAGTTTTCGGACCTTTACAGTACTTCTAGAGACAATTCAGACACACAAGTTCAACGTCAAGTATCCAGTTGTATTTCATACTGTATGTTCCATTAGACCCTATTATAATGAGTTGGGAAAAGTAACTTACCTTGTGGTTTGCAGGGAAACAGCACCACTGGTTTAACTCACTGCTCACTGAAAGAAAAGGAAACTCAATTTATTGATTGCAGTGCACAGAGACAAAATGACATCAAACAGAACAACTGCTACTCATCGAACATTCGGTCGATACGTCCACTATCAGGGAAAGAAGGTAAAGGAGAATTGATGTTCATATTAATATTGTTATTATTAATATTAAGATTATGACTGTGTATTATCGTGTTGGAAGCCATTTTCGGTAGGAGGAACTAAATTGGAGCAGGAGGATCATTTTAAGTACTTAGGCTGTGTATTCTCTCAGGATAAAAGTATGAGGGAAGGAAATAGTGTCGAGATGTAGAAAGGCGAATGCAGCGAGTACTCGGTGGCGATCTACAGTATTCTGCAAGAAAGAAGTTAGTGTTGCGACGAAATTCTCCCTACATCGCTCAGTATTTAGACCGACCTTGCTGTATGGAAGTGAGAGCTGGGTGGATCTGATACAGAAGCTAGAGGTAACTGATATGAGGGTAGCAGGAATGATTGCTGGGACAAATAGATGGTAGCGATGATAGGAAGTTAATTGCAATGAAGAGATAAAGGCTAAGTTAGAAATGAACACGCTAGATGAAGCTGTTGGTATGAGCCGACTCAGATGGTGGGGTCATGTGAAGAGAATGGGGGATGGGAGATTACCTAAGATGTTACTGAGTTCGGCTGTAGAGGGTAAAATATGCAGAGGTAAACATAGGAGGCGATGCGATGGTTAGATTCAGTGATGAAGAATTTCAAATGTGTATAGGCAGAGTGCTAACTGCTAGTAGGGGATCGTGGAGGCAACTCCTCCACAAACAGAGGCTTGCAGACTAGACTGGACACTGAAAGGCAAAACAGTCTCAAAAGAAAATTATGTACGTCTTTAATTGTAGCCTAATGGGTGTTATTCCTCAAACCCGAAAAAATTACATGTTATAAATTAATTAATTTCGATACTTGAAAGTCATTTTTCTATGTTACCTTAGTAAACAAAATTATTAATCTCATGTAAATTTTTCAGGTTTAGGGAATTAAAAATTGGGTACAATCGTGTTTACCGACTGAAAATCCTTTTTATTTTGTTATGACTGTCGAGTTGATCTTCCAAAAATTTACTGGTTGCGTGGCGTAGCGGTAGGGATCTCCCATGCAGTGCCCAATGTTGCGGGATCAAATCCTGGTCCAGTCAATTGGCATTTGAGAGTGTTTAAATGAGAAGGAGCTGTGTCAGTAGAATTACTGGCATGTTAGAGATACCCTTCAGGGCAAAATTCTGGCACCCTGGCGTCTCTAAGAGCAACAGTAGTTTAAGGGGACGTAATAATAATAACGTTGTTTAACCTAACATTGTAGTTTACTGGGCGAATTTCTGTATTTCACTTCTAGGTTATATTCAGAAGAAAGGGGAGGGTGATGGTACAGTAGGTTCTCCGCTTGCCTTTCATCCAGAAGGCTGGTCCTTGTTGTTTCATTTAGTGCGTTGAGCCTTCGTGGTGCACTCTTGGTGTGAGTTGAGTCTCCATGATCACCTGTTTTATTGTTGTACCTGTGCGAATGTGCGTATTTGTAATTGGGAATGAAATTTGGAAGGAGGTGGTCTTCTGCATTAGTGAAAACCCACGGGCAACCATTTCCAAGGAGAACCCAACTCTTCTCAGTTCTCCAAAACGAGGCTGAGTTTACCCCGTTCCAGTCATCAGACAAGACCTAGGTTTCTTAGCAGAGCCAGGAATGGCATCTAGTAAGACCAGCCACTACACTATGACCACCTCGTGGGGGTAGTAGTTAGAATTATTGGCTCTCATCCCTGAAGTTCACGTTCGATTTTCAGTCCTACCAAGGAATTTAATTTTGATCTGAGGGCTGGAATGGGGTACACTCAGCCTCGTAAGGCAAAACTAAACAGAGGTGGATTCGATTCAATTCTCACCTCAGCCATCCTATAGAAGTGGTTTTCCGTACTTTTTCACTTGTACGGGGATGGTAGCAAACTTGAGGTTATAGCTGCCTCCCACCCAATCATAGCTCCATTTTCAATTAATACAGTACACACACTAGTACAGCCAGCACAATGACACAGTTTATCAGACACACACACGTAAGTATACGGGGCATATGACCACGATATCACCAAATCCCTAAATTAATCAACAACCACAACACTTTGAGACAGTTTCTCGATGGACCATTTTCGAATACGGATGACAGGAATTTCACCTGAAAAAGCTAATGATGTCAAGAAGGGCATACGGCCTGAACTCTGTGACCGAAACCAGAAGTACATAAGTTAGCTGCGGTGACGTCAAATAATTAAGTTATGCTGCTGAAGGTTTATCAGGTACTTCAGTACAAAGAGATGTAAGGTTCAGACAATGAATACCATTTCTCTTGTCTTACTAAGTTAGGAATATCTCGGGCGAGTTTGGCATACACGCTAAATTAAACAAGGAAGTGTGGGAAATCTTTCCAGAGCTATTATGCAGATACCAAGAATATAATAGAACAGTCCGCCTCGTTGCGCAGTGGCTAGCTCTCTTGGCTGATACCGCGGGGGCCCGGTTTCGATTCCCCACTCTGCCAAGAAATTCAATTCTGGTCTGAGGGCTGAAACGGGAAAAACTCAGCCTCGTGAGGCAAAACTGAGAAGCGGTGGTTTCGTTTCCCACCTCAGCCATTCTGGAAGTGGTTTCCTGTGGTTTTCCACTTCTACTCCAGGTGACTGCCGTGATGATCACTAAATTAAGGCAACGGCCGCATCCTACCAAATCCTAATCTGAATCACACATACACACACACACACACACATACAGTCATCACAATAACACAGGGTATCAGAAAAATTCCTCACACACCCAAGTACACGGGGAATTATGACCACGATATCGCAAAGCCCCTAAACGAATCAACATGAACAAACATAATAAAACATAGCTAGGGAATGATATTCAATATTGCATGGCCTTCCCAAACAAAATCAATGGTCACTTCTTGTATTTTGGCACAGCCCTCCTTAACATCAAGCGTTGAAGTAGTATGTCTTTGGTGTATTTTTACGATTCGCAGTTGAATCTTGTCATAAATTAGGTTTGTTTTGTCTTAACGGTTTTATGAATTACGTAAATACTACTTCAATACAGTAGTAGCATAATTATTTTAGTGTAAATGGTCCAAACGCGTAATCCTAAATTGCCTCATTTAATTGTGATAATTAACTAATACATGTAGGCTATCTTTTCCAGGAGTATATTTACATTCTGGTAAATGCCTTATTTCAGTTCCTTGACTTTTCCAGTCTAGTCTTAGGGGATTAGGTTCACATTCACCAAAATATGTCGTTGTTTTAGAGGCTTGAACATTGTGGTCATTTTATCCCCGTGTTATTTGGAAGAGTGTGGAGAATGTGTGTGGTAGTCTGTGTTATTGCGGTGTCTGCAGTGGTGTGTGTATTTGCTTTTATGGCAAATATTGGGAAAGAGGTGGTCGTGGTCTCATGTTAGCAACCATTCTAGCATATGCCTGGAGTAGAAGGGGGAAACCACGGAATACCATTTCTAGGATAGTTGAGGTGGGAATGGAGCTATTTCTTCTCAGGTTTTCCTCACAAGGCTGAGTGTACCCCATTCCAATCCTTAGATATGGATTGCATTTTTTGGCAGAGCAGGGAATTGAGTCCACGACCTTTGCGATCGGAGACTCACTACGTACACCGAAACCACCTTCTGTGGCTATCAGGCAAATTCCATACTCACAGAAGTACATGGGGATGATTAACGACGTTATATCTAGTCCCTAAATGAAGCAACAGCAACAAAAATCTGGATACTCTCGTCAATATTAATGATGACTGTCTAGGAGAGAACCAAGGGGCGGAAAGGCGGAGCATGATTTGATACATCTACCTCCAGACACAGAGAAGGAGATAGGTATTGATTCTAGGGCAATTTCTTTAGAATGTAACGTGTTGGCTCAAGCAACAGGATTTACCCTAGGGCTATTTCATATTGGTTTACTGGAGTGGACAAAGGCCAGGCGGACTTCAAACACCGGAACCGGCCTTGAAACAATGTGACTGATATCATCCCAGAATGCTCCCATTGAGTTCTTCGCTTGGAGGTCCCAGGTTGAAAGTAATACTACACCCTCGTGCTTGAAAGTTATTGTACACTACGAGCGATCTCAATAACACAGGTTGTAAGACAGATTCCACACACAGCCATGTACACAGGATTACATGATCATGATACCGAAATGTCTGCAAATAAATAAACAAACAACAAAAACACAGGTGGTAAAGTGACAACGTACAGTACAAACCGATAATGAACAGGGAGGTGGTCAGGTGTTTTAATGCTTTGCAGAACGCTCCTTGTAAATAATGTAAAAAAAATGTGTTCAGTGTAATTTGTTCTTTTCTTAATAAGGGTATGTCTACCCCTTTTCATTTCCGTTTTCAACTGGGTCGGAGACCAGATGGCATGATTTACGTTTCGGCGGGTGGTTCTATAGACGGATGTCCTTCCTGAGGAAGAGAGAAGAGTTAATGAGAGATGAAATAAATGCATGTTAAAGAAACTGGGCAAGGAATGAGAATGAAACCGTCGTCGCCTATTATAAGGTACCGTTCCGACATTTACATGGATATGAAAATTGGAAACCACGGCTTTTTTTTTTAAAGAACGGCTGATTGTGGGGTTTGAACCCAGACGTCCACCAAGTCCTCAGATTGCTTGAGGTTACGGCCTAGAGGTGTGCTTTAGTGAGCGTAGCTACCGCTGTCGGTAAAATGGGTTTTGTAGATATTCATAATATTTGTATCCATCCTAAGACGTCATACTCAGCACCATCATTACAAATAACTAGGGGACCTGTGCGAGAAATCTCGCATTTCAACATCCTTGTCGCAGTGCGTTACGTTCGCACAACAGTAGTTTTTTATTTTTTAAATTTATTTTTAGTGTATAGCTTTTAGTGCCGGGAGTGTACGAGGACATGTTCGGCTCGCCAGAGTTTGTAGCTTCTTCTAAGCGGACACCCATGGGGTGAGCTACATGTACCGTCGTGTGTGGAGTGTTGTCTGAGGAGGAAAGTTTGAATGTAAGGACGAGGAGTTGGAAGGTAGCGGCTGTGGCCTATAGGGACCAACCCCGGCATTTGCCTGAAAGGAAGATGGGAAACCACAGAAGACCATCTTCAAGGTTGCCGACGAGGGGATTCGAACCTCCTCACCTCCCGGATGTGAGCGACTGCCTGGAGCCACGCCGTAACGTCCACGGCTAACTCACCCAGTAAAACAGTAGTAGTTCAGTCAATTTGTACTCTAAAGGGCCGCTAGTGGGAAAGTTTTGGGGTAGTTCTGATTTCTGTCATCTTATATGTATTTTGGGGTGCTGAATCCGAATCTGAGGTTTGCGGACAAAATTTCGTGACGCAACATTGAAAAAAAACAACAAAAAAAAGCAAAAAAATCTGCTTTTTTCCGTTTTTTTGCCTAAAACTCGAAAACTATAAAATTTTAGTAAAAGGTTTGTTCACAGAAATTAAAGTACTTAAAATTCTCTACAAAGATCACTACTTAATTTTTTTTTCAGACCAACCGTTCGGTCTCAAATGCGAGTTGAAAATTGGCAATTTTCAGCGGTCTCTGCAAAACCCACTTTTTAGTTTTTTATTGATAGGCTTTCAGTTAATTTCACCTAGTTTTTAATTTGATTTCAATAAAGACTGAGTCACACGGAGAATTCACGTTCGGATTATTCTTTTTATTGTTGAACAGCTACTATAGCTATATTGCAAAAAAAAAAAATATCTTAGTTTTAAATGCTATTCACATTCCAATCGGCAGCAATGTGCTAACTTTCTGTAGTATGTATGTAGCCAGTAGCACCAGCACACACTAGCGCACTATAAACTGGTTACTGGATGGCACCTCGCGCACACACACACGTTCACAGACACGGTACTTCTCCCGAGACGAGTCAGTTTGTGAGCGTGGGTGGCTCGGAGCGGCGGCGCCTGCGAATATGTACCTACTTGCACGGCCCCGTTTCCAGTTTCTTTCCATTGTTTATAAAAAAATACGATTTCTACAAGTTATGTTTACGTGTGGTGATTTTTTTCTTTCGTGTAGCCTCCTGAGAGGCCGAGTGCAGGTCTTTCTAGTCGACGCCCGTGGGCGTTGGGATGAGAGATGGAAAGGATGAAGATGAATGAAACTGGGCAAGGATGTGGAAGGAAGCGGCCGTGGCCTGTCAGAAGGTACTGTCCCAGCATTTGCCTGGTGTTGAAAATGGGGAAACCACGGAAAACCATTTCAAGGACAGCCGACGGTGGGGCTCGAACCCACGCGTCTACCGAGTCAGCAGAGAGCTTGGCCCCTTGACCTAACGCGGAGCTTTAGCCCGCGTAGCCACTACTGTCGGTACGTGTGGTGATAAAAATGGCTTCTGACATGTGTTTTATTTGTAATAAAGTACTGGATAATGATGTTGAAAAGGTGACGACGGTGCGGGAAAAAGGTTTGAAGACATTTATGGAGTCGAGCAAGAAGAGGAAGGATGATCATGTTCAGCTAAGTAAAAAATCTACAGTTGAGGTTCATGAAAAACGTCGTAAAAACTACAATGATGTAAAAATAATTACCGCTTATTTGAAGAAAGTTGAGCTGCGAGAATTTTTACGTTACGAACTTAGCCCCTATCCTCTTGCTATTTTTGACGAGCATGGGATGAGGAAAGAAACAAAATCCAGCTTGTACAACGCTTTTACACCGACTGAACAGACTGACTTGAATGATACAAAATATGTCCTACTTTTTTTTTGTTACATCGGGTCAAATGGCACCACGGTCAGACATATGCAGAAATTTGCAGCAGTTATGTATCATGTCAAATCAAACTACAAATCAAGTACCATTGTCATTTACGACGGCTATCCTGACGAGGCTTGTGATAGCACCAAGCGCATAGAACGATTAAGAAGAGCACAAAGAAAACAATCTGCTGCAATATCATTTACAGAAATGATGGTGCCCACTGTCTCGCAGGATAGTTTCCTTGCAAACTCAAAAAACAAGAGCCGGTTAATATATATGTTAATGGAGAAACTTCATGATGCAAAAATTGATTCAAAGCAAGCTGTGGAGGATGCTGATATCCTAATTATCACAACAGCTCTTGAGATGGCCCCGTCAAACGAACATGTGACAGTGGTGGGGGAAGATATCGACCATCTGGTCATTTTGATTGGCCTGTGTAGCCGTGATATAAATAACGTATTTTTTCTGAAAACAGAAAAAGGAAAGATTTCCCAAGCCTCTACAACCCTCATCTGGCTGCTGAGAAAATCCTATTAGACCATATATTATTCCTGCATGCGATGAGTGGTTGTGATACTACTTCTGCATTGTTTAATCAGGGGAAACTGAAATTTCTTAGTCCTGCAGAATAACAAAGACTTACAACCAGTCATTGAAGCTTTCAAAGACCCTAACGCACATCAAGATGAGATTGTCACAGCAGGAAACATGTTTCTCATGGCTCTATATGAATAAAAAGAGACCAGTCTGAACGATTTGAGATACAGACCATACGTAACCTCATCATACAAAAATAAGACCAACATTGCCTCATTACCCCCTACCGAAGCTGCTGCACGAGAACATTCACTGAGAGTTTACTATCAGGTGCAGCAGTGGTTATCCGGTCAAGCCACACCTGACGAGCAACAAAAAGACCCAAGTGAGTGGGGGTGGAAAAGAACTAGTAGAAGTCTCGTGCCAGTGCCAACCACTTTCGACCCTGCACCAAACTCAATACTACGGTACATTTCATGTAAATGTAAAAAGGGTTGCCAACGCAATTGTGGATGCAGGAAGGCGGGCCTTAATAGTTCCCCAATTTGCACATCATGCGAAGGTCTGTGCGACAACGTTGAGCCCCCGGAAGCCAGCTCTGACATAGACATAGAAGAGACTGAAGAAAGATACAGAGGTATGTCGAATCTCAAAACTTATTTTGTATTCATTCATTTCGATCCTTTTTTTATCTTTTTGATTATTTGTGCAGTAAACTAGAAGAAATTTATCAAATAACAGCATTCTAATAAAAAATAAAGTTTTGGAATGTAAAAATTGGGTTTTGCAAAGATCGCTGAAAATTGCCAATATTCAACTCGCATTTGAGACCGAACCGTTGGTCTGAAAAAAAACTAAGTAGTGATATTTGTAGAGAATTTTAATTACTTTAATTTCTGTAAACAAACCATTTACTAAAATTTAATAGTTTTCGAGTTTTAGGCAAAAAACGAAAAAAAACCAGATTTTTTTGCCTTTTTTTTGCGATTTTTTCAATGTTGCGTCACGAAATTTTGTCCGCAAACCTCAGATTCGGATTCAGCATCCCAAAATACATATAAAATGAAAGAAATCAGAACTACCCCAAAACTTTCCTAGTAAAAACACAATTAAACTGAACTATAGGTGAAAGGTAATTTATAATGACCTCGTTTCTTGTTTATGTCCTGTCGTAACCTGTGAATGACAGTATTGCTTTGTTCAATTGTTGTAATGGTTGCTTTGTTGATGTGGCTGACGTAGATGACGTGTAGGAGTTGATGTGTTCAGCCCGGCATAACTGTTATGCGGGCCGACGCAACACAGTACTTACAGGGGCTATCGTCTTGTTTATTTGTTTAAACGCACTTTTTAAACAAATAAATATGTTTCCGTTGACTTTTCAAGAAATTAAACATTTTTTCATTGACTATTGAAACAATTTGGAATATTTTTGTACAAACCGCAACTTCTTCCTCCATCTGGTTTAAGGGCATGCATTTTATGAAACATACACCTTAGCGTTTTTTATAGTATATGATTGCCAAGATTTCAATTATGGATACTATCTTAAATATTGCCGGCCCCGTGGTGTTGAAATAGCGCACCTGCCTCGCACCAAGAGGCCCGTACATCAGGGATTGTAGAAACTGCATGGGCTATAGTGCCACGAGATTTGGTTTTTTATTATCCAAAGTATTATGTAGGGGCACTGGGCATCACCTAAGAAATGTATGCAAGAAATCAAGATAGCTAGTAGATTCACACTAGCGTCGCGATCACGATCCATAGTTTAATACACACACTAGTATAACGGAACAAGTTAGATCTGAACCTTCCGATGCGCATGTGCGTCCAGTTGCATTACGTCATCCCCCCGCCTGGATTCTTTGTCAACCAGTGAGCACATACTTCTTCACGCGCTAGTTAGATGTTGCCAAGTAGTCATTATTCCCAACACCTTGGCAGGGTACAGATGCTGCCGAGGCATGCGAAGCAAGACTGAGTGGCTCTGTACTTTGACAAGCACGGCAACAAGCTTCCTGTCAGGAGTGTGTGAAGTGGGCGCGCTCTCAGTTCATCACCACCAATACCAATGCTATGTCACTGAGAATGCTCCTATTCGATACTTTATGCTTGCATAATGTAACCACGACGAGCAGCGAGCAGCCCCAAACAGTTGTTGCACCAAAGAGGGGAAATCGCATTTGCGTCTAGTGATCCCACTACTTCCCCTCCTAGACGAGACTCCGCCATGACAGGCCAGGTCTAACTTGCCACGCTATACATACATTACAGTGACACAGGTTATCAGAAAAATTCTACGCATATCAAAAAAAAAACGGGGCTACATGGCCACGATGTTGCAAAGCCCCTAAAACAATCAACAACAACATTCCATGGTACCCGCCTATTGCATGGAATCTGAACAGCTAGACATGACTTTTAATTTCGAAAATCTCACGTACATCAACCAGTAATGGAACCCTATCCACTTAGGTGAGAAGGAAGTAGCTTGAGAACTACACCATCACGTCCCGATCATCTAAGAATTTATATTGTCTACGAAGATGTTCACTTGATGAAAATGCTCCCTAGCGCAACTACTCGAGACCAAAGACGTCAATATATGCGTAAGTCGTGACATTCCACGGGAGTCTGCAGAATGCCTGAGAAAAGAGGAGGAGCACATCAAAGAAAACGACATTCTTCCAAACTCACTCACTGAGTGCTTTCGATTAACTAAACAACCCTGTATATTCTTCCAGAGAAATTCCCGATAGCGTGGCATTCATACAACTTGACAGAGAGTAAGATGAACACACCTCACAAGTCTCATCACTGTTTGATATAACTCCTGAAAGCATCGTTGTCTTCAGTCTCGTGCATTTGATGTGTGAGTCAAGTATGATAACCTGGGTTACTTTTATGCCTTAAGTGGTGCGTGAAATTGTCTCTGGTGCAATAATCCGTGTGGATATGGAATGTTTCTGGGTTTGAAATGAGAAACCTCAGAAATCCGTTCCAAAGATGTCCTTCGGTAGGATTCAAAATCACCCGTCTCTGGACTTTGATGAAGTGAAATTACGGTAGTAAATTCCTTTGGGACTGAAACTACTCTGGGGAAGGAAGCTCGGTTTAAAGGAGAAGCAGATGAAACTAATCGAGTGCAATAGTTAAATGAAATATGTAGATAAAGAAAACGTGAGACACCTGTGAGAACTATCACTGGTAGAGTGACTTAAAAACGGGGTCCTACTGTTTTGGCTGTCTGTGTGGAACTGCCAGTGACATGGGAGACGTGAAAATCACCTTGATTGGGGAACAGAGATAATGATGATAATAATACTCTGTATATAAAAATGAAAGTTTGTCTGTTTTTTCCGAATTTCCACGGAAATTTGCGATATTTGCGCGTTTAAGACTGTTCTATGACCGATGCGCGCAAAAATAATATTTTTGTCTGTCTGTATGTCTGTTTGTTTGTCTGTGGACAACTTCGTGTCCTTATAACTCGAGAACGGCTGGGTGGATCAACGTAAAATTTGATACAGATATCCATCAGAGGCACGACACTAATCATTGATGTAACTCTTCTCCATACCTCTCATAAAATGGGGCCTACCCCCTTAAAATACATGCTGAAATAGGCGTAGAAGGGTGAGGCAAAGCTCATTTTCAGCCCCTCCTCGGGGGCCCTAAAGGGACCACGAAAACCACATTTTAAGGCCCTAAAACCAACAGTTTTTGAGATATTCCCAGAAAACTAATTTCATTTATTAAGCTACTGAAAGAATGCAAGACGGTAACCATGGCAGCCCAATCTCCGCGGTCCATATATTTTCTGTAGCACGCACTGCAATTCCATTTATTACATCACTGTGAAGGTTTGCAAACGGCTATAAGGTTATAACGATCAAAATTAAGCTGTAAAATTCATCAATACATATAATGCGCTTAAGGGGGTCAAAGGGTACTCTAGATTTTTTTAACGCGATTTACACGTGCGGGTATGGTACAGAAGGTCTATTATATCCCTATCCCTATATTGTTATATTATTATATTATGGCGTACAACGACGATACAAAGTTCATTTTCAACCCCTTGGTGTCAGAAACAAACTACGGGGCCCCTAAAGAGCCGTAAAGGGTCCCCGAAAACTACATTTTAAGCCTCTAAAACCAACAGTTTCTGAGATATTCCCATAAAACTAATTTCATTTAATGAACTAATGAAGGACTGCAAGCCAGTAAGCATTACAACAGTATCTCAAGAGGTGACATCCAACTTTCCATCAATTTCTGCAAGAAGTAAAGCCACTCCATTTATTACATTTCTGTGAAAGTTTGCAAATGGCTAGGAGGTTATCACGGAACCAACTAAAACTGTAAAATTCATCAATGCGCTTAAGGGGTTCAAGGAGTACCCGAGATTTTCCCCCACGAGTTACACGTGCGATATGTCGTACAGAAGGTCTATTATATCTCCAAACAGCAACATAATTTTCAAAAACTCCTGATTTGAAATAGTATTTCTTGCTGCTTTTAGGAATTTGGGTCATTGGAGGCTAATGAACTTGAATTTTCATACACCACAAGCCTTTATAATTTAAAAGAGGGGTCTTCCTGTGGTTGGGGACTTGACACAACGATGAGGGTCAGTTTGTATGTGACGTGTATTGCGATTCGTCTACGAGGTTTTCAATTTTATTTTCACGTCAGGAAGAACACATTAGGTAAATTTAGTTTGAGAGAACATTTTAACCAATCATTTTTTTTTTGTCTACAGACAGGTTCCAAGCCCCTAACAATTGCAACAGTAGCTCAGTTGATAACGTCTGGTTATTAATACCGAAGACCGTTCGAAGAATAGGTACTTCTGCTAGTATATTATAAAGGTAACGTTAGTTTAATTCTTCTTATTAATATTATTTGTGGTGATTGTTGATTTAAAGGGTGGTACATCTAGGCAATCTGTCCCTAATGATAGGGCAGGTAATAAAATGTATACCAAAATAAATACTACTGCTATTACAACAAAATACTGACTCACATTTAATTTACATATAAAAAGAAGAAAAATGAAAAATAGAGGAATAAGGGAAATAACAGACAGCAAAAATAAATGTCCTCAACCATCGATTAATGAGGAATCACCAACTTGGAAAGATGTAGAGTCATGAAAGGCAGATAGGAAGGAGAAAGTGGAGGGGTGTCCACCCAAAGTCACTGGAAAAATGGAAAAGAACGGACCCAGCTCAAGAACCCCTCAGGGTGGCCAATTCCTGAGCTTACCAGCCGTGAGCCCTTAAATGTGTAACGCCATTCGTTGTAGGGTTACATATACCCTACCTTCTTACAGTAGACAGGAGATACTGTGAAAAGTCAGAGGAGGATTGACCTTCTCCTAAAGTGAAGGAATTAGGAACGGAAAGGACATGAATGTGTTGATATCAAATAAAGATTTAAGTATTAGAAAATCATTTTATGAAAGCCTTTGTGCGGAGAGTGATGCTCGATGGAAGTGAAACTTGGACAGGAGAAAAGAAGGGAATAGAAGCATTTAGAATGTGGTGCAGCAAGAGAATGATAAAGATTGAATAGGTAGATAGTGTACCAAATGAGGAGATAAAAAACAAATGGGGAAGGAGACATTTTTTCTGGCTTGTGTTAATGAAAAGGAAAGATAGGTTGTCTTGTTCAGGTCCACCCTCACGAACTGTGACAAACATGTGACACCCACAAAATGCGGTCACTACAGTTGTAGGTAATGGGCGATAGGAAGAACAGTAAACGACATTTAATGTTTTTCAGTCGGTCAACACCATTTTCCCAATTGTATTGGGTGTTTTTCTAATCCTAAAATAATAATAATAATAATAATTAATAATAAATTCACTTGGATGACCAGTTTCGATCGTCAAGCGATTATCATCATATCCACTACACGTATGCTATAAACCAGGGTCATCCAGTCAGCGCTCTGGCCGCGTTCTGAGCTGGTGCTCCGAGCGCTTTGTTGGAAGGTAGTTTCAGAAGTGGTGGAATGAGCTTGGCTGGCTGAGCGCGCTGGAGTGTGCAGCCAATCCATCAGTATCTAGTCTAGTCCAATGCGGTTTATTGACAGCGTGTAAGTAAATCAGTTTCGCAGTGGTCATGACTAAACAGAATACAAAAAAGGTGTGGTGAAGCAGCAGTCTTTAAAGCAGAATGGGAAATTTCATTTTTCTGTACAGCTTATAAAGGGCATGCTAAATGTTCAGTGTGCAACAGAGATGTAATGTGTTAAAAAGAACACAATTTGTTGTTGAATTTTCCTCTCTAATATGTTCACATTTCAGTTTGGAACAAATCACAATATTCTTTACTTAACACTTGTGTTCGTTTCCTGCACATTCCATACATCGGAGTACCATTCGATTTGTATATGCGGTATATTTTGTATGGCAAATCAGCCCTATTAGTATGTCAACAATCCCACAAGAGCCGTAGGCCCCACGACTGTACGTACGTATCTAGTCAGCGTGGTCCGAACATCGTCCGTCTCCTCGTTGCCGCAGTGTAGTGGTGGTAGGGGCAGGAGTGCTAGTCTGACTGCCCAGTGCTCCCCGAGCGCGGGCACGCTCGCGGAGCGCAATGACTGGATGGCCCTGCTATAAACTCTATGTGTACAAGAATGGGTGATAGTATTTACAGTATGTACACTTATTTACTACAGCCCCCATGGCTTAGGTGGCAGCACGCCGGCCTCACACCGCTGGGTCCGTGTTTCAAATCCCGGTTACTCCATGTGAGATCTATGCAGGACAAAATAGTGGCAGACAGGTTTTCCCCCGAGTACGCTGGTTTTCCCTGTCAACATTTCATTCCAGCAACACTCTCCACTATCATTTCATTTCAGCTGTCATTCATTTGATCATTGTTCAGAGGAGTGCGACAGGCTTCGGCAGCCGGCACAGTTCATATCCTGACCGCTAGATGTGGGCTTCATTCATTCCATCCCTGACCCGGTCGGTCGACTGGAAGCAGGCTGTGGATTTTCATTTTCACACTTATTTACTGTAGTTGCATTAGTGGTTAAACTAACACAACAAATCAATAATTAATTGTTAGTTAAATGTGATGCTTTGTTAAGATACTGAAAGCGGTGATTGACCTTGAAATCATGTTGACAATCGCGTTGACTGACTCAAAAACATTACATTTCAATTACTAAACCAACACTGAACAAGTGGTTCCGTGAGGAACTAAATAGCCTATTTTTTGCCTACTTTTCTCATTTTGCAAAAATGAGGAAAAAGTAGTCTTATGAGATCGATCCGGGAAAATGTGTGTCTGTCTGTCTGTCTGTCCGTCTGTCTGTCCTTCTGTCTGTCTGTCTGTCTGTCTGTCTGGCTGTGTGTGTGTCCCCCCCTATCAACTCCTAAACGGCTGCAGCTATCGAAACCAAATTTGGTAACAGTAAAGATCTATACCTAAATATCTCACAGTCATATTTGAAATAGACGTCAATGCTACCAACTGCTGAAAAATAGCATTTGAACTTTGAGCTCTATGTTGGATATCTCAGAAGTTATGCATGCAAATTATTCCAAAATTGGCACACATATAGACAAAAAAGGAAGCTTGTAGTTTAACGTGACCGTTAATCTCGCGATCATGAGCCACGGGACCTCCTTTTTACGTGGAATCCGAACCACAGGACATGGCATTTCACTTCGAAAATCTCACATGCATTGACCGGGAATCGAACCCGGTCCGCCTTGGTGAGAGGCCAACAGCTTGACCGCTGCGCCACCACCCCCTATACACATATAGACAATAGCATTCCAGATTAATTTTCAGAAGACCATATATGCCAGTATTGCCAACCTGATTCTAAGCCTGCCGATAGGTCCAATTTCTAAATGCATGTAACTTCTATACTATCGATTGGATTTCAACCAAATTTCGTATGTGCTTTGTGTACCATAACAGTTATGACTATGCGTATTCGTAAGAACAAGCATGGCTGCCAACTGTTAATAAATGCTCTCTCTATTTGTTTAATCCTAATATCAATATATCAGAAAGTATGCAAGTCATCACCCCTACACTTTGCACACGTAGGCTATAGTACCTGACATTCTAGATTAATTTGGGTCAACTAATATACCTCAGTGCTGCCAACATGATTCTAAGCTTTCTGATAGTTTCAATTTTAATTTCCTGTAACTTCTATACTAACAATTGGATTTTATCCAAAATTGGCACTATAATAGATCGTAATATTTCAGATTAATTCTGAGCATCACTGACGTCACATTGGAATTTTAAGAAAAGTAGGCTCTTTAGTTCGTCACGGAACTACTTGTTATATATTCTACTTATATTAATTGCCTCTATCAACATACAAATTTTCAGATTGATTGCAGTAATAGGTTTGTAGATATTGAGAACCGTCTAATTTTTTCGGATTGTTACTAAGTTGGATTTTTTATGTCGGCCTTACTGTAGAGTTATGCACTATTACATGAAGATTATTGTGTAGGTATTTTATTCAAACTTCAATCGCATGATTAGGACACAACAATAAAAACGAGATTTTAAAATTGTGCTCAGCCGCCATCTTGTGGTTATAAAAAATTCAATGAATAAGATAGCAGTGGATTAAAATTTATGTAAGCATATACCGTGCCAAGTTTCACTGCACTGTTGGAATTGAGCTCACCAGGTTATTGAACGTCCCATAGGGGAACTTAATTTTATAGCCTCTATATACATACAAGGTTTCAGTTTGATTGCTGTCATTGATTAATAGATATTGAGAACCGTCTAAATATTTCAGATGGTCGCCATGTTGGATTTCAATATATGTAGGCCAAAGAGGTATGTACTATTAGATGAGGATTATTGTGTAGATTCATAATTCAAACGTTGATTTAAATCGTATGATTAGAACACAAGAAATAAAAATCAATTTTAAAGTTTTGCACAGCCACCATCTTGAGGTTATGTACACATTTGAAATATATTAGAGGTCAGCTCATTGCAATTTGTATTGTCATTTGCTGTTCCAAGTTTCACTGCGTTCGGATGGTTAATCGCGAGAATAGTCTATTTAAATGTTTCAAATTTGCTTGGCCGCCATGTTCATTTTGTAGTTAACAGGTTTTGAAAGTCATATAGGTGAACTTCTAGTAGTGCTGTTGTCACCGTACAAAATTTCAGGGTGATAACAGTAATCAGTAATAGTCGGCCAAAATAGTACTATGGCCTCACCGAGTTTCATTGAAATCGCTCAAGCCGTTTATAAGTTATTATAAGGGGAACACACACACACATACGCACACACATAGACACACACACACACACACACACATGCACGGACAAAAGGTGATCTTATAAGCCTATTTTTTATAAAATGAAAATAGGCTAAAAACGAGATTTTAAAATTTCGCATTAATTAGATGTCAGTGGATTACAATTTGTATAATCTTTTACCGTACCAAGTTTATCTGCGCACGAATGGTTAAATCACGAGAAGCATCCATTTAAATATTTAAATTCCGTGTCGCTGCCATGTTGGATTTGTGCCCACCAGGTTATTGAAAGTTCCATAATTGAACTTATGTTAATAGCATTTATCAACATTCAAAATTTCAGGTTGATTGCTGTCATAGATTAGTAGATATTGAGACTCGTCTAAATATTTCGGATAGTCGTCATGTTTGATTCTTATATATTTAGGCCATAGAGTTATGTATTATTAGATGACGATTTTTGTGTACGTTCATTATTCAAACGTTGACTTCGATCGCACGATTAAGACACAAGAAATAAAAACTTAATTTTGAAATTTCGCACAGCCACCATCTTATGTTTATGTAAACAATTGAATTAAATTAGATAACAGTGCCTTACAATGTGTATAAGCATTTGCTAGACCATGTTTCACTTTGCTCGGATGGTTATATCGCGGCAAAAGTCTATTTAAATGTTTCAATTTTGCTTTGCCGCCATGTTCGTTCTGTACTTAACAGGTTTTTGAAAGTCACATAGATGAACTTCTAGTAGTGGCCATAATAATCATACAAAATTTCAGGGTGATTTCAGTAACAGTTTCGGAGATATACAATGCCGGTGAAATAATTTGCACAGCCGCCATGTTGGATTGGTGAGACAAAATAGAATTTGAAAGCCACGGTCGGGGTCGGACGAATAAATGCTATGTCCGTACCGAGTTGTAATAAAATCACTCCAGCCGTTTAGATTGTATTAGGGGGACACACACGCACACACACACGCACTCACACGGACAAGATGTGATCACATAAGCCTATTTTTTATAAATGGAAATAGGCTAAATATTCTCTTTCAATCCAGAAAATAAAAGTGAACATAAAAGAGTAGTTTATTGTTGAGTCAATTATTAATAAAATTTCGCAATATATTTCTGACTTCATGGTTTTCTAAGCTCGCGAAGTTGTTTTTAAAGTTTCATGCAGTGTATGAGAGAGGTTCCACCACCTCGTGGTGAAGTGGCTAGCATTATTGGCTGTCACCCCTGAGGTCCGGGTTAAATTTCCGGCTCTGCCGGAAGATTTAATACTGGTTTGAGGTTTGGAATGGGGTACACACAGCTTCGTGGAACAGAACTGACATAAGAATTGTGATCCGCTCCATTCCCCCGCTAGTTTGTTTATTCTTCGATTGTATCTGAACATCATGCGTTGTAATAATTATACTATTACTTACGCTATAAACAGTTCAGCGATAAATACAAACGAGAACAATGGAAGAACGTTTTGGAAATGAAGTCAATTAAAAGACAAACTTTAGAGATCTCTGGCAGACAAAACAGATTTCACCAATAATGGAGTGTTAATGCATGCAGGGAAGTAGGGTGTATCGATTTCGATGGAGTTCGGTTCGAACGACAGCACTTGCATTTCAATTAGGCAGGAAATTAGTCAGTGGGGGGTAGGGGATGGTGTGGGGGTGGAGGCAGTAACGAGAATGCCAAGTTGGAGGATATTAAACAGAGGATCACAGTTACTGAAGAGCACGATTAGCCAGTGCTTTCTCTCATAATGTTATTCTTGGCGAAGTATATACATAGCTTCGTATATTTTGAATTCACGAAGTGGGTTCCACTGCTATGGTGTGTAGTGAACATACATATTATCTCCCTGATTTATCATATGAAATTACCATCTCTCCGCTGTAACTCCGTACCTCAATCCAATTCCCGGGAGCTAGATTGCAGCGTTTGTTTAAATTTGGAGTGAATCATGCTCGACTATTCCGGACATGCCATTGAAGGCCCTTCATTACCCATAATACTGGTCTGTACCAATAGTTTTACTGCACATAAATGCCTGTGTAACAATAATACCGGACGTCCAATTATAATGAGAGCACGTAAATGGTTATCAATGGCAGAAAATCACGGCTTCTGATGTATCGAGAAATTTATACTTGCGTTTTGTGGGTTAAAACAGTGATGCTAACAAATTTCCCCCACAACGAGAACCTCTTTTTACACCACAATACTGCTAACCTTTCTTAAGTTTCACTACTATAACCCCTGGAACTACAGCCCGTGAAGGGCCTAGAAAGCGCTATAGTGTTCAAGGAGCTTCGATATCTAACCTCCTTGATTTTCATAGTGCTTCAAATAACAACGAAATTAGACGTCCAAGCTACCCTTTGGGTGTCAAGTAACAAAGCTTGCACCCTGCACGCGAGGCCATACGATATTATTATTAAAATATTAGATATTAAGCCTCTTCTCAGTTTTCCCCCAGGGGCTCACATCTAGTGGGACGTGGGTTGGCGACCACGGAACCCCAGCTGAGTCCGGCATTGCTTCCACTTACTTGTGCCGGGCTCCTCTCCGTCTTCTTTCCTGTCGACCTCCCTTGGTCATCTCTTGTTCTCTTCCAACCCCCACGGTATTAGGGTATCCGAGGCCTAGGGAGTCTTTCACTTTCCCGCCTTAATTGGCCCTTGTCTCATCTCTCCTGATCCCTCCTTCTTCGAGGGGTCAGACCTCTCGTTTTCTTTTCATTATATTTCCTTTGCTCTTTAAGATTCCCGCACTGTTTTTGTTAATTGGACCCCCGTGAATCTAAATTCCATTTAGCGAGTTTTTCTTTGCATCTACACTCCATTATGTAGGTGTTTTCAATCTCCGTTGCATTTGTAAGTCTTTTCAATCTAAATTGCATTGTGTGAGTGTTTTCAACCTCAATTGCATTTTGTAATGATTGACAAACTAAATTGCTTTGTAGTAAGTCATTCAATATAGGGGCTGGGACTTTTGTGAGTATTTTGAATTTCAATTGCATTTTGTATTTTCAACCTAAACTTCTTTTTGTAAGTATTTTCAATCTAAATTGCATTTTGAAAGTATTGTCCATTCAATTGAGTAGTTTGAATCTCAATTGCATTTTGTGGGTATTTTGAGTCTAAATTACATTTTGTAAGTATTTTCAATCTAAATTGCATTTTGAAAGTATTGTCCATTCAATTGAGTAGTTTGAATCTACCATACATTTTGTAAGCATTTTCAATTTCAATTGCATGTTGTAAGTATTTTGAATATCAATTGCACTTTGTGATTATTTTGAATCTGAAATGTGCCTTTTTCAATCCAAATTGCATTGTGTATTTTCAATTTCAATTACATTTTGTAAGTATTTTGAACTTCAATTGCATTTTGTACGTATTTTCAATCTTATTTGCATTTTGTACGTATTTTGAATTTCACTTGCATTTTGTAAGTATTTCGAATGTACATTGCATTTTGTACGTAGTTTGAACTTAACCTACATTTTGTGTGTATTTTTCAATCTATTCCTTTTTTGAGTATTTTCGTTCTAAATTCCCTTTTGTAAGTATTATCGCTCTCCATTTTGTGAGTAGTTTCAATCTGAGTTCCTTTTTGTAAGTATTTTCCTTCTCTCTTAATTTTCGTTCTGGTTTCCACTTCATTGACATTTTCGCTATCACCCAGACCATTAGGGGCCGATAACCTAGATGTTAGGCCCCTTAAAACAACAATTATCATCATCATCATCTTCTTCTTCTTCTCAGTTTTGCCTCACGAGGCCGGGTGAGCCCCGTTCCAGCCCTCAGAGCAGAATTACATATACGCACACTACAACAGTCACCTGACTAATGCAGCGAGGTATATTATTTGTTCCTCCCCTCTTACATAATTCCGTGTTACTTACACAATTGGATCCTGAGTTATTGATTGTGAAGTTTTAATATTGTTTTATCCCTTGGTTGGGGGTGGGATAAACACGGTAGTGTAGTTGTGCTAATTTTGAGGACTGCTTCCGAATGAGGGTAGTTTCCCGTAGTTGGGAGAGACTACCAGTGTAGTGTGTTGGTGTGAGTGCTTAAGCTATTGGGGGCGTCTCTGCAGGATGCAATTACCTGCCAAGGGATGAATGTCTAAGTGCAGGCTGCTAATCTAGCCTGCCAATTAAGTAGAGTGAGCAATTCAGCAAATGTGCAGAGTCAGTGACTCGGCGCTCTGCAGTCGAGTCGCTGGCTCGAATACAATAGAACCTGACGATGCGATTACTGGCCTCTACGGTCAGGGGCAATTATGACTAAGGTCAGGTTGGGTATAAGGATGTAAAGATGGAGTGTAATTAGTGACAAACGTGTATGCTTACTGACCATGTGTTTATTGGCCAGTAAATGTGATGTGATGTCCCTCGTGGGGAGTTTAAACAAATATAAAATGTGGTACACTTTGTAAGGTGTACAGTAGTTCAGGGTAGGTGTTTTACAAAGATAAAGGAGTCTGAGCACCGCTAGATCTCACCTGGCGAAGAGCTGGAACGGACGTCGTCGGGCAGGGCCGCTGGCGAAGAACAGAACAGATAATCCCTCCACTCTCGGTTCCATTCTGATATGTTTCGGCGCTGCTTAGTCAGCATTGCATCAGTGTAGCTGCCCCAGATAGTTCTTAGTGTAAATGTTTATGTGAGTTTTGCAAGCCGTTGGCTAACCTCCTAGGCTTAGGTGTAGAGATATGTTCTGGAATTATAGTGTTTCCAGTTGGAATGGTTTTGGTGAAAGATGGCGGGGTGGGTCTCAGGGGGTACTGCCCCCGGGCTGTACAATATGCCCAGCGATCATCTTGAATATACGGTGGGTGTGATCTTTTGCCGTTATACGGTTCTACTTTGGTGTCAATTTCAGATATTGTATCACTAAAATATATAGTTATTTGTTTGAGGCCACACGAAAAAAAATATTCAAGCCTCAAGAATACGCCCTGCTGCCATTGTGAACGCATGGAGTCGCTGTTCTTTTGACTTGGTGATAGGAAGCCACCTATATAATTCTACAATGCTGCTAGTTTTTGCTGTTGTATTTTAAAATACATTCAGTTTCATCGTTATCATATTCCATATTTTCAAGATGGCCGCCTCGCTTTGTATTCGGTGTTCTTTTCTTATGGCTTATTTCAGTAAGGTCTCTTGTGTGGTACTTTGTTCATACTAAGTTTCGTTTTAATTGGGCATTTACATTCTGAATGATTCACTATATCGTTTTAATACTAAGCCCAGTCGGCAATTGGGAAACTAGAAGTCGCTGTTATTTGGCTGTGGGTATACTATACCGCATATAAATTTCTCCCTTGTCACAAATTTTCGTTAATGAAGTTTTAAAACTTAGAAAGTAATTTATTTTTAAAATATAAAATATCAGGTTGGCCGCTGCGCCTTATATTCAGTGTGATAAATTTATCACTAACATTAATGGCGCCTCTTATATAATACTCCTCTTCTTCCATGCTTCGACTTAATTTTGCAATAACATACTGAATTACTAATTTGTATACTTTAATAGTACTGTATGCTTAGCCGCCATCTTGAATATATGGTGTCACTGTTCTTTTGCTTTGGACAGACGTAGCGTCTTACAAGGAACTATCTTATTATTTAACTCCGTTATTATAGCTTTAAGATACCGAATGTTATTGATGTATTTTGAAATTTCAAGATGGCTACTGTGCTCTATAATAATGTGATAATCTTATAATTGAAGCAAGTAAGAGCTCTTATATGATACCTCTTGGCAAAAATCGTCTTAATTACCCAATTTAACTCTAAGTTGTTTAATGTTCCAAATGTTTGCCTAACCCCCATCTAGAAAGTATTGAGAGTCTGTTCTTTTGCCTTGGAAATACACGGCAAAATATACGGTCCTATCTGTCTCTAATATACGTTACTGTACTGTCATCGCGGCAGGAGATGGCAGTTGAACACGCTGTGACGGGATGCGGGGTGTCTTGCAGTACGCATGCACGGCCCGCATATTCCTAAGTTAAATATATCGGCTTGCCGCATGCCAATGGTTGGCTTTGCAGCAGGCGACACTCAGCCACTGAAAGAAGGAATGTGCTGAGTGAGTGAAGCAAGTAGTGACCAACTGAATGTTTTTGGAATGCGTGATACGCAGTGAGCGGGAAGACCCCTGCAGTTCAAACCCGACTGCCAACTCCTGACGCGATATCAGTAGCTCTTAAATGTTGAGAATTAAAATGTATACATTTTATAACTTCAAGATGGCGTCTGAGCTTTTTTGTTTACTCCCACATGGTTATCACAGTGGTAACAGAAGGTCCACATATGGGAATATCGAAATGCCAAGTACTGTGAGCATTGATTCATTGTATCAAAAGTTATGGATAATTATGCTAGCATGCTTCACATGACTGCCCTCTTGATTTTTTTTCTTCTGAGCACCTTGTAGTTCGGGTGCAAGACGCTTCCTGCATGAAGTTATATTTTTTTCTGGAATTTGGTCGAGATCCACTGATAATTTAAGTCGTAACTTGATTTAGGTTTTGAACATTTGAGTACCCGCCATTTTGTTTTCGTTAAGATGGCGGAGATATAAAACATGAAACTGAAGTGCTACTGTTTCCTCTGTACCAAATTTAATTCAATTTAGTTTCGTAGTGTTTGAATTTATAGGGGGGGGGGCAGACATACACACATACATATACAAGGTGTATCTTAAATATACCGACAAAAAAATCAGGGACGCTCTGCGTGTTATGTAAAAGACGATGCCGCAATCGGATTGGCGGAGAAAATTTTTCCCTCCGAGAAAATGAGGTTACTTTGTTACTTCCGGGCGCGCGATTCAAGTCTACGAACTCGCCGTATTTGCTGAGCTAGAGAGCAAGCCGCTGGCCACCGCTGTGCTTCAAGCAAGGGAAGGGAGTGTAATAGAAGGTGACAGAGATATGCTGGCGGGCATGCGCAAGTTTCCTCGATCGCCTCGGCTTGCCACATGCCCGCCAGCATATCTCTATCTCCTTCTATCACCCTCCCTTCCATTGCCTGAAGCGCAGCAGTGGCCAGCGGCTTGCTGCCTGGCTCAGGAAATACGGCGAGTTCGTAGGTTTGAATCGCGCACCCGGAAGTAACAAAGTAACCTCATTTTCTCGGAGGAAAAATTTTCTCCGCCAATCCGATTGCGGCATCGTCTTTTACATAACAAGCAGAGCGTCCTTGATTTTTTTGTCGGTATAATTAAGATACACCCTGTATACTTATACATACATACATACATACATACATACATACATACATACATACATACATATAGACAGACACACACACGAACATTGGGCCGTGTAGATCTCATAAGTCTACTTTAATGTTTTGAAAAAATAGAAAGGAGGGTAAAACATCAGACAACGTTAATAGTTATAACATTAGGGATAGTTGAAGGAATGTGAAGTAATACACCTGAGTAGTCCTTTATGTTTATAGCTCTGTTATTACTTTACTGCTCGAATCTTCAATTACTGTATTGCTTTTCCGAGTCGTTCATATCTTTATTACAGACAGGAAACATTTGGTTGAGGAATGAAATGTGTAAAAAGAAATTCATGTTTCTACGACTCTTTCACGAACAGCAACTAGATTTAAAGTTCGGCAGCGTCTAGACTGTTTCTTTGAAATATAGACATACTAAGCATATAAGATTAAAACAGTCTGTATTTAAATCTCGCTAAGTGTGAGGACATAAACATCACTTTACGGCTTAAATTTCATTTGATATATGTTTGTTATTGTTGTTGCTTAGTTTAGAGGTCATTTATAAGTTGGTCATGAGCCCTGAATAATTATATATGTAGGGAATTTGTCTAAAATACTTGTGTTATTTTCATGAGTTTCTGAAGCCCAGTATATAGCCTAGTCTATGTTAGTGCAGAACTGGAATAAGTATCCCAGTAAGTTACATCATAGCATTCGTCTGGGGTCAGAATATAGCCTAATATCCCACTACAGAAATACACGATTATCAAGAAAAAAAAAACTAACACACTCCCATGTACACGAGGCTGATAAACAAGTTGTGCAAAAGTCTTAAATTAATTTACTACATCATAACCTACTCAGGTGACACCCTTACCACCATTTCCCTTGGGGTTTTGTTGTTTAAGTTTTCTCACTCGATTGCACGTGCGTCTGTATTCAGTACCCGATGACATTGTACATTCAGACGTAATCTGGTGGATGTTATTATTATATTATGAAAGAAAATCCACAGCCTGTTTCCAGTCATCGACCGGCTCAGGAATGGAATGAATGAAGCCCCCATCTAGCGGCGAGGATATGAACTGTGCCTGCTGCCGAGGCCTGACGCAGTCCTCTGGGGCAATGATTAAATGAATGACAGATGAAATGAAATGATAGTGGAGAGTGTTGCTGGAATGAATTGTTGACAGGGAAAACCGGAGAAAAACCTGTCTGCCTCCGTTTTGTCCAGCACAGATCTCTCATGGAGTGACCGGGATTTGAACCACGGACCCAGCGGTGAGAGGCCGGCGTGCTGCCGCCTAAGCCACGGAGGCTTATTATTATATTATATTATATTATATTATATTATATTATATTATATTATATTATATTATATTATATTATATTATATTATATTATATTATATTATATTATATTATATTATATTATTATAACTAGTGAAGACCAGTTGCACATTGCTATTGCTTCATTTCACACATTTGAGTATTTTGTTTCTTCGGTTATTATGGCGAGATAAACGGAGATTGCATTACTGAGTGATAAAAAAAATATTCAGCACTGGCAGTAAAGAGCCATTGCCGCTCAACTCCGTATGATTCGATAACCAATTTCAATTACATGAAATCGGTTGCTACTGCACCAATGTTTAAATTGTTGAAAATATAAAAGTAAGCAGGATTCATTCGAGAGCTCGAATGATATTTGAACTGAATGAGTGTGTGCGTAGGCAAAGATCAACGTACACGTCCATTTAAAGAGAGACAGAATGAGAATTGAAATTGAGTGGTTAAATTGAAAGTAAATTAGATGGGCAATGCATATATACAATAGTATATTGGATCGGAGGTAACATAAACAGTAGCGATTCACAGGCACCGCGTAGAAATGACATTTGAAGAAGTCTTACTTTAAATCACAGGTCAAGAGTAAATAATTGATTGGATTGGTGCGTGAAGAAATGGTAGGTTTCTTAACAGCTGTGCCGAATGGTTCGAGTTCAAATCCCGGCGCAGGCAGTTGGCTTTTGAAGGTGCTTAAATGCGAGAGACCACTATTGTTCAAAGTGACGTAAAACTCATAACATTAATTGCTAGCTTATTTCATGCTTTGTACAACTGTACGGTTAAAGCGATCTTTTGAAGTTATAACTAAAAGGTCTTAACCAATACTATGATTAAACGATAACCCCTTATAATCATATCGTTACGCTGGCCTTAGTGGTGTCGTCGGATTAGCTATGGTATTCAAAAACGAATATTGCGTTTTAAATCCTTGCTCATGACACTTACGGGTATTGCAATAGAGACAACCTCGCGTTAGTGGATTTCCGAACCCGATGAAAAACCCATTCAGGGTAAAATTCTGCCACTTCATTGTCTCTAAAGCCACGTTGAAGCAATTGCTGGCATCAAATCCTAGTCACAATTATGTGGATGTACTGTTTATAGGTGCATACAGCTCAGTTAGGTGAACTGCTTACAATGCTAGCACCTTCGGAAAATCAGAAATGCAGTCTAAACCTCTGCATAAAAACGAAGTTTCGACTTTCGACAGATCGTATCTGCATCTGTCGCCTTTAAACTAGATCGTCCCACTGCACATCTATAGAAGAGAATTTGTCAACACATCAGGGTTTAGACTCTACATAAATTTTACTGATAATACTTTAGACAGCCCAATTTACTGAGCTGAATGTATCAAGTATACCCTACTCTGTTCAAGCATGTAGTTTACATCAATGATTACTTTCCTAATCAGTTTCTGATGGTTCAAGAAACTCAGCTGTATCCCACCGTAAGTTAATTTACCCCCACGAGTTTGATTGAGGTGATAGAAGCCATTTTTCAGTGTTGTTTAGTTCCTTAAAAGAAAGCTTTCCAGTTGGTCAACACAAATTGAAGTGAATTACTTTAGTTGAGAATCCAAGTATGTACATGCCCTAACCTGAAATAAATAAGATATTTGTGCACAAAAGCGTGTTGTTTCGTATTAATATCTTATTTCTTTCAGGTTAGGATGTGTAAATACTTGTTTTCCCTCTTAATGTAAATGGGCACAATTTGTCTTGACCGACAGGAAATATTTTTTTAACATCCACAAGTTTTCCCTTCATTGTTTATAAGTATACACAGTACACTATGGTTATGGCCAACTTTTTTTTAAATTGAAATTTTGGTTAACCATGAAATGCGTGCTCTTTTCCAAAATATTAAATGTTTTGCGAAATATTTTATTTTCACCAAATATCTGTGACTTGACCCATAATCTCCGCTGTCTACAAAAGCATAGAAGTCACAGCAGTCAGTTTATCGCTGCAAATAAGCAGCTAGCATGGAATTTAATTCTAGACCACGACATAGTAGTTTTGTTTAATAATCTGCATAAGCTTGGGTACCGTATTCCTGTGAATCTGAAACACCCTAACTCCCGCATATTCTCCTGAGGCCGGCTTTCTAATTGGGGCCTGCTGACAATTAGAGACAAGTCCTCAACCACTCCAAGTCCCGGCAAATGCTTGAAAGGGATGTTGCTTACTGTTTGACACTCATAAATCCGGCTTGCCATAATTAACATAGGGTGATACACACGAAGTATAGAATAGTCTGTATGCATAGTGCCTTTTAAAATTGAGGAAACAGATCTCCATCGCCATGCGTATGAATTCAAACACCAAAGGTTGAACCTCATCTCAGTTACTTAAGGTATTGTTTTATTTTTGTCAGGTTTCTGAGTACATACTTTACACGAACCCTAGACCCTCTCGTAGTATACAGTAGTGACAGGAATTATTGGTTGTCACCCATGAGGTCCATGTTCGACATCCGTCTCTGGCAAGGAATTTGTTCTGGTCTGAAGTCTGGACCTCTGGAGACTGAACTGAGAAGCGGTTTCGATTACCACCTCAGCCATCTTAGAGGTGGTTTCCAGGGTTTATCACTTCAAATAACACACGAATGCTGGGATGGTTCCCAACTTAAGGCCACACCGACTCCATTTCCAATTCTAGTCTCAATTACAAATATACACACCACTACAGACACCACAATAACACAGGTTATCAACTATCTAAATAACTAACTAAATAAATAAATACATAAATAAATAAATAAATATATACACGGTAGTCCACTTATGCTAATCATCAAAAGTATATCTGAAACATCGATAGATAATGAAAAACGGCTTTCATAGGCATGAAGATACGGAAGGGGCTCATTAAAGTAAATAATATGTGTCATAAGTAAATATGTGCCGGCCCCGTAGTGTTGGGGTAGCGTGCCTGCTTCTCACCCGGAGGTCCCGGGTTCGATTCCCGACTCCGTTAGGGATATTTGAAACTGATGTGAGGGCTGGAACGGGGTGAACTCAGCCTCGTGAGGTCAATTGAGTAGCTGTCTGACAGCGAGTCAGCGCCAAGATTAACCAAGATTAACGGCCGAGGGGACCAGATGCGCTGACCACGTGTCACCCCAATATCTGCAGGCCAAAAGGCTAGGCAGCGGTCGCTTGGTAGGCCTAGGCCCTTCACGGGCTTTAGTGCCAGAGGTTATTAAATTATTATTATAATTATATTATAAGTAAATATGTTCAACATGAACTTAAGTATTTTTAAATAGACACCCCGTATTATTTAGCTTACGTTGCGGAAGCTTACGTTCAGAATGGCGTTTGTTTCACCCCAAGAGGTCAATTAGATCCCGAGAAATTGTAACGTGAAGTTGACGCCCGAGGTAACGAAACGTGCATCAGTTGAACTCAAATGATCCATATGGTTCTTCCCTACCATCATGCCTGTGCAAGACGCTTTTCAATATCTAATGATGTTTCTTTAGATATACTGTATTTGCGGTGAAAAGTTTAAGTGGACCACTCTGTATACATACACACTCAAGTACACGGGGCTAACTGATGTTGTTGATTGTTGATGATTTATTTAGGGGCTTTGTGATATCGTAGTCGTGTAGCCCCGTGTACTTGGGTGTGTGAGGAATGTGTCTGATAACCTGTCTTGTTGTGACGGCCGCATTAGTGTGTGTATTTGTAAGTCAAGTGACGATTGGGAAGGAGGCGGCCCTGGCCTTAAGTTAGGAACCATCCTGACATTTGCCTGGAGTAAAAGTAGGAAAGCAAGGAAAACCACTTAAAAGGTGGCCGAAGTGGGAATCGAACCCTCCCCTTCTCTGTTTTGCCCCACGAGGCTGAGTGTACCCCATTACAGCCATCAGACTAGAATTACATTTCTTGGAAGATCCGGGAATCGAACCCGGACCACATGGGGAGACAATCAAGTATGCTGGCCGCTACACCACGAAGGTGTAGCATATTACAGTGTTGCCTTCCTCCAAGCTCGGCTTCACTTACGGACCACTGGATGTCAAGGAATCTTCAAATGCAGGGTCATTATCTATGTGCGCCCTGATAAGCACGGCAAGCTAAGCCGGCTGTGACTGGTGGAGATCGCGGGCGCGCGTTCACGGTTCAGCCGGTGGTGGCGCGCACTTTTACACTTTTTCCAAACAGGTTCAATAATGTGTGCTTATAGTGCTCATAGCCGATGCTGAAAATGTCCTCCCTCTCTTGTAACACACACCTGACATCTTCTGACGAAAGAATGGACAAGCTCATCTAATTCTTGTTCTCTGAGAACACAACGTTGTCTGTTAAGTTTTTTATTATTTACGGAACCTGTTTTCTTGAATCGTTTAGCGAGCCTCGTAATTGCATTGGCTTTAGGCACAGGTCTTCCTGAAAAGTTGATTCGAAATTTTCGTCTTGTTTCAGAACAAGACTTTCTGCCATTCATATACGAATTATGGAATTACACACGTTCGCGCAATGTGAATTGGTTTCTAGGCATGACCAACAATCACAGTAATCACAATACTCACTAAACGTACAACACTAACGTCCAAGCTTAGCAGATACACGTCCATATGAATGACAAAATACGTGTGAACTAACGATGTGAGTCAGCGGAGCGTGCCAACCTCCGACTGAAGCCGGCTTAGCTAGCCGTGTTTATCGGGGCACACATAGATAATGATCCCGTATTAGAAGGCATATTTCAATGTTGCCTTCTCGCACATTGTGACAGAAGTGTTTTATTAAGTGTATACATATTTAATGTATTTTTTCAGGCGCTAGGTGAATACATTAATTGTTACTCCCCACCCAATCTAATTGGATACACTCGTGTTGACCGACTAAAAAGTCATTCTTCTCATATAAGTCAAGAATACTGTATGGCCTCCATGTCTTTAAAGGAAGCTATAAAAAGACACGGTAGGAAAAAACTGTATCGTTAGATCTTTTTGTTTGTTTGGGTATTTTTTTATCATTTGAAATGATCTTGTCGACTTCGTCGTTACGCTGAGGTCTGGCGTTACGTTACGGTGACGGGACGAAATGTACCTAGATGCACTGAGGTGTGTGACGTCATTGTACCCCTTGGTGCATGTGTTCCCCGACAATCTCTACTTCGTTAGTATAAGACAAAAATCCCCGATTCTTGGATGTCACGGGTAATCTCGAGAACCACTGAATGGATTTTGATGAGGTTTTCACCATTCGGTAAAGGATATCTCGAGGAACGATTCTGTAGAAAATAATTTATGTATGATCAAAGGAAGTAAAGCAGTAACGATTTCAGTGAAAAAGTCGAAAACAAACTTGGCGTCCGTGCGCTTCTTAAGCTTACGCTGGGCAAACCGTTAAAAATATCAATATACTATGAGCGTAAGAATTTGTCAGCATGAAAAGTTCTACAAAAAAGTCCGCGAGTGTTTTTAGACTGGATGAAAGGGGCACGTCATCCAGCCATCTCCCTCCGTGCGCTTGACCTTGCTTTGCCCTTGGTTTGCACTTGCCGTTCGCGAGTAATTTGAAACAAGGTAAAGTATTATAAAGCAAGATAAGTATTATGCAGATAATTTTCTAACATGTCAAGAGTCTTTGACTTCGAGCGAAGCGAGAAGCTTCCAGCCTTTCTAGAATTTTTCAGCATTTGTAGCATTTAAAATGATACAAAGTCTAGTCTTTCAGGCTGACTGTCACTTTTCGATGATTCTCCAAGCTCGGCTTCACCTATGGACTCTGCGAGAGATCATTCCTCTACCACCACAAGGACGGTGACTGGAGACTGAGCACACTTTGTCAGCAAATACGACAATTGTGGATGGTGATAAGCCGATCACCCATGCGACCGTAAACTCTAATGAAGGAAAGGTCAGGGAAAGGAGTGGGAAGGATGTCGGCCATGGACCTGTTGAAAGTAATCGACCCGGCGTTTGCCTGGGGATGAAAATGGGAAACCACGCAAAACAGGTTGAGGTGGGATCCAAACTCACGCTCTTCTGGTATCTGCGAGGCATGACGTACTTCGATAGCGCTCTCGGCCACCACGGCTGTTTGTATGGTTAGTACCGGCAAAACATTTGAAAGCGAGCGCATGTCTATGGAATCTGGTTTCCATAATTCCAGCTATGAAATAAATGTAGCCTAATAAAATTTGCTGCTATAGTTTATTGGAGCATACATCAACAAACATAACACACATAGTATAATTTCATTTAAATTAATAGATAAATGTTTATATGAGATAAATTAACCTATAAATGGGCCATATTAGTGTGATTAAGTGATTGCACTCAGGGAGCAGGTTTTATACATTCTAAATTAAGACCATATTTAAGTCATTACCAATTACTAATTCATTTGGGGGAATTGGGACATCTTGGTCATCAGCTCCGTGTAGTTGTCTGATAGCCTGTATTCCTGTGATGACTGTAGTCCTGTGTGTACCTGTATCAGGGACAGAGATCAAATAGGTGACCCGGGACTTGAAGTAAGGTGCTATCCAGGTATTTTCCGGGAGGGAGTGTGGAAAGCTCTGTGGAAAAAAACACTATTCAGGATAGCCGCTGGCAGTGCCAAGATTTGAACTTACGATCTTCGGACTTATTTCAGCTTCCCTCGTGGCCGATGTGCACGAATTAACGAGCACGGCTATGCCGCGGGACTCGTTGAAATGGCACAGATGATAACAAGGGTGTATTAGTTTTGCTTTTTTACAACTGAATCAGTGTTTTTTGAAAGGGCGTAGGTGAACGAAAGGAAATTGTTGGAAAACTAAATAAAACTTCCCCAATGGCTCAATTTTTCATTTAATTTTTATTTTAATGGATTTTGTGACTAACATGCTTTTATGAAACATGTTCCACTCTCTAAAATATATATATATTTTCGGAAGATGTGAGCAAAAGAAAATCGTGCAACTACGCCCTTTCAAAAAAATTCGAATAATTAGACATAAAAATGTTCATTAAATTGTTCGAAAATGCAATCTATTTGGTAGAGACAGATATTTCCACAAATATATGGCAAAGATGGACACAAAATATAATGGATCATTGTTAAATATCAGTTTAGGACTTACATTTTTTTTCTTTTTTTCTTTTTCAATACTAAGAAGTTGGTGCAAATCTAAAGCACAGGCATTGTGTTCAGATGGAATGGATTTGCTTCACACAAAAATTGCAACAAATCTGAATCGCAGGGGAACACTTACAACATAAGAAAGTCATTGTTGGTTGGTTCCTTAGTTTAGGGACTGCGACAACGCGGTCATGTAGTCCCGTGTACTTTGGGTGTGAAGCACGTCCGCCCTTTCAAAAAAACTCAATATTTATGAACATGAGTTTTATACGGAAAAAACGCTTGTACAAGCGTCCTTTCAAAGGAAACAGATGGCTCTATCCAAAAGGAAAACAAAACGCTAAAAACCTGAAAATGTCAAAAAATGTCGATTACGCCCTTCCAAAAAACACCGATTCAACTGAGGAACTCGGTTGAATGGCAATTCAACAATACTTTTAGAAAGTTATGAGATATGTAAGGCAGATGTATCATAATTTCAACTTCTTTTGGTATGTGGAACCTTAGATTTGTATTCTTCTCCTTGTTAAGATCAATTCAAGATTCCACCACAGGAAAATACTCGCCACAGAAAAATATGTTATCAGAAAAATTCAATCGAGATTTAATGTTTTTCAGTCGGTCAACAAGATTGTATCCAATTGTAATGGGTAGTTCCCTAATCATGAGAACAAATTAAATGAAATTAATAAATATACTTGGACGATCTGTTTCGATCGTGAAGCGATCATAATCAGATCCTTTACAATTAGACTATGAAATCTATGTCTACAAGTAGGGGTTATGATAGCCTATTTTCAATATATACACTTATTTACTTGCAGTGGTGATTAAACTAGCACAACTAGTCAAATTATGTTAATTTTTTGTTGAGATACTGTCTTTCAAGTTTGCTTGGTTATTGTGATTATGTGATTGTACCGGCATGGTACATGCTTTGGAAACATCTTATACATTGCTAAGTAAGGATTACAGTAGAATTCAATCCACAGAAATGAGATTTATTAGGACTATTGTGCCCATTTGATGAACCAAAGTACCAGGAAAGACAAGATCAGAAATGAGGTACACAGAGCAACAGCTGGCAACAGGGTCCCTGTTACCAACTTTCTGGGGGAAACGCAGACTTCCAGTGGTATGACAATGTAATGAGGAAGGATAGCTCTAGAACAGCTAAGAAGTACTTCAAACTGGATGTCAGAGGGAAGAGACCAAGAGGAAGACCAAGGAGACGATGGATAGAGACAGTTCGATCAGAGGTGGAGAAGAATGGTTTGAACTGGGACGATGTCCAAGAACAAATGGTGTACCAAGATCGGGAAAGATGGAGAGCGCTTGTTTGCCACACCCGGGAAACTGGAGATGGAAAATGATGATGATGATGATGATGATGATGATGATGATGATGATGATGATGATGATGACCGGGAGGAGCACGGGAACGGACCCCACATCGCTCAAACAGCTGAATGCACAATCCACAATAACCTGATCATATAATCACAATCACACTAAGCAAGCAACCTTGAAGGTCAATCACCACTATCAGAATCTCTGCAAAAAATCACATATTTGTGCTAGTCTATTCACTACTGCAACTAAGTTAGTTAGTTAGTTGTTGTTTTAAGGGGCGAAACTACTACTGCAACTAAATAGGTGTACATATTGTATCATAACCCATACTTGCAGACAAATATGTAATAGCCTAAGTGTAATGGATCTGATGGTGATCACTTGACGATCGAATTTGGTCATCCTAATGTATTTGTTAATTTCATCTAAAATATTATGCAAACCACCCATTACAATTGGGTACAATCGTGATGACCGACTGAAAAACATTACATTTCGATTACTAAGACTTCCAACACGATAAAGAAAAAAAATCAATACACATGCAAGTATGTGGGTCTGATGACCATAGTGTTTCAATCCCCAAGAAGTAGTTAACAAATTTCTCCGGTTACGGGAGTAAAGATGTATTTTTGTGGAGAATTAAACCACTGATTCTACCTGACGTTAGTCAAGTATCCGTGTGATGGCCTGCCACAGGCAATAGCTGTAACTTAATAGGACGTGGAAAATAAATCTTATGTTCGACGATGTCGAAATGTAAATATTATATGTCAGAAAACTGTATCATAATGAGAGTCATAATAACACTATTTTTCATTATGAAACAGTTTCTCCCACCAATCAGAGCTCAAGAAACTGTTGTGTGACCAATTAGGTAAGGAAAGCATCGCATATGCGCTGACTTCCACAGCCTTCTATTTTAATTTTCAACGCGTGGCTAGTGTCATAGTGGGGTGTTTGAGGATGCCATGGACAAATACAAGGTATTCTCTGCGTCCCATGCGCTCTGTTCAGTACATAAAACTGGCGAAATCTCGACAGTTATTTATGAATATTTATGTTCGAATATAAAATAGTTATAATTATCGTCGAACATAAACAGTCGTATGCAACTCGCTTATAATGGTAATTACGACACTCGTATGGAAATTATAAAACTCGCTTCGCCAGTTTTATAAACATACTCGTGTCTTAATTATTGCCATTATACGCTCGTTGCATAACGTACTAGTACTTTTCATAATTTTGAACACCCATCATCTTGGAATTTTTCAAACAATTGAATTACCGTATAATTCATTGAAAGGCTTAGCGACATTGAGGTCAAGTAACCCCATGTACTTGAGTATAAGTGTGTGTGTGGGGGGGGGATTTGTCTGATAACCTGTGTTATTGCGATGGTCGTATTAGTGTGTGTATTTCTGCAACCAATATAACCAGTGATTGATGAAGCAAAGAGAATGTAAAGAGTAGGTTGGCTCAAGGAAGGAAAGCATTTTTACAGAAAAGAAATCTGTTCACATTAAATATAGATTTAGGTATTAGCAAATCATTTTTGAAAGCTTTTGTCTGGAGTGTGGCACTCTATGGAAGTGAAATATGGACTGTTGACCCAGCGGAAAAGAGGAGAAGTGAAGCGTTTGAAATGTGGTTTCACAGTAGAATGATGAAGATCAGATGGGTTAGTAGAGTAACAAGTAAAGAGGTATTCATATGAGTGGGAAAGGAGAGGTGTTCCTGACAACTGCTAATGAAGAGATGAGATGGGTTGCTATGACACATACTATGGCCCCCAGGAATAGCAAACTTAGTTATGGAAGAATGGTCGAGGACAAGAACTGCAAGTATAGACCAAGGTTAGAGTATGTTAAACAGATTGCCTTGGAGGTAGCGTGTGGTAGATATGTCGAGATGAAACGATTAGCTCAGGACAGGGAGGCATGGAGATCTGCAGCAAACCAGTCAAAAGACTGAAGAGTCAAACACAACACATTTGTAATTGACACTAGCATTGGGGAAGAAGGCGGCGTTGGCCTTAATTTAGGTACCATCCCTGCATTTACCTAGAGTAGAAGTGGGGAAACCAGGGAAAACCACTTCTAGAATGGCTGAGATGGGAATGCAAATCATCTCTTTTCAGCTCTACCTCACGAGTCTGAATGTATCCCGTTCCAGCCCTTAAACCAGAATTTAATATTTTGGCAGTACCGGGGATCGAAGTCGAACATCAGGGGTGACATCCAAGAATGCTAGCCACTAAATCACGAGGTGATCTAGTGCCTGCTAATTAACCTTCAGAAGTCAATACATAATTTTTTTAAATACATAGTGTCTTCTTTGTCGCCTTAAAGTATTACTTCTTACCCAAGTTTGCCGACATTGCAGTAAACTTTAAAAGCTTGTCTTGGAGTATTTTACGCTAATAATTCAATTAAAATTAAAACGGATTTATGTGTGATCTCTATCCGTAGGACTGCAACACTTTGTTGAGCAAACACAGCCACCGTCAAGAATTATGGGCTTGAAGATGGGATGGGTAGCGAGGTCGTGGGAAGCTTACATCGCCAGCGCCGAAAGCAAACATAGTCAGAGGCGGGCGTCACGCGCACGCTAGATTGAGTTTGCCTTTACTAGCAAAGGCTGAACTATTACAGCTCTGGTTACACAGCCACAAACATAATCCATTATTGCCTGCCCTTATTCTCAGTCACATCAATTGCGGTTTTACACTCAATAAAAGTCACCCGGACCATCTTGTTATGTATGCAGTGGCTAGCATTCCTGGCTAGCACCCCTGAGGTGCCGGTTCGATTCTTGGATCTGGCAAGAAATGTTATTCTATAATTATAATAAATAATAATGTTATTGGTTTTACGTCCCTTTTAAAAAGCTTTTCAGCTTTACCTCACGACTCTGAATGTACCCCATTCCAGCCCTTAAACCAGAATTTAATGTTTTGGCAGTAGCGGGGATCGAAGCCGAACATCAGGGGTGACATCCAAGAATGCTAGCCTCTACTGTGGCCTTTAGAGAGGCCAGGTTGGCCGGAATTTCACCCTGAAGGGGATCTTTAACGTGCCAGTAAATCTACTGACACGGCTCCCTCGCATTTGCGCATCCTCAAATGCCATATGACTGCGCCAGGATTCAATCCTGCAACCTTGGCAACAGCAGAAAATAATTTTACCGCTGAGCCACGCAGGCAGTCAAATTGAATTCTTGTCTAAGGGCTGGATCGTGGTCTTTTAGTGCCGGGAGTATCCAAGGACATGTTCGGCTCACCAGAGTTTGCAGCTGCTTTTATGTGGACATTCATGGGGAGAGCTACAAGTACCGTTGCGTGTGGAGTGTTCTCTGGGGAGGAAAGTGTAAATGTAAGGGCGAGGAATTGGAAGGTAGCGGCTGTGACCTGTAGTTAGGGATCAACCCCAGCATTTTCCTGAAAGGAAGATGGGAAACCAAGGTTGCCGGCCGGCGGGGGTATTCGAACCTCCTCGCCTCTCGGATGTGAGCAACTGCCTGCAGCCACTCCGTAACGACCACGGGTAACTCACCCGGTAAAATTTAATTCAACCTCATTTATGGTAATATTATTAGGAAAGAGGAAATAGGTAAATGTATGTGTCCAGGCGTTGCATTTTGAAACTCCATAGCTATGAATATGAATTAATCTTAATTTAATGTGCTTATCTAAGTAATATAATTGAAAATTGCTGAATCATACGAATAAATAGCAAGAGATTATTAACAGCATAACAAAGCTTTTCCATTAAAAAGTTTGTATATTCTGCTTCATGCATTGAAATACCTGTGGCTTCCCATAGTTCAACGTATATTTACGCAAGTAGAAACCCAGCAAGATATTCTGTTATTAAATTTCTTCGCATAATAAATTCTGCCAAATGAGCTTAACATATCACAAACTTACCATATATATTCCTCATTTTAGTGCCAGCATTCAAAATATATCAAGTTACTATGTACTGTATATTTCACAGTGCAAATTATACTTGAAAGACGCAGTTGATGGAATAGCGCATAATATAAAGGCGAGAATAGTGCATCAATGAAATGCGATATCGTTCACTCACAATATTTACACAGGGTATGTTCAAATTTCATAATTTAACTTGTATGTGTAGTTATTCAGGACGAGCTTCGGCGAGGAAAAATGTGTGTGAAGAGAAAACACCTCTTTACTTTCACTCACTCAACCTCATTGGCGTATCTTGGCTATTATCACGGAGGTCATTGTTCGATTCACATTTCTACGGAGAAAGTCAATTCCAGTCTGAGGCTGGAACAGGTAGGCCTACACCCAACTTCGTTAAGCAGAATTGAGAAAATATGAGTTCGATTCCTACCTCACCTATCCTGGAAGAGGTTATTCGTGGTTCCTCACTTATACTCCACGCAAACTAAACTAAAGCGATGAACGTATCCTATCCAAATTGTATCGCAAATTATAAATTCACCCACTAGTAGGCCTATAGCCATTATAATGACACAGGTTATCTGGCAGATTAGAAAACACTCAAGTACACGGGGATCCATGGCATGATGTCGCGCCCCTAACTAAATCAACAACAATAAAAACAAAAACAAATGCTCACTTCCTCAGTGTTTTAACGTAGGCTACAGTCCACTCCAAATGGATTATTCCTCGTGCTAGTTACTTAGCATACTACGTAGGAAATAATAATAATAATAATAATAATAATAATAATAATAATAATAATTTATTTATTACAAGCTGTGCCCGGCATGCGTCGCAATGCCAATCAAAAAAAGTGTTGACGTTGTAATTTTGTTTCTCGAAGTGCTTTTGGATACACAATTTCCGTTAACTCCTTCTAAGCTATCGTAAAATGGATTTACTAAATTAGAAACATTCGTGGGAGCGTGCACAACATCTCACCAAAGTTTCATCGCAATTTGAGGAATGGTACATGAACGCAGATGGAACTTTGTTGAAACTCTTCACGCGTCGTCACTCATTTGTTGCATCGACTTGTGCGCTACCTATTGTAAAATGGATTTACTGAGTCAAAAAACTTCCGTTGCGTGTACACAACAACTCATCAAAGTTTCATCGCAATCGGATAAATGGCATGTGAACGCATACGGGATTTTGTTTAAATGATTCGCGGGCCATCACTCATTTGTTGAATCAACTCGTGCGCTACCCATTGTACAATGGGTTTACTAAGTCCGAAACCTTCCATGCAGTGTGCACAACAACTCATCCTAGTTTCATCACAATCGGATGAATGGTATATGAACGCAGATGGAACTGTGTTGCAACGATTCGCGCGCCGTTACCTATTTGTTGAAACTGCTCGTGCGCTAGCTATTGTACAATGGATTTACTAAGTCAGAAACCTTCCCTGCAGTGTGCACAACAACTCACCCCAGTTTCATTGCAATTCCATGAATAATATATGAACCCATACGGGACTTTGTTGAAGATTTGAAACGATTCGCGTGCCTTCGCTCATTTGTTGAATCTACTCGTGCGCTACCTATTGTAGAATGGATTTTCTAAGCCAGAAACCTTCCCTGGACTGTACACAACATCTCAGCCAAGTTTCATCGTTATCGGAAGAATGGTATATGAACGCATACGGGACTTTGTTGAAACGCTTCGCGCGTCGTCGCTCTTTTGTTAAATCAACTCGTGCGCTACCTATTTTAAAGTTAATTTACTAAGCCCGAATCCTTCCTTGGAATGTACTCAATATCTCAAACAAGTTTCATCGCTATCGGACGAATAGTATATGAACGCATATGGGACTTTATTGAAACGCTTCGTGCGTCGTCACTCATTTTTGCATCCACTCGTGCGCTACCTATTGTGAAATGGATATTCTAAATCGAAAACCTTCCCTGGCGTGTACACAATACCTTATCAATGTTTCATCGCAATCGGATAAATGGCATATGAACGCATACGGGATTTTGTTTAAACGATTCGCTCGCCGTCACTCATTTGTTGAATCTACACGTGCGCTACCTATTGTAAAATGGATTTACTAAGCCTGAAACCTTCCCTAGATGTACTCAACATCTCATCCAAGTTTCATCGCAATCGGATGAATGGTATATTAATGCATACGGGACTTTGTTAAAACAATTCGCGTGCCATCGCTCATTTGTTAAATCTAGTTATGCGCTGCCTATTGTAAAATGCATTTACTAATCCAGAAAGCTTTCCTGGAGTGTACGCAACAATTCACCAAAATTTCATCACTATCAGACGAATGGTATATGAACGCATACGGGACTTGGTTGAAATGCTTGGCGCGTCGACGCCCATTTGTTGAATCTACCCGTGCGCTACATATTGTATAATGGATTTACTAAGCCAAAACCTTTCCCTGGAGAGTACACATCTCACCCAAGTTGCATCGCTGTCGGACTAATGGTATATGAAGGCATACGGGACTTTGTTGAAACGCTTCGCGTGTCGTTGCTCATTTGTTAAATCTACTCGTACGCTACCTATTGTATAATGGATTTACTAAGCCAGAAACCTTCCCTGATGTGCACACAACATCTCACCAAAGTTTCATCGCAATCGGAAGAATGGTATATAAACGCATACAGTATGGCACTTTTTTGAGACGCTTCGCGCGTCGTCCCTCATTTGTTGAATCTACTCGTGCGCTGCCTATTGCAAAGTAGATTTACTGAGAAAGAAACTTTTGCTGAAGTGTACACTACATCTCACCCAAGTTTCATTGCTATCGGACAAATGGTATATGAATGCATACGGGACTTTGTTGAAACGCTTCGCGTGTCATCGCTCATTTGTTGAATCTACTCGTGCGCTACCTACTGTGAAATGTATTTACTAAGTTTGAACCCTTCACGTTAGTGTCTAAAACATCACACCGAAATTTCATTGCTATCGGACGAATGGTATATGACCTTATACGGGACTTTGTTGAAACGCTTCGCGCGTCGTTGCTTATTTGTTGAATCTACTCGTGCGCTTCCTATTGTAAAGCGGATTCACTAAGCCAAAAAGCTTCCCTTAAGTGCACACAACATCTCACCAAAATTTCATCGCTATCGGACGAATGGTATATGATCGCATATGGCACTTTTTTGAAACGCTTCGCGCGTCGTCCCTCATTTGTTGAATCTACTCGTGCGCTGCCTATTGTAAAGTAGATTTACTAAGAAAGAAACTTTCGCTGGAGTGTAGACAACATCTCACCCAAGTTTAATTGCTATCGGACGATGGTATATGAATGCATACGGGACTTTGTTGAAACGCTTCGCGTGTCGTCGCTCATTTGTTGAATCTACTCGTGCGCTACCTACTGTGAAATGTATTTACTAAAGTTAGAAACCTTCACGTTAGTGTCCAAAACACCTCACCCAAGTGTCATTGCTATCGGACGAATGGTATACGAACTTATACGGGACTTGGTTGAAACGCTTCGCACGTCGTTGCTCATTTGTTGAATCTACTTGTGCGCTTCCTTTTGTAAAGTGGATTTACTCAGCCAAAAAGCTTTCCTGATGTGTACACAACATCTCACCCAAGTTTCATTGCTATCGGACGAATGGTATATGAATGCATACGGGACTTAATTGAAACACTTGGCGTGTCGTCGCTCATTTGTTGAATATACTCGTGCGCTACCTATTGTAATATGGATTTACTAAGCCAGAAACCTTTCTTGGAGTGTACACAACAACTCACCCAAGTTTCATCGCAATCGGATGAATTGTGTACGAACGAATATGGGACTTTGTCGAAATGCTTCACGCGTCCTCGCTCATTTGTTGAATCGTAATTCCAACTTTCGCTACCAGATGTCACTGACACCTAGTGGTAAACGTTGGAACTTTGATGGAGCGTCTCAACGAAATCTAACCTAGAAATGTAGCTTCACACAAGTTTAGTTACCGGAATGATCTTTAACATGCCATAAATCTATGACATGGGACCGCCGGCTTTATTTCCCCTCCGAGGGAAGGCATACTGGAGGATTTTAACTCTCTTAAAAAATCCGACGATTTCGGTCGGGTTTGAACCCGCGATCTTGGGCACAGCAGTTCAGCATGCTACCAACTACGCCACCGAATCCACTTATAATAATACAAATTACCGGGTGAGTTAGCCGAGGCCGTTGCGGCATGACTGTTGGCAGTCGCTCACATCCGGGAGGCGAGGAGGTTCGAATCCCCCCGCCGGCAACCTTGAAGATGGTCTTCTGTGGTTTCCCATCTTCCTTCCAGGCAAATGCCGGGGTTGGTCCTTAACTATAGGCCACAGCCGCTACCTTCCAACTCCTCGACCCTCCCTTCCAACGTTCCTCCCCAACGGTACTTGTAGCTCACCCATTGGGTGTCCGTCTCGAAGCAGCTACAAAACTGGCCAGCCGAACATGTCCTCGGACACTCCCGGCACTAAAAGCCATACGCTAAAAAAATATATATATATAATAATAATAATAATTATTATAATAATAATAATGTAATTGATTTCAAGTCTCTTTCAACTACTATGGCTTTTAGAGACGCCGAGATGCTGGAACTCTGTCCCAAAAGGTATCTTTAACGTGCTAGTAAATCTAATGATATGACTCCTTCGCATTTGCGCACCCTCAAATGCTAATTGCCTATGCCAGAATTCAATCCAGCAACCTTGGGAGCAGCAGAAAAGAACGTTGCCGATGCGCCACGCAGCCAGTCCATATATGTGGGTAAAAGCTGACACTTGTTCGTCACATTGCGGTGAAGTGCCTATCACCCTTGAGAACCAGGTTCAATTCCCGACATTGCCAAACTATTAAATTCTGCTCTGAGGGCTGGAATGGGGTATCCTCAGTTTCAGTCATCCTATGAGTAGTTTTCAATAATTTCCCTACTTCTACTATAGGCTGATGCTGGGATTTCCTCTAATTTTGGACCACTTATGACTCCTTTCCAGTCCAAGTCTCAATTACAAATACGCACACTAATACAGGCACAACAGTAACAAAGGTTATCGTACCTCAATGTTGAAAGCCCCTAAATGAATTAAAATCAAGTAGTTCCGTGCAGAACAAGACAGCCTTTTTTCATATATCCTACTTATATTAATTGCCTCTATCAACATACAAATTTTCAGTTTGATTGCTGTAATAGAATCGTAGAATCGTAGAATCGTATAACCGTCTAAATATTTCGGATGGTCACCATGTTGGATTTTTATATATATATATGCCTATTACATGAAGATTATTGTGTAAGTGTTTTTTTTTCAAACTTCAATCGCAGGATTAGGACACAAGAAATAAAAACGAGATCTTAAAATTTCGCTCAGCCGCCATCTTGTGGTTATGAAAATAATTTAAATGAATTAGATGGATTAAAATTAAAATTTATATTAGCATATACCGTACCAAATTTCACAGCGCTCGGATGGTTAAATCACAAGAAACGTCATTTAAATATTCAAATTTTGCGTCGCCGCCATGTTGGACTTGTGCTCACCAGGTTATTGAACGTCCCATAGGTGAACTTATGTCAATAGCCTCTATACACATACAAAGTTTCAATTGGATTTCTGTCCTACATTAATAGATATTGAGAACTGTCTAAATATTTCGGATGGTTGCCATGTTGGATTTTAATGTAGGCCTAGGCCATAGTGTTATGTACTATTAGATGAAGATTATTGTGCACGTTCGTTATTCAAACGTTGATTTCAATCGCATGGTTAGAGCACAAGAAATAGAAACTTAATTTTAAAATTTCGCTCAGCGCCACATATTTTCAGTCGGTCAACACAAATTATTCTAAAAAAATAAAAATAAAATAAGGAAAAGGCCTATGTTTAAAATTTGTCTTTGTCAGAATTACTTATCCATCACCCTTAAAACATTAAGCATTTTCTCGTTACTGACCCTGTCTTAAATCCACGTATGTATGTATCAGGTCAATCAGTTGCCCCTAATAATATTGTTCTATGCTTACCAACTAACGCGTGTAAACAGAAAGGTCGATATTTCTCCGCCTGCAACCCTGTGATGGTCCCAATTTGTGACCAGAATGAAATAATTTTGTATATTTTATTATTATTATTATTATTATTATTATTATTACTATCAATATTTTTTTAATTTTACATTTTACCTTTTATTAGTTATTATGTTAACTAATATGTTTATATCTATTATTATGCGGTAATGTAGAATATTATGGCAATTGAAAGGACTTGGAGCGATACACATTATATTTGAAATAAGTTAGACGCTTGACTGAATATTTTTTCTGAAGAAAATTCGAACAAGAGAAGAAGAGGCTGTTCACAGAAGGCCGGCTTATACACCGCTTCCTGGTAACGACATGAATAGACACTTATGTCTTTCACATCAAGTATTCTACCAGTATACAAATCATACTAAGAAGGGATTCTATGGAGAATCGCCATTAACAATACCTGGCAGGCAAGGTAAAGAATGGGGCTTGTGTACGTGGAAAGTACAGTAGGCGAGGAGTCCTTTGCAACTTTATACAAAAGGTGGGCTGGACCTCCCGAGAAATGCGACAAAGAAGTATTGTCATTATTGATATGTGAAAGGCGTGCAAATTGCCTAGTGACTTCAGAAGTGGGGGTGGGCACGTGCCTTACCTGGGAACGTTATATATATGACGGCCGCCCAACTGAAAGGTGATTATTATTATTGAATTGCTGGAGGAGAGGGAATGGTGCTGAGTGGAGCAGAGGAATGGGACTTGTAGCGAGATGGAGTCTGTAAAGCAGTTCTAAACCAGACAGTTGACTATTAAGTATGTGAATTTGATAATACATTCTGTCTCATCAAACTGTGACATGGTTGTGTACGAGGCTATTGTCACAGGGATGATTTTTGGAATTTATTCCGTCATCCACATATACATTTATTACGTTTAGGAATATTAGGGCCATCAGGAACTCTCTACGCAACAATCCGACTACAAAGATCTCCAATGCGGTGAGCGATTTAAACAGTTATACTCCAGTCAAATCAGAAGGCTCTCATGTTTATTAAATTCAATCTATATTTTATTCAATTAACTCAGTATACTCCAATTTCCAATCAAGACCCATAATACAAGTAAATTCAGTAGATTCTTTCATTTAAATTTATTATTATTAATATCTTTAGTATTTTATTATTTTTGCACTTGTTGTTTTTATATATTAAATTCATTTTAAATTCAAATGTTTGACTGGTTTCCTTTAGTAGCTAGAAATTACTATAAGGCAACACCATACTCCTGAACTAATTATCGTAAGGTTAGATTACGTAAGTTTCACTACGGCTGGAGATAGGAATTTCGATGCTCTACCTCTGTTTAACCGAGTTTTAATATATTATTTTGATCAAGATATATAAATGGTCTGGCGCCCTTGGCTACATATAATACTACACATTATGTACTTTTTTTAGTGAAGCTGACAACAATACAGATACACTATTAGATTAATACACAATCAAAATGTTTCATTTTGATCACCCAAAAAAGGGCGACTATTTAAATAATTAGCTTTGCGTGCATATTAACCTTTTTTTTATTAACTTTATTCAATTTAACTAAAACCATTACAAATGGCTGCCTCAACGAGGGACATTTGACAAAACCATTACAACCCGTATAGTAATAATGCAATGCAAGCATATCCCGCAAACAACACTGAACACTATCATTTCTCCCTCTTATTAGTCTGTACCTAGTAGTCACATCGAGGGAAAAATACTAGTGTTCATTATTGTTTGCTGGATATGCTTCCAATGCATTAGTACCATACGGTATGCAAGCATAGAAATATCGACCTTCTGATATCAACGCTAGCTGAGCTGCTTAAAACAATATTATTAGGGACATCAGATTCACCTGGTATATGTATGAGGCTATGAGCCCAACAGTGGCCCAATCCACAATACGCCAAGGGCTAGTATTCTATTAATATATACATAGGAAAATAACCTTCAAGGGAATTAAGGATTAGGCCTCTATTGTGCTCATATTCTCCTACGAGTATGTATGTATGTATTCTATAATATTCTATAATAATTAACAATAAAATTTACAACTATAAACAAAACAAAAACAGCAAACACGAACAAAATTAGAGCGTATGCATCTATGTATGTATATACGTATGTATTTATGTATGTTTACCACTTATTATTCAATGAGGACGAGAATGATATGTGGTTTTTATGGCTGGAATACTTACCAGAAGGCAACCTCACAAGCGACGTTAATGAGAAATGAAATATATTAATCAGTGAATGAATGAATTAGTACAGAATGAAACTGTGCACGGAGTAAAAAAAAGCGACCTTGACTTACTAGAAGGTACTGTCCCGGCATTTGCTTCTAGTAGAAAATGGGAAACCATGGAAACCATTTCAAGGTTAACTAATGGTGATGTTCGAACCCACTGAGTCTGGAGATAGCTCATGCCCTAGTGAGCGTTGTTTCCACGGTTGATTGTACTCAAATTCAGTTCTTTAATTTAATATACGATCCGCTTCAAAGTAAATAAGTTGCATAAAATCATTTTTCTCAAGTTTATGCTTCTCTTTGCCTTTAAAATATGTATTGCATAACACAGTTTCATATGTTTCCAATGCTATTAAGTTTGTTCTCTGAGTAGCTCAAATAACGAACATAGAAAACAAGGATGTGGTGCTTGGTGTGACGATGTTCAACGCGTTCCCTCAACTCACATTTTCGTAATACGATGTTAAAATTAGGTTTCCTCCATGAACATCGGCGGAAAATATTACTTCTGTAATTAAATAGTACAACGTGCAGGATGGCAGTGTGCCATTCTGAGCTTCTTTCGAAGAGTTTAAAGAAGCATTTACTATAACCAATAAGTTGGAAGTTTGAGAAAACCATCACAAATATTAAGATCATTTGCTTGGAGTATAAGGTAGCATTTCTGCAAGCTATGAGTTAGAGGTGGCAAGGAACATACTTTCTATATTTTTTCAGTAAAAAAATTGCGATCACATCTCACGTGCATAACCGCGATATTCCGACACTACAGATACATTCACAATATTTGACGTATTCATTCATCTAGGATTCTCATCTTGATTGTATTCAGCATCATAGATAGCCAAAACAACCAGACGACAGTCATTTGCAGCCGAGTAAAAGCCATATATGCTCTGATCGCTCGTATTGCCTTTAATATCCATTAAGGACACAAATGGAAAGCCTCTAACAGATAGGGAAGAAAAGGTTGAGAGATGGAAAGCTTACATAGAGAGTTTGTATAAGGGAAAGGAGATTGAGAATCATGTAATGGAAAGGGAGGAGGAAATTGATGAGGATGCGAAAGGAGATTTAATATTGAGATCAGAATTTGATAGAGCTTTGGAAGACTTAAGCAGGAACAAAGCACCAGGCATAGATGATATACCGATTGAGTTGCTACGCTGCATAGGAGAGGAAGGTCTGATCAGGTTATTTCACTTGGTGTGTAGGATTTATGAGACAGGTGAGGTACCCCCTGATTTCAAGAAGAATGAAATCATCCCTATACCAAAGAAAGTGGGAGCTGACAGATGTGAAGATTATCGTACAATCAGCTTGATTACTCATGCTTCAAAGATCCTGTCTAGAATAATTTACAAGAGGATTGAGAGCCAGATAGAAACGGAGTTGGGTGAAGACCAGTTTGGTTTCAGGAGAAATGTAGGAACAAGGGAAGCTGTACTAAGTCTTAGGCTGATTTTGGAAGGTAGAATAAGGAAAGATAAGAGAACGTTCATGGCTTTTGTAGACTTAGAAAAGGCCTTTGATAACGTTGATTGGACTAAATTGTTTGACATTTTGAAATCGATTGGAATAAAGTACAGGGATAGGAGGGTGATATACAATCTATACAGAAACCAGACAGCAGTCATTCGAGTTGAAGGACATGAGAGAGAAGCTGGTATTCAGAAAGGTGTAAGGCAAGGCTGCAACTTATCACCCATACTTTTCAATCTTCACATTGAACAAGCAATGAAGGAAATTAGAGAAAAATTTAAAGTGGGAGTGAAGATTCAAGGAGAAATAATTTCAACTCTGAGATTTGCTGATGACATCGTCATCTTGGCCAAGAAGCCTGAGGATTTGAATGAGTTTTTGAATGGTATGGACTCCGTCTTACGGAAAGAATTCATGATGAAAATTAATAAATGTAAAACAAAAATACTGGAATGCAGCCGAAATAAATCACAAACCTCTATGGAGATCAAATTGGCAGGTGAAAAGCTGAAGGAAGTAGGAGATTTCTGTTACTTAGGAAGCAGAATAACCAGTGATGGACGAAGCAAAGAGGATATAAAAAGTAGGTTGGCTCAGGCAAGAAAAGCATTTCTACAAAAAAGGAATCTGCTGACATCGAATATAGATTTAGGTATTAGGAAGTCATTTTTGAAAGCCTTTGTCTGGAGCGTGGCGCTCTATGGAAGTGAAACTTGGACTATTGGTGCAGCAGAAAAGAGGAGAATTGAAGCATTTGAAATGTGGTGCTACAGGAGAATGATGAAGATCAGATGGGTAGATAGGGTTACAAACAAAGAGGTATTAAGACGAGTGGGAGAGGAGAGATGTTTCTGGCGACTGCTAATGAAGAGAAGAGATAGGTTGGTAGGACACATACTAAGACACCCAGGAATAGCAAGCTTAGTTATGGAAGGAAGGGTCGAGGACAAGAACTGTAGGGGTAGACCAAGGTTAGAATATGTTAAACAGATTGCCTCGGATGTAGGGTGTGGTAGCTATGTAGAGATGAAACGATTAGCTCAGGACAGGGAGGCATGGAGAGCTGCATCAAACCAGTCAAAAGACTGAAGACTCAAACAAACAAACATCCAGGGGTTGGAAATATTATTATTATTATTGGTATTCTGGCCGAAGGCAGGTCCGTGCATCCGAAGAGGCTATCTTCAGCCAGAGTTTATGAGCGGTAGGGTGGCCAGGGCCTTTCTGTAGCCCCTTTCTTTACCAACAGCGCGTGGTTCTACTGAACCAGCATTCCATCCAAGATCCAACTACGACCAATGCTGCTTAACTGCGGATTTCTTATGGGATCCCGTGTTTCAACATGGCCAGGTCGTTGGCATTTGGAAATACAGTATAACTGATACTTTCAGAGTTCACCCAAAACAAAATCAAAACCTTGATCAATCGTAGCATACACCTGATTATGACTATACATAAAACTGTACTTTACATGAATCAAATCGTGTCACAACATTTGGAACTGATTGCCATCCTTTGAGATGATGTCAATGGGATTGCAATTCTAACCACTCTAACACACGCACATCATTTGAAGTCCTGTTCTTCTAATATTGTTGATTTTATGGGTTTAGGAAATCGTGATCATCAGCCCGTGTACTTGGATGTGGTTTGAATTTTTCTGATACCCTGTGTTTCTGTGATGACGGTAGTAGTGTGTATAACTGTTACTTTTAGTGTTGTCGGAAGAGGCAGGTGCCCCGGGAGTTGAAGGAAAGTCCTATCGCAGTATTTGAGTGATGGGAGAGTGGAATAACCCGGGAGAATCCTCACCAAGGATGGTCGCGGTCAGTGCCAGGATTTGAAGATCCGGTTTCCAGGCTTTCTGTAGCACTCCAATGCTGTTGGGGTGCACGAATTCCAGTTCCACTGACGCAATGAATCAAGCCGTGGCTTAACCTGAGGATATTTGTTTTGCTTTATATTTGTTCACTTTTATTACCGTTTATTAGTCCTATTTTTAGTTGTTAGTCAACGTAGATAAATAAATAAAAATTCACTTGCGAATTGATAGAAACGGTTTCGTTATGATACCAGAGACAATACCCTGACGTTAGTAACCAATGCCCCAGAAAATTTACTAAACATAGTTTAAGTTAGAATGTTACGCCCTATACCGTGTTCAATTGAGTTTAACAGATTGGCACGCAACATTACCCGGGGGTCGGCCATAGACCGCGCAGATGATGGATATGGTAGCAATTGGCAGCAGAAGTCGCCCTTTACCCCGTGAACGAGCGTCTCACAGTGACAAACCTTTCTTGCTCACGCAAATGTTTGCCCCAAAAGCCCCAAACCAGTTGTATTAAGTCTTTATGAAGTATATCCCTGTTCAAAAAATAGATGCGGGATAAAAGAAAATGTGTTTAATGAAATGAAATATTAAATTATTTATTCCCCTTGTCAATACATCCAGATTTAAGGTCATGTTGGGAGCCACAGTTAGGATCTTCTTAGTTATTTTTAATTCTCTTAGGGGCTTTGCGACATATTGGTCATGTAGTCCCGTGTACTTACGTATGTGTGTAATTTGTCTGATAACCTGCGTCACTGTGATGTCTGTACTAGTGTGTGCATTTGTAATTGAGGTAGGATTTGGGTAGGAAGCGGCCGTGGCATTAAGTTAGGTACCATGCGGGATATAAGAAAATGGAGCTAATGGGAGATGATGAATGAAACTGGGCAAGGAGACGGAAGGACGCGGCCGTGACTTATTAGAAGGAACCGTCCCGACATTTGCCTGCAGTTGAAATTCGGAAACCACGGAAAACCATTTCAACGATGGGCAACGGTGGGGTTCCAACCCATATCTACCGAATCCACAGATAACTTGGCCCTATGGCCCAGCACTGCAAAGTATTAATTTTTGCTATAAATATTTAGCATTGTTAGCAATGAAAGGGCCTAATTGGGGCTCTACACCTGTCCCAAAAAGTTCATAATATAGGCCTACTTCGTTTCTACTTACAATGCGGGAAAAATAATTTAATTACACATTTTAATAAATGCACTGTATAAGTAAGTTGTCTATTGTCCGACCCCGTCGCTAATTGGTCAGCATACTAGACCTTGGTCTGAAGAGTCCCGTGTTCAATTCCTGGCCGGGCCATGGGGATTTGAATCTGCTCTGATTAACTTTCCTGACTTGGGAACTAGGTGATAGTGACGTTTGTAAAACCGCAAGACCGAACATGATAAATCAAAAGCACTAAAACCGAAAAAGTAATACTAATAAAGTAAAATAATAATAATAATAATAATAATAATAATAATAATAATAATAATAATAATAATAATATTTATAATAATAAATTTGAAAAAGAAAGAAAAATGCGGATCCAAGCTAGTTCTTATCATATCAATTCATATGAAAAGTATGCAGTAATATCAGTATATTTTTGACAAACATTTTTTCTCGGAAAGTCATTGTTGTTGCTTTGCATTCTGGGACTGGGACATCGTGGTCAATAGCCCCATGTAATTGGATGTGTATGTGTGGGGAATTTGTCTGATAACCCGTCTTACTGTTGTGTCTGTATCAGTGTGTGCACTTTTAACTCTGACTAGAGATGGGAAGGAGGTGGCCGTGCCTAATATTAGCCCTATTCTGAGGAATCGGAGGATGAGGTGAATTTTCTATGCAGTGGATGGTTTTACCGACAGAAGCCCATCCTAACGTCAAACTCATTATAGGAAACGAACGAGGAATCAGTTGTTTGTTCGTTGTTGTTGTTGTTGTTGTTGTTGTTGTTGTTTTTGCTTCACTTATTAGAGACTCAGGTTATCCTGGTCTTCAGACCCGTGTAGTCGCTTGTGTTTATGAAAATGTCTATGTTATCGTGGTAACTGCTGAAATGTGAGGTATTATTTTTGCCTAGACCAGGGGTAGAAGTTCGGTACTTTTCAGAAGGTACCATTCAGGCATTTTTATGTAGAAATAAACCTCGTAAAATCCACACTCATGATGACTGCTCTCGGGGCCTGGATATGAACTTCAAATTACATTACAAATTATATTACATAACATACTCTGATTTCACTGTGAAAGAGACATGAAATCGCAGTGGTCAAGATGCTTTCCTCCCTTGAAGCTGGACCGAGTTCGATTCCCAATCAATGCATGTGAGATTTTCGAGGTGAATTGTCATGTCTGGTAGTTTGAATTGCAAGTAAAACGGTGACTCCGTGACGCATGGTTGCGTGATTAACGATTACGTAAAACTACAAGCTTCCTTCAAATTTTTTCTTGCTTTGAAATGAAATCTATATACTGCAGCTGACGGAATTGCTGCTGGAAATTTGCGACAAAATTATGGCTAAGCCAAACGCAAAATTCCAAGTGTTTCGTCACGCTATATCATGGTGACCTAATCTCCCAGGTCCGCCTCGTTGCGTAGTGGCTAGCATTCTTATCTGCCACCGTGGAGGCCCGTGTTTTATTCCCAGCTCTGCCAAGAAATTGAATTTTGGCCTGAGGGCTGGAACGGGGTACACTCAGCCTCGTGTAGGAAAACCTGAGAAGTGACTGATTCGATTCGTACCTCAGCCATCTTAGAAGTGGTTTCTCACTTATACTCCAGGTAAATGCCGGGATAGTACGTAACCTAAGGCCACGGCCGCTTTCTAACCAAACCCTACCTCACTTACAAATACACACACTAGTATAGAAATCACAGTGACACAGGTTATCAGATAAATTCTACACACATCCAAGTACACGGGATTACATGACTACGATATTGCAAAGCCCCTGAAGGAATCAACAACAACATAATCTAGCAGGTATCCCCAGCCATATCATCAAATCACCATTGTAGCGGAATGGTCTACGGCACACTCTACGACTGAACTGGGTAGCTAATTGTTCGTCTTCAAAGTGTAAGGATAAATGGCTTCGGTAGCGTAGTCAGTAGCATGCTGAACTGCTATGCCCAAGCGTTAAAATTCCTCAGTATGCCTTCCTTCGGAGGGCAAATAAAGCCGGCGGGCCCATGTAATAGATTTGATGATGATGATAATGATAGTTGTTGTTTTAAGGGGCCTAACATCTAGGTTTTCTTTTTCTTTTTTTTTTTCTTTTTGTCGTGTGGCCTGGGTGATAATGAGAGGCCGAGTGCAGGTCTTTCTAGTGGACGCCCGTGGGCGACCTGCGCGTCGGGATGAGAGATGGAATGGATGAAGATGAATAAAACTGGGCAAGGATGTGGAAGGAAGCGGCCGTGGCCTGTCAGGAGGTACTGTCCCAGAATTTGCCTGGTGTTGAAAATGGGAAACCACGGAAAACCATTTCAAGGACAGCCGACGGTGGGGCTCGAACCCACGCGTCTACCGAGTCAGCAGAGAGCTTGGCCCCTTGTCCTAGCGCAGCGCTTTAGCCCGCGTAGCCACTACTGTCGGTAACATCTAGGTGATCGGCCCCTAATGATCTGGGTGATAATGAAAATGATAATGAAATGGAAACTAGAACGAAAATTAAGTGAGACGGAAAATACTTATAAAAAGGAACTCAGATTGAAACAACTCACAAAATGTTCTGACAAAAGGGAATTTAGAACGAAAAGATTCACAAAAAGAACAGATTGAAAAATACCCACAAAATGTAGGCTAGATTCAAAACACGTACAAAAAGCAATGTAGCGTCGAAATACTTACAAAATGCAACTGCAATTCAAAACACTTATAAGAGGCAAATGAGATCGAAAATACGTACAAAATGCAATTGAGGTTCAAAATACTTACAAAATGCCATTGAAATTGAAAATACACAATGCAATTCAGATTGAAAGATCCCAGTTCCAATCCAAATTATTCACAAAATGCAATTGAAATTCAAAATACTTACAAAATGCAATTGAAATTGGAAATACTTGACAAAATGTAATTTAGATTCAAAATACCCACAAAATGCAATTGAGAATCAAAATATTTGCAAAATGCCCACCAAACAAATGCAATTTAGATTTAAAATTCTTGCGAAATGCGGTTTTGGTTGAAAATACTTACAAAAAGCAATTGAAATTCAAAATACTCACTAAAATGCCCTGAAACCTACATTGAAAGACTTACTAAAAAGCAATTTCGATTGTCAATCCTTACAAAATGCAATTGAGGTTGAAAACAATCGCGAGATGTAATTTAGATCGAAAAAACTTCAAAATGCAACGTAGATTAAAAATACCTACAAAAAATCGCTAAAGGGAATTTAGATAAACGGGGAACCAAGTAACAAAAACAGTGCGGGAATCTTAAAGAGAAATGGAAATATAATGAAAAGAGGAGAGGAGAGGAGAGGGGAGAGAGAAGAGGGTCCGCCCCAAAGGTATGGGACAAAAGGGGAAAACGGACCTAGATCAGGAATCCCTCGGAGTCGCCAACTCCCGAACTCACCAGCAGTGAGCCCCTGAGGGTGTAGCACTTTCTAGGGTGCACCAGAAGTGGTGGGGCTACATACACCCAGCCTCCTTGAGGGCCTTGAGCAGAAGGCAGGAGATAAAATGAAAAGAAAAAGAAGGCGTACCCCTCGCAGAAGGAGGGAATCAGAAAAGATGAGACAAGGGCCAATTAAGGCGGGAAATGAAGTGAATCCCTAGGCCTCAGATACCCTATTACCGTCGGGGTCGGAAGAGAACAAGAGTTGACCAAGGGTGGTCGACAGGAAAGAAGACAGAGAGGAGCCCAGCACAAGTAAGTGGAAGCAATGCCGGACTCAGCTGGGGTCCCGTGGTCGCCAACCCACGTCCCACTAGATGTGAGCCCCTGGGGGTGTCATAGATTTATGGCATATAAAAGAACCTACCACTACAATTGGTAGTGTGCAGCAAAAATTTGTTGGTAATATTTCGCTGGTTAGAAACGCTCTATCCAGTTCCCACGTTCACCGCTAGGTGTTAGTGACAGTAGTATCTGGTAGCCAAAGTTGGAACTACTGAAATTGAACTTGTTGTGAGCCCACGAGCGTTCAATTTAAATACCCTGCTTTGGCCATTTGGCTGCAATTCATATATAAAAGTGTAAAGAGAGCCGGACCCCAAGGCCTTACACCTCAACATGCGTAATTACCCGGTCAGTTTCTAGGAAGCATATGAAGTCCAACATGGCTCGTTGGAAGTTGAAGGGACAGACAATATTTCAATTATTCAAGATTTGGAATGAACAAATACAATTTTCATCTAGTAATGCTACGGGATCGCACAAAGTTTTCGATTATTTACGATTTTCAACTTTTAAAAAGTAAAGAGAGAGACCATATAAATATTAAAAATCTCCCTCTCTGAGTTTGTTTCAAGTCCTTAACTGCTGCATGCTCCGCTTGTCCACTCTTACTATTCCCGTCTGAACGGGAACGGAGATGTGATGCGATGAATTTCTCTATCGCCGGTGTTTTTTCTGGTTGGATGTCCTTGATAATGAGAGATGAAATGAATGAAAATGAATGAAATTGGTGAATGAGTTGGAAGGAAGCGTCCGCGAGTTCTTAGAAGGAACCGTCCCAGCATATGCTTGGAAGTGAAAATGATAAATCATGGAAAACCATTTCGAGGGTATTGGTATTGAAACCCATTCGTATACCAGGAACGAAGTAAGCTTGGTCCCATGACCTATGACTGCGTCTTAGCTTGCGTAGTTACCACTGTTAATCTTCGTTGGCATAGTTATACAGCATTTATTCTAATCAAAACTGCATTATCAATATGACGGTTACGAGTACTTATGCGTCCGGAGGGGAGCAGGACCACCATCATTTGTTTCAAATAAACTTGGTGACGCTTAGTTGTGTAATACTGCGTGTTTCTGACACGCGTTGGGGAGGGCTGGGAGTGATTGGGCCCCCCTAACACAATATAACACTGGCTGTCATATCGTATGTTTCAAATCACACTTACCGTTACCCACATTGTCATTTTCCGTATTCAACACGTTTATCATGTAATATACTCTATTACTCTTATACTAAAGTCTGTTCGCCGAGTCGAGATAGTGCGCGTAAATACTTGCACGTGGTTTATTGACTGCCTGGACAGGGAATCACGCCCAGTTCACGTCATTGGCTCTGCCGAACATAGGTAGTCAAGAAGCTCCGATATCATTAGTCATGCCGTAGCCCTAGAAAAGACAAGACTTGCTGCACTTAGTGCTGAGCTGCACTGTATAATGTTGCCTGTCATAAGCAGTTAAGAACTTACTAATTAATTGAATAATGAATTAAATACATAAACGAACAATAAATAAACCGCGCTGTAGCATGTAACCGATAAGTCAGCCCGCTTCACATGTGCAGTAGGCTATACACAGCACTGAAGTTGGCGAACGTTCAACAGGCACAGCTCTATGCACCCCTTGCGGGCAGCCCTGCAATCACGTGAACAACTCTGTTTACTTCCACTATCTCGATTCAGCGAACAGACTTCAGTTGTATCAGCTGCCACTAGTAATATTGTTTTATGCGGCCCAACTAGCGTTGTTATCAGGAAGGTCGATATTTCTCTCCTGCTTCCCGTATGGTACTAATGCACGGCAAGCATATGCTGCAAACGGTACTGAACACTATTCGTTTTCCCTCGATGTGACTACAGACTATTACGCGGGAAAAGTAGTAGTGTTCATTATCGCTTGCGGGATATGCTTGCAGTTCATTAGTGCCATACGGGATGCAGCAGAGCAATATCGAACTTTCTGATAACGTGCGTTCGTTGGGCTGCATCAATGTTATTGAGGACAGCTAATTCACCTAGCATATTATCAGAAGTAAACCACTGCCTTGTTGGTAATTTTCTTGTTGATATTGTTTCAGCTGGATGATTGATATCTCATAACCTGTGTCATTTGTTTGTAGAAGTGAGTGTACGAAAATTATGTAATACTCTCCCAATGAAATTAAAATAATTTAAAGGAAATGAAGCAAACCAATCGCATCTCATCGACGACTTTGCTGGAATGGGAATAATACCGGGAAGACTGAAAGTTAGTTTTGAAGCATAAGAGAGCATACGGATTTATTATTTTCGAAAGCCAACTAAATGTGCCATTTCACCATTGATAATGCATTAAATAGCTTCAAAACAGTGATTTTAAAATTAGCAGGCAAAGAGTGATCTCCCTTTTATTTCATGAAGGTACCTTGTTTTGTTTGAATGTCATACAACTAGATTACAATGGGTGTGGATATATGAAGACAATCGTTGGTATAATCTGGTAGGGCTTTCTGTCACACAATTTACGACTGCAATGAGGATATGCAATTCGGAGATCTGTGGATTGAATCCCGGCGCTGACAATGGCCATCTTGTGTGTGATTTTCCTCCATTTCTCACACTACTTAAAAAAAAGCATTTGCCGGAATTGTTCCTTATTCAAATTACAGGGGATCCTATCCCAAGTCAAGGTCCCAATATATAGGCCTAATTGCATGCACTACGTCTGTCATCAGAGTGACACAGATTATCAGACAATAACAATTCACACTCACATATTTGGGGATAATAACCAAGATGTCCAAAGCCCCTAAGTGAAATAACAGCAGCAATGTGTGGTTTGGGTAGGAAGAGAATACAGCTATGTGCCTAGTTAAGGATATACTGTATGGGTCTTATATCACAATTCAGAAATAAGTTACATCATTAAAACATGTAGGTTCGAGAGAAACCGGATATGCTAGTTTTCCTTAAATTCGAATAAGTCGCACTTTGGACGTTTTACCCATTTACAATCAGACAATGAACAAGCGAAAAATTTTTACTTATTGCGGTAATCCAGATTGCCAATAGAATCACGCTTCAAATGTCTGAAATCGTACATCTGGCTGATAATTTATGAGACGTTATTTTCGTTTCGGATGCTATTCAAGATAGGAGTGCTACTTCCACAAACTAAACAAAATGTCCCCTCAGTGCTGTTGTCTTCAAATTTTAAACTGATTCATTGTATTTTCGCGAGCAGAGCATATGCAATTACTTCAAATTGCCAGTGACTGTATTGGATTCGACGATGAAAGTGTTATACGAATGGTGAATGGATGATGATATAACATATGATATGATTATCAGGCATTACAGCAATGACAATAGCCCAGGGTATTCGTAAGCTCTGCAGCAACATAGACCACTTTTGCTCTGCCGTGTACGAATTTCACATGCACTGGACGTGACGCACTTTGCGTTTCTAGCCCAATGTGTAAACGACTGCGTCAAAGTGGAGGCATCCTTGTCGGTTTAAATGTATTTATAAGCCTCCATTCATATTACAAAATGTGTACTTATTATATCACACTTTTGTCCGTGTGAGCATATCCGTAATAAGTTTTGAATGACTCGAGTTATTGTAGTGAAACTTGGTACACTGCTAATATTATTTAACATCACCCTGATCATACCTTAGTTATCATAACAGATCTCAATTCAACATGTCGGCCACACGAAATATTTCACCGATGCTCTTTATCTCGGTAACCATCGGAGGAATTAATACGAAATCTGGAAAAATAACAAAGTATTATTGAAATGCAGTATTTCATAGTTACGCATTTCATAAACGTGACAGATACGAACAAATCATGGTGGCCGAGCAAAATTTTAAAATGTAATTACTTTCTCTCGCGATCTATTAATCCGATCGTAGTGAAACGTGACTGCGTAAAGCCAAACTATCCTATTTGCTAAATTTACAAGTATGTATAGATTTTGAATTGTTTTTAAAATTCGAAATGGTGGCTACGCAAACTTGCAAAAACTCAACTGCTACTTCTCGCGGCATATTAAACCGATCGTAGCAAAACATTGCTAATTGAACGATGTGGTCAATTAATGGTATTTATAATTTGTACATTGTTTCCAATATTAACGATGGTAGCTGGGAATATTTCTAAAATATAGGCTATTCTTTATATTTAGAGACAGTTGTTATTCGCGTTGCCATTTTCTGAAAAGCTAGAATTCAAACACCTACAGTTATGTGTTGCTATTTTGATGAGATCACACTTTACTTCACCCATCCTGGGGGACTCCGAAACCATAATAAACACTCTTCAACAGAATGAGCATATCATATGCAACCCAGTCACCAGTAAAATTGTTTTCCTTCTGTAACAAAGGTCAATGAACACAGGATATCAAGTAAGCTGAAGACTGTAGAGCCAAATCTACGGGATATTGAGTTAACGAATTTCAACTGTCTCTAGTTATACCTCGTGGCCCACTGAATGGGCCAGATTGAAATTTCGTACAATAATTCATCCCTGCCACCTAAAAATTCCAGTGTGCCTCTAACATTGTAGCTCAGATTTCATAAATTTACCTGAATTACACGAGAATTGTTTAAACACACAACTCACTGAACGAGTCTTAGTGAAGCTTTGAATGGTGAATTTGCATTAGGCCTGGAGGTTGAATATCAGGGTGTATATTTCTTCTGGTGCCAAATAAATCGGTAGAGAATAACGACTAAGGAAATAGGTATCAACATTTCAGTGTTCGCCTCATGGTGTAGTGATTAGTGAAGTTGGATGCCACCACATTGTCTGAGGTTCGATGTCCGACTCTGCCACGAAATTTGATTCGGATTTGGGTTACTGTAACAGAATTGTCGTCAAGCAAGCATCCAATCTGTTTTAAAGTTCAAGCAAGGGCTTGCTCCAAGCTAACGAGACATATTCTTCATTTTCCTCGTAGTTGTTGCGCACGGCTTCACCCAATAGGATGATAATGAAGTCATTCTCGGGCATTAATTTATATGATTTCACATTAAAACCTTCTTGTTCAAAGCCCAACCTAATCCGATCAATTTCACTCACAAACGCACCCACCTACGCTCTTAAAATTATAGGAATTGTGCATTCACGTGGCATGATAAATTCGATTCTCTTACCACTACCTCCTAGATGGCCACAGTCCCCCCCCCTCCCCCCATCCCCCTAAATGATTGATTTAACTAGTTTTATAAAGTACCCCCTGCTGTTCGTACAAAATTATATCCGTAAAAGTATTGCATAAGCATGGCAACAAGTGATAATTGGGTATTGTTTTAGTCCAATGTGTATTTTAGATGCAGTACATACAATATGGCCACCTTTTTCATACAATTTCACACAAAAGTGAAATTAAATATTTTTCTTTATAGAGCCCGTCCGTAGCTTTAAAATGATGTATCAAACTTACATATAACGTGAAACAGAAAATCCCCTGTGCCTCTTGAACCTACGTTTTTGGTTAAATGTTACTCCCTTTTCCGAAGTACCCTTTGATATTCAACATTACCAACGTTGCGTTGGTGCTTGCCTATGCATGTGTCTCAAAGGGCATACATCTATAGAAAGGGATGGGATGTGAATATTTCAAGCATCCAGTATTACTTACGAGGTGTTATATGGTATATGTCCCAAATTTCGTTCGTATCTGTAAAACGGTGTAGAATTCTATACGGAACAGACAATTGAGTTACTAAGAACTACTGCTTAGGTATACCAGGTGATTCAGCTGCCCCTAATAATATTGTTTTATACATCCCGACTAGCGTTGTTATCTACATGGTCGATATTTCTCTGCTTGCACTAATGCACTGCAAACTTATCCTGCAAACGATACTGAACACTATTACTTTTCCCCCGATGTGGCTACAGACTAATATGTGGGAAAACTAATAGTGTTCAGTATCGTTTGCGGGATATGCTTATAGTGCATTAGTACCATACGGGATGCAAGCAGAGAAATATTGACCTTCCTGACAACACGCGTTAGTTGGGCTGCATAAAACAATGTCATAAAGACAGCTGAATATGCTTGGTATATATTTCAGTATACGATTCCCCACGTAATAGCCATGCACCATCTCTGTAAGAGAAGCGAGTTATCAATCACTGAGAATCACTCCATTAGTACTCCAGAGATGAGCATAGTTTCACTTAGCCTTAGTAATGTGAAAATTTCTGGAATTATTGGAAATGTCTGCGAAACGAATTAGATTTCCAGTGGTAGGTAGTAAAATGTACTAACTGAAAATTGTTTTTTCCGGCTGAGTCCTGATGGCAGTGATCAATATACCGCAGTACAACCACCAGATCGTATTTTTTCTCCGTCCAGAGCTCTACCTCTCTTGTGTGCGTGCACTCACTCAGCAGTGTGAACCTGTGAAAGGATCGCCCCATTTGTTCACTTCATGATAGCTGGTTTAGATTAGATTTATTTATTGGGTCAGCATTAGGTCCCTCGGACATCCACCTCTTCTTCATCTCCATCTCCATCTCCTCTTACAGACGTCCAGCTCTCGGTGGAGCGTCTAGCGTTATTGGCTGTCACCCCGGAGGTCCGGATTCGATTCTCAGCTCTGACAATTTAATTCTGGTCTGAGGGCTGGAACGGACTACACTCAGCCTTTTGACGTAAAACTGAGGTGAGTTCGATTCCCACTTCACTCATCCTGGAAGTGGTTTTCCGTAGTTTCCTCTTCCTAACTTAAGACCACGGCCTCTACCTTCCCAATCTTCACCTGAATTACAAATACACACACAACTACTACTACTACTACTACTACTACTACCATCACTACTACTACTATTATTATTATTATTGACACCACAATAACACAGGTTACCAGACAAATACCACACACTTAGGTTACATGGGTATAAATGACCACGTTGTTCAAGTCCCTCAAATGATACAACAACAATTAACTCATTGACACATCGTTTGGGAGCATCAGAGTGAGTCCAGAACAACAAAAAATACATACTACATATGATCAAGGTTACATCCATTAATGAGCATCAATTCCAGGCACGTATCCAAGAGAGACAAGATTGAGGGGGGGGGGGGGGGGTTAAATATCCCCAACTTACGTACTCTCACTCTCACAGAAAGTTTACAATAGTTACACACCTAGCGTAATGATGCCTGATTAACAGACACTCATCTCTACAATGAGACAACCTTTGGAACAAAGGTTAATTCATTGTAGAAATTGTCTTATAAATCTTTATCTAAATAATCAATAATACAGTTTACACTGCACCCACTACCAATCTTTACCCTACTTTCATTTATAAAAAAATAGGCTTATGAGATCACCTTTTGTCCGTCCGTGTGTCTGTACGAGTGCGTGTGTATGGGTATGTGTATGTGTGTATGTGTGTGTGTGTGTGTGTATGTGAGTGTGCTTGTGTGTTACCCCCTAATAAAATCTAAACAGCAGAAGAGATTTCAATGAAACTCGGTAAGGACATAATACCATTTCGACCTACCCCAACCGTGCCCTTGAAATTTTATTGCATGACACCAATCCAACATGGCGGCAGTGCGAAATATTTCATCGGCATTCGATATCTCCGACACTATTACCGATATCACCTTGAACTATTGCACAGTGATAGAAGGCACTACTAGACGTTCACCTATGTGACTTTCAAAAACCTGTTAAGTACAAAACGAACATGCCAGCCAAGCGAATTTGACACTTTTAAATAGACTTTTCTCGCGATTTATCCATCCGAGTGCAATGGAACATGGCACAGCAAATATCAATGCACATTGTAGTGAACTGACAACTAATTTCGTTAAATTGTTCCCAAACCATCAAAATGGTGGCTGTGCGAAAATTTAAAATTATGTTTTTATTTATTGTGTCCTAATCATGCGATCGAAGTCAATGTTTGAATAATGAACCAACGCAATAACCGTCATCAAATATTACATAACTCTATGGCCTTCATATATAAAATTCCAACATGGCGATCATCCGAAATAATTAGACAGTTCTCAATATCTACGAATCTATTACAGCAATCAAACTGAAATTTTGTATGTTCATAGAGGATATTAACATAAATAGGATATATAGAAATAGGCTTAGTTCCTAATCGAACTACTTGTTGTATATGCATATGTCTCTGGACATTGGAAGCAAATTGATTCGTGCGTTATGATTAACATGTGATAGCTTTACTTAGTGTTTTGCACTTTTTGAAGATTTTTAGAAACCTGGCACGAAAATTGCACTAGTGGAAAATGAAAAATGAACAACCAGCAGGCAAATGAAGGAATTAATCCTAATTTAAGGCCACTTCTGCCTCCTTCCAAATCCTAGCCTCAATTACAAATACACACACTACTACAGTCATTACAATGGCACGGTTATCAGACAGATTGCACACACAAACACCCACACAGCAATATACACGGGGGAGGGTGATAACGAAGACACAAAGCCCCTAAATGAGTCGACACTACCACCACAACCACCACCACCAGCACCACCACCACCAACAACAACAACAACAACAGATTTTGCACGGAGTTATAACAGTTGGATTGACAAGTATGAAGCAATTTCAGTTGTAGAAAAATTTGACCCCATTGAGCAAAGTAACCTTAACTGATGGTAGAATGATAACATCAACGGAATCTAACTCGATTTCGTTTATTCAAAGAATTCCTCTTTTATCTTGTTCTCATCCCAGGTATGGACTTGGCTCTGTATTTGCACAGGATATTCGTTGTGTCGTTATATGAGTTTTCAATACATTATGTACGAGGCCGGAAAGACTCTTCTCAATTAACCTCACAAGGCTTAGTGCATTCCTGTCCAGTACTGGGACTAGAATTTAAATAAATGCTTGATATTAGAATCGAACCCGAGACCTTCAGAGCAAGAGTATAAGTAAGTGAATTTAGAACATGACTGTGACTCGAAACGTTAACATCCTCCACTCATTCCGTCTATACTGTGGTGTCAGGTGCGAACATAATCTTATTATTCACGACCGTAGTAATACACCGGAGTTAGTCGTTTTATTTATCTTACGTCCATCGATATGGCTTGCACGATTTCTGCAACATTCAACCTAATAGCGGAATTTGTATGCCTTATTGTATTATGATCGAGTACTTAAAAACTTGCATCATTCTTGGAGCCACGTGTTATCTTGCAAAAAAAATGTATCATGCAGTCAGTTAAATTTAAAACTTAGCTTTCCTAATATAACATAATTAGAGAAGAAAATCAGATCTTAATAATTGAAAAACCTCTCTCCATTACAATTTGGTGCAGAATGATTTAACCTATCAAGATCATTTCGCAACAACCTTCAAAAGCTTGATGACAAAAGTGAATCTTATGCATGATATTCAAATAGCTCATTTTTAATTTAATTTATCGACAATAACAAGCACATTTAAGTATATTTTTACGAATCATATATTATTTATTAATTTTGAACATTATGGTTTCATTAGCAATACTTCATAATGAATTTAGTTTTATTAACCATCCAATGTTACAGATCTGATTAAAAAAAATCAAGACACACATTGTTTTTTGTTTCTGATTCTAAAATTATTTTAAGCAAATTTCATTTTATATTTTATATTCAACGAATAATATAAATTTTTATAGAGAATATTTTTATTTTGATGATTAGTTTGTTATTTATAGATTGATAACTCGTAGATTGATGCTCATCGTTTATTAATTTTACCGCAATTTGATTTTAGCTGAAGATGGTTACAAGTTAACCGCAACTAGTCCTATATATGTTATTTACTTTCATTAGAGTATTGACTAAGATGGATTAAACTATTTTAGCCTACTTATTGATAGGTATATTCATTTAAATGTCAATACGGATATCTTCTATAAAGTATGATGTACTTCATATCAATCCGTTCCCAATATAAGGCTACAGCGAAGCCCCACTTTGAATTACAATGTGCATTAAAGCTTCTAAATATAGCCTCCTCTTAGATCAAACATAATGAAATTTATCGAGCACTGTAACGTGTGTTAAGTGAATTAGAGAAATTCACAGGACACTGGGAATTGCTGAAGCTACGAGAAGCTTGGCGCAGGTGGGAGCCATGGTAATCTCAAATAGATGGGCCATTTTCTTGTTTTGTTCATTACTTGATGGTGCTAAACGGGCACTGAACTTACTGTTAGGGACCGTTTCATCCATGTAAGTACTTTTTTGGTGATGGGAAGAGCTCGCAAGGAAATGAAATGAGTGCCCATTTCCAAAAGAGGCTTTAGTGGGAAGAGAATAATTCATTATATTTTTAGTCTGATAGGAACTAACAACTAGGCTACATAGGCTACCCACAATGGTGCGACTACTGTATATCGATCGTTATAAGGTGAGTAATTATTCAAAGTGCTCAATTATATAATGTAATGTTTTATGCTAGTCATTAATGTTAAGGATATGAGATATCCTCATATGAGATAGGACTCGGCATATTGTTTGAGTCGCCAGGGCTACCAACTGTTGATAAATGCTCTCTATAATTTTGAACCCCAATCTCTATATATCAGAATTTTGTTTATTTAGCGTATAGTTTTTGTGCCGGGAGTGTCCGAGGACATGTTCGGTTGGCCAGAGTTTGTAGCTGCTTCTATGCGGACACCCATGGGGTGAGCTACTAGTACCGTCGCATGTGGATGAGTTGAAATGAATGAAGATGACTGCAACTGGGCAAGTTTAATTTCAAGTAGATCCAACTTTCACTACCGGACGTCACTGACACCCAGTGGCGAACGTTGGAACTTGATAGAGCGTTTCTAGCCAAATAACCAACAAATTTAGCTACACATGGTAGGTTCATTTTCATGCCATAAATGTATGACACGGGCCCACCAGATTTACTTCCCTCCCATAGGAAGGCATACTGAAGGATTTTAACGCTATTAAAACTCCAACGACTTCGGCCAGCTTTGAAGCCGGGATCTTGGGCATAGCACCGAAGCCGCCATATCGGAATAAATGCAGGCAAATAGTTCAAAATTTTTCACACGTAGTTGAGACTAGGATAAGGAAGCAGGGGGCCATTGTCTTATGTTGGGAACCATCCCGGCAATTGCCTGAAGCATCCGTGGGAAACCACGGAAAAACAATTATATAATGACTTAGGTTGGTATCAACCTCACCTCTTCTCAGTTCTGTGCGAAAGTAAAGGCTCAGTGGTCAAGCAGCCTGCCACTCACCAAGTCGGTCGGGGTTAGATTCCCAGTCAATGCAAGTGAGAATTTCCAAGTGAAATGTCACGTCGCGTCGTGTGGTCCAGATACCATGTAAAAATGGGACTCCCGCGGCTCATGATCGCAAGATTGGCGGTCACGTAATACCACAAGTTTCCTTCCTTTCTGAGTCCGCCTCATTGCGTAGTGGCTAGCATTCTTGGCTGTCACCGCAGAGACTCGGGTTCGATTTCTGGTTCTGCCAACAAATTAAATTCAGATCTGAGAGCTGGAACAGAGTACATTCAGCCTTGTGAGGCAAAACCGAGAAGAGCCATCCTGAAAGTGGTTTACCGTGGTTACCCTCTTCTACTCTTGGCAATTGCCAGGATGGTACCTAACGTAAGACCACGGCCGCTTCCTACCCAAATCCTGCATCGACTGCAAATACACATACTACAGCGTCTTTCACTTAACGTGGGGCCGGCCTCACGGCTGCCCCAGCGCTGCCGGCAGAAGGTCGAGCCAAACGTCAGACGAGCACTTTGGAACACGGAGCTGAGAGAGTTGCGACACAGGATTTGACGAGCAAAGTTGACTTCGTTATTTCTTTTATAGCCTATATTAATTTATACGTGTTATAAGTTTATAACGCGTGTACGTGGTTATTGTTTAATTGTTATTGTGTTTCATAATTTCATAACATTTTATTACTAAGTGTTAAAGCCTATTGTTTCAATTTTTATTCATGGGGAAAATTGAAAAATAAGGTTTATGTTCGACCCTTACTATTATGTGTCAGAAAACTGTATCATAATGAGGCTCATTATAACACTATTTTTCATTATGAAACAGTTTCTCCCACCAATCAGAGCTCAAGAAACACTTGTGTGACCAATTAGATAAGGATACCTTCGCGCATGCGCTCAAAATCCAACATGTCTATATAAATTACCGCGTAAATAAACTTGTGAATATGGGACAAGAAATAGCACTGTACCTTATTATCCTCAAATCCAATTTCTACACAGCGCGTTGTATTGAAACGACTTCGGTGACAGTTTTACTGATTACACAATCTGAACATATGGCATTGAAGCACCCAGAGCGCATGCGTCGGTTGTCCAGAGAGCTTTGAAAACAGAGATATACTACTCACCGCAGCACCCGATCACAACATTCTAGTGACTGAACAGATATTTATGAATATTTATGTTAAGACATATAATAAAGTCATAATTATCGTCGAACATAAACAGTCGTATGCAACTCGCCTATAATGGTAATTAAGACACTCGTATGGAAATTATAAAACTCGCGGGCATAATGTACTATTATGCAACAAGCCCTCACACGCTAGATGAACTCAAAATAAATATCACGAGAGAAATTGAGGATGAACTAATGCGTGTGAATGAAAGTTACCTTAGAAGATGCCAGAAATGTATAGATGCAGGTGGAGGACATTTTCAACATCTTCTGTGACAATGATTTTACTTTGATTATGTGTTATGCGTGCTTGTTATTTACATGCGATTCGTACGGGCGCTCTCTCGACCCCAAGCTCAGTGAGTTGCCATGTGCTCGTCCGACTCTCCAAGCACCGCGCCGCCGACCCTACTTTAAGTGAAAGACCCTGTAGTACAGAAATCACAGCGAAACAGGCTATCAGACAACTTCTAGACACACCCAAGTGTGTGCTGACCACCATGTCAAAAAGCCCCTAAAGAATCAACAACAACGACCTACCTATCTCTCTCCTGCCTCACGAAGTTCAGTGGACCCCATTCCAACCCTAAGACTACAATTATATATTTGCGAGAGCCGGGAATCGAACCTGAACCACAGGGGTGTCAGCCGAGAATGCTAGCCACTGTGATACGGATTGGCCGTTCTTTAGCGACCTGCTACTGCAGTTGATGATATAACTTTTACAATGAAAGTGGACACTAGAAAATATAGTATTTACAAATTAGCTTAATTCATTGAACGGGAATGTGTATCTGCACTTCATTACTTTGAAGAGTGTGCACATGGAATGCACTGAGCTTTGTGTGCATGTTAAGAGACGGATTGGGCGTGGAGCCCAGCACTAGCGTGATTTACGAAATGACGCCGTTAACACGATTGTGGTCACTATTGAGGAAAAAAGTGAAATAATTCCCCCATGCAAATAATTTTGTGTTTACCACAGAACTTAAACAGCTGTCGGACTGCGATTTCAATCAGCGGTGAACACGCAATGTACTAAACATTCTGGTTTAAGTCTCAACGAGTTCCATTGAGAAAAAAAATCAATTTAAGGACTACACAATGACCATTAATATCCTGTGTTCCTGAGCAATACTCTTATTCTATGTGGCAATGCTTGGACAGATGAGTATTTCATTTAAATGTGTTCCTACTCTCCGTAACTTCACAACACTCAAATAGTACTCAGTCACATAATCACTCGTTGGCACTGGTACTCGGTGGTACTAGCACTCGGTGGCAATGGCACATGTGGCACTCTCTCCCGGTGGCACTGTCACTTGGTTCCAATATCACTCGTCGGCAATGTCACCCGACGGCAATATCACTCGGTGGCACTACCAGTCGGGGCCACTGGTACTCAGTGGCACTATCACTTGATGCCTATGTCACGCACTGGCAATGTCACCCGGTGGCAATATCACTCGGTGGCACTATCACTCGGTGCCAATGTCACGCAGCGGCAATGTCACACGGTGGAATAGTCACTCAATGGCACTATCATTCAGTGCCAAATTTAGAAAGATAGGAACGGTAAGTTATGCGATAGAGTTGGAGAACACTCCAGCGTGTTCTGGTACTCTAAAAGCAGAAACTGCACTTGAACCACTTTCATCAGCCTCGCCCCACTGCTGCCTCTAAGCATGCTAAAGAACACAACTGATTCCATTCACCATCAACAACACCTGCTAAACAGCAGTAACTCGAAAACACTCCAGAAAACCTGCAACGGAACATTGCATACTGGCCGTTGCCCAGCTCTGCGACTAGGAAAGCTACCTTAAAAATGTTATAGCTTTGGCGAGTTTCAACTTTTTAAAATCCTTTATTTAACGTCAATTTCATTTATGTACTAAAGCTTAAGGTTGCAACTTTCTGTTCCAAAGAAACAATCTCATTGCAGTGCAAGCAAACATACTGTATCTCAGTATGGTGTTTGAAGCCATTTTCAGTGTTGCCTTAGTAAACAAAAGTGTGATGCTTTTCAGTCGGTCAACACGATGGCACCCAAATGAGGTGGGTTATTCCCTAATCCTGAAGAAAATTACATGAGAATAACAAATACACTTGGATGACCAGTTTTGGTCGCCATGCGATCATCATCAGATCCATTACACTTAGGCTATAAAATCTATGTCTGAATGTATGGGTGAAAATATTTACAATATATACACTTATTTAGTTGCAGTATTAGTTAAGATAATGCAACTCGTCAATATTTGTTAGTTGTAGTCTATGTGCTGTTTTGTTGAGATACTGGAAGTGGTGATTGGCCTCCGGAATTTGCTCGTTTGGAGTGAATATGTGGTTGTTGTAAATAGTCAATTGAGATTGTATTGTACAGGCTACTTATCTGGTTGAGTCTTGCGCGGTTCTGGTGAGAGCAGTTAACTTGGTCACTGTCTGCACTCGGACTGAAGGGAAATTCCTATGTGTGAGGGTCCCTTATCTCGTTGGGATATTCCTCCGCTCGCATTACTAAATGCCATGTGTTCCTTGAACAAACGTAACTGTAAGTTGCCAAGTCTAATCTCTCTAATGTGGTGTATGTGATGTATTCGGGATAGTCTTCAACTATTATAGACCTGGTTTCAAAATTGCCACTCATCCGCTAAAAAGCCCTCTTTAAGCGCAAACGGTCTAATGAGAATGTCCCGGCACCTGATCTGATGACGATCGCTTGACGATCGAAACTGGTCATCCAAGTGTATTTATTAATCTCATGTAATTTTTTCCAGGATTAGGGAATAACCGATTTCGTTTGGGTACAATCATGTTGCCCGACTAAGCAGAATCAAACTTTTGTATCTCATTAAACATCCGTTCACTAATATTCTGCTCCCATTCTGAATAACGGGGCTGATGACCAACATTCCCATACCCCTAAACATTCACCACGATTCCAATCAATTGTAAGGGGTGTTTCCCCAATGACGGAAAAATTTACATGATATTAATACATATATTGTCTATTAATATTATTCAAGATTACGGAAACACACATTACAATTGGGTACTATCATGTTGACCGACTGAAGAACATTAAATTTCGATTACTAAGGCAACACTAATAATGGCTTCCAACACGATAATAAATTAACAACAATTAACCATTCTGAATAATATTGGCAAGTTTTTTTCTTCTTTGAAAATACTCACACGTTCACATTCGTGGTAGGATTTAAATGACATACAACATTTATATTTCAGATGATCATTCTCTTACATTGGCAAAGAAAATCAATCCATAAGGAATGAGACAAAGCACAAGCCTGTATCTGTCATAAATTTGGATGGGTATTTATGTATGCTTGTCTCGATCCGAGTGGAAGCCTAGAAAATACTCCCATAAATCGCACATGACTTATCAACCACACCTGCAATTGAGCCGTTGAGAGCCCAAGTGGCGTAACTCCTCTCGAAATAACAGGCAAGTCTAACCTCTGTGGCCGACAGACAGACGCAATGCTCACTTCCAATGCTTCACACACGCACTGGCCCTGAGCTACGCCTGCCTGCCTGCCTTAAGGGTTAGACTTTCCTGCGATTCCCAGAAGGTTACAACACTCGGGCTGTCAAGTTTTGAAGCCATTGTTTCAGCGTAGCCTATACAAACTGTCAGTTGTAACTCTTCAGTCAGTCAACACGAATTTGCCCAAAGACTTGGCGGGGTACAATGTTCAGTATATAATACTAGCAACCCGCCCCAGTATATTTAACGGTTTAGCCTGTGTAAGCCTAAAAGACGCACGGACGGCAGGTCCTAGACGCTATTCAGAAAAGCCGAGGTGAACAGCGAAACTCCAAACTCCAAACTCGACAGTTTGACGCTGGCCGAAGCTGGGATGATAGGCTCGCTCGCTAGGTCGTGAACTCGCTCCGAAGCTATTAATTTAAATTTCCACTGAATGAAGATCGTTGGAAGAAGTAAACACGTAAAAACACTTATAGCCGGCGATGTATTAAATATAGAGATATGCTGTCGCGGACTTCTTCGTAGAACTTTTCATGCTGAACAATTATTACACTCATAGTACAGTATATTGACACTGTGTTTTTAACTGTTTACCAAGTGCAAGCTTAAAAGGCGCACGGACGGCTGGTTTTTTCTTTGACTCGATTCACTGAAATCGTTCTTTTAGTCATAAATGAATGTTTTATTACAGAGACCTTCCTCGAGAAAACTTTACAGAATGGTAAAAATCGCATCAAAATCCATGCATTGGTTCTGGAGATTACCCGTTACAACCAAGAATAGGGCACTTGTTTTTATACTACTGTATGCAGAGATATGAATAATAAGCAGATAGAATTCCAGGAAAGAATTACATGTATTAGGTATTACCCATTTAAAATTTGATTGCCGCTGAGCATGGCTGCGCCACCGTTTGTTGATTATTGTACCAGGAGCCCCGCAGGGTAAGGAGGAGGGTACAGTGATGACACAGTGCAGTCGCACATACGTCAAGCAGCATTGCGTGCGCTACCTGTCTTAGAAGCGAAGATAACCGTCACAGGAGCTCATGTCACCACGTACAGCTACTGGAGCTGAGTCATATCCTACTCGCGCAACTGTACCTGTCAACGAAGCAGAGTGTGTGACACAAGTAAACAGAGAATAGTTCCTTCTCGACCGCCGGCAATCAATTCGTGAAAGGGTAATACGATCTCTGTGTGACGTAGTGGTTGCATACGTTGTACTGTAACAAGGAATTCCTGGTTTTGAGACCATGTTCGATTAACAAGCAAGGGATATTTTTCAATTACATCGAAGCTCTGTAGAGAAGAAGATATGCGTGGTTAAAGCTGTAGGATATTTCTACTCGGTATTCATATGTGGGCAGGCGAAGGGTTTGTTTAGACAGCCCATAGGGCAAGAGGCACTTGTGGACCAGTTATTTTAAGTGCCACTATTGCTATTCTCTCACAGTTAGCCTTCAAATTTAATTAGTTGGATAAACAAACCATAACACGTGAAACCCTTAGGCTTCTCATGAGAACTACATTTATTTTTATTATATTGTATCTATAACTCGACGAAGGAATTATTTGCCATATGCTGGCTGTGGGAACCAGTAGACCACCCATCTCACTGCTGCGTTGTTGATAACAGAACATTCTCGCATATTTTAATTGAAGTAAATAAGTATATATACTGTAATTTTTCTCAAGTGATATTCAAGTGTAGATATAAATGAGAATATGGAGATATAGCATCCACGCTGTTTTAAGTGTTTTAGCGTTAGAATGCATTGGCCAGAGTGAATGAATAGTAAATGCCCTAAGTCAGCTGGTTTACTGCATGCTATTGCCTGAATACCCTCAATCACCATCCTCTCGTCTCCTTGGATACAAATCATAGGTGACAGCTGTAACAGCTATGAGAGTTCCTTACCCTTCCACGGTTATCTGGTCGTGGAAAGAGGTGAAATTTTGGCTCTTGGTTTGGTGTTTCGCCGGGTACTTATTTGAATCATAATAATGAGTATTAAGTAGCGATGTACCTGGCCCCGCACTGGTTGAGAGCCCACGTTCAGAGCTCGGTCGAAAGCGTTACAACTGTTATCACTAGTAGTTGCTCATTATAACAGTGATCATAACTAATATATGTAACCTTTTCCAGGAGTGTAATTTGCTTATTATTCATATATTATATACATTATACCCCACCCAGTCATTGGGCACATTCGTGTTGACCGACTGAAAAGTTACAACTTACACCACTTGGGCTCTCATCGGCTCAAATAGAAGATGTCTCAATCAGCTGAATAATATGAAGGAAAGCCAATTCATTACCATGGAAGTTCTGTTGTAAAGAGTGTTCAAATTTATTGATATTCAAAAAGAAGGTTATGAATTAGCTCCGACTGACTTCAGTATTTTTAGTGGTTGTTTTAAGCGCCATCTCCTACAAATCGCGAGGCAAGGTACAGGTAGGTCATGATCAATCGTCCGGTGGGCCCTGCTGTATACTGCATACTGGCTGTTTGGTGAGGCCAGTAGTATTGAGCTCTGTGTAGGCCAAGCGTTCTCAACTGTGAGCACCTCTCTCATGTCATACCAAGTACCAGAGCACTATTAAATCTATATATATAAAAATCAATCTTACGTGATAGTTTGTCTGTGGGTGTGTGAGTATGTCTCCTATGCATTCATATACCACTCAACCGATTGCGATGAAACTTGGGTGAGATGTTGAGTACACTCTAAGGAAGGTTTCTGACTTAGTAAATCCATTTTACAATAGGTAGCGCACGCATAGATTCAACAAATGAGTGACGATGCGCGAAGCGTTTCAAACAAGTCCCGTATGTGTTCATATACCATTCGTCCGATAGCGATGAAACTTGGGTGAGATGTTGTATACACTTACGTGAAGGTTTCCAAATTAGTGAGTACATTTCACAGTAGATAGCGCACGAGTAGATTCAACAAATGAGCGACGACACGCAAAGTGTTTCAAAAATGTCCCGTATGCATTCATATACCATTCGTCCGATAGCTATGAAACTTGCGTAAAATGTTGTGTACACTTCAGGGAAATTTTCTGGCTTAGTAAATCCACTTTACAATAGGCAGCGCACGAGTAGATTCAACAAATGAGCTACGACGCGCGAAGCATTTCAACAAAGTCAGTTTCAAAAAAGTCCCGTATGCATTCATATACCATTCGTCCGATAGCTATGAAACTTGCGTAAAATGTTGTGTACACTTCAGGGAAATTTTCTGGCTTATTAAATCCACTTTACAATAGGCAGCGCACGAGTAGATTCAACAAATGAGCTACGACGCGTGAAGCATTTCAACAAAGTCACGTATGCGTTCATATACCATTCGTCCGATAGCGATGAAACTAGGCTGAGATGTGTGCACTCCAGGGAAGGTTTCTGGCTTAGTAAATCCCTTTAAAAATAGGAAGAGCAGGAGCAGAATCAACAAATGAGCGACGACGCGCGAAGTTTTTCATCAAAGTCCCATATAAGGTCATATACCATTCATCCGATAGCGATGAAACTTGGGTGAGCTGTTGTGTACACTCCAGGGAAGGTTTCTGGCTTAGTACATCCATTTTACAATAGGTAGCGCAGCAGTAGATTCAACAAATGAGCGATGACACGCGAAGCGTTTCAACAAAGTCCCGTATAAGGTCATATACTATTCGTCTGACAGTGATAAATGTTTGGTGAATTGTTGTGTACACTACAGGAAAGGTTTCTGGCTTAGTTAATCCATTTTACAATACGAAGCGCACGTTTAGATTCAACAAATGAGTGACTACGCGCGAAGCGTTTCGACAACGTCCCGTATACGTTCACATACCATTCATCCGATTGCGATGAAACTTGGGTGAGATGTTGTGTACACTCCAGGGAAGGTTTCTGGCTGAGTACATCCATATTACAATAAGTAGCGCAAGTAGAATCAACAAATGAGCGACGACACGCGAAGCGTTTCAACCATGTCCCGTCTGCATTCATATACCATTCGTCCTATAGCTATGAAACTTGGGTGAGATGTTCTGTACACTTCATGGAAGGTTTCTGGCTTAGTAAATCCACTATACAACAGGCAGCGCACAAGTAGATTCAACAAATGAGGGACGACGCGCGAAGCGTTTCAACAAAGTCCCGTATAAGGTCATATACCATTCTGCCGTTAGCGGTGAAACTTGGGTGAAATATGGTGGACACTCCAAGGAAGGTTTCTGGCTTAGTAAATATATTTCACAGTAGGTAGCACACGAGTACATTCGACAAATGAACGACGACACGCGGAGCGTTTCAATACACTCCCCTATGTCTTCATATCCCATTAGTCCGATAGCGATGAAACTTGGGTGAGACGTTGTGGACACTTACGTGACGGTTTCTAACTTGGTAAATACATTTTACAGCAGGTAGCGCACGAGTAGATTCAACACATGAGTGACGGAGCGTGAATCGTTTAAACAAAATCCGGTATGCGTTCATATACTATTCATCCGATTGCGATGAAACATTGATCAGTTATTGTGTACACGCCAGGGAAGGGTTTCGACTTAGTAAATCCATTTCACAATAAGTAGCGCAAGAGTAGATGCAACAAATGGGTGCCGACGCGCGAAGCGTTTCAACAAAATCCCATATTGGGTTCATATAACCTTCTTCGACTGTGATGAAACCTTGATGAGTTATTGTGTACACGCCAGGGTAGGGTTTCGACTTAGCAAATTCATTTCTCAATAGGTAGCGTACGAGTAGAATCAACAAATGAGTGACAGCGCACGAATCGTTCAAACAAAATCCCGTATACGTTCATATACCATTCATCCGATTGCGATGAAACTTTTGAAAGTTGTTGTGCACGCTCCCACGATTGATTCTAAATTAGAAAATCCATTTTACGATAGCATAGGGGCAGTTAACGGAAATTGAAAAACATGTTGTGTATCCAAAAGCACTTCAAAAAACAGAATTTCAACGCCAACACTTTCTTTGATTGGCATTGCAACGCATGCCGGGTACAGCTTGTACAATATAATAATAAAAATAACACCAACAATAACAATAATGCAACAAGGTCTTCTATTTTCCTATCTCTATATGCAGCAAATGGGGATTCTTAGCCCTAAGCATACAATCCTTAGATATACAATCAACCAATCTCTCAAAAGAGATAGGAAAAGAGAAAACAGGCATGTGCTTGTTGCATTATTGTTATTGTTGGTGTTGTTATTATTATTATATTGGATTTAATGGTGTACCTATGTCCTAATATACACAATCACAATCACAGACATTTTCAGACAAAAAAATAGCAAAGTATGCACCGCTCACCAGGCATGCTGCAACTTCTTGCAAGACTGATGCATATAAGATACATTTACGTCGAGTCAAGTGGAATCTGCATTTTGCGTGTTACTCATAAAATAGGGATGTCCAATTATATTTTACTTTAGATTAAAAATACTATTTCACACAATGATCACATTTCTGACTGTCAAAACTTGTTATGAAAACACTATTATTCCCGTTCGCGCAACATAATTTGAATTAAAGAATGGATCTCAGTGGACCTTGTGTTTGCGATCAGCTTTTGGCTCGTATGACGAGAGCACTAAGTGTCTTTTAAGGAGCACCAGGTTGAGAATGCCAAGTGTAGACGCTACGTATTAGAATGAGTGCCATCCTGTAGCATAGTTGAACAGGTTAAGGCATGTTCCACACTTGTAATGGAGAGCTGGAAATTCAGAAATCTGAGGAAGGAAACTTGGTGCCAACAGAGACCATCCTGAGTATGGTTTTCTCCCGGGGTTTCCCACACTCAGTCCAGTATCCAGCACTAAGTGTCTTTTAAGGAGCACCAGGTTGAGAATGCCAAGTGTAGACGCTACGTATTAGAATGAGTGCCATCCTGTAGCATAGTTGAACAGGTTAAGGCATGTTCCACACTTGTAATGGAGAGCTGGAAATTCAGAAATCTGAGGAAGGAAACTTGGCGCCAACAGAGACCATCCTGAGTATGGTTTTCTCCCGGGGTTTCCCACACTCAGTCCAGTATCTTTTGAAGTCAGGGTGTACCTATGTCCTAATATACACAATCACATACATTTTCTGACAAATTGTACACAAACCCAAGCACACACCACAATGTTTGCTGTTATTAATTCGTTTAAGGGGTTTAGGGCATCTTGTTTGGCAGCCCCGTATTCAAGTTTTCTGATAAACCGTATTCCTGTGGTTACAGTAGTAGTGTGTGTAACTATAAATGTTAGGGTCGAGAATCGGGTAGGTGCAACGGGTCGTTATATAAGATACTAACATGGCATTTGCCAGGAGGGAGTGTGGAAAAACCCAAGGAAAACCACACTCAGGTTAGCTGTATCAGCGCGGGATTAAAACCTGTGATTTCAGACTTGCTGCACCTCCCCATCGTGGTCATAGTGAGCGATTTAACGCGCACGGCTACACCGTGGGGTGACCAAATTTTCTTCAGTGCCTAGATAAAATAACAACAGTGTGTGGTAAATGTAGAGAATCAACCACACACCATAACACATTCTTATCAGTTACCTGAATCAAGGGCATTCAACATTAAACAATTATATGCTTTTGAAATATATAAATACATTTTTAAAGATAGAAATGAAATTCAAGCTGTAAATCACGGGTAACTTATCAACCGGATGTATTACAGCAAATCACTCAATTTTACAACAACCGAAGTTGAGTATAGAAAATCATAACTTTCACGCTTTCTCACCAAAATTACCTAGCATTCGCCCTTATTAAATTAAAGAATTTAAAGGAAATCATGCAAACCTGAAGTTGCATATGAAACATTTTCTCAGGGAAAACATCATGAAAATTGAAAATATAATTAGTTGAGCCTACAAGTTTGTACACGGGCATTACTTTCTTTCATATTCATTATTTTCAGAACATAAAACATATAAATAGAACGTTTTATTCGGCTAAGCCATTATACAAATTCAAGGAACTCGTAATATATGATAAGCATGCCACACACAAGGTTGCACCTTTTAGTGGCATATGTGCTTGCTCTTCCTGCTCTGTATGAATTTTATATCCTATTTCCTAATGTCTTTATCATATTGTAACAATATAATTCAATAATTGCGAATTTACAGGTTAAACAAGTGAGTAGGAATTGAAAGAAAATTCATAAAATGTGTACAGTCTTTCAAAATTGTGTAAGGAGTGTACAGGCTGTAACGATATTCTTAAAAAGTAAATAAAATATTTTAACCAGTGAAGCCTATGTATTATCATCAGTTCCCTGTTTACATTTCACATGAAAGAGGAATTATAAAAGGAAGTAATAGAACTTCCTGGTTTCGCGACGAAACAAAAGTTGGTATAGATTTCACCACGAAGAATATTGATGCGCAATTCCACTTGTTTTAAAATTGCAAACACAAATTGAAAAAAAAAAAAACGGACTCAAGAAAATTATTTATACATTCTATTATATATGTCATAAATAGATATAATTTAGCTCCATGTTCAGTACCGGTATCTAACCAGGAGATGAATATTGCACTAAATCACTTTCCAACAAAAAATATATTCTGACAGTTTTATTTGCAAAGAGAATGACTATTCAGTTTCAATATTCTGCTGAAACTTGTGGCTAAATTCCTATTTTATTTCGAACACATAAATCCGGAAATAAAGTTGACATATTTTATTTCGATGGAATATTTTATGGATTCCATAAAATACGGGTTACATTACTACTGCTCGCAAACAACTTTATATAGTGAGTTGCAAAACATATTATAGGAGACGATTTGAAATAGAATATAACATATCGTATCTTCATTCTGCGTTTCAGTGAGTAACAGCAACAACAATATGGCCTTCCCATGTAGTTTAAACTAACGCTGAACTTCCAACTGCCATAACTTTAACTGACAGTGGGACGCACAGTGTTTACGACTTAACCCTTTCTAGTACGTCTTCTTCACCCTCAGCATCCCGCCTCTGGGTTTACCAAGCTGTCATCGTGCCGTCAAGTTAATACCCGTTCTCAAAGCATGCTCTCCCTGGACACTTCTCCACATTTAATGAGCTGTATTCTCTAGTTCATTCAGAATTCAACTGCAGAAAAGTAATAATATTATAATAATGTTATTGGTTTTTCGTCCCTTTTAACTAATGCGGCTTTAAGAGACGCCGGGTTGCAGGGATTTTGCCCCGAAGGGGTACTTTAACGTTCTAGTGAATCTATTGTCAAGGCTTCCTCGCATTTGAGCACTCTCAAGTGCCAACTGGCTGCGCCGGGATTCGATCCTGCATCATTGGGCACAGCTGACTAGAACGTTACCGCTGAGCCACGCACAACTGCAGAATAGAGTTGTGCTGTTGACCGAGGGGCTTTGCAATATCATAGCCATGTAAACCCGTGTTCTTCGATGTGTGTGTGTGTGTGGAATTTGTCCGACAACCTGTGTTATTGTGATGGCTGTATTAGTGTGTGTAGTTGTAATTCAGGTTAGGATTGGGAAGGAGGCGGCCGTGTCCTTAAGTTGGGAGCCATCCCGGCATTCATCTGGAGTAGAAGTGGGAAACAACGGAAAACCACTTTCAGGATGGCTGAGTTGGGAATCGAACTCGCTTCTTCTCACTTTGCCCTCACGAGGCTGAGTGTGCCCGGTTCCAGCCCTCAGACCAGAATTAAAATTCTTGGCAGAGCCGGTAATCGAACCCGGGCCTCCATAGTGGCAACCAAGAGTGCTAGCCACTATCCAGCGAGGAGGGCGCAGAAATGAGAACTCCATCACAAAAATAAGACATCCCTGAACTTGCTGTTTAATTTCTAGGGTAATGGGTCATTTTGTCATCACCCCCGTTTACTTGGGTGTTTACTTGTGGGATTTGTCTCATGTATACTTCATAATTCTGTGTGTAACTGGAATTATTTGGTTCTAAGATTTAGGTAGGTGTCCAGTGACTTCATATAAGATTTCGTGGATGGCTATTGTTTTATTCAGTATGGATTGCCTATAATTTAAACGTCTAAAAGCTTAAACAGGGTACACTCAGCCTCGTGAAGCTGTGGGTCGATCCTCACCACACCCATCCTGGAAGAGGTTTAACGTGGTTTGCCACATCCACTCCACACGTCCACGTCTACTTCTACTCCAGGCAAATGCCGAAATGGTTCCTAACTTACGGCCATGGCTGCCTCCTTTCCAATCCTCATCTGAATTACAAATACATTCACAACTACAGACACAACAATATCACAAGTTGCCAGGTTAATACTACACCCCCCTAAATACACGGGGCTAAATGAACACGTTGTCCAAGCCCATCATATGAAAAAACAACTGCATTTTAAACAAATAATAAATATCGTGATAACCTGAATATGCACATGGCATGAAAATTACAATTGAATATTTGAAATTTTATTCGGACTATAAATTTTGGTCACTCGTATATAAGACAAACATTCCTGAAAGAATATATTAAACCGAACCATGACAGTAAGTACAACAATACAATGAATTTAATCATATGAAAATTGTACTATATTGGTCATTAAACGTTGATCAGCGAATACCTTTGTCGAACAATTCACAAAACATGCTGAACCTCAACTCTTTCCTTACTCACTCATAAAATGGTCAAGCCTACGTGTCGGTTTAATTAGTCATGAAAAATCATAGTTTCTTTAGTTGTATCACAATGCATTAAAAAGTTTGAGGGAATATTCAGGGGAAATATAAATTAACAAGTGGTTCCGTGAAGAACTAAATAGCTTATTTTCGTATATCCTACTTATTTTAATTGCCTTTATCAACATGCAATATTTCAGTTTGATTACTGTAATAGATTCGTAGATATTGAGAACCGTCTAAATATTTCGAGTGCTCGCCATGTTGGAATTTCATATATGTAGGCCATAGATGCATGTACTATTAGATGAAGATTATTGCATAGGCTTATTATTCAAACTTCAATCGCATGATTAGGACACAAGAAATAAAAACTCAATTTAAAAATTTCGCAAAGCCACCAACTTGAGGCTATGAAAACAATAGAAATAAATTAGATGTCAGTGGAATAAAGTTTGAATAAGCAATTACCGTACCTAGTTTCACTGCGCTCAGATAGTTACATCGCGAGAAACGTTCATTTAAATGTTTAAATTTCGTGCCACCACTATGTTAGATTTGTGCTCACCAGGCTATTGAAAGTCCCATAAGTGTACTTATGTTAATAGTCTTTATCAACATACAAAACTTCAGTTTGATTGCTGTCATAGATTAGTAGATATTGAGAACCTTCTAAATATTTTGGGTGGTCACCATGTTGGATTTTTATATATGTAGGCCAAAGAGTTATGCACTATTAGAAGACGATTGTTGTGTAGGTTCATTTTTGAAGCATTTTACAAACAGTTAGGATTACACGTAAATACGCCCAAAATGTAATACCTGTTGTAGTCTGATTGAAAATGAAAATCCACAGCCTGTTCCAGTCATTCGACCGGGTCAGGGATGGAATGAATGAAGCCCCCATCTAGCGGCGAGGATATGAACTGTGCCGGCTGCCGAAGCCTGTTGCACTCCTCTGAGGCAATGATTAAATGAATGACAGATGAAATGAAATGATAGTGGAGAGCGTTGCTGGAATGGAATTTTGACAGGGATAACCGGAGTACCCGGAGAAAAACCTGTCTGTCTCCGTTTTGTCCAGCACAGACCTCACATGGAGTGGCCGGGATTTGAACCACGGACCCAGTGGTGAGAGGCCGACGTGCTGCCACCTAAGCCACGGAGGCTCGATTGTAGTCCGATTACTCTACTCGATTAATTCTCGTCACTGTACTGTATATGCACGTTTTAGGTGTATAATTTCAATATCTTAAGATCTCAAGATCTAAAATGATAAATAATTGATTTTTCCCTATCGATGTTTAAATACTTTTCAGTCGGTCAACACGATTGTACACAAATTGTAAAGGGGGTTATCCCCTAATCCATGGTGTTGCGCTAGAGCGTCTGCCTCTCACCCGGAAGCCCCGGTTCAATTCCTGGCTCGTCAGGGGTATTAGAAACTGATCTGAGGCAGGAACGGGGTACACTCACCCTCGTGAAGACAATTTAGTCTGACAGTGAGGCAGCGCCCTGGTCACGGAAATCAAGATTAACGGTCGAGGGGACCCGACGCGCTGATAATGCATCACTAAATTATCTGCAGGCCAAATGGTTAGGCATCGGTCGCTTGGTAGTCCTAGGCCCTTCATGGGCTGTAGCGCCACGGGGTTTGGTTTGGTTTTGTTATTCCCTAAACCTGAAAAACGTTACAAGAGATTAATAAATTCATTCGAATTACTAGTTTCGATCGTCAAGCGATCATAATTAGATCCTTTTCACACAGGCTATTAAATCTATGTCTACGAATGTGTAGGTGAACACATTTACAATATTTACAATTCTTTTTTTTTACAGATGTTTATTGTAAACTTGCGCAACTTGTCAGGACTTGTTAGTATTTAATGATTTTTGTTATGATATTGCTAGTGGCTATTGGCCTTCTACTTGACTTGTTTAGTGTAGATCTGTAATGCTTAGTTAATTGTAATAATGGTGTTTGTAACTTGAAGATGGGGTGGACGGGGTTTCCGTTCTCGTACAGCTTCTGTCAATATTCGCTGTCCGTGATGGATAGTGTAGTGGTATGACAAGAGCATTCTACATTCCAATTTTCACATAAGTTAGTGCATACAGTAGTTCGAAATATTTAGTGCATGAGCTACGGAGAATTATTTATGATAATGATGACAAAAGGTAGAAGGGTAGAAATACACCTTCCTTTGAAGCAGACTATCCTTGCTTAAAATATTCAACCTTATTTTCCGTGAAATTACTGAGTTTTATATTACTTAAAAACTAACACAGAGTTAGGAAAATTTTGAAAGTACAACATACATGTTCCCAGATGGGTAAGAGATGCATGCAGAGAGACATTGAGCACTTCTGGAGGCAAGCAGCTTCCTTTGCTGCGGTCCGCGATCCATCCGGGTCCAATGTTTCAGTGAAGAAGGGGACGGCTAGCCAAAGTTCCTCAGGTGCCCGCATCAGCCAACTCCAGCCCGCTCACCAAGCCCGTTCCACCTCCCCGTCATCATGTTAAACCTCGTCCAGTTCGTGTGTATCCCCAGTAGCACTCGCGCCGAACAGTCCTCGGAGCATGCCATTGTTAAGCCCGAGCATATGGAGGTCTTGGTGCGAGGTGTCGCACCAGACTCCTCGCCAGGAAATGGTGCAGGTCGTCGTCCGCAGATGTTGTGTTGAGATCCGAAGACAGGTTGCTACTGCCGCTTGGAGATCTCCGTTGTTAGCGTAGTAGGCCTGTTTTGAGCAATGTGCTCTTCGCCGGCCACCCGTGGCAGAGACGACCAGGGTGTTGATGATCACACCCTCGTTGTTCCTACTGGCGATGATGACCAGAACCAGGTCACGCAATTATTGGCCCTAAGCGCAATCGAAACTTCCACTAATAATATTTAGACCATGATACAGAATAGACTGGTTTACTTTTCTCTGTAATTGCCATTTTAACAATTCTAGCGGCATTTTGGGTAACATTTGGCCAAATGTTTTTTTTTTTTACTAATTCAGACCTGCTGAACATGAATTTCGATGTTGGCACTCCCAAATTTTGACCGGAAGCTCAGAATTCAAGATGGCGTCCAAGATGGCGGACGTTTTCTTACTTGTCCGATATTTTCACTCCCGGGACCGATTTTTAGCCTACTTTTCACATTTTGCAAAAATGAGGAAAAAGTAGACTTATGAGATCGGGCAAATGTGTGTCTGTCTGTCTGTCCTTCTGTCCTTCTGTCCTTCTGTCTGTCTGTCTGTCTGTCTGTCTGGCTGTGTGTGTGTGTGTGTGTGTGTGTGTGTCCCTATCAACTCCTAAACGGCTGGAGCAATCGAAACAAAATTTGGTAGGAGTAAAGATCTATACCTGAATATTTCACGGCCACATTTGAAAATGATGTCAGTGCTACCAACTGCTGAAAAATCGCAATTGAAATTTGAGCTCCATGTTGGATATCTTGGAAGGCATGAATGGGAGCTGTTTCAAAATTGGCACACGTATAGATAATAATATTGCAGTTTAATTTCCAGGAGGCCATATATGGCAGTGTTGCCAAAATGATTATTAGCCTGCTGATAGGTCCAATTTTTAAATGCATATAACTTCTACACTATCAATTGGAATTTAATTAAATCTCGTATGTGCTATGTGTACATAAACAGATATGACTGAGCGTATTCTTAAGACCCTCCAGGGCTGCCAACTGTTAATAAATGCTCTCATTTAAAAAAAAATCCAAATACCCATATATCAGAAAGTATGCAAGCCGACAGCTTTAAACTATGCACACGTATAGTACCTGACATTCTATATTAATTTGGAGTAACTTATATACGTCAGTGCTACCAACATGATTCTAAGCCTGCTGAGATGTCCAACTCTAAATGCATGTAACTATCATTTGGATTTGAACCAAATTTCGTGTGTGCTATGTGTACCATAACAGATATGACTATGTCGATTCTTAAGAGAAACCAGGGCTGCCAACTGTTAATAAATGCTGTCTCTATTTTTTACCCTAATATCAATATATCAGAAAGTATGCAAGCCAATAGCTCTAAACTTTGCACCCGTATAGTACCTGGCATTCTAGATTAATTTGGTGTAACTAATATAGGCCTACGCCAGTGCTGCCAACATGATTCTAAGCCTGCTGATGGGTCCAATTTTAAAATGCATGTAACTTCTGTACTAATTCATGGATTTCATTCAAAATTGACACAACAATAGATCAGATTATTTCAGATTATTTCTGACCAATACATGTATGTCATCGTTGCCAACATGATTTTACGCGCGCTGTTAAATCCAATGTTTAACTGCATGTAACGTCCATGCTATCCATTTGACTTCAACCAAATTTTGTATTCTGTACCTTAAGAGATGGAACTAAGAATATAGTCAGTCACCAGGGCTGCCAACTGAAGTTCTCTATTAGGCTACAAATTGCCAGGTATTCAGTATTTCGAACTAATTAGAAATTTCGATATTACCAACTTAATTTCGTCATTATTCTAGGTAGATCCATATAGATTTATCATTGGCATGAATCTTAAATTTTAAGAAAAGTAGGCTCTTTAGTTCGTCACGGAACTTCTTGTTCTGATCTAAATGCCTTTTTCAGGATTATTTTTGTCATAGAATGCAAAAATTATTATCTTAGACTGTTAGAAGCAATTATATAACCGTTTTAGTATTAAAATACTCCATAAAACAAATTATCCTGGGAGGAAAATACATATTGTGTGTGTGTTTTGTTGTTATTTATTGTTGTTGTAATGTTTTGTTGTTTATTGATAATACTGTAGTGACATCTTTTAAATACGTTTAACGATGCTCAAATACGAGTCTAAGGGGCCGTGAGTCGTGAGCGCAAGCGCAAGAGTCACGCCACCTGACTGCGCGACCCCTTCCCTGAGCGCGCGCGCCTGTCTAGACAAGTTTGTGTGCGGCGTCTCTGCGCTGTTTTCTGTGTGTTGTGGGCATCTTGTCGCAGTTTAGAAAATTGATAAGTTTTTTTGTGCTTGGTGCAATAACTGTTCTTCAATATTTTTTTAGTGGAATTTTGTCTGAAAGTGGTACCGGTAAGTGTTTATAAGCAGTTGTTTTTATCGTCTGAGAAAGAATACGCAAGTGTACCATTCTTTGAGGTTATGGTCTTGTGTTTTTTAGATGGAACCTCATGTAAATCCGCACGGTGATGGTGACAGTCGAAGTAATTTGTGCATTCTTTGTTTGAAATCCAAGAAAAAGGAGTATTTACGATGACAAAAGGAACAGTAGCGCGTTATGACAAACTGAAGTCATGTGCGGAAGAACCAAAGGCTCTGTATGACGAAATTTACAGTTTTGCTATAGACAGTTTTTTGGAGTTGCCAAGTAACGACGTCTCTTTTTCCTATCACAGAGAATGTTACTCTGATTTTACCGACAAAACGAATATAGAGCGTTTGAGAAAAAAGAGACACGAGAGGAGGTTAATCAAAATGCCTCCACCTCAAAAGACTCTCTTGACAAGCACGATAAAAAGCGCACTGGAAATAGTAAAAACAGATTGGAAGAAGAGTGTATTTTGTCAGGATGATTCGAAAAAGGAACCCGTGCGGCAAATGCAGACTAAAGCCAAAAAAGAAAAAAAAAACGATTGTTCTACAACGCTTTGTAAATGCCGCAAGGCTAAGTTAATTTGTACCACAATGTGTTTCTGTTCCGGATCTTGTACAAACTCGAAAAAAGATGATGAGGATGTGATTAAATGATTAATGTAATTTTCACAAGACTAGTATAATTACTATAAGTATGCCATTCGTCATTGCCTTCGAGATGCGTGGTTTACTTATTTTTGCGACACATAACGTATTTTATTGCATTTAACCACAAAGTAATAAATAGACTCAACAACCTTGTTTCACTCATTAAACGCCAAACTAAAAGCCAAAACAGACATATTGGCAAAAATATACAATAAAAAGAAAAATAATGTCTATGCAATATCAAATCAAATAAACTTTGCCAAATGCAAGGTCAATCCACTCAAAATAATTTCATGTTTTCTCAGTTTTTTTCGTCCTAAAACGGTCAACTAGTTCCTTTAACACTCTGTAACAATTAGAATAGTATGCTTATACAAACATAACCAGATTAACAGTCTTTAAATGTAAAAAGTCGGCCCCGAGTCGTGAAGTTGAGAAAATGTCCACCATCTTGGGCACCATCTTGAATTCTGAGCTTCCAGCGAAGGCTAAATATTTGCTTGCACAATCTGTTACAGTCACTATCGCATTCTACTACACAAATAACCCTAAAAAAGGTATTTAGATGAAGGAAATCGGCCTCGGAAGCCGATATATCGTACTAGTAAGAAAACGTCCACCATCTTGGGCTCCATCTTGAATTCTGAGCTTCCGGTCGAAATTCGGGAGTGCCAACATCGAAATTCGTGTTCAGCAGGCCCGAAATAGTATTAAAAACGTATTTGGCAGAATGTTACCCAAAATGCCGCTAGAATTGCAACACGTCGAAAAGTGGACCAGGCTAGAAGTGGAAACCACTTCGTTATAACAGCTTACCGATTGAAAAGGCAGAAATACCACTTGCGAGAATAATTCCACTTGAACTGTAATTAATGTTAATCGCGCTTTGTGGCTCAGGTCGTTGAAGCATTCGACTCATGTGGCCAATATTGTGCGATATAATCCCTTCATAGTCTGTTGGCATTTACAGGTTTTCAAATGCGAGAGATTCGATGCAGTAGATTTACCGGCACAACAAAAATCTCCTACTACGGCAAAGTTTGGGCTCTTCTGCAGCCTTAAGCTTCTTGTTTATCAAGCGATTGTTCTGGTTATCAACTCCGTCTTCTAGTGTGTGTGTGTGTGTGTGTGTGTGCGCGCGTGTGGGATGGATTGGGAAGGGTATATAGGCCTAAGTTTTGAAACATAGATTAAATTCCAGGAATTAGCCTGCATTGTGTTGAAAGCCCTGAAAGATAATCATAGGTCCCCTCATGTAGGATGCTCTTAGCGCAGTGATTTGAACCTTCGATTTCAGAACGCCACCTACCCAGAGCAGTCATGAAGCTGACCTAGACGGGCACTGAGCCACATGTGTTGACAATATTCGATTGGGAAAATTGTGGGCGGTCATAAGACACGTGTCTTGGCGTTGTTCCGTTTAGTCCTGGGTTCAATATACAGGGTGGTTGGTGACAACGTGATCCGGGTGTATGAACATTAGAGTATTGGATATACTGATAAATAATTTGAAAAAAAAAGTCAATAGCCTATCCAGCGCCAGTGTCATTATATCAGCTGCTTAAGTTAACCAATCAGATGCCTTCGCGGGCAATTTCAAATCGGCTATACCTTGCGTGATCTAAGGAATCGGAACACACCTATGGGTGGCTGCAGAGTTTTGTTCGCCAGAGATTTTCGTCAAATTTTGCCAGTTGTTAATAGAGGAACGAGAGCCGACGAAGTGGGCGCTTCATTAAAATGATCTTACATCTGGCCGGATATAACAAAATTGGCACTCAAACCTAACATGAGAGTACTCTTATCTTCAGAAGATAATAGTATGTTTGCTAATTTGTTACTTAGAGTCGGAAATGGAGATGCACCGGTCATTGACGGGAAAATTACCCTCAGTCACGATTTCTGTGTTTTAGTAAGCAGCATTCAAGAATTGATTGATAGCGTTTATCCTCAAATCTATGACCTATCTAACAAGTCTCATTCATGGTTTAAAGAAAGAGCAATATTATCGCCGACAAACGAACAAGTTGTGAACATTAATGACTTGGTGTTCTCCAAATTCACTGCCCAGGCTCAAGTATATTACTCAATAGACGCAGTAGTCAATGGTGAAGAAGCTGTTCATTATCCTACAAAATTCCTAAATTCTTTACTTCCTTCTGACTTGCCACCACATAAGTTTATATTAAAAGTGGGAGTGCCTATTATATTGCTACGTAATTTACACCCACCGAAGTTATGCAATGGGACGCGATTGGTAGTGAAAACTTTGAAAAACCGTTTCATTGAAGGAGCTATCTTAACTAGCTGCGGTACAGGAGAAACTGTCTTAGTACCCAGAATCCCTATGATTCCTTCAGACTTGCCTTATCATTCCAAACGAGTACAATTCAGTAAGAGTCTGCTTTGGCATGACTATAAACAAAGCACAGGTTCAGACACTTAGTGTGACTGAAGTTGATATCAGTGGAGAATGTTTTTCTCATGGACAGCTTTACGTGGTTCTATCGCGTGTTACATCAAACTGAAATCTTTTCGTGTTCACTGCAGGAGAGAAAACGACTAATGTCGTATACAAGGAAATCTTATAAGACCTCGGTTAAAATTGGCCTATCACCTTGCATTCATAACTGTTCCCGGGCAAAGTTATAGATATTTATGAAATTAGAGTGCAATTTGTCACTGCTAATATCTATTCTCTTTCATTTTAATGTTCATATGTCACGATCGGTCGCTTGTGAGCGCCGAAGGAGGGATCTGTACTACTGAAATAATATATACTAGCGGACCCGTACGAGAAATCTCGCATGTTCATAAACCACAGATGTCGCGTATTTTCCTACAGCAACAGTATTTGCAAATCACACAATTCTTACAAAAATTGATATTTATGAAATTCGAATGCAATTCGTCACTCCAAATGTCATTTGTGTGCTGAGTCCATTGATTGAAGCTTAGCTGTAACACTCACCGGTTATTGAATATTAATGAAATTATACGTTTTGAGTACTCATTCCTTTGATTTACTGTTTCTGAAATCCATGCAAAATGATAAAGGAAAGACCCCAGAATGTTACAATGACATGAAACAGGTGTCACAGCGACCAAATTGTGAAGAGGACAGCAATTATGGAGCGTATTTTCCTACAACAACAGTAACTGCAAATCGCACACTTCAAACATTTTTAAAGTCATTTTTTAAAGAAATTATAGATATTTTTGAAATTAGAGTGCAATTCGTCACTGCTAATGTATTTTATCTTTCATTTGAATGTTCATTTGTCATGATCAGTCGCTTGTGAGCGCCACAGGAGGGATCTATACTACTGAAATAATATATATGATGATAATATATATGATTAGAGATGCCCTCCAACGCGCACAATGAACAAAATATTTCATATTTATAAACTAAGTCTTATTTTAATGAGACAAACTAAGATTTAATTAATAAATGTGCGCGAAATCAGGCTAAATAATTTTTAAAAAATCACACATTTGACTCCTCTAGGTTAGAAGGTCCCCTTAACTGAGGGTGAGATGCACTAGAAGCACTAGAAACGCTTGAGTTCTAGTAGAGGGTGGCTGATTACATGTGCTAACTAGTGATCAATCGTGGACGACAAGCGTGGCTTGGACGCTCAAATATCCGGTAGTTACAATAGCAGGTGAATTACTGCAATAACAGTCAGGTAATAACAGATTGATAGGGAGTTAGTGGCCTGTGGTGGAAGTGTAACTTCCACAATAATAGCCCATTTGAAATGGAAGCTGCTTTGCTCATGTACATGGAAACTAATAAATATAAAAACAATTCTCATGAAAGCAATAACATTTTAAAACTAACGTTCAATAAAATTTAATGTCAGCCACCTCATACACATGTTTCAATTTGAAAATTATGAGAAATCAATTCAGAAGTCTGAGAATATACACTCGCATGTATTTTTGATTGGAAAATGTTGATGGTTCACACACACTCATATCTACAAACAGGTTCTTTCTCACATTCACGTTAGAGGGAATGACCTTGCTGTTCCTCCCCTTGAAACAACAATAACTAAGTAACTCGTTCACGTACTAATAGAAGGGCCGGGATGATACCTAAATTAAGGCCACGGTTGCCTCCTGCCCAAATCCTAGCCCTCCACCCATCGATTAATGCGTGTTCGATGATGATGATGATAATTGTTGTTTTAAGGGGCCTAACATCTAGGTTATCGGCCCCTAAATATACGTGTTTGAGAAACGAGTGCCACTGCGCCAGGGTTTGTTGATTGTACAAACTGGATCCTTGCAGGACAAAGATGGGGACACTGCGGTGTCCGAGTACAGCGCTCACACAAGTCTAGCACTGCTAATGAGAACGATGACTGAGGCAACCGGAGATGAACTGTACCTGTCAACAGCGCAAGCTGACATATAAGCGAGTGGTTTCCAAATTGGCCACCAGCACTCGTATCTCAAACAGGTAATACAAATACACACACTATAGTAAAGCCACCATTACTTCTGACTAGACGTTTAAATGTTACCCTGGAGTTATCTAGCTGTCAGAGGGAAAATCACAGTAACTAGATAATCACAGGCAGCCATTCAAATCGATATAGCACGACAAATTGAGTTTCGTTTGCGATGTCGCGATTTAGCGAACGAAATCCTAGCCTAGCACTGAAACGTAAAGTCGGAAGTAATGATTGATGGCTTTACTATAGAATGGCCATCACAATAACAGAGGTTATCGGACAGATTACACACACAACTGCATGGGTCTACATGACTACGATGTTGCAAGACCCTAAAATTAACAACGAAACATTAACAACCTACCTAACTAGTTAGCCTACTTTTCACATTTTGCAAAAATGAGGAAAAAGTAGACTTATGAGATCGATCCGGGAAAATGTGTGTCTGTCTATCCTTCTGTCTGTCTGTCTGGCTGGCTGTGTGTGTGTCCCCCCTATCAACTCCTAAACGGCTGCAGCAATCAAAACCAAATTTAGTATGAGTAAAGATGTATACCGGAATATCTCACGTCCATATTTGAAAATGATGTCAGTGCTACCAACTGCTGAAAAACGCACTAGAATTTTGAGCTCCATGTTGGATATCTTGCAAGGTATGTATGGGAACTATTCCAAAATTGGCACACATGTAGATAAGACTATTTTCGTTTAATTTCCAGGAGGCCAACCATGACAGTGTTGCCAGAATAATTTTAAGCCTTCTGATAGGTCCGATGTTTAAATGCATATAACATCTACACTACTAATTGGATTTCAACCAAATTTTGTATGTAATATCTGTACATAAACAGATATGACTGAGCGTATTCTTAAGAGCCACCAGGGCGGCCAACTGTTAATAATTGCTCTCTCTATTTTTTTTTATCCAAATACCAATATATCAGAAAGTATGCAAGCCAACAGCTTTAAACTATGCACACGTATATTCTGACATTTTAGATTAATTTGGAGTAACTTATATACGTCAGTTCTACCAACATGATTATAAGCCTGCTGATAGTACCAATTTTTAAATTCATGTAACTTCTATACTATCAGTTGGATTTCAACCAAATTTCGTATGTGCTATGTGTACCATAACAGATATGACTATAAGTATTGTTAAGAGCAATCAGGGCTGCCAAATGTTAATAAATGCTGTCTATATTTTTTTACCCTAATATCAATATATCAGAAAGTATGCAAGCCAACAGCTCTATACTTTGCACACGTATAGCACCTGACATTCTAGATTAATTTGGAGTAATTAATACAAGGCAGTGCTGCCAACATGATTCCATGCCTGCTGATATGTCCAATTTTAAATACATGTAACTTCTATAATAACAAATGGATTTCATCCAAAATTGGCACAACAAGATATCATAATATTTCAGATTATTTCTGACCAGCACACGCATGACATTGTTGGCAACAAGCTTTTACGCGTGCAGATAGATCCAGTGTCTAACTGCATGTAACGTCCATTGGACTTCAACCAAATTTTGTATTCTGTACCTTAAGAGATGGAACTAAGAATATATTCAGTCAGCAGGGCTGCCAACTGTAGTGCTCTATTAGGCTACATTTTACCAGGTATATTTTGAACTAATTAGATATTTCGATATTACCAACTTAATTTCGTCATTATTCTAGATAGGTTCATATACTGTAGAATAATCATTGGCATGAAAAGTAGGCTGTATAGTTCTTCACGGAACTTCTAGTTAATAGTTGTCATCGGTATTTTAAATAGCTAATCATCTTTTAATCTAGAACCTAGAAAATATGTTACACGGATCTACTTAAAGACATTAATATTGTATGTTCTCAAGAGTTTTCAGTCAGAATATTTCTATTCCACTTTTTATAAACGTTCCAACAGTATGTAGCTGTTGAGATTGTTGATTCATTTATAGACTTAGTGATATCGTGGTAAGATGCCCCCTGTACTTGGGTGTGTGAGTGGAATCTCTCTGATAATCTGTGTCATTGTGTTGGCTGTACTAGTGTGTGAATTTATATTTGGGGCTAGGGTTTGGGTAAGAGGCGACTGTGACCTTATTTTTGGCACTCACCTGGAGTAGAATTGAAGAACCACGGAAAACCACTTCTAGGACGACTTAGATGGGAATCAAACCCTCCTATTTTCAGTTCTGCTTCACAATGCTGAGTAAACCCCGTTCCAACTCTAATACAGGAACTAAATATTTTGACAGAGTCGGGAATTGAAAGCGGTGACAGCCTAGATTGCTAGCTACTACTCTCCGTCATGGATGGATTCTAGGATGAGATGCGATAAATATAACTGTGGTGACTGATTTTTAAGTTCAGATGCCCTTCGTAACACAGAAAATCAGGATCTGGGAGGAGATAGGGTGAATCTGCAATAAGATTACATACAATATTCGCCCTTTCTCCTCCAAGCTTCTGAAATAATGAGAGATCTAATTAATGAAGATTAATGAGACTGGGCAAGGAGTTCATTCAATCATTCAACCATTCATTTTCAATTGGGGGTTAGTCCCCCAGTGGCAAATTGGGTATACATAACAAATAAACAATTATACATAACAATTCAATAACAATTAAACTGGAGTAGGCCTATTTACACAAATCGTCAGGCTCTAAGACTGCAGCTGGTAAAGTGTTCCAGTGTTCAATGGCACGGTTTACCATAATTTTTACGCTGTAGTCGGGCATTAACTTTGAAAGAATGATCGCTCCTACTTATGTAAGTGGTTTTTCCCATACGTTTGCTAAGCTCGCCCCATGCTGGTTGATTTGTATAGGGAGTTGTACAAAGCGCAGAGTCTAGATTTCATTCCTGCATTAGGAAGGAAGTGTCCGTGGTCTATTCGAAGGTACAGTACGTCCCGGAAGTTGTCTGGAGTTGGAATGGGAATCATGGTAAACCAATTCAAGGTTGGCTGCTGGTTGGGTTCATATTCACTGGGCAACCGAAACCGGAGACAGCTTTTATGAAGACATCCCTAACACCCAGTCCTCGAGCCAGGTTATTTAGCCAAAGAAGATTAAAATCCCAACTTCCAGTCTAAATTCTAGTATGCTGACCGATTTCCTTTTTTCACATGTTCAGAGACTTATAAACACAGAAAGTAATTGTCACCGCTCCATTTTGGAAAAGTAAATAACACCTATGTAAACAGGTTCACTGAGTAGGAGTCTTGCAAACACTGAAACGAATTGGCACTGTAGGATTTAAAACGTAAATAGGCACTTATGAAAGGCAGATTCAATTGATTTGTTATTGATGTACTTCCAACGTTCTCACCGTAGATACTGTTTGTAGTCGGGCTGGTTCAGGAGGTGGGGGTTGATCGTTTCTCCAACACGTAATGGATATGTGCAGCCAGGAGCCATATGACAGAGGCGCGCAAAGGATTTGAGCGACAGGTGTATTCCACAGAGAGAAGTTGCTCCCTAACGGCACTGGTTAGGGGGTGTTCCCAAAGTTCGAGCAATAGTCTGGCAGGTCCATTCCCATATACTGGATGGTCCCGTACATGCAGTAATAAGATGCTCAAGAGTATCTAATGAGTGACGAATGTCACAGTAGGGGGTCTGTGTTCGGTTGTGACGAAATATTTTTCCGTGGTTGGTATAACTTGATTAACATAGAGATAAAGTGTCTCCCACCACTGTAAGGGAGGCAATTTATTGTTGATGTTCGGCCATATTCTTGCCCTATACCGTGAATAGTGTTTGGATTGGATGGAGGAATGGGAGCTGGTAGTCCCTTTTGCCACGGAGTAAAGCTGACGTGTGGTAATATCTCTGCCTGCATGCCGTAACGCTGGGAGAAGTTGTTCTATGAAGCGGAAGATGCGTTTGAGTGACTGTGGTATGGGGTCATACTGACACTGAGACGCAGGTGTACTTGTTAAGTCGTGGAGAACCGCTTTGGCATAATTCTGGTGGTCAGAGTGCTGCACATTGATGATATTTCGAGCTAGAAGAGCAGTGCATTTCCAATCAACGGATATTAGTCCCAGGCCACCAGTGGGCAGAGGTGGATACAATTGGTGTCTGGCAACTATGTATGGCTTCCCTCGCCTTAAATAATAACCAATAATCAAATTTTTGAGCACAATTTGAGGGGGTGGAAGGATTTGCGCTGTGTACCAAATTTTACTGAGGATAAATGTATTGAGGGTCCATACTTCTTGGATGACATTGACGTTTTGGAGGGCTTATTCTAAGATAATCGCATGGGATTTATTCAGTATCTGAGTCCAGTTACGAAGAATCATGTCACTAAGGTTGGAAGAGAACGTGATGCCCAGTATTTTTAGTTCTTGAACTACTGGTATCCATGTTTCGAGAGGAGGCCAAATTCCAAAGGGTAGGATTGCTGATTTTTGCACGTTGATGGAGGTTCCTGAGTGCAATCCATATCTATGAATGATATCCGGTAGGGTGGTTGTTTGACGGCGACTATTTAATACTAAGATGACATCATTCGCATACACATGAAGTTTAATCGACGTGGTCCCCAGAGAGACTTCAGGAAGCTGGGTCATGACGTGTCTTATGAAGGTTTCAATACTCAATGCAAAGAGAATTGTAGACAGGGGACAACCTTGCCGAGTTGATTTCTGGATAAAAAATTCCCGTGAAGAACCCATTCACTTGTATTTTCGAGGTGGCATTGCGATAGAGATTGTGAAGGGAATCCATAAGTCTGTGCGGAATGTTGAATCTTTGCAAGACGGCCCATAGGTAGGAATGACTTACTCAGTCAATAGCGCGTTGAAAATATATACTCACTAGGGTTGCATCTGAGTTGGTCGGTTGGGACATGTGCAAGAGGAAACTCCGTAAGTTAGACAGACAATCAATTATGTTGGACTGTTTTAAAACACTATATTACTCCTTACTGAGGATGGTTGGAAGAAGCGTCTTAATTCGTGTAGCAAGAATACTGGAATATACAGTAATTTATAGTCTGTGTTCAAGAGAGTAATGAGGCGGTAATCCGCCAGGGGTTTAGGTGCCATCGTCTTCCTTACTAACACGATGATTCCTTGTGCGAAATTTGTGCCTTGTTCTGGGTTTGCAAGCAATTCTTGAAAAACAGTCAATAAGTCGTGTTTGATGTCTTGCTAGAATAGTTTATAGAACTCGAATGATATACCATCTGGTCTTGGTGACTTGTTTTTATTTGTGGATTTAATAGCAGTCTCCAGTTCGTGTTCCAGGGTGTCACTGTCGAGTGTGACTGCGTCGTCGATGATTATGTGGCGCTGTAAGGGTTCTAAGAAGTTCGACACTGTTGGGTCATTATCACTCGGGTCTTGGGAAAAGATGGCGGTGGCTTCTTTTATGATATTCGACAGTCCGGTGATACGTTGGTCTCCTTTCTCCGGTAGGGTGATGTATTTTTTCTTCTGTTGATTCGTCTCTTTGGCAATATGTTATGTGGCAATCCGTCCTTCCTTTTCCAGATACGGGATGAGGATTCTGTGTTGAACACCTTGCAGTGTAAGTTGTTGTAGAGTACATAGAATATGAGTAGTGGTTTTTGAGGGGTTCTACAGCCACCGCCACCGCCACCGCTGGAATACTAAAATGGCAATATCTCGCGAACCAATCAGGCTAGAGACTTGTACGAGGTGTCATTGAACTCGGGCTAACACCCCCTTTCCAATGGACAACATATTTCAACCCCAAAAATAAAACCTACCCCTACTAGAGGGTGAAATTTTTTTTTTTTTAGAGAATCTCTGTTACGAATTGCAACATGTGAGAGTTGGAATGCCGATATGGATTTAAACGTTGTTCCACATAAAGTGCATATGTTTGGTGGAAAGCCACTATGAATTAGCATGCCCACTCATGGCTTTTGTAAGAGGGTGGGGGAGCGGATCCCTATGGATGGGTTATTGTTGACGGGTCATTGTTGGCGGGGTCATGGCTGACGGGTCCTTGTGGACGAGTCCTTGTGGACAAGTCCTTGTTGACAGGTCCTTGTGGACAGGTCATTGTGGACAGGTCATTGTTGACGGGTCCCTGTGGACTGGTTATTGTTGACGAGTCCTTGTGGACGAGTCCTTGTCCCTTTGGACTGATCCCTTTGGACCGGCCCCTTTGGCCTGATCCCTATGGACTGGCTCATGATTTTATTTAAATTATATTAAAGGGCCTAACTACATTTGTGTGTGTTGAACTGACGTTGTTCACCAACCCCCACTACTATAATGGGATAACGATATGAAAGGAAAGTGACGAAATACATGTGAACACGTGTGAGATGACCTTATTACCGTCCTCTTTGTGAATCAAGTCACATCCTGTTTTGGTTCATACGTGAGAAAATGCAGGTTCATGTGTAATTGACCTAACACACAAGTGTACACATGTGCACGTGCACGATAAGAGCTAACAAGTCACAACCTGTTTTGACAGTGGTGGGAATAAGGCTAGAGACATGTACAAGTAGTCAAATTACTCCGGCAGACAACCCCTTTCCTATGGATAACTTATGTCCAATCAAAAATAAAATCTACCCCTACTAGGGGGTGAAATAATAATATTTTTAGGTAAAAGTCGCTTTCCATGTGCAACATGTGGGAGTTTGTATGCCAATATGAAATTAAACTCGTTCCACATAAAGTGCATGCATACAACTAAATGCAGCTATGATTTATCATTTTTGTTTTTTGTTTTACGAATGCGCAATTGTTTTTTTTTGTAAGAGGGCGGGCTTTTTTAATAATGATTTATAGATACGTTTTTTTTTTACAAATTAACCAAATATCCAAAAACTAATAGGTCATCGGCTTTTTAATATCTTATGAACTAAGAAAGCTAGGGACTTGTATGAGGGGTCGTTGGACTTGGGGTGACGCCCTGTTTTTGAATGTATTATTCATTTTTTGTCAAAAGGGCCTAACTGCACTTTCGTTAATATCTCGCTAACTAATAATCACAGAGGGTCAAGTGAGGTGTCATAGGACTTAAAATGGCCAACCCCTCCCCATGACCAATGAATTTACCCCCCCAAAAAACAGCATGGTCATTAACCTAAGATTTTATCAACTAATAATCAGAGAGGGACAAGTGAGGTGTCACAAGACTCAGGATGGCCAACCCTTTTCCATGACCAACGAATTTACCCAAAATACCCAAAACAGCAAGGTCATTAACCTAAGATTTTATCAACTAATAATCAGAGAGGGACAAGTGAGGTGTCACAAGACTCAGGATGGCCAACCCTTTTCCATGACCAACGAATTTACCCCAAATACCCAAAACAGCAAGGTCATTGACCTAAGATTTTATAAACTTATCAGTAGAGAGGGTCAATTGAGGTGTCATAGGTCTACGAATGGTTAACCCTTTCCCATGACCAATGAATTTACCTCAAAAATTCAAAAACAGCAAGGTCATTGACCTGAGATTTTATAAACTAATAATCGGATATCAACATGAGAGGTGTCATAGGACTTAGAATGGTCAACCCTTTCCCATGGCTAATGAATTTACCCAAAAATACCCAATACATCAAGGTCATCGACCTGAGATTTTATAAACTTATAATCGGATATGGACATGTGAAATGTTTACAGTGAGTGATGAATCATAGCTAGGTAGTGAAAGAATTATTGTAGGCTACATTTATGGTGACTGACAAATCTTTCACCATTGGAACTTGTTTTCAGATCAAACTGCAGTACAGAGAGAGTATAGGTTGTAGGTATGGGATAATAAATGACAAATGGTGTATACAAAATCTGATTAATCGATTCAAGAAATAAGAGTAGACAATCTTTAATTGATTGGTTAAAGAGGATAGCTAAAATCCAAAATGGTGACTACATTGAACTAAACTGAACCAAGTTGAATCAAACCCAACCAAACCGAACCAAACGTAATCAAAACAAGCCAATGGTTTAAGAGTAAAACTTGTGGGTGAATGTGGTCATTGGTAATGTCAGAAGGGAAAGGGATAACGCTCTACCTATAGAGGGTAAGGTAAAGCTAGTGCATGATGCTAATGCACACACACAAGTACATGAACCACACACAACTATCCTATGCAGTTATTATGGGTTGACTGTAAAAACTTGCTCAGTGGTTACTGGGACAAGATGGTCGCTACACACAACAAGCTTTAAATACCTGAGGCTAATAATCTATAACACACTCACACACACTTGTTCTAAACTAAACTGTCTTGCTGGCAGAGCTCACACAGTAGGTAAATGACAGAAATGCTTGGCTAACAGAAATACAATCATTTTCGGTTGTCTAATGTTACCAGCTAAACATTACGTGCTATAGTGGTGAGCACATGTGCCTCTTTCACTGGAGATCTTAACTCGATTTCTAGCTCTAAGGCCTAGAACGAATCAAACTAAGAAAAAAGGGTATGGTGACGCAGTGGTTAAACTGTTAGCCTTTCACTAAGGTAGACTAGGGTTTTATTTTAGGTTAATATGCATGTCATAAACAAACAAATAAAAGCAGAGATAATGTTTAAAACTGATTACACTTGTCTCTTTTCAAATTATTACTTAGATTACAAATACAAACGTGGACTGGGTTTGATATTCAGTTAATGCTTCGTATCACATACTAGACTGTAAGAAAGCCAAACAAGCAAAAGGCGTGGGTAGAGCAGTGGTAAAATCGCTATGTGTAGAGAAATACCTAACGATTTTATGAACTGGCAAAGGTATGTCGCATAAACAGTGCAGGATACAATCCAGCAACCATAATTTTTATCTCGTGGACAAGAGAAAACATATACGAGGCACGTCCAGAAAGTAAGCTCCGTTTGGTAATAAAATTGAATTGTGTACAGATACAGAAAAAATATTTATTGCACAACATTCTACACCTCTTAAACTACTTTTCCACATAACTGCCGAACTTTTGTTGGCATTTGTCATAACGTGGCACAAGTTTTTGGATACCTTCCTCATAGAAGTTTGCCGCCGACCGTAAACGAGAGTGAAGACTCCCCTGTAAGATATGCTACCGTTTAGCCACCACTGTTAGGCAAATTGCGTATGAGGTCAGGAGAACTCCTAAACATACGCAGTTCTCCTGGTAAGCACGCAATTTGCCTAACAGTGGTGGCAAAACGGTAGCATATCTTACAGGGGAGTCTTCACTCTCGTTTACGGTCGGCGGCAAACTTCTATGAGGAAGGTATCCAAAAACTTGTGCCACGTTATGACAAATGCCAGCAAAAGTTCGGCAGTTATGTGGAAAAGTAGTTTAAGAGGTGTAGAATGTTGTGCAATAAATATTTTTTCTGTATCTGTACACAATTCAATTTTATTACCAAACGGAGCTTACTTTCTGGACGTGCCTCGTATATATAGAGAGATATACATAAAGCTTGTGTGTGTGTGTGTGTGTGTGTGTGTGGGTAGCATTGGTTGTTTGACCAGAGAAAATACGGTGAGGTAGGGTGGGGAGAGGGAGAATTAGCACTTATATATGAATGGAAAAAATATTATTTTCAATCGTTTTGTTTTTTCAAATGCAGTGGTAGATAGTCGTTTTTTGTAAAACATTCTTACTTGCAGTAGTAATAAGCCTCTATGGTTCCGCTAACACATAGATAGACTGTATTATTGCCATGGTCAAGCACACACATTAAGATCATTTACAAAATCATAAAATGAAAAATAAAAATCTTGTTTTGAAAATATCGTTTTTCAACATACACACAAAATAAATATATAAAAAATTTGTAAACAGGTAAATGGAAAATCCATGTTTCCATATAGACAAAATTTAAAAACCTTAAACGGACATTTAAGAAAATATATGCAAATGGGAAATTGACAAATGTGTAAATATGAAAATGGAAAAATCCATGTTTCCATATCATGAAATTGAAAAACATCAAACTGTCATTTTAAAAAATGCAAATGGAAAATTGACAAATTGCAATGTGTGAAATGTGAAATTGAACAAATGGCTATCATTATTTAAAATAAAAGAACATGGTGCTCTATGGTTGAGGTGTGAATCAAACCCTCTCTACTTATTTGGACCACTCGAGACTGAGTAGACTAGTTTTAGTTTTCATACCACTTTTAAAAGTTTGTGTTAAATCTAGGAATTGAACCCAAGAGCTTGTAGGGGGGATCCAAGGTTATAATATGTTAAACAGATAGCCTTGAATGTAGGGTGTGGTAGTTATATAGAGATGAGACGTTTCGCTCAGGGCAGGGAGGCATGGAGATCTGCATCAAACCAGTCAAAAGACTGACGACTCAAACAACAACATGTAGAGCTCACTAAAATAATGTTGTGTAACGGTAAATGTTAGTCAACGAACAGTAATGCATTACTAAAACCCATGACACGATACCTAAGAGCTTTTCTAAAATTATTTTAAAATGCCTTCAACCCTATATTAAACACCCAGTTCACAAGACTCATAACTGCAATGTTATGGTCAAACAAAACAAAATCTATATTTCAAAACAAACAAGTGGTTTAGTCAATGTATACTGGAAAAAGTTTTATAAACACTCAAGTCCACAAAAATAATTAAATTAGTAACTGTCAGGTTGACCGAGTGGTTATGGTGTTTGACTTAAGTTCAAATTTTCTGTACAAGAAAGTAAGGGTTCGAATCCCTTACCTGATATAACTATTACCTCAACATGGCTTGACCACACCGTATTATTGTGTACTCGGTACACAAACCATAGATAGAGTGTATTGTTTAAGGTCACTCTCTTTGCGAACATAGTCAGAGGCTGTTGATGGTTAACAATTGCATTAATAGTGGGACATAGGGATAGCAATTAAGAAAAACAGACAATACCCATACACTATTTTTATTTATTTAATGTAAGTACTTGTACAATAGTTATATACAAACTACAACTCTCTTTTGTCTATTACTATCTAGTCCTTTTCGATCCACTTGCATAACAAGGCAGATGACTTTGTAGTTCAGCTCCTTAAAACAACAACAACACTACCTCTTGCATAGTCTGTGATGTTGATGACTCTTGAGGCGTGGAAGATGGATACAACATAACTTTTACAACAGGGGTTAAACGTTGCTCAACAAACAATGCACTATTTTGAGTAGCAACATCTTTCTCTTGTACTAACTTATTAGCATTCTGATGATTTTTTGCCAGCACCATCAGTGTTTTGTCTGGAGCACTTCATTGATGATCACTCACACTTAAAACCACACCATTTCTACTTTTCATATTGCCTCGACATCTTGTTGACCTCTGTTTTGAGCATCGCCAGAATATTATTCCTTTTACATTTTGTCGTCTATAGTTATAAGAGTAGCCTTTATAGAGTACACGTTGTTTACCTCGGTTAGTTGTAGTAAGTTCCATAGTAGTAACGAACCTGATAGTATCATTTGCACACTACAAAGGTTATCTCTGTTCTGGTAATAGAATTATTTAGCGTTGGCTTTTATATTTAATATGTACAGTTAAAAGTGATAGAAAAGTGGTAGAAACCTGGTAGCAAAGTGGTAGACAAGTGGTAGACAATTGGTAACATAGTGGTAGAAAAGTGGTAGCAAAGTGGTAGCAAAGTGGAAGAAAAGTGGTAGAAAAGTGGCAGAAAAGTAGTAGAAAAGTGGTAGCAAAGTGGTAGAAAAGTGGTAGCAAACTAGAAAAGTGGCAGAAAAGTAGTAGAAAAGTGGTAGCAAAGTGGTAGAAAAGTGGTAGCAAACTAGAAAAGTGGTAGCAAAGTGGCAGAAAAGTAGTAGAAAAGTGGTAGCAAAGTGGTAGAAAAGTGGTAGAAAACTAGAAAAGTGGTAGCAAAGTGGTAGAAAATATTACATGTATTGATAAGAAATAGTTTAAGCGGTTACATGGATTCATTACACTATAATTTTAGCATCACGAAGCTCATTTTCTATATCCAAAAGTTCTTCCTCATATTTAGTATGACCAGCCTTTTTACAGGTATGCAAGTACTGAAGCCGCTGGATTAGCTTATTGGGATTGTTCCAGTAAACAAATTTAACAAATGATTTTTTTGGGTGTAAACCATTATCATCATCATCATCATCGTCATCATCATCATAATCATCATCATCATCATGGTTATCATCATCAATATAATTATCATCAATATAATCATCATCACTATTACTATCTAATCCTTTTTGTTCATCTTGCAATGCAACAACCTTTGGCATAGTTTGTGTTGTCTTTGATAGTGTTAGAGGTTTCTTAGACGTTAACAACTGTCCTAACATGTCTTTTTCAGGAGATAATAAATGCTCTTTAACAAACAGAGCACTATCTTGAGCCACACTATTTTTTTCTTGGTCTTGCTTTTTTACCTTGGTTAGAGTATTTTGTCCATTTAAATGAGTATTATTTTGAGATTTACAATGATGATCGATTGAAATAAGTATGTTGGAGCCTTTTGTTTTAATCATTCCTCGACACTTTTTAGATCGTTGTTTCGAACAGCACCAAATAACAGTTCCATTTTTATTAGTTCTTTTTGCAATATATGCATATCCTTTATAGTAAGCACATGGCTTACCATAGCTAGTCGTTGATACTTCCATGTCAACTGTTAAGCATAAACTAATCTCTAGTAAAGTTAACTCGATAATAAAAATGATAGTTTGTAGTATGTGCAGTTTAAAGTAAGAGCAAAAGTGAGAGTCAGATGGTAGAAAAGTGTTAGCAAAGTGGTGGAAGAGTGGTAGCAGTTTATAGTAGTCATGATCTTTTTTACCAGAATGTGATTTGAATAAATGTAATTTCTAAACCTTAGCAGTGAGTAGTCAGTTAGTCTTGGTTCAGACAAGCGTAAACAGTTCTCCAATGAATCAGAGATCAAGATTTTCATTATGAAACAGTTGTGTAACCAATTAGGTATCGGTACTTGATAGCTTCACACATGAACAAAAATTCCAACATATCTGACATGAATTACAAGATTTGAAAGTTGACAAAGAATATCCAATCAACCATTGTAGTTGCAATGTCAAACACAAAGACAAAATCAGCATGAACTTTTAAGTTACAGGAAATTTCTATGAAATAGACTATGCAGGAAATTTGGAAATACACATCAGAAGTTTGCAACACCATCCTTCTAGCCTATATAAATTATCGACATGGAAAGTGTGCACTGCCCCTAACATTAAACCAATTTATCAATAACGCAAGTCAACAATCAAAACATTTTGTGTTGAGTCTATCATTTAATGCATATATTCTGTCTACATTGAACAGTAACAAAAAACGCCATTCATAATTAATTAAGTTTGCTTTAATTCTTAATGTAATGATAAATACATATTTCAAGTTTTGGCTGACTGTTCAGGGTGAATCGGCTTTGAACCCATAAGAGAGGGAATATTTTAAGACTTAACCTCAGCTCACCTAACATAACCTAAATTTACCTAACCTAACCTTGTCATATAGGTAAGAAACGGGTCAAGCTATGCTTTCGACTACCGAGTTTCAGCTACTTTTCAAGGTTACTCTCCCGAACATTGCCGGAGACTGCTGATAAACACCTATGTTCCCACAGCGGCGGTGCGCAACGACTTACATGACGCGCTTCCCCCTTTTCATTGATCCCTGTTGATTTGTCCCTTTGGACTGGTCCCTGTTGACTAGCCCCTTTGGAAGGGCCCTTTGTGAATGGAGTAATTTTTGACGGGTCCCTGTGGACAGGTCCTTTTGGCTGATCCCTTTGGACCGTACCCTTTGACATAATTTGGATAATTGCATGGGCCAGTCCATAGGTACCAGTCTATAAATCTTTATTCAAAAAGCCCGCCCTCTTACAAAAAAAAAAAACAATTGCGCATTCGTAAAACAAAAAACAAAAATGATAAATCATAGCTGCATTTAGTTGTATGCATGCACTTTATGTGGAACGAGTTTAATTTCATATTGGCATACAAACTCCCACATGTTGCACATGGAAAGCGACTTTTACCTAAAAATTATTATTTCACCCCCTAGTAGGGGTAGATTTTATTTTTGATTGGACATAAGTTATCCATAGGAAAGGGGTTGTCTGCCGGAGTAATTTGACTACTTGTACATGTCTCTAGCCTTATTCCCACCACTGTCAAAACAGGTTGTGACTTGTTAGCTCTTATCGTGCACGTGCACATGTGTACACTTGTGTGTTAGGTCAATTACACATGAACCTGCATTTTCTCACGTATGAACCAAAACAGGATGTGACTTGATTCACAAAGAGGACGGTAATAAGGTCATCTCACACGTGTTCACATGTATTTCGTCACTTTCCTTTCATATCGTTATCCCATTATAGTAGTGGGGGTTGGTGAACAACGTCAGTTCAACACACACAAATGTAGTTAGGCCCTTTAATATAATTTAAATAAAATCATGAGCCAGTCCATAGGGATCAGGCCAAAGGGGCCGGTCCAAAGGGATCAGTCCAAAGGGACAAGGACTCGTCCACAAGGACTCGTCAACAATAACCAGTCCACAGGGACCCGTCAACAATGACTTGTCAACAATGACCTGTCCACAATGACCTGTCCACAAGGACTCGTCCACAAGGACCTGTCAACAAGGACTTATCCACAAGGACTCGTCCACAAGGACCCGTCAGCCATGACCCCGCCAAAAATGACCCGTCAACAATAACCCATCCATAGGGATCCGCTCCCCCACCCTCTTACAAAAGCCATGAGTGGGCATGCTAATTCATAGTGGCTTTCCACCAAACATATGCACTTTATGTGGAACAACGTTTAAATCCATATCGGCATTCCAACTCTCACATGTTGCAATTGGTAACAGAGATTCTCTAAAAAAAATCAATTTCACCCTCTAGTAGGGGTAGGTTTTATTTTTGGGGTTGAAATATGTTGTCCATTGGAAAGGGGGTGTTAGCCCGAGTTCAATGACACCTCGTACAAGTCTCTAGCCTGATTGGTTCGCGAGATATTGCTATTTTAGTATTCCAGCGGTGGCGGTGGCGGTGGCTGTAGAACCCCTCAAAAACCACTACTAATATGCTTTATTTCATTCAACTTAAGCTGCACCATATGCCCTGCTGTTGTAGTTTGGTGTAATCATTCAGAGCTTCTTCATAGAAGACTCTCGTCCGGCGGCGTTCCGTTGCTCTCTCTATAGATAGGTTGTGAAAATATGTCTGTATTGCGGGTTTTGCAGCTTTAAGCCACCAGTATAGAGCCGTAGGGTATCGTGGTTTACGTCGTACTATTTGGTTCCAAAATATGTGGAAACCTTCTCCTGTCTCGGATGTCTGAATGATAGCATTATTTAATTTACAATAACCCTTTCCCAACACGGGAACAGGCGTACCAGCTTGTAACGTAAAGACGACCGTGTGATGATCACTAAACTGCTCAGGATGTACTGAGATATTATGCAGGCATGTGACGAAGGGTTTTGATATGTAAACTCTGTCGAGTCTGGAGGCTGACGTGCCTCGGTAAAAAGTAAATTCAACCTTATCCTTGTGTTTAGCTTCCCAGGCGTCCTGTATGTGTAAGTTCCGGATCATTTCCCTCAAAGCTTCGTACTTATTGGACGTTGGTCCTAGCTGGTCTTTTGAATGTTGGACACAGTTGAAATCACCTACTAAGATAATGTTCGTGCCTCGAGCTAAATGTGGCGTTAAATCGGTTAAAAATTAAGCTTCTCTCTCCATTCTACGATGGGTACCGGATGGGCTAAAAGTGTTAACTAGGACCAGGTCTTCCTTCATATGTAGCCGATAACACTCGTCCAGTGGGATGGGCTAAGAAGGTCGTAAGATTTAACCCAGCTCTATAAACTAGGGTAGTTCCTCCGGACTCTTCCCCTAGGTTGACGAAGTATTCAAATGGGGACAGGACATCTAAATTGACTGTGCAAACCTCTTGGTGCAATAGAATGTCGACATCACTGTCGGTGATGAACTGTTTTATTAGCTTTAATTTTCCGACGTTAGTGATACCGTTGATATTGGCTGTGGCGATGGTACCTAGAATCATGAGGAGTACGATGTGGTAGCGTAGGAAGCTGCTAACATGGCGTGACCAGCTATGGCTGTAATATTTGAATATTTGCCGTTGCCACCGTGTATATAGCCACCATGTAAGAAAATGAACCAGGACAGCATCACGCAAGGCGAGTCGAAAAGTTATATAAAAAATAATCAAGAAACAATCTTTCAGAAGAAGTCACGGTGGTACTATTGACAAACGTTTAGTTCCGCTAGAACCTGGGCTAACTGTATGTCGAATGCTTGCAGCGACTCCATGGAGTGAGCACGGTACTTTGCACTCATCGTGTTGATGCATTCTGAGACTTGATCGTGCTGTCCAGTTTCGGAACACACTTGCAGAACCGAAATGATTTGCCCCGTTCTGGGATCGTCGTTATTTGGCACAGGTCTGCCCTCATCCGGTGAACCTCAAGAGCGTCGGTTGTAGAAGGGGCAGCAGCGGGCGTGGGGGTAGAAAGTGGAAGGCTGGGGCTGTGGTTGTCGGGTACACGTAAACGGGGGTCTTTTTCACTGGCATGCGCCTCTATTTTCTTCTGCTTTCTAACGTATTGCTTACTTGTTAGGCTTACGTGGTGGCATTATTTCGGCCGCTGTAGTGGCATCTGATTCATCGGAGGTACGGCTGACTACCATGTCGTCCGGGATATCTTCCGAACATTTAGGTTTCTTGCATAATCCAGGGTTATCATGTGTGGGGCTGTCGGGATGTAATAGACTAGGTGTGACGTGGGAAGTTTGTAGGGGTGGGAGGTCAATGGCCGAGGAATGTTGTTGATGTATATCCAGGTGAGTTACCGCAGAGTTGGTGAGTTGTCTGGCACAGACGTGTTGACAGACAGACAGACAGCTAGCTGGGCGTGGCCCCTGCCGTCGTGGGGTGGTCAAGTAGAGGATAGCTCTCTTCATATTGTTCCTGCGAGTCGCTCAGGCTGAGACCCGGTGTAGTTTCGATAATATGGCTGGTACTAGGGGTGGCTGGAGTTGGGGAGCGCGATGGCGCAGCGGTTTAGTTGCTCGTCTTTCACCCGGGCAACCGGGGTTCGAATCCCTGTGACAGCGGGGTGGAATTTTCAGCTGTAAAACCACATGGCGTCAGGAAAGGCATCCGACCTTCAATGCCCGGCCAAAAACAAACTGAGCCAGGCCGGTTCCGGCGACCCCAATTAATTGGGAAAAGCCGAAGAAAGATGTAGGCCTAGGGGTGGCTGGAGTAGCAAAGCCAGACGGAGTGGTGACCTGTTCGAGGCGTGACATCACATTGAAGTAACGTGGGCAGGCAATGCGGAAATGGTCAGTTGCATGGCAAATGACACATGCTATATCTTGGCCGTCATAACTGACTTGACCACGGTGTCCATCAATGGTTATGAAGGAGGGGATTTGGTGCTTTAGTTCAATGTGAATTTGCCTGATGCCATTTGCTACGGGGATATTTTTAACTGTGCCAAATTTAGAGAAATGGAGGCGTATTTTGTCAGCGGCTAATTCTGGGGGGATGTTAAATAAGTGGACTCTGGTAGCTTCCACGCCTGCTGCAGTAATTTCTACTGGGACCGTGTCTCCATTAAACAGGGTGAGTCTGTTAATGCCAGAAAATTTACTTAAAAGTCGTTCCATATTAGTTGGATAGATTGCCTTAATGTAAACAAAGTTGGAAGTGGCGTCTAATTGTAGTGCTGCTAGTTGGTCAACCGTGATCTTCAGGATGTACGCCACAAAAGTGTGTATTTCTGCTGCTCAGGGGCGTGTTGCGTTCCTCTGGAAGGAACATTTCAACGTAAACTATTTCTTCTTACGTGTTGCAAGGTTATTCCTGGTTAATTTTCATGTATAAAAACGTAAACCATTATGAGGTGATACGATAAGATATAGGCGAACTTAGGTTAACTGTTTTCGTGATGATGGAGTTATCTGTAAGAGCACAGTACCTCTGAGAACCGCACGATACACGTCCGCTCTGGTTGGTAGTGATGTGCGCGAGTGACGCTTGGACTCGCGAGAATCGAGCCTAGTGGTTCTGAGCATAAATGAGTAACCCGTGCGAAGGACTGGACTCTACACGGTGACGTCACGATCCATAATTGCGGTATAGGACACTATACGACAAAATTCCCAACATTCGCTAAACTTGCGAACGACTTTTCTCCAAGGCTGGGACACTAGTGATTTATAAGCGAAACCGTTTGCAAAATTCACACTATGTATGCTTCATATTAGAACGACTGAGTAATTATAAACACAATACATATAATAAACATCAAGGTTAAAAAAAGCCTCCTCGCACGGAATCGAACCCCAGCCTGCCGGGTAGGAGTCAGCAACTTTAACCACTCAACATAAGATGTCCGTGAGTATTCAAGCGTTATCAACAGCCATACTGCTTAGCAAATGCTCACATGGAAGGAAATCTCTCTTCAGTATATTGCGTTCACTTTTTCTTTATCAGTCCACTTCTTGCCGGTTTTCAATTTTGAATATTCTATTATATCACTGTGCATTAATGGGGAAACGAATACAATACTTCTTTTTATGCATCGTGTTGTTTCCATACATGGCTCGAAGAAAGCATTGACAGCGTCCTCGGCCTCGATTCCGGACTCGAGTGCCTTGAGTTTTACGGTCCCAGACTCGATTCTTCGCGAGTCCACTCGCAGCCCATCACTACTGGTTGGTGTTCCACTCACAACTCCAGCGATTAGTACCAGTGCAGTAGGCTACATTAGATATTTGAGCTGTGAACTTTCCAGCACAAGCAGGAGCAGCTCTATGAATTGGCCTGGTCGTGAATTATTGAAGGGGGTATGATGGCAAGTCACCGAACCCAAATAACAGCAATTTCACACCGACACATAGTTCTGGATAAACTCATGTGGGGACGGGGGTAGTAATAAGGACATAATTACTGTTGGTTCACAGTGTGCATGCTGTACGAACAGCTAATTAGGGGCCAAGAAAATAAACCATCATCTGTTACACAAAGGTTGATTAGTACCTCTAGCGTAATGATGTTCCGGTGTAATGAAGTGTCTATATCCTAATTCGGTGCTCACTGAAGTGAAATGCTTTATACATATCCCCATATTCCATCGCCAGACCGACAAAGAGGACAATAATATTACCATTAGTAGTCAGTTGCCATTTCCGCTCCTTGTTAACTTTGGCGGGCAGTTAGTCTGGTGTTTTGTCTCAACACAACACAGTTCTAGAAATTCCTTACCAATTTATTAAGTTTGAGGACCACTAATAAGTAATGAGACAATCGCTGGTTATTAACCTCAGAATATTCAAAGTTGAGATTGCATTATCCAAACGTACGTTAGAGTGCAGGGAAATATCAACGTCGGGAGGAGGAATTTCTACAAAATCTGTGTAATATATCATGCCTTTGCCTGGAAAATTCGCAGTGTGAAGTTCTTGTTGCCTTGAATTCTTTTCCCGAAGACCGGTCACTGAGTCATTAAGGGTATGCAACTTATGAGATCAACATAAGACATTTTACCCTGGGCTATAGAGAGTGAAAAATGAAAATCCACAGCCTGCTTCCAGTCTCCGACCGGGTCAGGAATGGAATGAATGAAGCCCCCATCTAGCGGCGAGGATATGAACTGTGCCGGCTGCCGAGGCCTGACGCACTCCTCTGGGGCAATGATTAAATGAATGACCGATGAAATGAAATGATAGTGGAGAGTGTTGCTGGAATGAAATTTTGACAGGGAAAACCGGAGTACCCGGAGATAAACCTGTCTGCCTCCGTTTTGTCCAGCACAGATCTCACATGGAGTGACCGGGATTTGAACCACGGACCCAGCGGTGAGAGGCCGGCGTGCTGCCGCCTAAGCCACGGAGGCTTTGCTATAGAGAGTGACTCAAGATAATTTGTTTTATCTCCAGAACGCTAATTGTAATCGAAATTTAATGTTTTTCAGTCGGTCATCACGATTGTACCCAATTCTAATGGGTGGTTCATAATCCTGAAAAATACTTACATGACATTTATAAATAATCTTGGATGACAAGTTTCGATCCTCAAGCAGTCATCATCAGATCATTTACACTTAGGTTATTAAATATATGTCTACAAGTATGGTTGATGGTTTTAAAAATAATTATGAAGGTGTATTATATTGTAAATACCATATTTATAATCTCACGTAAATGTTTATCAGAATTAGGTAGCCACACATTACAATTGGGTACAATCGTGTTGACCGATTGAAATAAATTAAATGGCTTCCAACACGATAACGCTAGTTGTGATTTGTAAGTGAGATTCATAATATATATTAGTTACTTCGTGACAACTGTTCTGGTGTACTAACTGAGAAGTAGTACTACATGTAGGAGGATGAGGTATGTCTATCGCATCATTCATTCATTCATTCGTTTATTTGCAATTGGGGGTGTGTCCCCCGGTGGCAAATTAGATATACATAATAAATAAATAATTGTACATAACAATTCACTAACAATTAAACTGGAGTATTTACACAAATAGTCAGTCTTTTCTTAATAGTCAGTCTCGGGAAAAGGCTCTAAGACTGCGGCAGGTAGAGAGTTCCAATTATCAATGGCACGGTTTACGAAAGAATATTTACCATAATTTGTTCGCTGTGGTCGGCCCTTAACTTTGAAAGGATGATCGCTCCTATCCATGTAAGTAGGCTTTTCCATACGTTTGCTAAGCTCACCCCATGCTGGTTGATTTGTATACGTGTTGTACATAGTGCAGAGTCTAGATTTCATCCTCCTATCCTCAAGTGATTCCCACCCAAGTTTCTTTAACATACGGCTCACACCGCTCCTGGGATTAAAGTCACTGAGCACGAATCTAGCGGCCTTTCTTTGTACAATTTCCAACTCATTTATGAGCCCTACTTGATATGGATCCCAAACCGCCGAGGCGTATTCCAGAATAGGTCTTTCAAGTGACAAATATCCTAATTCTTTAGCAGAGGTACTACTTCCTTTTAATACCCTCATTACAAAGTGCAGGGATTTGTAAGCTTTAGAAACTACACATCCTATATGACTATTCCATTTCATATAATTTCTTACGTGAACGCCCAAATATTTGCAAGAATCTTCTTCTACAAGTATTTCCGAGCCAATGCTATATTGAAAATCTTGCCTTCGCACTTTCCCTATTTTTATTAGACTACATTTTCTTGTGTTTATTTTCATTTTATTTTCAATCGCCCACTTATAGGCCAGGTTCAGGTCATCTTGAAGTACTGCATTGTCTTGTGAGTCATGTATCTTTCGATACATTACACAATCATCCGCAAACAATCGACAATCACTGCGAATCCCATTTGGTAAGTCATTTATAAACGCCAAAAATAACAAAGTTCCGATTACGCTGCCCTGAGGGATACCCGACGTTACGGTAATTTCATCCGAGAATCGGCCTTCAACTTTCACATTCTGGGAACGACCCATCAAAAATTCTTGGATTCATATAATTACTCTTCTATCAATCTTCGTCGAAGCTAATTTATGGAGTAGCATGTCATGCGGCACGACACCAAATGCCTTCGCAAAATCTATAACTACGGCGTCGACTGAAACTCCATCGTCTAACGATTCGCTAATATCTTGAAAAAGTGATAGCATCTGACTCTCGCATGAGTAACCTTTCCGAAATCCATGTTGCCTATCATTAAACCATGATAATGTTTCCCACTGTTCCCTCAAGTAGTCGCAAATGAGATGCTCCATATGTTTACAAACGATGGACGTAAGACTAACCGGCCTGTAGTTGCCCAATTCAAGTCTGCTCCCTCCCTTCAAAATTGGGACCACCGTAGCTCTTTTCCAGTCATCCGGGATTTGCGCATTGTTTTTGGACACATTAAACATCACCTCTAAGTATCGTGCCACGGCCCTACATCCTAGTTTAAGTACTTCACTAACAATATTATCAGGACCCTTCGATATATTGTAACGTAATTTTTGTATTAGCTTTACAATTGCTGACTGGTTTATTTGGAGAAGTGGAGCCCCTGATTCACCGTTAAGGTCCAACACACAGCTATTGGATTTATTGAACACACTACCATAAAAGACATTTAATTCATTAGCAATGGCCTGCTTCTCAGTAATTAATTTACCGTCACCGGGCATTATCATCGACAAATTATTCGGATTTCCCTTTCTTCTCCTAACATAACTGTATTTTTTTCCACCCATCGCCTCCCGAACCAAGTAAACCTTGCATATAATTGTCATGAGCAGCCCTCTTTTTTAAGACGAGCTCCCTTGATAAGGACTTAAATTTCAACATATACTTGTCACTATCATGTCTTTTATTGTATAATTTCCTAATTTTCCGTTTAAGACTCCGGATTTCCCGTATGTAATACTCAGGATCTGGGTTTTGTTTCAGTAATTTAAATGGAACAAATTTATCAATAGCGCTATTTAATATTTTCAAAAAGTTAGTCCACAGGATATTAATGTGATTTCCTTCCGATGCCCATCCTACAAATAGCTCATTCAAATATCCCTGAAATTTGCCCTGATCCGCCCTGAGATACTGGAACATGATCTTATTTGCTACATCAGAGTCTAATTTTGTAATGTCACCGTATCTAATATTTAATTCAACCCCAGAATGGTCACTAATTCCTGGTACTCTCAGACAGTTAATATACAGCTCTACAGGCCTTACGAGATAAACATCTATGGTATTATTGCCTCTAGTTGGGAAGTCACCTACTTGGGAAAATCCTCCCTCCCTTAAGAATTTGTTTGCAGCGCTCTGAGCTTGACTACAGCTAGTTGACTCACCAGACCAGTCTACTTTGGGGAGGTTTAAATCTCCGGCAATTATGATGCTCTTTTTCATAGCATTACCCGTACAAGTTTTATCATACAGTGTGTCGATAAGCGAAAAGTTATCTTTCGGTTCTCTATACGCCCCTATCACCGGAAGAGGGAATTTATTCCCTTTATCCGAAATTTGCACACATAACATTTCATGATCCGTATCAGCCCACTTTAAGAAACTAGCTATATTTTTGCGCACACAAATAAATTAATGGGCATTGCTCATGAAATACAATCCAACTTGCGTTATCTTTCTATTATTAGTTTAAGAGACGCGAAATTGTGAATTATGACACCCACTACTGGGTGAATGCCCAAGCGTTCTTACAATAATAAAATGAAGGCCACCGTTTGCCCCTTCAGCGGCAGGTAGCGGTTTGAGCCAATAAACGAGGCGTTCTCAACATTTTTGAGACTCTAAGCACCACCCCCATGCCATACAGAGTACCCAAGCATCATTAAATCGAATGGAACAGTAATAGAAATAATAATATTAATAATAATAATAATAATAATAATGATAATGACAATAATAATAAGCATGCAACAAGCAAGCCCCTCCCTTTCACTTTTCAATCTCTCTCTCCCTCAGAAGTGCTGAAATAGCTAGGGATTCACTGCTCACCAGGCATTCTGAAACTGCTTGCATGACTCATGCAGTTAAGATACATTTTGGCTAGGACAGTCGAATCGATTAGCATCTTTCTTGTTACTCATAAATCAGGGATGACCAACTGTTTTTACTGTAGATTAAAAATACGAATTCACAAAATGATAGATTTCGGACTCTCAAAACCTGTACTGAAAACACTATTATTCCGGTTCGTGCAACATAATTTGAATTTAAGAATGGATCTCTGGAGCACTTATCCTCGCGAACACTTTTTGGTTCCAATGATAAGAGCACCAAATTCCATTTAAAAAGCGCCTTGGTGCTTGCAAGCCCATGTTTGAGAACGCTGGCTACAATCAGTCTGTTTGTTAACCAAGATACCGCGTTCGAATCTAAACAATCTCCGAAACTAATATGTATAGAAATGACACACAAATTTGCTATATATTTAGTGTTTAATGCTGATTGCAACTAAAGAAATATATTAGGTTACCGGTGCTTGTAATTCATATTTACAGTAAAATAACTCACCTTATGAGTGTAATGGAGCAAAATCCCTGCCTAGACAGGAGGCCATTGCCCTTAGGGGATTAAAGAGCTGTATTTATTATTATTATTATTATTAACTCGTATAATCATCGTGGTTTCCAACTTCTACTCCAGGCAAATACCATGATGGATCTTAACTTACAGCCACGGCCGCCTGTTTCCTAATCCTCACCTCAACAACAAATACACACACCAATATAGCCACCACAATAACACAGTTTATCAGACAAAATACCACACACCATTATAGCCACCACAATAACTCAGGTTATCAGACAAAAATACCACACACCCAAGTAGACGAGGATGAATGTTCACGATGCCCAAGCCCCTCCATTGAACCAACAACACAACCAGGGTATCATCATCATATTCTCTGAATTGTTCAAAACTAATGATTGATATAGATTGTTTTCCGAAGCAATCGCACGAAACACGTAAAATATTGCATAGAACACATTTACTCTCCTGATTGGTTTGGTGAAAAGATTTCCTGGCACAAATACGATAATGAAAACCGTGTATCGCAAGGCGTGTCATCAAGTGTCTCAACTCGTATTCTCCATTCATCCACTCCTTATGTACAGCCTGTTCCGCTTCAACACGGAACTGTAAAATGGGTTGCCTACCCACTCGCAATCGGCTTGAAATCTGCTCGCAGCGTACTAGCGACGGGGTTGAGATCGATTTCTTTGATTGCCGCCTTCTTATGCTGCATTGCAAAGTATTTTGCTCTTTGAAAATATATTTTCAGAGCCTTCACAATAAGTTTGAGCAATTTCTGTTTCAGAACTTGTTATTTTACGCTTCTGTTAATGGCTTTTGCAGAGCAATTCTATGAAAAATATATATTTTACAACATAGTTAATTAAAATACAATGTATTTTAGTGTTGTATTTTATTTACAAATCAATTTATTGCTTTTTAACCCAATACCACAAAACGAGAAACAATTTGGAAATGACTTGTTAAAAAATTGTAATCAGTGTTGGATGCGACTAAAAAGTTAATTTTTCACAGACGTTGCGTCTACTGAAAATTGACATTTTCATCAGGTGTTCGAAATGGCGTCCATCATTTTCCAAGCAGAGGGCTACTCGTCGCATGTTCTCTTGCGTTCGACAACATCTGAGGAGTAATTTCCGCAAAGGCTTCGGCAATGACTAGCTCCATTTCTTCGGGTGTTATTGGTGATCTTAAAAATACTCCCAATCTGACGTAGCCCCAAATGAAGAAATCCAGGACTTTGCAATGCTGCATAAGAAGGTGGCAATCAGTGAAATTGAACTTAGCCCCGTCGCCAGCGCGTTGCGAGCATATTTGAAGCCGATTGCGGGTGGGTAGGCAACCCATTTTACAGCTCCGTCTTGAATCGGAACAGGCTGTACAATAATTGAATTGGTAGTATAGAAACTTCCTCCCATCAAGTCCCTTTTATCCTGAAGTTCTCGTAATAGTTCCTCGCAAGCTCGGGTTAGCTACAGTTGCAATATTGCATTATTTAGTCCGCAATCAGAAATAGTTCCCTGGCTAGGTCATATACGTATCAGTAACTGGCATATTGTGACAATCCTAGAACCCCTTTGAGGTATCTTGGTTTCATGCTTTCCAGGTGCTTTGGCTGACTGCGTGATAGGAATTCCAAATTATTTCTATCCAACCGATATGTAAGTGTTGGCAGAACTTATTCTTTTAGAAGACGCGCTAAGAAACATTATTTTTGTGAGCAGTACAACCGCGTATAAACCAGTCTTTTAGAGGTTAAGTGTAAGTTAACTCGTATGCACTTGATAGATTAAGATCAGCAAACCTTATCGGAGAAACAGTGGGAGGAAGGAAAGAAAGAAGCAATCAGTCGATGTTGGCCATCGAATAAAAGTCAAACACAAACACAATATCTAGCCTTGTAAGCAGGAGTGAATATTTTATGGTCTTTATTCTCAACTTACTCGATTCTGTTCCAACAGTAAAGCAATCTCTGAAAGGAACACTTTGGTCGGCAAATCTAAGAGTTTTAAGGTCGACATTTCACACCACTGGAAGTAAGAAATCGTATTAAAAATGCCTTTCGGTCGTATATAGGCTAGCGATGCAGCCTTTTTCACTTTTTTATATTTTTAATGATTGTGTGTGTTTATTTGATTACGGAGAGCCTCCGTGGCTTAGGCGGCAGCACTCCGGCCTCTCAACGCTGGGTCCGTGGTTCAAATCCCGGTCACTCCATGTGCGATTTGTCCTGGACAAAGCAGAGACGGACATGTTTTTCTCTGGGTACTCCGGTTTTCCCTGTCACAAATTACATTCCAGCAACACTCGCCACCATCATTTCATTTCATCTGTCATTTATTTAACCATTGCCCCAGGGGAGTGCGGCAGGCTTCGGCAGCCGGCACAGTTCATATCCTTGCCGCTAGATGGGGGCTTCATTCATTCCATTCCCTGACCCGGTCGGTTGACTGGAAGCAGGCTGTGGATTTTCATTTTCATTTGATTACGGTAATACAGAAATATACGTATAGCTCTGGACAAGACAAACACCTATGCCCTAACCTAGGCCACACGTGAGCCGTCGGTAGACGCATTGCTCAGTTCCAGAGTCTCACACACTGGCCGTGAGCTATGCTTGTCGGCAAGTTGAAAGATCATCAAACATTAGAGGGCAACCTAATATTTGATAGAAATAGGATCTCATCTTCCTTTTGTGCCTAAGCGAGTAATAACAACGTTCAAGAAATAATTGATCTATTACAGTAATTTACTTTCCGTAACTAAGAGTTAGTCGGGAGATACTCATCAGAAGTGGTGTAAATGTACAAGGGTAAATTCCGGACCCCACAAATTGTATTATCTGCCTCCCGCTACTTGAGAACCAAATTCACAAAAACGAATAGAGATTCAACCTTGTGTGTGGTGGTACGCCAGCTCATATTTCCATCAGTGTGTGTGTGTGCGTGTGTGTGTGTGTCCACCTCGTTACTTGATACGTATCTCAAGAAGAGCAAAATTGAGTTAGTGATACTCTTTTCTTCTTGCTCCTTATTGCGTGGTAAATATCGCACTGTTCACTGCATAGAACACATATACACTCATAACTGTCACCGCGGAGGCCCGGGTTCAATTCCTGCTACTGCCCAAAATTTAATTTCTGGTCTGAAGGCTGGAACGGGACACACTCAACCTCATGAGGAAAAGCCGAGAAGAGGCAGCTTCAATTCTTACCGTGACCATCGAGGAAGTGGTTTTCCGTGGTTTCCCCATTTATACTCCAGGTTAATGCCGGGATGGTTTTTACTTTAGGCCACGACCACCTCCTTCCCAATCCTCATCTGAATTACTGCACACATTTTCACAGTCATCGCAATAACACAGGTTATCATACAAATTACACACACACAGAGGTACACGTGGCTACATGAGCACGATGTCGCAAAGCCTCTATATGAATCAACAACAACAATTCTAACCTCGTTCTACCCATACGGTTCTTGTCCTCAACCCTTCCTTCCATAACTAAGCTTGCTATTCCTGGATGTCTTACTTAGTTTACAGTATGTCTGCCTACCTACCTCTTCTCGTCATTACCAAGCGCCAGAAACATTTGTTCTCTCCCACTCGTCTTAATACCTCTACATTTGTTACTCTTTCTACCCATCTGATCTTCATTATACTCTTGTAACACCCCATTTCTAATGCTTCCATCCTCTTTTCCGCTGCGCCAACAGTCCAAAGTTGCACTTCCATAGAGTGCCACACACCAGACAAAGTCTTTCAAAAGAGACTCTCTAATACCTAAATCTATATTTTATGTCAACATGTTCCTTTTATGCAGAATATAGCAACGCGCCCCGGCTTTGCCCAGTATCTTTAAAGGTATATCCAGCGTAAGCTTAAAAGGCGCACGGACAGCAGGTCCCAGACGCAATTCAAAAAAGCCGAGGTGAACAGTGAAACTCCAAACACATATACTCTTCTCTCAAGTCTTAACTCAACTTGACTCGACAGTTTGATGCTGTGATAATAGGCTCGCTCGCTAGCTCGTAAACTCGATCTGAAAGCTAGTAATATAAATTTTCACTGAATGGAGATTGTTGGAAGATATGAAAACTTGAACACACTTAAAGTGGGCGATGTATTAAAATAAAAATATGCAGTCGCGGTCTTCTTGTAGAACTTTTAACGCTGAACAATGCTTACACTCATAGTATATATATATATATATATTAACGGTTTACCCAGCGTAAGCTTAAGAGGCGCACGAACGGCAGGTTTTCCTTTGACTCGATTCACTGAAATCGATTCTGCTCGGCTTCCTTTGGTCATAAATGAATGATTTTCTACAGAAACCTTCCACGAGAAATCCTATACAGAATGGCTAAAACCGCATCAAATTCCATCCAGTGGTTCTGAAGAATACCCGTTACATCCAAGATTCGGGGACTTTATTTTATACTATGTAAATATATTTTCCTTGTCTGAACTCCCTGATACGAACCAACGATAAGTGAAATGCTTCATAGTTGAAGAAACAATTAATCTTACGAAAGGCGAGTTCCTTTAATCTTCAAGGAACATCAAGGTAGTGCAATTTACTCTAATATTAATGATTTAGAGGGGGAGGTCGTCCTACAAACCACTGCCCTCCATTCTTCTGACATAAAATATTTCCATAGGAAAGTAAGTGACAGTTTTTTTAAAGTTTTTGTGTGAACTAATGTAGGCCTATACTTGTATAGTCCCAGTGAGAACAGAAGAAGAGGAAGGTTTTATATTTTGAAGAACCTCGCACTGATCCAATTCTCGGAACTATAATAGCTTCCATATTAGTGAGTGAATTCAGCTTCTGTTGCGTCTCTCAACACCACTTCAGCATTTGCCGGCTCTCCCCTACTGTAGTTCTGGAAGAATGCATTGGTTTTCAATTGATTTAACATATATTTCGTCCGCGTGGCGAGAAGTTAGATGACAGCGGCCTAATACCAACTCAAAGAGACCTTTTACTAAATGAAATGTAAAAACGTTCAGTCCCTCTGACCCCCTGGCCCCTCAGTTATATAGATCAGTGAGCCCTGATTGATTATAAAGCTGTCATGAAGGAAGGAAGCTTGTAGTTTTACATGACCGTTAATCTTGCAATCATGAGCCACGGGACCTCCCTTTTATGTGGAGTCCGAACCACAGGACATGGCATTTCACTTAAGAATCCCACAAGCATTGACTGGGAATCGAAATAGAAATATGCTGTCGCGGTCTTCTTGTAGAACTTTTAACGCTGAACAATGCTTACACTCATAGTATATATATATATTTTAACGGTTTACCCAGCGTAAGCTTAAGAGGCGCACGGACGGCAGGTTTTCCATTGACTCGATTCACTGAAATCGATTCTGCTCGGCTTCCTTTGGTCATAAATGAATGATTTTCCACAGAAACCTTCCACGAGAAATCCTATACAGAATGGCTAAAACCGCATCAAATTCCATCCAGTGGTTCTGAAGAATACCCGTTACATCCAAGATTCGGGGACTTTATTTTATACTATGTAAATATATTTTCCTTGTCTGAACTCCCTGATACGAACTAACGATAAGTGTAAAGCTTCATAGTTGAAGAAACAATTAATCTTACGAAAGGCGAGTTCCTTTAATCTTCAAGGAACATCAAGGTAGTGCAATTTACTCTAATCTTATATATTAAAAATATTTATGAAATCTTAAGCCAGTCCGTCCGGCCATTCTATCCGGTCGATTGCCTTCATTCTTTTTTTAAATGAATGGTATTCATGCACAGATTTGTCATCAAGTATTACAAACCTCTTAAATTACGCCTTTCTACATTTATTTGATTTTTTCAACTTTTTCCAACTTTTTCCAACTTTCAGGCAATCATATCTTTGGCTCTAATTGAGTTACGAAGGTCGTTTTGGTCTAAGAACACTCAGTGATGCAAGCGCTTTCATTTAGGCCCTTAACTATTGAAATCGGATTATTTTGAGGAAAGTTATGAGTGAACATTCGATATTACATCTCATATTTTCAACATTTTTTCTCATTGTAGCAATCATATCGTTGGTTCTAATTGAGTTACAGAGTTCGGATTGGTCTAAGAGAACTCAGTGGATCATGTTCTATCTTTTGAGTTATTAGATATTTAAATTGGTTGATTCTGAGGAATGTTATGAGTGCCGAAGCGAATATTAGAAATAATTTTGAAAACTTAACCGAGTCCGTCCGGCCATTCTATGCGGTCGATTTCCTTAATTCTTTTTTTAATTGAAAGGTATTCATGCATGGATAGGTTTTCAAGCATTACAAATCACTTTACTTCCGCCTTCCTCAAATTATTTGATTTCTTCAACTTTTTCCAACTCTTCTCTCTCATTGAAGCAATCATCTTATCTTATATATAATTCGTTGAGGCCATCTAGGACCACGTTAAGTCTTGCTACACTTGGCAATTTGTTTCGCCTTCCTCTGAGCCCAGAATTCCCTCATTCTCTGTGAGTGGGCCATCTTGCGCTCCGCTGTCCAGGTGGTACCTTGTCTTCTTTTCGGGTTCGATGTCTCGTCTCGGGTTAGCCCATTAGTCAGTATCTTTTTGCGGAAGAGATCTCTATTGAAGGCGTCGTCGGGTTTTAGATGCAGCATTTTGAGGTCGTCTTTGGTATTCATAAACCAGGGCATTGTGGTTTTGGGTTTGGAGTCAAAGAAATGAAAAATCTGTTTAGTCAGCCTGTTTCCGTCCATTCGTTTGAGATGACCGTAATACCGTGCCCGCCTTTTACGGATCGATTCTGAAATTTTCTCTATTTCACTGTAGACTTCTTTGTTGGATTTTTTATAGTGGATACCATTCTTGTAATTTGATCCCATTATACCTCTGACGATTTTGCGCTCTTTTTTCTCCAGTTCTTCAAGGAGTCCTTTATTAGCATTTAGGGATAGGGTTTCGGCTGCATACATAACTACTGGTTTCAGAACAGTTTCATAATGACGTAGTTTAGTATTTTTGGACAGGCATTTTTTGTTGTATATTGAGCGCGATGTTTGATAGGCTATTTCGAGTTTGCGTACTCGTTCCTTGAGTGCTTCTTTGTCCAGTCCACTTTTCATGATGATCTCTCCCAAGTACTTAAATTTTTCCACTCTGTTGATCTTCCCGTATTTTGTCTGCAGTTTTGCTGGGGCGTCTTTGATGTTGGTCATTACTTCTGTTTTTTCGAATGATATCTGCAAGCCAGTTTGTTCAGCGATTTCTTTTAAAAGGTCGATTTGCATCTTAGCAGTTTCTACGTCGTTCGACAGAATGGCGATGTCATCAGCGAATGCTAGACTGTCGACTACGATCCCCTTGGATTTTGCTCCCATTCTCAGAGGGCTATAATCAGTTTCTAATAATTTTGTTCGCCAGGTCCGAATGACTTTTTCGAGGACGCAGTTGAAAAGCATTGGAGAGAGCCCGTCACCTTGTCTGACTCCCGTTTTGACCTCAAAGGAATCCGACAGACATCCCAGGAACTTTACTTTGGATTTTGTTTCAGTTAGGGTGGCTCTAATTAATGCCAGCAGTTTCAGGTCAACCCCGAATTCGTTGAGGATGTTCAACAGAACTTCGCGGTCTATCGAATCGTAAGCCTTCTTAAAGTCCACAAAGACTGATACGTACGATTTGGACCTGAGATTGCAATATCTAATGATTGTTTTGAGGTTGTGGATCTGTTCGGCAGTTGAACGACCCTTTCTGAATCCCCCTTGGTATTCTCCTATTTGATGCTCGACTTCGGCTTCTAATCGCTCCAGGATAGCAAGTGAGAGAATGTTGTATGTTACCGGTAGGAGGGATATTCCTCTGTAGTTGTTGACGTTTTTCATGCTGCCTTTCTTGTGTAACGGATGGATCAAGGCCGTTTTCCAATCTTCTGGTAGAATTTCATTTTTCCAAATTTGTTCTATTTGCTTCTGCAAGATTTCAACTGCTTCTTCGGGAGCATATTTCCAAAGTTCTGCAACTACAGAGTCTTCCCCGGGCGCTTTGTTGTTTTTTAGTCGAGCAATGTGACGCTTGATTTCGTCTTTGTTGGGTGGTCTTGATTCTGGGCTTCTGCGAATGGGTTCCTCGGTCTTGATGGGATTTTTGGGTTGGTCGCAATTTAGTAAATTCTTAAAGTAATCAGCTAGGATGGTACAATTTTCTTCATTTGAGGTCGCCAGTGTACCGTCCTTTCGCTGAAAGCATAACGACGGAGGTTTATAACCCGTAAGTTTCCTTTTGAACGTTCCATAGTACTCTCTGGTGTTGTTTCTTTTAAAATCTTGGTCGATCTTCTCAATAAGTGACTTTTCATATTTACGTTTCTCAGCTCGGATCACTTTAGCTGTCTGGGCTCGTTGGGCTTTGTAGGTTTCCCAATCAGTTTGCGATTTTGTTGAGTAATATTGTTTCCATGCATCGAGCCTTTTCTTGAGAACTGAAACACATGTATCATTCCACCAGGCATGTTTCTTGCTTCTTTTAATTTCAGCAATTTCCTTGGCAGCCTCGATCAGGCGGTTTTTTGTGTTGTTAAAGTCACAGTCGATTGGTCGAGCCTTTTCCTGGAACTCGGTTACATTCTGTTTGAGTTTATCAGTGTCGAAGCGAAAAATTTGTTTGGGCGTCTTGTTGGTGTTTGAAGGGACCGGTTTGAATTTAATTATGGACATATAGTGGTCTGAAGCCACGTTTATGCCTTTTTTAACCTTAACATTCATAATCTCAGGGCTGTTTTTCCTAGAGATTGCGACGTGATCTATTTGAAACTCTCCGATGGCGTCGACAGGAGATCGCCATGTTGTCTGCTTTCTGGGAAGATGGCGAAAGTGTGTCGACATGATCTGCAAGTTATGGTTTTCGCAAATGGAGACCAATCTCTCACCATTTTGATTGGTTCTTTTGTGGGCAGGATAGTTTCCAATGATTTTCCTATACTTGTGTTCTCGACCAAGTTGAGCATTGAAGTCCCCCATAAGAAGTTTAACATGGTGTTTAGGAATTTTGGCGAGCTTTTCATCCAGTAGGTCCCAAACGTTATCCACTTCGTCCGGGTCAGATCTGTTCTTGTCATTTGTGGGGGCATGTGCGTTAACTAGGCTGTAGGTTTTGTTGGCGCATTTGATTGTTAATATGGATAATCGGTCATTAACTGGCTCAAAATTTGCGACCGACTTAAGGATTCTGGTTCTCACAGCAAACGCTGTTCCAAGCATCACAGATCCATTGAGGACCCTCTTTTGAGCTCTGCTCTTGAAAAAGCGGTAACCTTCAGATTCGAAAGTCTCTTCGTCTGGGTAACGTGTTTCTTGTAGGGCAATGATACATATCTGATTTTCATGTAGTGCGTCGGTGAGAGTTTTCAGTTTGCCAATTTGTGTAAGGGTGTTAATGTTGAACGTGGCTAGAAAGGTTTTTGATTTGGTTCTGAGTTTCTGACTGGTTGGGATACACCGAGACGCTCCGACTCGTCTCTCGCATGATGTCGAGTCTCCCCCAGAATCCGAATGAGACTCGTGCGTCGCAGGTTTCACGACGAGGGATTTATCCGAAGACTTACCCCCTGGGGTAAAAGAAATGTTGAAATGTTTTGCCATCATGCTCACTTGACTTGAGTTTGTTTTGGACGCATACGCATCCATGTTGCAACTAAGGTTGTTAGCCCTAGAGGTTGTCTCAAGGTGTTTTCTGGCTTCTCTATACTACCATGGCTTCAAGCCTGGGAGTCCCCCAGCACTGATCGGTTCGTCGACCCAGCTTCCCGCTGGGATTGGTTACCCAACCTTCCACTGGGTTGCTCGACTTAACAGGGGCACCTCGTGTAGGTTACGTGCTGGAGTTGGAGTGAAAGAGGCTAAGTTGGATTCTCTTGCTGAATCCAATAGGTTAATGTTGCAGATGTTAGCAACGACGCATTTCACTCCCATTTGCCAGAGTCAAAATGACTCCTCCCAGGTTTATTCCTGGGACCCCATCTTATCTTATATATTAAAAATATTTATGAAATCTTAAGCCAGTCCGTCCGGCCATTCTATCCGGTCGATTGCCTTCATTCTTTTTTTAAATGAAAGGTATTCATGCACAGATTTGTCATCAAGTATTACAATCCTCTTAAATTACGCCTTTCTACATTCATTTGATTTTTTCAACTTTATCCAACTTTTTCCAACTTTCAAGCAATCATATCTTTGGCTCTAATTGAGTTACGAAGGTAGTTTTGGTATGAGAACACTCAGTGACTCAAGCGCTTTCATTTGGGCCATTGACTATTGAAATAGGATTATTTTGAGGAAAGTTATGAGTGAACATTCGATATTACATCTCATATTTTCAACATTTTTTCTCATTGCAGCAATCATATCGTTGGTTCTAATTGAGTTACAGAGTTCGGATTGGTCTAAGAGAACTCAGTGGATCATGTTCTATCTTTTGAGTTATTAGATATTTAAATTGGTTGATTCTGAGGAATGTTATGAGTGCCGAAGCGAATATAAGAAATAATTATGAAAATTTAACCGAGTCCGTCCGGCCATTCTATCCGGTCGATTTCCTTAATTCCTTTTTTAATTGCAAGGTATTCATGCACGGATTGGTTATCACGCATTACAAATCACTTTACTTCCACCTTCCTCAAATTATTTCATTCTTCAACTTTTTCCAACTCTTCTCTCTCATTGAAGCAATCATCTTATGAAATCTTAAGCCAGTCCGTCCAGCCATTCTATCCGGTCGATTGCCTTCATTCTTTTTTTAAATGAAAGGTATTCATGCACAGATTTGTCATCAAGTATTACAAACTACTTAAATTACGCCTTTCTCAATCTATCTATGGTTCTAATTGAGGTAAGCAAGTCGTTTTGGTCTAACAACTCTCAGCGACGCATGCGCTTTCACTTGAGCCGTTAACTATTCAAATCGGATTATTCTGAGAAAAGTTATGAGTGAACATTCGATATTACATCTCATTTTTTGAACATTTTTTCTCATTGTAGCCATCATATCTTTGGTTCTAATTGAGTTACACAGTTCGTTTTAGTCTAAGAACACTTGGTGGATGACGCTCTTTCATTCGAGCTCTTAACTATTCAAATCGGCTGAATCTGGGGAATGTTATGAGTGGACATTTAATATTACTTCTAATTTTTCATTTTCTTGCACCGAAACATGAACATTGCCATGAAATTAATAGGGTAGTGTCAGATCTACTTCCAGGAACTCCTAGAATTTACACAAGTGTGAATACATTGGTAACTGAAGAAGAAAATTTGAGTTTTGCATTTTCCCACTGAATTTTTGAACAGGCTTGAGATGAGTGGTTTACTTCCGCATGTGCTGACTTTGAAAGAAGGTGCTATTGCAATGTTCCTTAGGAGTTCCAATGCAACTATGATATTACTGAACGAGACGAGGCCAATAGTTAGAAAAATGTACGACATTATCATAGATTCCTAAGTTCTAACTGGTGTGAATAGTGGGGAGCGAATACTGCTACCTCGCGTAGATTAACACCATCTGACACTAGAATGACGGCATTTCCTATTACACTAGCGTTTTGTATTACAATAAACAAAGCGCAGGGTCAAACGCTTTAACGAGTTGGAATCTACTTACCTGATCCAGTCTTAGGCCATAGAATGTTGTATGTTGCCTTATCCGGAGGAAAATCATTTAAAGATGTAAAAGTAGAAGTTAAACCTAAGGGTGGACGCACAGCGAACATTGTCTGGAAGGAAGTATTGTCAAATAAAGGTTATAAACTATTACATAATGTCGTAATTTCTTAATTTCAATTCTGAAAGATAATGCTGCAGAGCAGCACGGGCACCCTAGTATTAATGATTTAGAGAGGGAGGTCGTCCTACAAACCACTGCCCTCCATTCTTCTGACATAAATTATTTCCATAGGAAAGTAAGTGACAGTTTTTTTAAAGTTTTTGTGTGAACTAATGTAGGCCTATACTTGTATAGTCCCAGTGAGAACAGAAGAAGAGGAAGGTTTTATATTTTGAAGAACCTCGCACCGATCCAATTCTCGGAACTATAATAGCTTCCATATTAGTGAGTGAATTCAGCTTCTGTTGCGTCTCTCAACACCACTTCAGCATTTGCCGGCTCTCCCCTACTGTAGTTCTGGAAGAATGCATTGGTTTTCAATTGATTTAACATATATTTCGTCCGCGTGGCGAGAAGTTAGATGACAGCGGCCTCCGCTGCAAGTCCTTTTAAAGGGCACCTACAGCCACACCAATCTTCTATCGGTTTCAAATAAGACCAGATGTCTGACTGTCGTTTTAGTGTATATGAAAATAGCACTGCCTGGACTCAGGGTTGACCAACAGCTAGAAGTATAAAGATGACAGCGTGATACAGCCGTAGAAAACACACGCATACACGCTTTAAAAAGTACCAATCTTCAGAATATAACCTAAATGATTTCTTGTTGATTCAATTAGGGGCCTTATGAATTGGTGGTACCCTAGGCCCATGTATTTGGGTGCGTATCGAATCTGTCTGATAACTTGTGTTATATTGGTGCTTATATTTTAATAGAGTTTAGGATTCGGATGGAGGTGGCATCCCAGCATTTCCCTATAACAGAAGTGGTTAACCACGGAAAACTATTTCTAGGGCACCTGCGGTGGGAATCGAACCAATTTCTTCTCGGTTTTTCTTCACAAGGTTGAGTGTAAACCGTTCCTATCCACAGAGCAAAATTAAATTTCTTGCCAGAGCCAGGAATCGAACCCATCATCTTTTGATCAGGAGTCTCAATGCGTACCTTGATACCACAGAAGGCGGAATTTGGTGACGAGCTGGGGGTATTCCTTACGGAGGATTTGACATGCACCTCCATCTTTAGTTTGTGAAAAGAAGCAACAGCCTAGTTTGTGTACTTGTAGACTATAATGGGTGTTCTGTATGCCAGACTTTGGAGTGATCGGATCATTCAGTAACCAGTTAGGTGCGTTCAAGCATGAGGATTTGACTTGCACCTCCATCTTTAGTTTGCTAAAAGAACCAATAATAACCCCTGGCACTACAGCCCGTGAAGGGCCTAGGCCTACCAAGCGACCTCTGTCCAGCCATTTGGCCTGCAGATATTGGAATGACGCGTGATCAGCGCATCGGGTCCCCTCGGCCGTTAATCTTGGTTTTCGTGATCGGGGCGCTGCCTCACTGTCAGACAGCTACTCAACTGTCCTCACGAGGCTGAGTGCACCCCGTTCCAGCACTCACGTTAGTTTCTAAAATCCCTGACGGAGCAGGGAATCGAACCCAGGGCCTCCTGGTGAGAGGCAGGCGCGCTACCCCAACACCATGGGGCCGGCAAAAAAAAGAACCAATGGCCTATTCTTAGTAAATGTATGGTTAGAATTGTATTATGGTAGGGGTTCTCTTTGCCAGATTTTGTTGTGATCGGATAATTAGTGACGAGTTACGTGGATGTACTGTATGTGTAAGGAATTGGCAATCGGGCCATATAATCTAGATAAAAGATATGATATATAGTTTTTATCTCTTGGTTTAGAATTTATAGTCGTGAAATGTTCCGGGTTCAGAGTGATGGGATCATTCAAATACCAGGTAAGTTCATTCAATCATGAGGAATTGACATGTGTGCCCAGTAATTTACTAAAAGTCAAATATAATATGTATATTTTCCCGAAAGCTTGCTCTATACTGCAGGTCAACTAGACCAAGCTTAAGAGAGGTGATCATTTTGTGACGAGCTAGGGGAATTTATCCCATAAGAAACGATAAGCACGACCTGTATATCGTATTAAATATAAACTATAGAATTATATATGAGTGCATAAAGGTTATTATAATAAGTGATTCAATATACGAAGTTTCACTTTGATTGCTTGGAAGGGATGCGAGAAATCAAAATATGTTCTAAATATTTCAAACCACCATTACCTTGAATTTTTTTTAAACAACTGCAAGTCAATTAGACCCAAACACATTTATCTCTAAATAAAGATTTGCTGTGCCAAGTATCACTGCACTCGGTTGATTGAATCGCCAGAAAAGTCATTCTAAATGTTTGAACATAGTGGGCTGCCATGTTTTTTGGGCTTATCAAGTTTTTGAAAGTCAAATAATTATGTGTACACTATAGGTGTCCAAAATTTCAGTTTGTTTGCTGCAGTAGTTTCTGAAATTTTAAATACTGGTTTAATACTTCACGGAGCCTCTAATGTTGGATTGGTCACACTTCGAAATTCGGAACATGCGGTTGGGACAGCGAGGTAGTAGTTAGTCTTTACCAAGTTTCATTGAAATCGCTCCAGGATATAATAGGTTATTAAGTAGGAACACACACACACGGAAATAAGTTGATCTTACGAGCCTATACAGTATATGTTAGGCTAGAAATACCCAGTAAAAACTCGAATAATTGAATTAATAAATAATTGAAAATATAAATAATTGAAATAATAATGTATTCCTTCTTCTACGCCAAATTGCTTCGTTTTGCCTGCAGCATAACTAACCTCTAACAGTGCAAACATGTATGATCTACCCTTGGTGATCAGAATATATGGACGCTCACGTGCAAAATTAAGTTGAAGTTTGAGTCGTCCTCCACTACTAGTCAAGGCTGTTAATATCGTGTTGGCCCTCCCTTCACTTTGATGACAGCCTCTACTCTAGCACACATACTTTTAATCCGGTGGTAGGAGGTTTCATGGGGAATAGCAGCCCATTCTTCATGGAGTGGGAATAGTGAAGAGATTGGAATATGCATCGTTCTGGCCTGACAGGAAGTCGGCGTTCAAAAATATCCCAGAGGTGTTCTATGCGTTTCCAATTAGGTATTTGCGCAGTCCAGTCCCTTAGTTATTGGTACACACTTACCCCATTATCCGTGTTGCTCGATCGTGTTGAAATAAAGTGGTTATTCGCAAACTGTGAGATTGCTATGTAAATCAACTGGGGGGAGAGACCAGTGTCAGTAAATTTGTCGGCACATTAGAGGAATCTGTAGAGCAAAACTTCCCCATCCTCTCTCTTTCCAGGAGAACCATGCCCACACTTTAACACCTCCACTCCAGAATTTCACTTGGGCAATACTGATGTGTTTCGGTATATAGCGATCACCAGACGCTCACCATACCCACACCTTACCATCAGACCGCTATATTATAGAGCGTGATGCAACACTCCACACAGTGGCTTTCCACAGATCTATGGTCCATTTTCGAAGCTCGTTATTCCACGTAAAGTGGCGTTCAGATTTGGTCTATGCGATGTGTGGCTTATGGGCGGCTGCTCGGCCCTGAAAATCAAGCCATTATGCTAGAAGTAGACCCAGCAGCGGTGAGGAATACCTATACGATGGTGGTGATGAATGATAGTTGAGTATCCCATACAACCATCTGCTACACACCACGATCCCTGGGGGGTCAACAAGAGCGGTCGTCTTGCGCATTTTTGGGCTGTACATAATTATCTCGTCCCGATTCTACTTCACTATCATATCAGACACCGTGGACTTAGGAATGTTTCAGAGGGAGGATATCTCACGCACCCACTTCTTACATTTGTGGCATCCAAACATCTCATCACGCTGAAAATCACTACGTTTCACAAAACGACCCAATTGATTTCTCGCGCTGTAGGCAGCCTACTCCGGCTAAAGTTCTCTCACTTTCCTCGTTAACAAACGGCGACTCATACGTTGTCAGTCGTGCGCGCCGTCAATAACCATTGTCTCCTGCTTACCAACAGCTGATGGTTCTTGACCAATAACATGCTTCCTCTATCTCCCCACGTGGACTCCAGAGTTCGGTCCTGGCAGCCAGCTCGCGTGTCAGGCAGGTGTCAGGTGTCCAGTGTCGCACAGCTGCATGTAGTTGAGTCCAGTCTTGCTCTCGCTCTCAGTGGCTATTGTGGAGAGTTGACAACACTGTGCCTCGAGCTGGGAAAGCTTTGGCTGCCCACAGACGGAATGTAAACATATCCGTCCAGCTAGGTTTCAAAGGCGAGCCACTCGTTAACGAGGAAAGTGAGAGAACTATACTGGCATTATGTTCCGCACGATGAATGGCGCTACTATGTCAGGGGAAACACACGTTTCGTTGGATGTTCAGATACTTCTGATCACATTCTAACTCTGCCATGCGGGGCTCTGGCTGCATTAGAGGCGCGCTGCCTCCTAAGCTTAGTTTAGTGGGATCAAATTAAACATTAAACGGTGTGTAGATATGAGAGACCAGTGTCAGTAAATTTGTCGGCACGTTAGAGGAACCTGTAGAGAAAAAACTTCCCCATCCAACGACTCCAACATTTGGGCAATTAAGGACTATGTAATTACTTTCAGACTGGTTGCGTGCGGTAACCATCTCACCTGCAGTGCCTATGGTTGCAGGTTCAAATCCTGGCACAGTCAGTTGGCATTTGAGGGTGCTTAAATGCGAGGGAAGTGCGTCATTAGACTAAAGGCCCCTACACACGTCCTGACACGACTACCCTACCAGACCGATTGGGCCCGACCTTCGTGTCTGGACCTTTCCTACACACTTCCCGACACGACTCCCCTACCCAACCAAACAAGGGGGAGCTACCACCATCAGTCCAGTTTAGAACAAACTCTTGTGGTGCTAAAGTGTTCTTAAATTGCTCAGTATTTAACACCAAATCAAAAGATAGGTGTAGCTTTGTGCGCAGTTATTATTTCAGATGATGAACGAAGAAAGAAAAGAAGAGTGTGGTCCAAGACCTGATTGCAGAAGAGGAAATGTACTTACCTTCCGCGCTTCTCTTTCGTAAGCGGCTCGCAAGTTTTCCAATTCTTTTTTTTAATATCTCCCACTGTACCATGAGGTGTTATTTTTTGTATAAATTTCCAGCAGTAAACTGTAGCATTCCTTTCTCTTGTCTCTGTTGGAATAACTCTCATCTTGGATGGTTCTCCCAACACGACCACCCTAATCTAGGACCTGACAGTTTTCACCACCCGACAAGCCAGACACGATCCAACTGTCGGGTCAACCGCTGCTAGGCCCTAGATTAGGGTGGTCATGTCAGGACGTGTGTAGGCCCTTTAATGTCACGTTATAGATTCCCTTTGGTGCAAAATTCCGACACCGGGGCGTCTCAAAAAGCCGCTATTGTTAAAGCTCTAGGCCTGTCATATTCTGCACTACGTGGTAAGTAAGTAATAATACAGTAATAATACCGGGTGAGTTAGCCATGGTCGTTACGGCATGACTGCTGGCAGTGGCTCATATCCGGGAGGCGAGGAGGTTCAAATCCCCCCGCCGGCAACCTTGAAGATGGTCTTCTGTGGTTTCCCATCTTCCTTCCAGGCAAATGCCGGGGTTGGTCCCTAACTATAGGCCACAGCCGCTACCTTCCAAATCCTTGTCCTTACATTCTAACTTTCCTCCCCAGACAACACTCCACACGCGACGGTACGTGTAGCTCACCCATTGGGTGTCCACCTCGAAGCAGCTACAAAACACTGGTGAGCCGAACATGTCCTCGGACACTCCCGGCACTAAAATCCATACGCTTAAAAACAGTAATAATAATAATAATATTAGAAAAAGTTAATAGTAATAATATACTTGTTTGTGTAAGTTGCAGCATATCTTAGAATAAAGCTCAACATGCAGAGCATGGCTTCGTATTTCCACCCAGCGAAGCCAGTTTCCGTCTGATATTAATTACTACTACTACTACTACTAATAATAATAATGATAATAAACTGTTTTATGTTATTGCATAAACATAATTAAGGGACACTGGGACTGAGTTTTAAGCATATTTTATTAAAAAAATCAAATTTTCGATTTTGACATATTATTGTACCCCTGACCATAACGGATCAATTAGCGGTATCATTTTCCACATTCCGCCATTTTTTGAGGCACGGCGAGACGTTTAAATGCCGGCCACACTGCCATTTAAACGCCCCTTTCTCTTTGTACATTATCCTGTACACGCATTTATGCATTTTATGTTCGACCCTCACTATTATGTGTTTGAAAACTGTATCATAATGATGGTCATTATAACACCGTTTTTCATTACGATACAGTTTCTCCAGCCAATCAGAGCTCGTTCATTGACCAATTAGGAAACGATAATTTCGCGCATGCGCTCAAAATCCAACATGTCGGACATAAACACAACATCGAACTATAACAAATTACCGACATGGAATACCCACCGTCCATATGTTCGCGTAAATAAACTGGCGAATATGAGACAAGAAATAGCACAGTACCTTAAAATCACTAACACTAATTTCTACACAGAGCATTGTCTTCAAATGACTGCGGTGACAATATTACTGAGGGACGGCTGATGTAAACATATGGCTGCATATGGCAGAGCGCATGCGTCGGCCGTTCAAAGCTCTTGAAAGACGAAGGTATAACACTCTGCGATCACAAAATTCCAGTAGCTGACTCTCAACAGATATTTATGAATATTTATGTTAAAACATATAATAAATTTATAATTATCGTCGAACATAAACAGTCGTATGCAACTCGCCTATAATGGTAATTAAGACACTCGTATGGAAATTATAAAACTCGCATACGCTCGTTTTATAAAAAATACTCGTGTCTTAATTATAGCCATTATAGGCTCGTTGCATAATGTACTATTTTATCGGAGAAGTTTGAATACGTATTTGAAATTCCCTCTGTACTACTGGCTCTGCATTGTGCTACTATCTACCGATGAATATTGACACTATTTACTACGTAAGATTTACAAATACTTCAAATGTTTGAAAATAAATATATAAATATCTCAAACGGTCGACATGATGAAATTTTGCATTTATATTGTATTTTCTAATTTCATGAGAGTTACTAGTCGCTTATAGAATGACAGTAGATGCACAATTTTATCTTTATTTGATATTTGTGTTGACTTTAGAAGTGTGTGCATGGTCTACATCTGTTTATAAATAAGTTATTGGACGCTAGGCTAGTACTTTTTCGAAATTTAATGTGCTTGTGAAGTTATTGGGGAGGGGGACACACACACACACTCATCACACAAGACCAAGGTCACAAAGAAAAGGAAGGAGGCTGCAAAACAGAAGAAGGAGAGGAGAGCTGCAGGAGAGTTCTAATGGGTAAGCTGAGTGGAAATAATAAAATATATGCATTTTTTTTTAGAAAAATGCCGTTCTCTCAGTTTCACATTTTCTGATGAATAAAATCTAGTCTTAGGCTGATTTTGGAAGGTAGAATAAGAAAAGATAAGAGAACGTTCATGGCATTTGTAGACTTAGAAAAGGCTTTTGAAAACATTGATTGGACTGATTTGTTTGACATTTTGAAAATGATTAGAATAAAGTATAGGGATAGGAGAGTGATCTACAATCTATACAGAAACCAGACAGCAGTCATTCGAGCTGATGGACATGAGAGAGAAGCTGGTATTCAGAAAGGTGTGAGGCAAGGCTGCAACTTATCACCCAACTTTTCAATCTTCACATTGAACAAGCAATGAAGGAAATTAGAGAGAAATTTAAAGTGGGAGTGAAGATTCAAGGAGAAATAATTTCAACTCTGAGATTTGCTGATGACATCGTCATCTTGGCCGACACGACTGAGGATTTGAATGAGTTTTTGAATGGTATGGACTCCATCCTGAGGAAATAATTCACGATCAAAATTAATAAGTGTAAAACAAAAATATTGGAATGCAGCCGCAATAAATCAGAAACCTCTATGGACATCAAATTGGCAGGGGAGAAACTAAAGGAAGTAGGAGACTTCTGATACTTAGGAAGCAAAATAACCAGTGATGGACGAAGCAAAGAGGATATAAAAAGTAGGTTGCCTCAGGCAAGAAAAGCATTTCTACAGAAACGGAATCTGTTGACATCGAATATAGATTTAGGTATTAGGAAGACATTTTTGAAAACCTTTGTCAGGAGCGTCGCACTCTATGGTAGTGAAACTTGGACTATTGGTGCAGCAGAAAAGAGGAGAATTGAAGCGTTTGAAATGTGGTGTTACAGGAGAATGATGAAGATCAGTTGGGTAGATAGGGTTACAAACGAAGAGGTATTAAGACGAGTGGGAGAGGTGAGATGTTTCTGGCGACCGCTAATGAAAAGAAAAGATAGGTTGGTAGGACACATACTAAGACACCCAGGAATAGCAAGCTTAGTTATGGAAGGAAAGGTCGAGGACAAGAACTGCAGGGGTACACCAAGGTTAGAGTATGTTAAACAGATTGCCTTGGATGTAGGGTGTGGTAGCTATGTAGAGATGAAACGATTAGCTCAGGACAGGGAGCGTGGAGCGCTGCATCAAACTAGTCAAAAGACTGAAGACTCAAACAACAACAACAAAATCTAGTACGCGTTACAGATGTAATGCAATTTTTTTGTAAATTAACATGCATGTTCCTTAGTACTTTATCCACAAACGTGTGCATTCCTTTTTGGATTGGAGTTCTGGTTTGCTTGTAAAAAAATTAAACCTTCAAATTTCAAGAATTTTTCAAAAATTAACTCCATTGGGGGAAAAAATTATATCTTCACAGTAAACAATACAATCTTAAATTCGAGGCACTATTTTATTTGTATAAGAATAAGGTAGGCTACTAGAAAATAAAAATAAATTGTGCTATCGACATTAATTTGACGCACTTGACATTTTGAATATTTGAATAATTTACACATAAATATTGGAAAATAATTAATTTCTATGCAGCTAGTAAAGCTACATTGATAAAAATTTTCACACATGTTTATACTACCGCATACAACCAGAAAACAAAATATCAAGATTGTACCTTAATATTTACAGGAATTAGAAAACTCAGTCCCGGTGTCCCTTAAACAGTTTCAAATCTACCAACTGCCTGTAATATCTAACTCAAGACTGGCTGCGTGACTTAGCGGTAACGTTCTCGCTTGCTGGGCCCAAGGTTGCAGGTTCGTATCCTGGTGCAGTCAGTTGGCATTTTAAGGTGCGCAAATGCGAGGTAGCCGTGTCCGTAGATTTACTGGTACGTTTAAGGGACGTAAAACCAATAACTTTATTATTATCTCTAACTCAAGTCAGTAAGGAATGCGAGAGAAATTATTCTAATTTCAAAACAGTGATCATTTTAATGCTCATTATTGATGTGGTGATATTCACAGTAATTGTATATTCTGTTAATGACACAGAATTGCATCGGAAAGTTGAGAAGGAGATGTCAGGAAAGGGAAATTTAGCGAGTAATTCAGGCTGTCACAGGTGCATGGTCAGATAGTGAAGCGCAGTGACCTTCGTAACATGGAATCTTCACCGTTTTGCGTATAAATGAATTTAAGATTAATAATGGCTTACTATCTTTTCTCCGCATTTTGGATTTGAAGATTCAGTATTTTGAGAGAAATGACAGAAGGGGCTACGTGTACGTTGAAGAGATTAGCTTTTTTATATTTATTTCTTCGTTTTTCCTAAACCCCGTGGCATCACAGCCCATGAAGGGCCCTGCCCCACCAAGCGACCGCTGTCCAACCATTCAGCCTACAGACTACGGGGTGACGCGTGGCCAGAGAGATGTTAATCTGTGAGAAAATGGCATTCGCACTATCTATAATTTACGACGACTACGCTAACTTCGATGGACGAAGTAAAGAGGATTTAAAAAGTAGCATTTCTACAGAAAGTAAATTTGTTTAAATCAAATATAGATTTATGTATTAGGAAGGCCTTTGTCTGGAGCGTGTCGTTGTCCCCTCAGCCATTAATCTTGGTTTCCGCGATCGGGGAGCTATCTCACAGTCAAACAGCTACTCAATTGTCTTCACGAGGCTGGGTGCACCCCGTTCCAGCCCTCACGTCAGTCCATACACTCTATGATCGAGCAGGGCTTCGAAACTGGGGCCTCCGGGTGAGAAGCAGGTGCGATATCCCAACACCACGGGAATAGCAAAAAGTCGAGACTAAATAACTAGGATCCATGGAAAGAGTACATCTGGCAACCCTACCTAGCAGTGGGATTCTAACTATTCGGTGACTTGTGGCGGAGATTTAATTCGTTTCGTCTCGTATCAAATGTTATAAATGGTCTCTTGCGAGCCGACATCTAACGGCGAGGATTTTTTCTACCCTTTGAAAATGCATCGTGGGCGAGGAGTCGAGCCCGTGATCTTGAAATCAAGAGGGGACACATCACCACTGGTCCGGCGACATGACAAATAGGATTCTAAACGAACAAAACGACACCGACAAAATCTGGTGTCTCGCCTGGGAGCTCCAACTACCCTCTAGCGACATCCATACCCAGAGCTTCCCTGCTGAAGATTTCCTGTTATCAACTGAACTCCCAGGTGGTCAAGAAATGTGCGAGCAGTGATTCTCGGTGGAATTGTGTGTCAGGCAACCGTAACTACCACGCTACAATCCCATATTCGTGGATTTCAAATAAGCCCCGAGCATATGCTTAGCAAATCCTAGGTGTCTTCTGAAGCTGTACTAGTCATTGCAATTGTTAGTGCACCTACCTTCATAGCAGTGCGCACCACGAGACATACCATGCGAGTGAGTGGACGTTTATTGGCTCGATTATGGACCAAGGCGTGAGTCGGTAGCTACCTCAGATGTGGTTAGCCTAAAGATTTTCGAGATCATTCAATGGCATTTGCATTAAAGGCTTGAACACGGCCATACGTCCTCAATCACTTACCAAACAAATCATTATAGTGTCGTGCACTACTATTTACACCTCAATAATACGCATTACTGCTAAATATGAGCGCTTATAGGGATAATTAGCTTACGCGTTGCGAGAAAGACAACTGGCCTTTAATAGTTGATGAAGTCCGGCATACAGTAACATACACCATATTAGGATATTCTAGATTTGGCAACAAGCATATGTTACATAGCTGGACAAACACAGGCAGTAAGGAATGCGGGGAAAATGCCAAGGAAGTTAAAAGAGGTAAAGTAACAAGACAGTAAATTCCTTCCAGTTCAGTGCAGGCAGCGGGAGGAGGCAGCTATGCGGAAACATACCCACATCGCTCTAACAGCTAAGTTCACAATCCACAATAACCTTACCATTTAATAACAATCATATAATCGCATAATAATAATAATGTTATTGCTTTTAAGTCCATTTTAACTACTCTGGCCGGGGTGCTGGAATTATGCCCCGAAGGGGATCTTTAATCAGCCTGTAAATCTACTGACACGTCTCCCTCGCATTTGCGCACCCTCAAATGCCAACTGACTGCGCCAGGACACGAACCTGCAACCTTGGGCCCAGCAAGCGAGAACGTTACCGCTGAGCCACACAGCCAGTCCACATAATCACTCAAAGCAAGCAAAATTGAAGGTCAATCATCACTGTCAGTATCTCAACATGAGGTCACATATCTTGACTAGTTGTGCTAGTTTCATTACTACTGAACCTAATGAAGTGTATACGGTATATTGTAAACATCATAACCCATACATATAGACATAGATTTAGCCTAAATTTAAAGGGTATAATGATCGTTTAACGATAGAAACTGGTCATCCAAATGTATTTACTGTATTAATATCATGTAAATTCTCTTCAGGATTAGGGAATCACCGATTAAAATTGGGTAAAATCGTGTTGACCGCCTGAAAAACAATAAATTTCGATTTTCTAAGGCAACGCTGAAAAATGGCTTCCAACACGATAATAATAAATATCAGGAGCTGAAAAAACGTGCATGATATCCGCATATAGAATGTTTTGCGGAAAATGAATGTTCAGTCGAGTGTAGAAATTAGTTACGCTATGTGCCTTTTATTAGTTTAATGCTAGAACATTTTCATATTTAAATGCTCTTGTTTTTGTTCTGTGTGAGCGGGCTTGGACATCACTGTTATTTAGCCTCCTGTACTTAGGTGTGTGTAGAATGTGTCTAATATCCTATGTTATTGTGGTGGCTGTAGTAGTGAGTGAGCATTTGTAATGCAGGCGAGGATTGGCAAGGAGGGGGCAAGGTCTTAAGTTAGGAACCATCTCGTTATTTGCCTGGAGCACAAGTCGGAAATCACAGTAAACCACTTCTAGGGTGGGTGAGGTGCGAATCGAACACATCTCTTCTTAGTTTCTCCCCATGAGGCTGAATGTACCACTTTCCAGCCCTCAGATCAGAATACTGTCGACAAACATCTGGATGACATGTCGTTGATTTCCAAGTGTTACAGTAATTCGGAAACTAGCACACTTCAGAGCCAAGCGAGCCATCGACAAACAATGCCGTTTCAGATAATCCGGGGCGAAGATGACATGTCATCACAATTTGAACTAAGTGATATCAGCCACTTTTCACATTCTAACGCCTAAGACTGGATTCATTGGACCAGCTGCCCACCTAATACACTACAACAGCCAACCTGTAAATTTGCCCTATATGTACCGTAAGAGTGTGTCGTGAGTAATTCTCCACGGTTTAGGCGTCATTGTTTTCGAGGTGGGTATAGCCAGGGGTCGACAGTATCCTCGTGGTAGCAAAGAGAGGTCTATCTGAAGCCAATTCTCTTACATTTTCGGAACAACTCGTGATGTAGTGGCTAGCATTCTTAGCTGTTGCCCCGGAGGTCCAGGTTTGATTACCGGCTCTGCCAACAAATGTAATTCTGACCTAAGGGCTGAAATGGGCTACACATAGCGTCGTGAGACCTACACTACCACTTAAAGTCTCACTTCCAATAAATACACTGGGATAGAAACATTGTGTTACTGTTGCTATCATATCGTCCTAAAGAGCGTGTTCCAATGTAAGTTCCATTCACGAAGAAGAAGTGGATACAGAATGACTCTGTGATTAAAAGGGGATGAGAATGTTATACATCAATGCGTCATCGAACTTATAAATGGCAATTTTGATCATTCAATGCATTTTGATGCATTTTAAGTGCCCATTTGCCTGCCTATTATGAGGAGAATGAACTCTGATTATATCCCCTTCACTCTTGACCTCACACCCACAGTTACATATTGAATTGTTTTCAACTCAATGGGCTCCTTGCTGTGACAGCTCTGAACTCCAACTGCACGATGATGTGGTAAAACCTTTATGAATGCGGTCAATTACCCAGGCATTTCACGATGAAGTGGGGCTCATAATTTACTGAAAGAGAAGCACTAAAAATGCTCGTTTCCACAGGCAATTTTTCTACCGAAGAGTGAAATGTTTATATGGCCAGCAATTCACTTCTGACAAATTGCTTTCACTTAATTAAGACTTGTCTTATGAGCGTTCTGTATGCTCGTTAGCTTGCCAACTGCCATGTGTTGAGCCAAACTCGGTAAACAAAGGGATCAATGGTCAACCGTGATCGACCTTCGCTTACATTTGTTCATCATTAATATCGTTAATGCGCACTGTCTGTCAATGATGTGTAATCTCATACAAGCATACAATGGTTTACCTTTTCTTGACATTAATTTTTAGTAAATACAATTAGGTGATCAATCATGCTTCCAGGTTGCACAGACGGTAGTAAGAATATGGGCATAGCCTACCAGGAAGTGTACGGCAGGGTTTAATGGTGTAGCGAATATACGGCGGGGAGCACTGGCATCTACAAAGTCTCATTGGAGAATGCTAGACAAATAAAACGTTGCCAACACCCAACATTTTCATAGATTGTAACACATTGTTGGAGACCATGAGTTCTCTAGTTGGGTATGGCATCGCTTTCTGTTAAATGCGCCAGATTCTCTTTGCCATCTTTTGCCAATTTCATTTTACTTCTCAACTCCTCTGTTGACAATGGCATCAGTAAGGGCACCCAGCCGTAAAACCACTAGTCACAAAGAACTACATCTCACCTTGTCTCCGACTCTGTTGAAATGAGAATAATAAAGGACATGCATTATTATTATTTTTAAAAATCGTTACGCCTATCGAAGGAGCACAATTTCATCTATCTAGCTGATCTTGCTTCCTTGTCCTCCGAAGATCTTTTCATCATCTCGCTATGGCCCTTTCTACGCTCCTCCGTCCATGTTCTGTTGGATGCAACGTGTGGGTGGGGTGGTCTGAAAATGGATGATTGTCAATTATTCCCCTCAATTTAGTCCTATCGACTACCGTTTCATTTGAGATATATATTTCCTGATAGTCTTTTTAATTTTGAAGCAGCCAATTGTTCTTAGTTTTCGTTGAGGGAATAAGACAGAGTTATTTTAGTCAGGAGCCTGTGATCACTCATTCTGAGAATATGCCCATTAAATGTCTAGTGTATTTTCCTGAACGTGTCCGAGATTTTCTCCGGATGCTGATAAAGCTCCTGGGATTTCGTTGTTTGTGTAGATATTTTATTAGTGATCTGCCCCCAATAATCAGTGTTTCAGAGGCTTATAGTGCCTCGGATTTGATTCCCGTGTTATAATGTCGTAATTTTGGTTTACTATTGCATTATTGTTATTATTATTAGGACATTTGTATCCTAATTCCTTTTCATTGGATTAATATAAAGGTATATAAACCTAATCCCACATCAATTACTTGAAACTTTTCCCTAAAACGATTTTTTTTTTAGTCGTTTACCCTCCAGGTTGGTGGAACCCACGGACTCAGCGAGGGAACTCACCACTACCGCCTCTACGGGCAGTGTCCTAGAGCTGGGAACATCGAATCGGAAGGGATACAACTCGTGAGGTGGGATTGGCACCTCGCCCAGGCGGCCTCACCTGCAAAGCGAACAGGGGCCTCATGAGGGAAGGTAAGGGATGGTTAGGATGGATAGACAAGGAAGAGGGAAGGAGGCGGCCGAAGCCTTGAAGAAGGTACCATCCCGGCATTTGCCTGAAGACGAAGTGGGAAACCACGGAAAACCACTTCGAGGATGGCTGAGGGGGAATCGAACCCCCTCTACTCATTTGGGCCACCCGAGGCTGAGTAGATCCCGTTATAGTCCTCGTACTGTACCCTTTTACCTACCAATACCTGTTGAATCCCTGGATAGCAGCTGGATCGTAGAACCTGAAAATGCCCCGGCTCTAAAGACCCCCCAAGTTCTACCAACAGACACAGGGATAATAGGGCCACTCGAATACCTAACAGGATGTATTAAGACTGACCAAGGCTCAGAAAAAGAAAAGACTAGCTCAAAACACAAGAATTCTTCAAGAGGAAGAAAGAATCTCAAAGGTGTGGTAAACACTAAAATACCTAGCGATGGCCCCCTTAATACACCCTTCCATCACCTCTATAAAGCATCACGCAATAATTAAAACCAAGTAATAAAGTAGTTTATTGTAAGAATAAACAAGACAGAAAAATATCAATTTCGTCGATACCACGACCAATCAAAAAAAAAAATCTCATTGATTATATTGGATTATCTTCCAAAAAAAAAAAAATATATATTACCCATTGTCACAACTAACTTTTAGCTGATTAAAATATAAGGCATATTAATAATAATAATGATCAATCCCATAGGGTAAGCATTTGCAAAAAGAAAAGTATTATAAGACTCAAATACATTAAATTCATTTCGGTTCCTTAACGGAAATAACATTTTATACAAAAATATCCTGATTATAATTAATAATCCTACGCGACATCTTCAGTAACATTATATGTTCTTGTTATTGAATGAAGAAATTCATATGGCATATTTACAGAATATAATTTACACAAAATTCCAGAATAATTTCAATTATTCTCCTTCCACTGACTTGATGTCACGACATTCCTTTCTGCTTAATATTATTTCATTTTTAGTTTTAGGGAAATTCTGCCGAACAGTTAAGCTAAGCAAAAATTAATCATAAAGTCAGTCTTAAATAGTTATCGGTTTCCTTATTAAACATACATCTTATGGCAAAATTGTTATATTAGTTTTACTGGAAATATTTAACCGAATATCCACTCAAGATTCCCAATAATACTGCTCAGAAAAATATTAATCTTCATACAGGCATTTTCACGATAACAGCGATAAAGTTAACAATGACCAAATATTAACCATACTAGGTTAAAAACAACACCTATCTGGGTTAAAACCCCAATCAATCTAATCCTGATTGGCACACCTGGCTCAATCCTCGACAAGAAAAATATGCTTTACAAAGCATAGCATCAATATACTTAAACACAAAGACATTACTCATAGTACATGCCTCTCTAAAGTCGAACATGCACCTATAATAGGAGCCTTACTGTTATAAACCCACAATTCTGCAAATCAGCTGTTTATGGTAAAAATCCTGAACTCGAAAAATATGATCCCGTAACAGATTACCAACAAAGCCCAGTGGATTTCAGAAATATTCCACCTTTCTTTAAAAAACTTGCCTTACATTGATTTATTACATGATCCATAATTCTTAAACGTATGACTTATAGTAAGTCGTCCCTGGGATTATCCTCGCAAATTTGGATGTCGTTCAAATACCCTCTTAATAGAGAAAAACTATTGCACTAAAGGCAATGATATCAATTTAATCCAGTGTTAACTTCATAAGAAAAAAAACTGTATATAACGCTGCCCAACCACACAAACTGAGGTTGTAAAGTGATCTATAAAAATAAATTCAATTCTCAAAATAAGATCCTCCCTGAATTTCCCGAACGCGAAAATGTCGATGGATTAGACCTACAGCATGGATCTAGGTTAGCAACAAAGGCTAAGCGACTAATGACCCATTAGGCAATCCATTTCGAAAATCACGCTCAGAAAACACAAGTTAAACCTGTTATTAAAAAAACTGAAGAAAATATAGTCCAAGGACTATATTTAGCATTTAGAATAACTGGGTCCGAAAACTTCCTAATATCGTAATACGAATCCGAAAAGGAAAATTCCCTTCAAAGAATACGATAATCCAAGCGAAAGTGCTTAAAGAACAATGCACTAGAATATGAAAACTCAACCAAAGTTCTCAAAAGAAAGTTGTGTTACTAAAATGTTCTTACACAAGAAAAACTGTAAATCTTCTTCCTACATTTGCTTCTCGACAAATAAGAATGAGCGTATTAGTTTAAATACTGTAAAATACTACTGAAATTATTAATTTATTCATCAAAATTACACAAAGGATGCACTCATTTTATGAGTCAAAATCCTGGCATCATAGAAGGTCAGTTTCGAAATGAACATCGAACCTGCACTTTCTACTCAACCATTTAAACTACAAAATCAAATATGGCAAAGTGGTAGTTCTAAATGTCCACACTACACTACTGTAACAAGTTGAAGTGATCAGTACCTTTGGCGAATCTAGATGAGGAAAAAAGGATATCGTTGGCCATAATCAGCTCCAAACCAACAGAAAATATGCTGGACTTCAACTGGGTTTCCATAGAACGAACCAAAGTCCTCCCAGGCTCGAACAACACCCGGTCGGTCGAAATAGTTCCAACATATCCTGGCGATATCTTCCCATACATATTCGAATACCAACGGACAGACCGCACACATTTTATCAGCTCGTCACGAAGCGAAGGTGAACTCGAACAGTCACTAACAAGTTCCAATATGTGAACGCGCGTGTGAACAAGTTCACGAGGGTCGACGCGGCCCCTTACAACACGAGAGTCGCGTGCACACTTCATGCTAAATGAAAGTTGCCGTCAACAAGTCCCCGCTGCACCCTGCTAATGCAGTATTCTTAAATCAATTTAGCCTACCATCGTAGTGGATATAAGCTTCATATTGTTCCTTCCCTCTGACACCTTGCTTGAGAATGTACTCTTTTCAAAAAGTATAATCACTGTGAAGAGTGAATCAAATCTAGGCTGCATTTCCACGACGGATTATATGCAGAGTTTCGTGACACATCACGGCTGAGCTCGCGGTCGGGATTATAAAAGTATCCATCCGCATGGCCCGTTAGTTGCTGTAGACACACAGTCGCAGAGATAAACTATTACATGTTTAAGACCATGTCTGAGCCCTATTAAACACGTTTCTACTTCACGTAGGATGCTAAACGAACTAGCGTACACTTCAGCACGGTCACACGTTTTTAAAACTCCCGTTAGCTGGCGATTTTACTTTCACTGATTTCCAGCTCAAACCTCCACGCTGTCAAGTTCTAAACTCATTGCACTCTCCACGAGGTCGTCTGAGTCTCACATCTGCTTCCCCCACTTCCTCACACGTCATGACTCGATACGAAATATATCGCAGTCGAAACGTAATCAGCAGTGAGTTAACATATCATCTTCTGTTCTTCATACTTTCTTAATAATAGCTTTCTGCCATGGAAATATACATATAGACACATGTATCTGCTTACATATAGCGCTAAATATGCTTTAATTTGTATTAATCACTCTCAGGTGAATCGATCGATATGGTGTTAGACACAGTCAACATGGTTATTATCGATGACCTTCGGGTTTCTCGTCGGAAACACGAGCTCTGCCGATCTCTTTCTTGATAGCATGGCTCTTTTTCTTGCTGCAGACCAGCTGTTATGATCGACTTCAGAGGCTAGTTAGAAAGTTACAGGGCGTTCCCAAAATACTGTAACCATGTCTGTACTTAAGCCCTTTATGAATAATGGTGCATTTTCCCTTTGATACCTTAAATAAAAGTCTCCTCAGCTTTTATTTACACCATTCCAGGTAATCTCAGCATATGTAGCATTATTCAGTCAACACTCAGTCTATCTTCTTCACATATCTTTTTAGGTTTTTTGCATTGAAACGACCTATCATTTCTCTTCCATTTAGGCTTACTACCTCATAACAATTATTTCCGAACGACCTAGCAATCGTATAGGGTCCGTGGAAGACATAGGAAAACTTGGTGAATTGCTTCTTAGCCACATCTGCTTTCGTCGGTTTCTTGACGAGAATCATCTCGCCTACTCTCATCGGTGGCCGATATCTTTTATTTCTGATTCGTTTATGCCGCTTCTCGGCTGCATCCATCAAGCTTTCTCTAGCTGAATTAATTCTTTCTGGGACTGTAGGCTCCCCGTCCTTGGGTAGAAATCTCACGATCTCTGTCCAGGCTCTTTCTGGCCTCTTATTATGGTGAACAACCATAGGTATATCTGATAAGCTCTCATGGAATGTGGAATTCATGCATCTTTCCATGAGTGGGATGAACTTGACCCAACTCGCATGATCCTCAGGACAGTAGATTCTCGCGAACTTGCTGATTTCTGCCATAACACGTTCCGAGACGTTAGATTCCGGATATCTAACGCTAGAAAACACGTGCTTGACACCAAGTCTAATCATGGCATTCTCAAATTCCATCGAAGTGAATTGAGCTCCGTGATCCGATAGGAGAGTTACAGGTTTTCCTGCCTTAGAAAACACACTGTTTTCAAGACGACTAAGGACTTGAGCTGTAGTGGCCCTCTGCATAGGATCGAGAGTCACGTATTTAGAGAATACATCGATTGTGACTAGGAGAAACTGGTTTCCCCTAGCTCCCTTCGGGCAAGGACCGAAGATATCGCAAGCCATTAGCTCTCTCGGCCTTTCTGGAATAATGGCTCGAGGTCTCTCTTTTGATAACGCCGACGGGTATTTCCCTCGTTGGCACTCCTGGCATGATCTGATAATGGCTGCTATAGTGCCCCGCATCTTGGTCCAGGTGAATGTTTCCAATAACGTTCTAAACGTTTTGTCGACACCCCCATGGCCAATGGTGCAGTGAGCTAACCACACCAACCCATTTATCAGTTTTGGAGGGACTACAATTCTAATTTTCGTCCTCTCTCGGTCAATGTATTTACAAACGACGTCATCACACACCAGGAATTTCTCAGATCGCTTCCTAGTCTGCTCGTAATCAAGATCGGTATGGTCCATTGCACCTCTCAAAAACCTGTACATATGTCTAGTTGGGGTGTGTCTCGTCTGTGACACCGCTATCTTCTTTAGCTTCTCCAGGGTAAGTTCGTGTTCCCTCTCCAACTGTACAGTGTTAATCTCGATCTTACTAACTGGATTTCTTGAGAGTGCATCCGCGAGCAGATTATCTTTTCCAGGCTGATGCACGATAGTGCCATTGAACTGCTGGAGAAACAATGTCCACCTCGTCAATCTGTCACTGGAAAGGTCGGTTTGCATCATGAACTGAAGCGCTCTATGATCCGTGATAATGACCACTCGATGTCCTATCAGAAGTTTCTTCCACTTTTGAAGAGCAGATATGAATGCCAAAGCTTCGAGCTCAGAGGTGAAATAATTCTTTTCGTGTTCCTGCAGCTTTCTGCTGTGGAAGTCCAAGTAGTGCTTCCTCCCCTCCTCGTCCTTTTGATAGAGGACAGCACTAATACCTACTTTTGAAGCATCAGACTCTATGTAAAAAATCCGATCAAACTCAGGATATTCCAGCTTAACACAATTTTGGAGCATGAGCTTGGCCTCTTCAAATGCCCTATTCGTATCCTCTGTCCATTTCCATTTATTATTTTTCTTTAATGCTTCATACAAAGGGGCCATAGTAGTTGAATATCCCGGACAGTGGCTACTCAAGAACTGGCACATGCCCAGAAACTCACGGAGCTGCTTTACTTTTGCGGGACGAGGGAATCTTGAAATGGCGTCTATCTTCTTCAAGTTTGGGTGATACCCAAACTGATCAATAGTATGGCCTAGGAACTTGATAGATTCATGCATGAATTGACACTTATGCATGTTGACCTTAATATTGGCCTCTCTTAAATTCTCGAATAGCTGTTTCAAGTGCACAAGGTGTTCTTGAACATTCGCTGAAGAGATTATCAAGTCATCGATATAGCAAATAACGTTACGTTTCACGCTTTCCGTTAATTTGCTATCAAGGGCTCTGATCAAAGCCGGACCGCTGTTCACCATTCCAAAAGGAACGCGACAGAAAACATACGTGGTCTGATCGAATAAGAATCCGGTGTATTGCCGGCTATCTTCCTCCAGCTCTACTTGATAAAAGGAAGCGGTTAGGTCTAGGACACTAAAACACGCTTTACCTTTGAACTTTTTCAAAAGTTCTCTAATTTTTGGTGGACGGTCAGTTTCTAACATGATTCTCGTGTTGATCTTCCTGGCGTCTAAACAAAGCCTCAGTTGTCCGTTCGCTTTCTTTACCACAGTTATCGGATTCAAATACGAAGAAGCCTGTTTTTTTATTATACCATCTCTCTCCATTTTATCTATGATCTCTTTGACCTCATCATGGTATTTTTCTGGGATAGGATAAAGCTTGGCTTGGTATGGGGATTCATCTATTAGCCTAATCTGATACTTGAAGTCTCTGATCAAACCAGGTTTATCATCGAAGATGTCCGCAAACTGGCAAATCAAGTCGTCAAATTCTTCTTTCACATTTTTAAATCCCTCGGCTTTCAAGGTATATTGTTCCCTCACTTGCTCAGTTTCTTCAACTACGTGATCTAGGATTTCCATTCTAGGGATATCTCTATTAATTTCGTTTCCATCCATTTCTTCCATCACTACATCCTCTGTACTTTCTTCCTTGAATCTTCTTATTCCTTTATCCAAGTCGATGATTGCTCTAGCTTGAGTAATAAAATCGATGCCTAGTATGACGTCAAAATTAATATTCTTAACGACTATGAAAATATGTTCATAACTTCTCTCATTGATCCAGAATTTCATTAGAATCTGCACTTTGCATTTCATAGTTTTATCCTTAAATATCCCACGAATTTTTGTTGGAGATGCTGGAAGAATGGTAAATTGATTTTCTGGTTTCAATCTTTCAAAACAGTCCTCGTCAACTATTGAGATCATAGCACCTGTGTCCATCAAGGCTTTACAATGTTGTAGACCAATTAGTATATCAATAACGGGAAGTTCAACTACCCTTCCTCTCGGTTTCATTTCTGGTTCAAATAGAAGGTCTTCGTCAGAAGCTTCAAATATTTCAAAAATCGTGATATCAGAGGAATGCGTGGCAACATCAGTTATTAATTTCGCCCGGAAATTGGCGTTTTTTTTTCTCGATCCGGAGCTCTTTCTGAACTCCGACCTTCTCTGCTAGTGCTGGGTTGAGACTTATCTAGATTTTCATCCTTTCTTTCCTTCGATTTTCTTCGTCCAACCTCCGTGGACTTATCTCGCCCTCTCTTGAGCCTCTCCTGTTGCACTTTTTTATCGGACGCCTCCGTTCGATAATTGTTGTATCTTGAGTACCCTTGATTTTGTCTGTTATCTCCGCTGTCACGGGTATCTCTATCATTCCTATTATATCTGTTATCTCTATTGTCTCGGGTATCTCTATCATTCCTATTATATCTGTTATCTCTATTGTCTCGGGTATCTCTATCATTCCTATTATATCTGTTATCTCTATTATTTTGATCATATCTGTAGTTCCTATTATAAGGCGTTTCTCGATGATCATTTCGGTCTCGATCATTATCTCTTCGATAAAAATTTCTCTCCTCGTAGCGACGTTGCCAAGGCCTCTCCTGGGCGTCCCTACGTTGGTTTTCCCATCTCCTCTCTTCCTGATGGGTATTTCTAATAGGACCTATTCTATCATCTCTTCTTTGTTCGAAACGATCCGTCTGCTGTGTACGGTTCATCATTGCCGCGTTTACAACTTTCGATTCCTGCCTGGCATTTTTGACTATAGTAGGTTGCGTCATCATACTCATGTGATCTAATCGACGTAACAGGTCATCTAACGACGTTAAAGACGATACTCCGGAAGAAATAATTGATCTCCTTACTTCCGCAGGCAATTGACGTGAGATAGCTTCAAGGAGTTCTTCTTGGGTTAACGGCGGCTGAAGAAAACGGAGTTTTGCTAACTGACACGCAAAGTATTCAGCATAGCTGGTTGGTCCTGTACTGGAGTACTTGCGTGAATAGACTTCTGATCTCACATTCTGTTGGACCTCGATCGACCAAAATCTTTGTATGAAGGCTTCCGAAAACTGATCAAAGTTGTCAAATGTGTAACGAAAAGCCCTGAACCATTGTAACGGAGCATCGGTGAGAAACCTTTCCACCATACGTAGCTCACGCTCACGTGGCACATGTGACTCCAAAAAGTAATCTCTTAATGTCTTGACAAATTCGATTGGTGTCATTCCATCCAAATTGCTAAACTTCCTAGGTTTGTCATCAAAATTTCGTATTATGGTTACATTCGGTGTCCTTTCCAATGATTTCGAAGTATAATCACCCACGCCTACGTTGGGGTTCGGAGAACTAAAAGTTTCCCTGCTTGTTCGAATGGGACTCGAATGTTCCATTTGACTGAGCCGAACGTTGGGTTCGTTGTTGGAAGATTCCTGCATCATCCTTTCCCTACCATCAGGTACTATCACTTCAGGTTGTTCAACTACAACTCGAAAATCGGACTGTAAAAGTGATCGCAATTGATCTTTTAGAGTATCTAAATTGATATGCCCCTCTAGATTAATTTGCTCGAGACCCTTTCTAATTTCATTAATCTCGGAAGTTTTCTTCTCCCTGACCTCATTTAACTCTATCTTACTTTGGTCGACTTTAGTTTCAACACTGTTAATACGTTTCTCTAAATCGGATATGTTATTAACCTGAGTATTTTGAATTCCATCCATTCTTTTGCTTAGATCTTCCCTAACATTTATTATGTCTTTGCTATTAGTTGCAAGACCAGTGGCAAGTTTAGATTCTAACTTAGATTTCTCAACTTTAAAACATTCCTCATTAATTTTCATAATATCTTGACGAAATGTTACAATATTATCACTTATGATCCCTTTCAAATCAATGTCAAAATCATCCCTGAGAAGTTTCGTATGATCAGTGACTTGAGCTCGGAGTGTCCCCATTTCACATTTCAACTGCTCCAGGCTATTCTGGGTCTGATTAGTGTCATGGGAAAACTGCAGCTGAAGTGCTTCTAAATTTTTTTTACTGAGCTTCACACTCTTTTCAAAGTCTAGTCTAATCTCAACTTGAAATTCTTTATTAGATTTTTCTAGCTCCATTAACTTAACCTCCGTCTGATTTTGACTAGATTCGATTTTTCGGACCTCTAGCTCCATTTTATTTTGACTGGATTCTATTAATCCCACATCTGTTCTTAAATCATTGATTTGGGATTGCATAATCCTTACATTAGAGTTTACATCCTTTACTGTTTCCTCAATTCCCCTTTGACTAGTCTGAACATTATTAAGATCTGTTTGCATTGAAGTTTGACTAGTTTGAATATTGTTAAGATCTGTTTGCATTGAAGTTTGGCTATTTTGCATTGATGTTTGACTATTTTGCATTGATGTTTGACTAGTTTGGATTGATGTTTGACTAGTTTGGATTCTTTCTTGGGCAACCTGTACCAAGCCAACATTAGCCCGTAGTGTACTGATATCTAGTTGAGTTTTTCTATTATCATCCTGGATATCTTCGATATTAGATTCTACACTGGTAACCTTCTTTTCTACCCTTTTAGAACTGTCATTGATAGCCTTCAAGGAGGAATGCATAGTATCAATTTCCCCCATGATACCTTCAGCAACTGCACCCTGATTTTGAATAACAGTTTCGGACATATGGTCTAATGCAGATCTAATTTGGACCTTAATATTTTCAATGTCCTGATTCAAATTGTCCATTTTATGTTGAAGAATTTCAAACATCTTCTTAACGTCACCAAGAGTCACCATATTACCTTCAGACATGCTTCACTACACTTCACAAGAAATAAGAATACCACACCAACAAAGCACAGCGAGAACATCTACAAACAACCACCATTTACCATACATGCTCATTCTTATTGTCTGGCATTACCTTAAAATAAACTTATGTCTAAACACAAAGTGCCCCATTTCATTTGGGATCGACCATATACAAGTGCGTGTTGGTTTATATCGGTGAAGGTCTATGATTCTACCATTACTTAAATTTTAAATTTACTACAAATACTTCTATTTTTAATGATGTCAGCAATGATCATCAGCCGGAAACAAGTAGAACAAATTATTAACAAAGCGTGTGGCACCACTCCAATACATAAAATAAAATAAAAATTAATAATGGTTGCAATACCACTTGTAAGTCAAGTAGCTCGAGTATCCTCGTAATTGCTTTGTTCCATAGGAATTCCAATAGTTCGTGCCAAAATATTGGTTCACCATTATTTTGTCGCCTTGATTCATAGTCACACAAGAAACACGGTGTTCCAAATCGCGATCTGTGTTACATGATCATAAAACTAATTTCCACTATGTACTTTCAGTTTCAATTTTGGCAGAATTATGGCATTCAACTCCCTGGTATTCGCTCTGGTATTCCAGTTTTTCGAAGCCCCTGAGCTGGGCGCCACCTAATGTACCCTTTTACCTACCAATACCTGTTGAATCCCTGGATAGCAGCTGGATCGTAGAACCTGAAAATGCCCCGGCTCTAAAGACCCCCCAAGTTCTACCAACAGACACAGGGATAATAGGGCCACTCGAATACCTAACAGGATGTATTAAGACTGACCAAGGCTCAGAAAAAGAAAAGACTAGCTCAAAACACAAGAATTCTTCAAGAGGAAGAAAGAATCTCAAAGGTGTGGTAAACACTAAAATACCTAGCGATGGCCCCCTTAATACACCCTTCCATCACCTCTATAAAGCATCACGCAATAATTAAAACCAAGTAATAAAGTAGTTTATTGTAAGAATAAACAAGACAGAAAAATATCAATTTCGTCGATACCACGACCAATCAAAAAAAAAAAAATCTCATTGATTATATTGGATTATCTTCCAAAAAAAATTATATATTACCCATTGTCACAACTAACTTTTAGCTGATTAAAATATAAGGCATATTAATAATAATAATGATCAATCCCATAGGGTAAGCATTTGCAAAAAGAAAAGTATTATAAGACTCAAATACATTAAATTCATTTCGGTTCCTTAACGGAAATAACATTTTATACAAAAATATCCTGATTATAATTAATAATCCTACGCGACATCTTCAGTAACATTATATGTTCTTGTTATTGAATGAAGAAATTCATATGGCATATTTACAGAATATAATTTACACAAAATTCCAGAATAATTTCAATTATTCTCCTTCCACTGACTTGATGTCACGACATTCCTTTCTGCTTAATATTATTTCATTTTTAGTTTTAGGGAAATTCTGCCGAACAGTTAAGCTAAGCAAAAATTAATCATAAAGTCAGTCTTAAATAGTTATCGGTTTCCTTATTAAACATACATCTTATGGCAAAATTGTTATATTAGTTTTACTGGAAATATTTAACCGAATATCCACTCAAGATTCCCAATAATACTGCTCAGAAAAATATTAATCTTCATACAGGCATTTTCACGATAACAGCGATAAAGTTAACAATGACCAAATATTAACCATACTAGGTTAAAAACAACACCTCTCTGGGTTAAAACCCCAATCAATCTAATCCTGATTGGCACACCTGGCTCAATCCTCGACAAGAAAAATATGCTTTACAAAGCATAGCATCAATATACTTAAACACAAAGACATTACTCATAGTACATGCCTCTCTAAAGTCGAACATGCACCTATAATAGGAGCCTTACTGTTATAAACCCACAATTCTGCAAATCAGCTGTTTATGGTAAAAATCCTGAACTCGAAAAATATGATCCCGTAACAGATTACCAACAAAGCCCAGTGGATTTCAGAAATATTCCACCTTTCTTTAAAAAACTTGCCTTACATTGATTTATTACATGATCCATAATTCTTAAACGTATGACTTATAGTAAGTCGTCCCTGGGATTATCCTCGCAAATTTGGATGTCGTTCAAATACCCTCTTAATAGAGAAAAACTATTGCACTAAAGGCAATGATATCAATTTAATCCAGTGTTAACTTCATAAGAAAAAAAACTGTATATAACGCTGCCCAACCACACAAACTGAGGTTGTAAAGTGATCTATAAAAATAAATTCAATTCTCAAAATAAGATCCTCCCTGAATTTCCCGAACGCGAAAATGTCGATGGATTAGACCTACAGCATGGATCTAGGTTAGCAACAAAGGCTAAGCGACTAATGACCCATTAGGCAATCCATTTCGAAAATCACGCTCAGAAAACACAAGTTAAACCTGTTATTAAAAAAACTGAAGAAAATATAGTCCAAGGACTATATTTAGCATTTAGAATAACTGGGTCCGAAAACTTCCTAATATCGTAATACGAATCCGAAAAGGAAAATTCCCTTCAAAGAATACGATAATCCAAGCGAAAGTGCTTAAAGAACAATGCACTAGAATATGAAAACTCAACCAAAGTTCTCAAAAGAAAGTTGTGTTACTAAAATGTTCTTACACAAGAAAAACTGTAAATCTTCTTCCTACATTTGCTTCTCGACAAATAAGAATGAGCATATTAGTTTAAATACTGTAAAATACTACTGAAATTATTAATTTATTCATCAAAATTACACAAAGGATGCACTCATTTTATGAGTCAAAATCCTGGCATCATAGAAGGTCAGTTTCGAAATGAACATCGAACCTGCACTTCTACTCAACCATTTAAACTACAAAATCAAATATGGCAAAGTGGTAGTTCTAAATGTCCACACTACACTACTGTAACAAGTTGAAGTGATCAGTACCTTTGGTGAATCTAGATGAGGAAAAAAGGATATCGTTGGCCATAATCAGCTCCAAACCAACAGAAAATATGCTGGACTTCAACTGGGTTTCCATAGAACGAACCAAAGTCCTCCCAGGCTCGAACAGCACCCGGTCGGTCGAAATAGTTCCAACATATCCTGGCGATATCTTCCCATACATATTCGAATACCAACGGACAGACCGCACACATTTTATCAGCTCGTCACGAAGCGAAGGTGAACTCGAACAGTCACTAACAAGTTCCAATATGTGAACGCGCGTGTGAACAAGTTCACGAGGGTCGACGCGGCCCCTTACAACACGAGAGTCGCGTGCACACTTCATGCTAAATGAAAGTTGCCGTCAACAAGTCCCCGCTGCACCCTGCTAATGCAGTATTCTTAAATCAATTTAGCCTACCATCGTAGTGGATATAAGCTTCATATTGTTCCTTCCCTCTGACACCTTGCTTGAGAATGTACTCTTTTCAAAAAGTATAATCACTGTGAAGAGTGAATCAAATCTAGGCTGCATTTCCACGACGGATTATATGCAGAGTTTCGTGACACATCACGGCTGAGCTCGCGGTCGGGATTATAAAAGTATCCATCCGCATGGCCCGTTAGTTGCTGTAGACACACAGTCGCAGAGATAAACTATTACATGTTTAAGACCATGTCTGAGCCCTATTAAACACGTTTCTACTTCACGTAGGATGCTAAACGAACTAGCGTACACTTCAGCACGGTCACACGTTTTTAAAACTCCCGTTAGCTGGCGATTTTACTTTCACTGATTTCCAGCTCAAACCTCCACGCTGTCAAGTTCTAAACTCATTGCACTCTCCACGAGGTCGTCTGAGTCTCACATCTGCTTCCCCCACTTCCTCACACGTCATGACTCGATACGAAATATATCGCAGTCGAAACGTAATCAGCAGTGAGTTAACATATCATCTTCTGTTCTTCATACTTTCTTAATAATAGCTTTCTGCCATGGAAATATACATATAGACACATGTATCTGCTTACATATAGCGCTAAATATGCTTTAATTTGTATTAATCACTCTCAGGTGAATCGATCGATATGGTGTTAGACACAGTCAACATGGTTATTATCGATGACCTTCGGGTTTCTCGTCGGAAACACGAGCTCTGCCGATCTCTTTCTTGATAGCATGGCTCTTTTTCTTGCTGCAGACCAGCTGTTATGATCGACTTCAGAGGCTAGTTAGAAAGTTACAGGGCGTTCCCAAAATACTGTAACCATGTCTGTACTTAAGCCCTTTATGAATAATGGTGCAGTACCACTTTTCAAATTTCGTGGCAGAGCCGGGAATCGAACCCAGGACCTCCGGGGCGGCAGCTAACCATGCTGACCGCTACGCTACGGAGGCGACACGATTTTAATACTCGTAGTAATTACTAATTTCTAAGAATTGGCACTTCTTTCTTTTGTTTGCAATATAAATCCGAGAAATGTAGGTGGAATGGCTCTTTCTTATAGCCTATACAATAGTGAGCTCTTCACACATGTGAAGTGTTCGTAAATGTAAGATGTTTGTTGTATATTTATTTAGGATCTTTATGACATCGTGGTTATTTAGCTCCGTGTACTTGGGCATTTGTAGGATTTGTCTGTTAATCTATGCCATTGTGGTGTCTGAAGTAGTGCCTGTATTTGTAATTGAGGCTAGGATTGGCATAGAAGCGGCCATGGCCTTAAGTCAGAAACCATCATAGCATTTGTCTGGAGTATAAATGGGGAAACCACGGAAAACCATTTCTAGGATAGCTGAGTTGGGAATCAAACCCATCTCTTCTCAGTTTTGCCTCACGAGGCTAAGGTTACTCCGTTCCAGCACTCAGACCAGAATTATGTTTCTTGACAGAGCTGGGAATAGGCCGAGTACCCGGACCTCCGGGGACACAGCTAAGATAACACTAGGTGCTAAAATAACAGCGTGGAAAGTTAAAATGAAGCACAAATACCTTCAAATAGGTACGTAACTCACGCCGAGTTTGGGCCTGAAACGAATAATGCTACACGGTTCAATGCGTTAAGTGTATTGAAGACGTGTGGCCAGAGCACCAAACCCCACAGCCACATTACCAGGGTCTCGGGCCACGAGGCGCTACTTCTCATATCAAGCAGCTGCTCATATGTCCTCTTAACGCTTAGTGCACCCCATTCCAGCTCACACGTCAGGACCTTATATAGGCCTATAAGGGGTGGTTTCTGGTTTTCTGCAGCCAGTGGTTGCCCCGGGTGTTGAATGCCAAACAAAATGCACCCCGGATGGTTGCTTGCCTGCAGCTCCTGATGCATTTCACTGTTGAAGGCAACACGTTCCAGGAGCGCATTGTTGCAGGCGATGAAAGCTGGTGCCACCACTGGGAACTGGTATCGAAAGCTTCGACAATGCAATGGTGTGATCCATCGTCCCTTCGTCCCAAGATGTTCAAGAGACAACGACCCGCTGGAAAGGTGATGCTCACATTGTTCTTTGATTTCCGGGACCCAATGCTTATTAAATTCAAGAAACCAGGTGTCTCTATAACTAGGGAAAGGTTCTGCGCAACACTGGCGAAATGATTGGCATTTCTAAGGCGAAACATCCTGAATAACTGAAACAAGGGGTGCTGCTGCTTCATGATAACGCACGCCCTTTTACCGCAAAGGTCATAACACACACAGTACGCACACTCAAGTGGGAGACACTCGAGCGTCCCCCTATAGTCCTGATCTCTCCCCATGCAATTTTCGCACCTTTGGTCTCTTAAGAAAGGCCTTGAAGGGTCGACCATCCTGTCTGACGAGGATGTGCAGCAGGCGGTTACGGACTTCTTCACGCAGCAGGAGTCTGTTTTACCGCACGGGGATCTTCAATCCGTTGCGTAGGTGGGATGAATGTCTCATTTTGCCCGATTGGCATACCGATTCTGGACTGTATGGCCACCAAACAGAAACTTTGTGATCACGCCAGAGTGAGAATTGAACGCTGGCCACCATAGGCTATCCTAAGATAGGCAACGGGAGCTAATATAAACGAAACTGAAATTGGCCCAACCATCCCCAAATACAGGGAGTTTCTTTTGCTGGAGCAGGGCCGGATGGCCTTCCGCCAGCTAACCGAGCTCGGGCCGCCAATAACGCGCAGGTAGAAACAGTATCAAAGCACATTAATTAATGGTAAATTCACCAGCAAATCATGATTAAATAACTTACCTTTTCACAGAAGATGCTGAAAATGTTCTTCTCCCGCTGACAGACAGACGTTGTACCGTGTAAATAAATTAGCGTTTGCATGTTGTAATTCCTTTCTGTTGTGAGGGATATCTGCTGCCGTATATTGTTCTCAAGCTCCACTTGAGTACGGGTAATTGATCTGTACACTTTGTTTTTTAAATTACCCCACAATTAAACATCAAACTGGCTTAGGTTCGTGCTTCGATGAATTACAGTAAACACGCAGGGGGGAACAGGAGTAGCTACACAATGTAACGATGTAACTTCCAAAGTTACTGTCTGTCAGCTGAAGGAGAACATTTTTAGCATCTTCTGTGAAAAGGTAAGTTCTAACCTTTAACTGGTGACGTGAGGTCAACCAGATTCCTAAGAAATAAAAAAGCATCAGTGATCTTTAATTAAATCATGCAAGTAGCTGTTTCTTATGTTACCTACTTATCTGTGCGCTGACACTTCACACCCTCGTTGATGAAAGTTTAGTGACTTAATGACTTTAATGGCCCTAGTTTTCTCGCCTGCCCGCTATCCACGGCCCGAGCTCGGTTGGCTGGCGGAAGGCGCGCACGCCCGGTAGCCGGCCGACGGCCCCACTCCCGCAAAGGAATCTCACTGTACAATGAAATATAGCCTACTTATCAGTAAACAACTCCCATAAAAAGGCGTTTTGTCTAACACCCAGGCTCTATAATCCAACAGGGAGTAGGATCAAGACGATCGAGATCCATCCTACGTTAACTTTCTAGAAAGTAATCGGTAAAGATACAGTACAATGGTTAGGGATGAAAATTAGTTCCAAGTTTGACTGTATTGGGTGGTGTGAGAAAAGTGTTTCATTTAAGATTCTTGGGCATTATGGTCATCTAACCCGTGTACTTGAGCGTATAAAGAATATGCATGATCACTTATGTTAAGGGATATTGTGTACTTGTAAATGAGGTTTTGATAATCATGAATCGAACGCAAGCTGGGCATATAACCCCAACCATAAAGCTAGGGAGCAAAAGCCTTTGAATTATGGAGAATGCATAACCAGGACGATCTTACCATAAGCTAAATTACCTTATCTGTAGACTTTGGGGATTTGTCAAACAGTTAATCAATTTTCCTCGTGAAGCTTAGTGCAGCCGTTCTAGCCCTCACGCCATGTCTAAAATATCTAACATATCATAGATAAGAAAGGAACGATTGCTAGCCCCTAACATCGCGAGGCCGAAATTACTTCAGAACAATTTAAAACGTTTCTTCAATTTTGGCCATCGTCATTAAGGAATACGTTTTATAAAATATTGTGTTCGTCCAAGTAGATAATCAAAATTTCATGTTTTTCAGTTGGTCATCACGATTGTACCAAATGGTGATGGGTTATTCCCTAATCCCGAAAAACAATTACTTATCCAAGTGTATTTATTAATCTTATCCAAGAGAAAAAAGAAATCAGGATTAGGGAATAACCGAATAACCCATCACAATTGGGTTTCGATTCCTAAGGTAACACTGAGAAGTAGATAAATAAATAAATAAATAAATATAAATAAATCACTTAATAAATACATATAAATAATTATAGCAACATGGGAAACGAGCTTGTTACCGTATAAGGTGCCTGCTAGTGATGTGCTCTCAGTTGCAACATTCGATTGCCACGCCTCCACCTAACAAACTGAGAGGCAACGAAGGTGTGGAAATCTTCCGATCACTCCGGAAGGAAGCTGTGGTACTCTGTCGACTCCAGATTGCTACGCACTCCCACTTGCTAAAGAGAGAAGTGTACTTGCGGCGCCCACCTAACCGTGGCACACATTCTCTTGGAGTGTGTGGATCTGGCCGATCTGCGAAGGACTCTAAACTGCCTAATACCCTCTCCTTTCTTCTCCGTGATGACGGGCCGTCAGTAGACCTCGTCATCCGGTCCATGAGGGAGAGTGGTTACTTTTTTAAGTCTTAATGTAAGTTAAGACTTTTAATTCAGGTTAAGTCTGTTTTATGTTTTTTATTGTGTTCATCTATTTTATTGTTCACTATGCCTTATTTGTTTTAATGTTTTTTTTTTACCATCCGCCTTTTTATTCTTTTTATTCAAATAAGGCATAATTGTTGGGGCTCCCTGTCTATTTTATATAAACCATTTTCGTTTCATCCATGGCAGTGAGCTGTTTTTATCTTCATCCTTTCATTTCACGCCATTTCATTTCATTAGGGGCCGATAACCTCGATGTTAGGCCCATTAAAACAACAATTATCATCATCACCATCATATAAATAAATATGAATAAATGTAAATAAGTACATATAAATAAAAATAAGCATAAATAATTAAAAATAAAAATAAACAAATAAATAAAATTGTTCATGAAATGAAGAAGTGATAATTGAACAGGAGGATTCTCTTACTCAAATTAAATTAAAGTTGCTGCCTACCGTGTTGGACAATTTCCAGTCAATATTGATAATATATTATGAGAATAATATTAAAACCTTAACGTCATGAATATAAATTTTGAGATTAATATGATCGTCTGTTCATGTAAGAGTAAATATCCCTATAATTATGTTGCCTATGTGAAGATAAAATACAAACAATATAATCTGTATGCAGTAAGAAAGATGTTCGTGAATTTTAAATCACTAAATTTGGAAAATACTTACTATAAAAATATAATCCAGGAAGAAACGTGTATTTAAAATGTAATAATTGGGCAAGAAATACTTTGTTAGGAGTTACTATGATACTAAAAAACTGAAGCTTGTAGTGGGTATACTGTATATGGCTTAGCGAGAATGGCCAATCTCATAATGAACAGATGTGCTAAATATGTTGCTAGGGAACTAGTATATATAATAGAGATCATGGGAGATAGGGAGCATGGGAACTAATGAAACTTGTCTAAAGTCGCATTCTTATTGTAGCGTTGTTACGTTACTTTAGAAATAATGTAGGTATTAGTGGCATCTGTTGAAATAATTTTGAAGTTGTTGAAAGACTGTAACTTGGATAATAAGAGTAAAAAGATGTTAGTCTCGTGTCTGTGAGGTTATTCTAAAGACATAGCTAGAAGAACGATATGTGAGTTATGTTAAACTGTATATGAGAATCATGAAATGAAGAAATACCATGTTTATGCTGGTGTTAAAAATGGCCCAAAGTAGAAGTGTAAGTAAGTATGTAGTGTAAGTAAGTAGAAGTAGCACGTGTAAGATGAAAGTTAAAATATATCCAGCAAACTAGTTTGTATTCTCTAAATATTTTGATATAATGTAAAAGAGCGGGTTGTCTGATCGAACAATTTCGTTTGCACTTTTGTTCGGGTACATCCTTTGAAAGATAAAGATTTCGAGGTTTTCCAAAATATTCAACAATGGTCCTTTTTGTACGTTGTGCAGAAGTACCACGGCATTCACTACGTTAGTGAAACAGTGTTTGTTCTCCAACATGTGAATGGCCATTGCTGAATGTGTGTTGTGCAATATTGCCTTAACGTGTTCTTTAAAGCGTGTGCTGAGATCCCGACCTGTCTGCTACTGGACTTGATTTATCTGAGATCTGATCTGCTTAGCAAGGTCACGATGTGGCTGAAATTAGTACTAATCTAACTAAAAGTACGTTTATTGACTTAAGGTTTTAATTCTCATAATATATATTAAAATTTGTAAATAAGGAATTGGGCAGATAAGGTTTTATTCATGTCTTTTCATCAAAGTTGATAAAGCTAGATACCGCAGTACACATTGCAACATACACAAAGACAACAGCCTTCTGAAATAAATACAACTTTGATTGGGAGTGTGGGTCTCCCAGGTTCTCTCAGACCATCAATTCTCACCGAGGATTTATTATGTTTTTCTGATATCTGTTGTATACACTCCTACCCTTCAGTAATAAATGGTGAGGAATGGACTGAAGTGAAACCAGAGAGAAATATACCAAGAGAAGAGAAATATCAAACAGCCATATATGAAACCACGCGGCAACGGAAATTTCAGCGGATGTAAAACGAGCCATGGTCACTACCTTATATCAAATAAAATTTGTCAGCAAAGAAAATCGAATATCCTGTATACCCAGGCAGGTGTAATTTCCTCTGAGAGCACGTAAGGCTTTGGGGCGGAGCAAAACCTTTGAGTGACTATCACATTCACAAGTGAAGAGCCTGCAGTTACATCACAGCGTAGGACAGACAATAGGGTCAAGTGAGTACGAGTATGTGGCGTATTCATACCATAGGAAAGATGATGATAAGGTGGTTCCCGCGGCATAGCCGTGCTCGTTTGATCGTGCACCACGGGCACGAAGGCAGCTGAAGCAAGTCCGGAGATCAAAGGTTCGAATCCCGACTATGACAGTGGCTATCCTAAGTAAGATTTTTGCCCGATTTTTCAACACTCCCTCCAGGCAAATGCCGGGGTAGCACCTTACTTTAAATCCCGGGGCACCTGACTCATCCCTGTTCCTAATTCAGTTACACACACTACTAGAGTCATCACATAAATACAGGTTATCATACAAGTTTAGCACACACTCAACTGCACGGGGCTGAATATTAAGATGTCCTAAGCCCCTAAAATAAATTAACAACTTTGCTGTTCAAGAAGTATACATATGTATTTACTCTTGGTTGATCGTGTAGCGCAGTGGTAACGTTCTCGTCTGCAGCGCCCAAGGTAACGTGATTGAATCTCAGTGCAGTAAGTTGGTATTTGCAGGTGTTAAAGGACGAGGGAGCCGTTTCATTAGATTCATTGGCACGTTAAAGTCCCCCTTCAAAACAAAATTCCGACGCCCCAGCGCATCTAATGCCACAGTAGTAAAAAGGGACGTAAAGCCGATAGCATTATTATTATTATTATTATTATTATTATTATTATTATTATTATTGTTATTATTATTACATTTTCTTTTTATTTGTGATTATGATTTCCTGCATAGTCTTTCACAAAAGTTTGTGAGTTCGATTACATTCTAACTGAAAACCATGCTTTTAAGTTTCACAAAGAAATGACCTAGATATTTAAGAATATTTACGTCATTTGAGTAAAGTAAAATGTAAATACAGCATCGTCTTCTCACCACGTGACATTGGTTTTACTGACAGAATGGTGAATTCACAACATCATTGCAAGTGTACAGAAAATTACTTAAATCATCCTTGTTTATAATTCCACACTCAACAACTGTTGGAAAGGTCTTACTACAGTGGCTTTTAGAGACGCCAAGTCCACCTACCGGTGTAGCGACTAGCAATCTTGGCTGTCACCCCGGAGGTCCGGATTTCACTCCCAACTCTGCCAAGAAATGTAATTCCCGTCTGAAGGTTGGAACGGGGTGGACTTGGCCTTGTGAGGCAAACCTGATAAAAGGCAGCTCCAATTCCCACCTCAGTCATCTTGGAAATTATTTTACGTGGTTTTCTATGTAATTCTACTCTAGGTATATGCTGGGATGGTTCCTAACTTAAGTCCATGACCACCTACTTCCCAATCCTCACCTGAATTACAGATACACACACTCTTCTACAGACACCAAAATAACACAAGTTGTCAGACATATTCTACACACATCCAAGTACACGTGGCTTAAAGACCACGTTGTCCAACCCCTTCAAATGAAACAGAAATAAGAGACGCCAAGGAGGCGAAATTTTACCACAGAGGGGATTATTAATGTGCCAGTAAATCTACAGACACGGACCTTTCGTATTTAAGCACCCTTAAATGCCCACTGGCTGCGCAGGGATTCAAGCCATCAAACATTCCAATAATATTTCTGGGCTGATGTACTAGTTGTTACGATCTTTAAATTAACAAATTCAAACAATGTAGAAATATCTTAATACCATCTCGAGCAGTTATAATAAAGCAAAGGGTTTTGGAAAGCTTCTATTGTATTCAATAACGTTGCGCACTGATATGGTCAGCCCTGCGAAGCTTTGCCGCTAGTCAGACCACTTCCCCTAACTTTACGGCCAATCTAAGCAGGCTGATGGCTCCCAAGCTCCCCCTACTTCTACGGGAGCACTCCGGTGCACATCACTGCTGCATACCGGTACGGTTTGTAGTGCGACATGTACTTAGTACCATTTCCACCAGATGAACCAAGCATGCAATAAGCACAGGGATGATGAATCAAAATTGACATCTTAAGTCATCGGGAAGACACGAAAAGCTCCAGGGGTGCCTTTAAGAGAGAAGATCCAAAGTTCAAATCCCGGCGCTGATAGTGGGTTACCTCCACGTTATTCCACACTACCTCCAAGGTAATGCCATGATGGTTTCTTATTGCAAGTCGCAGAGCACCTACCCTATCCATGGTCATAATATTTGCAGTTGCACTCCCTCCTACACACACCAAACATACGTACATGTCATTATGTAAACTTAACAAAAATGTCATTTAGCGATGATGATGATGCTGATATTTGTTGTTTTAAGGCGCCTAACATCTAGTTTATCGTCCCCTAATGGTCTGGGTGATAGCGAAAATGATAATAGAGTGGAAACCAGAACGAAAATTAAGTGAGAAGGAAAATACTTACAAAAGGAAGAGATTGAAAAATATGCACGAAATGTAGGTTAGGTTCAAAATACGTGCAAAATGCAATGTATAGTCGAAATACTTTAGTTACAAAATCCAAGTGAAATTCAACATACTTACAAAATGCAAATGAGATTGAAAATACGTACAAAATGCAAATGAGGTTCAAAATACGTACAAAATGTCATTGAAATTGAAAATACACAATGCAAGTTAGATTGGAAAACGCGCATTTCAGATTCCAAATACTCACAAAGTACAATTGAAATTCAAAATACTTACAAAATGCAATTGAAATTGAAAATGCTTACAAAATGCAAGGTAGATTCAAACTACTAAATTGGATTGACAATACTTATAACATGCAATTTAGATTGAAAATACGTACAAAATGTAATTTAGATTAAAAATACCAACAAAATGCAATTGAGATTCAAAATACTTGCAAAATTCCCACCATACAAAATGCAATTTAGATCGAAAATACTTGCAAAAAGCGGTTTAGGTTGAAAATACAAAATGCAATTGAAATTCAATATACTCACAAAAGTCCCATCCCCTATATTGAAAGACTTACTAAAAAGCAATTTAGATTGCCAATCCTTACAAAATGCAATTGAGGTTGAAATCACTCGCAAAATGCAATTTAGATCGAAAAGGCTTACAAAATTCAACGTAGATTGAAAACAGCTACAAAATGAAGTGTAGAAGCAACAAAATCGCTAAATGGAATTTAGATTCACGGGGAGCCAATTAATAAAAACAGTGCGGGAATCGTGAAGAGAAAATTAAATATAATGAAAAGAAAACAAGAGGTCTGACCCCTCGGAGAGGGAGGGATCAGTAAAGATGAGACAAGAGCCAATTAAGGCGGGAAAGTGAAAGACTCCCAAGGCATCGTATACCTTAATACCGTCGGGGTCGAAAAAGAACAAGAGTTGACCAAGGGAGGTCGACAGGAAAGAAGACGGAGAGGAGCCCGGGACAAGTAAGTGGAAGCAATGCCGTACTCAGCTGGGGTCCCGTGGTCGCCAATTCACGTCCCACTAGATGTAAGCCCCTGGGGGAATGTCATTTAGCCTCGTGTACTTTTGGTGTGTCTGATAACCTGTGTAGTTTCGGTGTCTGTTAGAGTGTGTGCATTTGTAATTCAAGTGAGGATTGCGAAGGTGGCGGTCGTGGCCTTCAGTTAGGAACCATCCCGGCATTTGCCTGGTGTTAAAGTGGGAAACCACGGGAAATCACTCCCAGGATGGTTGACCAAAATTACATTTCTTGGCAGAGCCAGGAATCGAACAGGGGCAACAGCCAAACATGCCAGCCGCTACACCACGAGATGGTCCCCACCCACCTCGACAAATTTAAGTCCGGTCTGAGACATGGAGCGGAATATACTCAACCTTTTCAGGACAACTGAGAAGAGGTGGGTCAATTATCATCTATGGCATCATATAGGCCTACGTTGTTTTCTATGGATTTACTTTCCTGCTGCATGCAAATGCCGGTATTGTTACATATGAAATGAAAATCCACAGCCTGCTTCCAGTCTCCGACCGGGTCAGGAATGGAATGAATGAAGCCCCCATCTAGCGGCGAGGATATGAACTGTGCCGGCTGCCGAGGCCTGACGCACTCCTCTGGGGCAATGATCAAATGAATGACAGATGAAATGAAATGATAGTGGAGAGTGTTGCTGGAATGATATTTTTTGACAGGGAAAACCGGAGTACCCGGAGAAAAACCTGTCTGCCTCCGTTTTGTCCAGCACAGATCTCACGTGGAGTGACCGGGATTTGAACCACGGACCCAGCGGTGAGAGGCCGGCGTGCTGCCGCCTAAGCCACGGAGGCTTGCGGTATTGTTACATATCCTGAGTTAAAAGTACACACACACCAGTACAGGCACTACAAGAACAGAGGGAATCGAAATTAATGATTTTCAGTTGGTCAATTTTGATGGATATTTCCCTAAATATAAAAAATACATGAGTTTAAAAAATGAATTCACATTGATGACCAGTTTCGATCATCAAGCGATCATCATCAGATCCTTTATACTTAGGCCGTTAGGTCTATGTCTACAAGTATGTGGGTGATGGTATTAACAATATGTACATTTATTTAGTGGCAGCAGTTATTACAAACTTGCGCAAATTTTCAAGATGTGTTACTTATATGTGTTTGTTTAGTAAATATGTTGTTACTGGCTATTGATTTTGAAGCTTATTTGTTTGGTGTGATATCTGTAATTTTTAGTGAATTGTCAGGTTGGAATAGACTATGAACTTAGCATATTGTTTAAGCGATGTGGGATCCGTTCTCGTGCAACTGCTGCCACTTTCACTGACTACACTGAACTGGACGGAATTTACGGTCTGCTACCTCGTTATCTCTTTCCTTTTATTCGGCTTTTCCTGCATTTTTACCTGTCTGTTATGCTCGCAATGTGAAATCGTGCTGGCCAAGTCTAGATCATCCTGAATGTGGTGTATATTACTGTATTCTGACATCTTCAACTATTAAAGACAAATGGCTTCCAATGAGACAACTAAACGCAGCTTGGCATATTCTACAAACACCTAAGTACACTGGAATTATTTCCCAAGCTTCTAGCAGGTCTCTTGAATTGCGAAAATACCTGCCCATCGTGATGTTGTTGGGCACTACCTGTTATGAAAGATCCTGACGAAAACTTCAGAAACATTCTGGCCCTGAGCAACGGGAATTGATCATACAAGGTTAATAAGACGTGGTATGGCCGGGCATTGAATTTGGGTCATTTTGTTCCGAAGGCAAATGGGCTAACCAGTTAGACACGTTAGTGGATCCTTTCTGTGGTCTAGGGACACGTATTGACACTCCTGTCTCAATGAACCTTGGTTTGGCTTCAGTCTCCAACAAGAAGTTAATTCTGGATTGAAGTCTGGAACGTGATTCACTCGCCCTTAAGAGGACAACTGAAAATAAGTGGGTTACATTTCCACTTCAGCCATCCTAGATGTATTTTTAAATAGCTGCCCACTTCTAATCTAGCCAAATATTAGGATAGTATCTTCCTAGTAGGCCAATGTAACTAGCCCGAATTACAAATATCCACTATTTCTTACACAAGGGCATGATGGCAACGATGTCATCAGGTCTTAAATTAAATAACTAAAATTTACCCATGGAATCAGACATCCCTTTGTGGAAAATCAACTACAATAAATACTAAAAAATGTGTGCAGCTTGGTTATCCCTGAAGACTTTGAGAATGACCAGGATCTGGATGCACGAGACGTTGAGAAAGACGATGGTGGGGAAGAGGGTGAGTTGCCGGACGCGGATCGAATGCGATCTCACTGCCTCAGCACCTCTCTATCACAACTCAAAAGCCTTTATGGGATTCTCATCCTACCCACATCATTTGACTGAATCTACATTGGAAATCCATCCCCACTTCTCTGGCAGTACTCCCCTTTTCTCCCTTTTCCACCCTACTCTACCCCTTCTCCAACAAGTCTCGCTCACTTTTGCCTGGCTGCCTTCCTTATCCCCTCTTCGTATCTTCTATTGTGATTCTTACTTCAACGATCTCTCTAAACGTTCTACTCGTTTCTTGTCATCTCCTGGGCCAAGCAGACTCTCCGAACTTCTGATGGCTACAAGAATTCCAAACACTACGCTACGGAAGCACAAATCAAGTGGGAGATCCTCTCAGTGTCAACAACTCTAGGTGAGTTCTAAATTCAATATAGGTCTCGAGAATTTACCTTGTTACCGAGGTCACCAGTCCCTTGTGCTCAGAGCTTACTCTTGAAAATTAGAAATATCGGAGTTCTGAAGCACCATATCATCTAGCTCCAGTTCGTGTTAATTCTTGATGAAATGGATTTTTTTTTGTTCGTCGTATCTAATTTACACTAAGAACCTTAAATTCATATGACAATTGATGAATGCAGTTCTAGATGATTTGATAGTGTAAGTAGTAGAGCAGTGAAATATGGTACATTAAATGTATAAACACAATGTAATGCACTGACATCTAATTTAGTTCAATTGTTCCCATAACCTCAAGATGGTGGCTGTGCACAATTTCAAAATTAAGTTTTTATTTCTTGTGTATTAATCATGCGATCGAAGTGAACATTTGAATAATGAACCTACGCAAAAATCGTCATCTACTGTAATAGTAGTCTACATAACTCTATGACCTACATATATAAAAATCCAACATGGCGACCAACCGAAATATTCAGTTGGTTCTCAATATCTACTAATCTTATGATAGAAATGAAAATGAAATTTAGAGGCTATGCACATAAGTTCACCTATGGGACTTTCAATAACCTAGTGAGCACAAATCCAACATGGCGGAGACGCGAATTATACATATTGAAATGGACGTTTCTCGCGATTTAACCACCCGAGTGCAGTAAAACTTGGTACGGTAAATGCTTATACAAATTTTAATCCACTGGCATGTAATCTATTTCAATTGCTTTCATAACCACAAGGTGGCAGCTGAGCGAAATTTTCAAATCTGATTTTTATATCTTGTGTCCTAATTATGCGATTGAAGTTTGAACACTTCTCCTACACAATAATCTTCATGTAATAGTACCTAACTATATGGCCTACATATATAAAAATCCAACATGGCGACCATCCGAAATACATAGACGGTTCTCAATATCTACGAATCTATTACTGCAATCAAACTGAAATTTTGTCTGTTGATACAGTCAATTAACAAGAAGTAGGATATATGAAAATTGGCTGTATAGTGCTTCACGGAGTTACTTGTTATTATATGGAATTCGAAACTGGGCGTGACATTTCACCTTGACAATTGCACATACGTTAATCCCGCATTAAAGCCCGATCTGCCCTTGGTGGGCGGGGGGGGGGGGGGGGTGGCAAGCAGCCTGACCTTTGCACAAGCTCGCCCCGCTATGCTCCGATATTGCGAGAAGTAAGGCAGCAACATTGCAGACCACCCCGACTGGCATTAAGTGCTGTTTGTGCATGTGTGTAACTTGTCAAATAACTACTGTGGTGTCTGTCTTGTATGTGTTTATCTGCAAACAGTTAAAAGTAGGGCTAGGCCGACAACAAAACCAAGCAAAGCGGGAGAATTGATTATTTATTCGGACAGTTACGGTCGAAGAATGGGCAAATGTTTTGGCGTGAAGTGGTAGCGTGGTGGTCTCTGTACAGTGAGTTTTTGTTGTTGTTGTTGTTTATTGTTACAGTCGGTCAACACGAAACTTTTGTTTACTTAGGCAACACTGAAAAATGGCTTCAAACCCCACAATGTTTATTGTTTTATAATGGGATTCTAAAATCGTGTAAATTGTCTGATAACCTGTGTTATTGTGATAACTGTAAGTTAGTAATTTACATAATTGTAGTTGAGGCTAGAAATCGGAATGAGCTGGACGTGACATTACTTACAATTATTCTTAAACCACAGTTAACTAACTACCTCTAAGATGGCTGAGGTGGGAATTGAACTCTCTCTCTCTCTACTCAGTCATGATTAAATCTTACAAGAGTAGTGAAATGGTACAATTAATTTTTATTCAAGGCTTAAAATTATTGGCTTCCAATTTAAATGAGAAGTTTTGAAAATGAAAGGTTGGCGCCTGAGTAAAATTTCAAAATTATATTTTTACTTCTTGAGTCCAAATCAAGCGATTGGAGTGCAAGTTTGTATAATGTATCACTATAATAATCTTCATTTACTGGAACATAATCCTATGGCTTACATATTAAGCATTCCAACATGGCAGCCATGAGATATATTTTACCGGTTTTCAAAATATACAAACCTATTCCAACAATAAAAATGAAATTTTGTATGATGATGGAAGCTTTTAAAAATGTTCACCAATCAGACTTTCAATAACCTGTTGAGCACAAAACCAACATGTCAGCCACGCAAAATTTAAATATTTTGATTGGATTTCTCACGACTTAATCATCCGAGCTCAGTGAAACTTGGTTTGGTAAATCCTTATGTAAATCTCAATATATTTATATCAAATTTATTTTATTTTTATGAGAATCTCCAAATGGCGGCTGTGCGATATTTTATATTCTTGTTATATTTCATGAGTCTTGATCAAGCGATGGAAGTGAAAGTTTGTATAATAAACTACTAGTATAATCTTGATATGCTGTATATAATTCTATGGCCTACATGTTAGATATTCCAACACGATGGCCATGCAAAATATATCACCGGTTCTCAGTAGATCTACCTCCAAAACTATTTCAGCGATGAAACTGAAAATTTGTGTTATGATAGAGGCTGTTAAAGTAAGTTCACCTACTGTATGTGGCATTTACTAACCTGACGAGCACAAATAAAATGCATGGCTGTCACGTGAATTTGATATATTTAAAAGTAATGTCTAGTGATCTAATCATCCTTAAGCAGTGATATTTGGTACAGCCCATTTTCATTAAGAGCTCGGACATCATTTTTTTTTTCTTCAAAAATGCAATATGATGTCTGTTGGAAATTTTATATGAGAGACCTCACAAGCAAAAGGCTAGTTTAACAGAATATTATACAAAATTGGCATATTGAATAATAACTTTCATATAGTCTATAATATTAAGTTCAACATATGATGCAATTAAATAATAATGAATAAGAATTACAGAAAAATCGAATTTGTGAGATACTTACTGCTCTAGAGGAGCAAATGTTGTGTAAGTCGTTGGATTTAAAGAGGTAAACATTCATTATTACCATAATTTAGAGATTCAGGGAATATTTGTATATTAGAAAGTAAATACACTGCTGTTGAATGAATTTAGCACTCTCAAAGGTTGAAATAAATTAGTGCACAGAAGACTTCAGTTGGTTAATTTTCAAACAAATGAGTTAACCACACTGTTTAAATGTGGATTATTTGGCATAGTTGGGTCGATCGTTTATTTCCTACCAATATGAACTTATGGGCATGTTTTACGTTCCTAGTGGAATTGCTAATAAATCATGCTACATTAACTACTGAAATCCGACTAATTTTAACTGCATAGCAAAATATACTAACGGGGCATTTTATTTCAAATTAAAATTACGTGTTTTGTTCATTACAGAATATCTTGCGGTATCTTCGAATTATTTGAAATCAGACAGACAACCATGCAGTGAATAGGTTGAGTCAGTAACCAGAAGCAGAATGTTTTCAGCTTATTTTCAAACATTTGCTATTTCCATAAATGCTATGAATGATATGTAAGCCATCCCGTGTTCTCATTCACTGAATATCTCTATCCTTTCAAATGTGGGAGCGATCGACTCGGATTTGTGCTGCTAGAGAAGTCTGTTAGCGGACTGTCTCGGCGTAATCCCATTTTATGTCCTTGAGTTCCTTCCTGGTTAGCATATGCTTGCTCCCCTTTGCATGTAGGAAGGATGCCATCACGTTTAACAAGGGAGTCTTCAAAATGTTTCACTCACATTTCGTTCAGAATTGTCATATGTTCAACTACAGTTAAATACTGAATGTAATGTTTAAAGCACTGAGCAAGGTTAATCACGATTGGACTGAGTTGATAAGATAAGTGGAGTGGGCAGATTTAGAAGGGTGGCCTGTAGCTTGTTATACGAGTATGCATCTATTATTTGTGTATATTGTGTTTTGTTAAGAATAAAAATATAGTATATTTTAATATTGTACTGTGCCCAACTCTAGGAATAGGTATTCCAAGATTCAGACACCTAGATATCAAGGGAAAGGCTGTAGCCGCTTTTGAAAGTTGAGATATTTGAATATCGCGCTACATTGCTTCTCGAAGCATTTGGAAATAATTTACCGATAGTTGGATGTCAAGTGACGTAGCGAGTAATAGCAGAGGTCGAGGCTATTTATTGATTAAATAGTTAACTATGGAGTAGAGACTTGAGACTGGGATCAGATTACTGGCACGGCCAAATGAAAGAGAATGCAATTAGTATCAAGTAAATCGGACCAGGGATACGAGAGATATGAGGATTTCCAGATATCAGGTGATGACGCGTGACCCTGACAGTTTTGAATAAAAGCCAGCTGGCCGAAGCAACTTCAGCTCATTCTACCACAAGCACTTGGCGAGCAAGTTGCATCTACGCTGAGCCAAGGCACATGGTTGCCGGATCTACGCAGAAGTTCTTTTCAAGTCGTGATAGTCACGAAAAGTGCTGCGCTACGAGTTGGAACTTAGTAAGTTTACGGCGAGGAGAATCACTGAGGTGATTGATTTTCTACAGACATTGGTGGAAATATTTCTATTTCTACAAGGACATATGCTAGACTTTGTCTAGAAACAATACTTTGTCACGGTCCAGTAATAACTTAATACTTGGATGTTTAAATCCATTCAGTCAGTTTTTCATATTTGTAACTAGTTAACCACTTCGATCTGTCAGTACACTGAAGAATAGTCTATAACGGTGGCGTTCATTAGTCTACGCAAGGGAAACTACAAGTTGCCTAGCGCATGGTAGATGGTGATATAATAAACCATGCCCAGGGAACGATCTTCAGAACAGCCGTTAATTGTTTAGACTGTCAGTGTTTTTCTTGTACTGATAAGATTACAGTGAGTTATGTTACAACTGACATATCTAAGAAGAGATCACTTAGATCTGGCCCTATTTAAACAAACTGTTATGGCTTTGATAGAAGCCCATATTAAAATGGAACCACAGTTTATTCAAACGTCAAAAGATACTACCACTATGTCTGACTAGACGAATTGTGGGTATATGATGGCGGCGGATACAAGGATTATACGTGCTTGTCCGATAGGGCATGTCTATGGATAAATCTGGTACAGACCAGGTTTACTACGCTTCAAGACCATCAAGAAATGTAAGCCACATTTGAATTATATTATGCCTAGCTAATTGGAACAAACTATTTTTCTGCAGATGACCAACACATTTTTTTTTCTTCGTATTTAAAGCTTGCAATGATTTACGCAAGACTTGTTAGAGTTATTCTGAGTATTTTCAGCACTCAGAACAGTTTAGGATCGATGACCGAGCATTTCGAGCATTTATTTGAATTTTTCATATTTTTGGGAAATCACGGTAATCAGCCGATGTAACTGTAAAAGTTAAATTCATTTTTGTTGAGGAATGGATATTTTTTCCATATTCGAAGGTTCGAACATGTGGATTCTCACATAATGAGATGATAATTAAACATATTTAAAATAATATAATTAATAATAATAATAATAATTTTTATAATTTTTCTAAATAATTCTTGGATATTATATTTTATAATAATCATATGTATTGAGAGAGAGCCTATGAAGTAGTTTAATCATTTCTAGTCTGGAACAGGAGATTTTCCGAAGGAAAGTGGTTAGCGCAAGCCCGCATTCAACCAACATGTCAGTTCTGGTTGAACAGTTGATATTTGCAATGAGCAAAGTACATTTTTCAGATAACACGGAGAGGCATGAAACGGGAAGCAATTGATATTTGTATCAAATAGGATATTTTTGTATTTATATAAAATCATGACGTAAATACACTCGAAAGTGAAATGAAGATTTTCATAAGTATGGTAAATTCACGGGTTGAACTGAATGGTAAAATAAAATAAACTTGTAAGTTTATTAATCTTCCAGTGTTGATAACAAGCAGAGGCTTGATTTATTGTATAAATTTTGGGAAGAAAATTTATGTGTGGAGTAGTTGAAATGCCATTCCCAGGTGCGCATGTTAAGTCGCAGGAATGAAGAGGTTTTTTCGAGCATCAATCAAAAAGGAGGTTCGATGGCTCAGGTTTATAGTAGGAGTATTGGAGCCACACATTTCGTCGTATGAATGACCCAAAGGTTATTTCTTGAAAACCATCAGTTCTTATTTCAACCTTGTTTACGAATTCCATTTAGACTTTGATTTTGCTAGAACCCGGATTTGTCATGATAGTAGTTTATTCTTCTTCAGAGGAAGACCTTTGCCGTTGTTGTTGTAATATTGTGTTCTTACACAAATAATAGAATGGGCCACTGCCAATTAAAAATAATTCTTTAACCACGAATAATTTGAAGGATATTTTCAATCCTAGTGCCATGAACTAAATGAATTCATTATAAAACTACAATTCTAATTTCCGCATTCTGTCGAAGAATTGCAAGTTGTGAAAGTTGCTAAAAATGGCCATGAATATAAATATTTTTTCATAATAATGATTCCAAGTGGAAAATCTAATAGTTGAATGGTTCAACCATTTATTGATCAAGTTGATGATTCAGAAATCATATATTTTGTTAGGAACTTGAAGTTCATAATCGAGTCACTTCTCGAATGTTTAATGTCAGAAGAACAATTAATTGTTGTTGTGCTTCGCACAGTTCTTCGATGCTATGCTCAAGGTCAAATACTTTTCAGATGTTATTAATATGTATAAATAATTGGTGTTGCTTCAATGATGATAATATTTTTCGAATATATATATTTTTGAAACTGGAAAAAGGAAGTGAAAGTTTAAAATTCTATGAACATTTATTCTACGAGTGTTAATATCATGTAAATATTCCAACAGTGATCTACGATATTTCCAGTATAGACAATTAACTTTGAACTGGAATTAAGTATTAATAATTTTGGAACACAGTCCACAGGACTATTAATCGGACTTGTGTTTCCAAAAAGATTGTCAAATGTGTTTGGAAAATTTCTGTATATTGTGTGTAAATAAGAGTGTGGATCGCCACACGTGGATGATGCTGCTTTGAGCATCCTTGCAGTCAGATTTTAACTTCAAAATAAACTGAGATAATTTTACCAGATGTGTTACACCCAATTAAATCTCCTTCTATCCTTAATGTTGCATTGAGCCAAAAATCAGTAAAGCATTTTTTTCATTTGATGTCGTTTTTGCGATTTGCTTTAACCCATCTGGCGCCCCGGGATATTTTGATTCTCGTGCTGACTGATTATTGGTAAAATGCATATGTGGTCGTGCGGACTCCGGTCTAAACGGGCACATAAAATAAGATAGAGAGAGAAATGGCGCCCAACGTGGGGATCGATTTAGACATGGTCAATCGCATGCCGATTTGAAATTGTGATAAATTTATGGAAATATTTTGGGAGTTGAGAGATGTCTGGTTTGGATGAATAAATTAGTAGGAATCCCAATTACTGGGGAAAATTAAAAATTTAACTGGATTAATAATTAGAATGGGTTTGATTATTTTTGATAATGGCTTAACCATTAGGGCGTCAAGTAAATTCAGTAGTAAACGTTCGATGACTGGACATACACATTATTAGAATCCAGGTGGAGGATATTTGAGAACTTGCATATTTTTCTTGTGATATTGTGGTAAATGTAATTCGTAAAAGTAGAGAATTTTGTTTTTCCATCACGTCGACATTAGGACAAATCTCATTTTATTAGAGTGTTCCAATTAGCTATTCATATTTCTTGTTCTAGTTATAAGCTTGTGTTTGCCACTGTTGTATACCCTTACGTTTTGAATAATAATTGAAATTATGGAAGAAATGATGAGGATGATGAGGAGTTTGGAGGAGAGTTCAAGAGAGGCTGGACTGCGTGTAGCAGCCATTATGAAAGAAAATACTGAGGCTTTGGAAAGGAAACTTAAAGAAAATTCTGATAAACTTAAAGAAAGTTTAAACGATAAACTTAAAGAAAATTCTGATTCTTTAGAAAATAAACTTAAAGAAAATTTGAATGATAAACTTAAAGAAAATTCTGATTCTTTAGAAAATAAACTTAAAGAAAATTCTGATTCTTTGGAAAATAAACTTAAAGAAAATTCTGATTCTTTGGAAAATAAACGTAAAGAAAATTCTGATTCTTTAGAAAGCAGGTTAAAAGGTAACTTAAAAGAAAGTTTAGAGGATAAACTCAAAGAAAATTCCGATTTGTTAGAAAGCAGGTTAAAAGATAACTTAAAGGAAAATTTAAATAGTAAATTTAATTCAATGGAAAGTAAATTTAAAGAGAATTCTGAAATTTTGAAAATGACACTTGAGAGTAAAATGAATAAATTATGCGATAAAACACATGAGCTCGAAACTTCATTAGCTACTAACGCAAGTTTAATGGACGATAAATTTCGCGATGCCGATCTTCGATCTCAAAGCTTAGCTGATAGGATAGAACATGGTCTTAGGAAAGTTGGTGAAGACATGGTCAACCTGGAAGTCAGAGTGAAGAAGGAGAGTAACGAGATGGGAATTCTAGTTGTTCAACGTTTAACGGAACAATTCAAAGAACTTGTCATGGGAGAAATAAGAGAAGGTGTGATTAATGAGTTGCAAACTGAAATTAAAACCACAGTTGTCAATGAAATTAAAGACACACTCAAGCTGGAGAATCAAGAGGGAATCAAGGAGATTAGGGAATCTTTGTCATCCCATATCGAAGTAATTGCCAAAGATATCCAAGCAACTCAGAAGGACATATCAGATATGACAGGGTCATTGAAAAGTCATGAGGCTGTTATGAACCAGATATCCACTGATGTCAAGGAAAATTGTAAAGAAACTGAAGCAATTAAGAAGATGGCAGAAGAAAACCAGAAGGAACTTGAGGCTATGAAAACTCAAATAAAGGATGAGAAACAGTCTGATCATCTGTTGAAAATGCCAAATGTAAGGGGAAAGGAAAAGATACGGATAAATCTAGGAGCAGCTAGAGAGACTGATAGACAGGATGAGGTCAGGACAGTATTTCAATCCAACCCCATAACTGTATTTAAGAATATAGAAGATAAGCCTTCTAAATTTTCAGGGCGAGATTCTGTGACACCCGTGGAATTTTTGAGAGAAGCAGGGGATTACCTGAAAGATTCCAAGATCCCTAAAGAAAGACAGATCCGAGTGATAGGGAAGTTTTTGGAAGGTCCTGCACTTCTTTGGTTTAGAGCTTTTAGATCCACTCTAACCACTTTTGAGGAGTTTTCTCGTGGGCTATTGAAGAAGTTTTGGTCCCCGGAAACCCAACAGCAAGTCAGAGCAGAGTTATATTCGAAGAGATTCTCGACGTCACAACTTACTCGATACTCTACGTACTTTTCTGGACAGCTGTCTAAACTCCAACATTTAGATCCGCCGATGCCAGATAACGAATTGATTACTGCATTGATACGTCAGTTTCCAGCAGACGTCCAGAGGACTTTGATCGCTGCTGATATCTATAATATGGAACAATTTGATGAAGTATTACAGAAGCTGGATCATACAAACGCTCAATTCTTCCATCAGAAGGGAGTAAAAAATAACAACGCTGTGTACACTGTTATGGCTGATAGTTATTCTCAGACACCTCGAGAGATTCGAGAGGAGCGAGAAGAGAAAACGCCGAGGGAAGATCAAAATAAGAGAGGATGGAACCAATACCGTAACAGATATAGTTACAAACCATATGCGAGACGGGATGGTGGTAATCGATACAATACTCGATGGAGAAGACCACGAGATAGTCAAGGAAGGTACCAGGAAAGAAGATATTATGGTAGAAACAACTACAATAACAGAGGGAATGTAGATACTCGTCAGTCCAATGAAGAGTTTAACAAGGAGACGAGGAAAAATTTGGAAGCAAGACACCAAGATAACTTGCAGTTTGTGGAGCAGAGGCCCAATGAACCAGGTCCATCGGGAACACAACAATCCCGGGGGAATGGTAACGAAAAAAAAACCACTTCGAATTCACAGTAGAAGATAGAATTTTGAACACTTTCACTTCCAGAATTATTAAATGGCAAGCAGAGGATGATGACTTAATTCAACAGAATGACGAACGAAAAGAATTGGGTACCAGAATTAGAATGCCAATCATATCATGCGAAGTATTTGGTATGCCTGTCGATACTTTGATCGATACTGGGGCTATGCTTTGTCTGGTGAGTGAGAAGCTTTATATTCTGTGGAAGCTCAAAGAGAATTTAGAGGAGATTCCAATATCAGGAATTAAGATCCAAGGAATAATACCCAATAAAATATCTCTGTGTAAAACACAATTATACTTATGTATTACGATTGGAGGACATGATTTCCGACATATATTTGTTGTAATGAAGGACATGGCTTTTGACATGATATTGGCAGCAGATTTCATTCAGAAATATCAAGCAGTGATAGATATGAAGACAGAGACGATCAAATTCAAGAATACCGAAGAGATAAACTTCGAGTGAAAAGAAGAGGAAGACATCGAGGGAGATGCTCAATGGTCTCTGATTTTTCATGAAGCTGAAGGAAGAGAAGTCTACACTGAGAAGGAGTCCCCAGAGCTAGGGAAGATTTTGGAAGAGTATCACGATATTTTTGATATTAAACCTGGTGAAATTGAAGATTTTGAATATTGTGGAAGTAAACAATAATGGAAGCTATGAAGTAGCCAATACACGAACTGGTAACATCGTGGGAACTTATAATGCATCGAATTTGAAGATTTATTATTCAAGAACCAGATGATTTAATGTGTAGATAGGAAAAATAAAAATTTTTCAATTTTTATTTTTTGCTAGGTGTGGGGTGGATGTGCCCAACTCTAGGAATAGGTATTCCAAGATTCAGACACCTAGATATCAAGGGAAAGGCTGTAGCCGCTTTTGAAAGTTGAGATATTTGAATATCGCGCTACATTGCTTCTCGAAGCATTTGGAAATAATTTACCGATAGTTGGATGTCAAGTGACGTAGCGAGTAATAGCAGAGGTCGAGGCTATTTATTGATTAAATAGTTAACTATGGAGTAGAGACTTGAGACTGGGATCAGATTACTGGCACGGCCAAATGAAAGAGAATGCAATTAGTATCAAGTAAATCGGACCAGGGATACGAGAGATATGAGGATTTCCAGATATCAGGTGATGACGCGTGACCCTGACAGTTTTGAATAAAAGCCAGCTGGCCGAAGCAACTTCAGCTCATTCTAACACAAGCACTTGGCGAGCAAGTTGCATCTACGCTGAGCCAAGGCACATGGTTGCCGGTTCTACGCAGAAGTTCTTTTCAAGTCGTGATAGTCACGAAAAGTGCTGCGCTACGAGTTGGAACTTAGTAAGTTTACGGCGAGGAGAATCACTGAGGTGATTGATTTTCTACAGACATTGGTGGAAATATTTATATTTCTACAAGGACATATGCTAGACTTTGTCTAGAAACAATATTTTGTCACGGTCCAGTAATAACTTAATATTTGGATGTTTAAATCCATTCAGTCAGTTTTTCATATTTGTAACTAGTTAACCACTTAGATCTGTCAGTACACTGAAGACTAGTCTATAACGGTGGCGTTCATTAGTCTACGCAAGGGAAACTACAAGTTTCCTAGCGCATGGTAGATGGTGATATAACAAACCATGCCCAGGGAACGATCTTCAGAACAGCCGTTAATTGCTTAGACTGTCAGTGTTTTTCTTGTACTGATAAGATTATAGTGAGTTATGTTACAACTGACATATCTAAGAAGAGATCACTTAGATCTGACCCTATTTAAACAAACTGTTATGGCTTTGATAGAAGCCCATATTAAAATGGAACCACAGTTTATTCAAACGTCAAAAGATACTACCACTATGTCTGACTAGACGAATTGTGGGTATATGATGGCGGCGGATACAAGGATTATACGTGCTTGTCCGATAGGGCATGTCTATGGATAAATATGGTACAGACCAGGTTTACTACGCTTCAAGACCATCAAGAAATGTAAGCCACATTTGAATTATATTATGCCTAGCTAATTGGAACAAACTATTTTTCTGCAGATGACCAACACATTTTTTTTCTTCGTATTTAAAGCTTGCAATGATTTACGCAAGACTTGTTAGAGTTATTCTGAGTATTTTCAGCACTCAGAACAGTTTAGGATCGATGACCGAGCATTTCGAGCATTTATTTGAATTTTTCATATTTTTGGGAAATCACGGTAATCAGCCGATGTAACTGTAAAAGTTAAATTCATTTTTGTTGAGGAATGGATATTTTTTCCATATTCGAAGGTTCGAACATGTGGATTCTCACATAATGAGATGATAATTAAACATATTTAAAATAATATAATTAATAATAATAATAATAATTTTTATAATTTTTCTAAATAATTCTTGGATATTATATTTTATAATAATCATATGTATTGAGAGAGAGCCTATGAAGTAGTTTAATCATTTCTAGTCTGGAACAGGAGATTTTCCGAAGGAAAGTGGTTAGCGCAAGCCCGCATTCAACCAACATGTCAGTTCTGGTTGAACAGTTGATATTTGCAATGAGCAAAGTACATTTTTCAGATAACACGGAGAGGCATGAAACGGGAAGCAATTGATATTTGTATCAAATAGGATATTTTTGTATTTATATAAAATCATGACGTAAATACACTCGAAAGTGAAATGAAGATTTTCATAAGTATGGTAAATTCACGGGTTGAACTGAATGGTAAAATAAAATAAACTTGTAAGTTTATTAATCTTCCAGTGTTGATAACAAGCAGAGGCTTGATTTATTGTATAAATTTTGGGAAGAAAATTTATGTGTGGAGTAGTTGAAATGCCATTCCCAGGTGCGCATGTTAAGTCGCAGGAATGAAGAGGTTTTTTCGAGCATCAATCAAATAGCAGGTTCGATGGCTCAGGTTTATAGTAGGAGTATTGGAGCCACACATTTCGTCGTATGAATGACCCAAAGGTTATTTCTTGAAAACCATCAGTTCTTATTTCAACCTTGTTTACGAATTCCATTTAGACTTTGATTTTGCTAGAACCCGGATTTGTCATGATAGTAGTTTATTCTTCTTCAGAGGAAGACCTTTGCCGTTGTTGTTGTAATATTGTGTTCTTACACAAATAATAGAATGGGCCACTGCCAATTAAAAATAATTCTTTAACCACGAATAATTTGAAGGATATTTTCAATCCTAGTGCCATGAACTAAATGAATTCATTATAAAACTACAATTCTAATTTCCGCATTCTGTCGAAGAATTGCAAGTTGTGAATGTTGCTAAAAATGGCCATGAATATAAATATTTTTTCATAATAATGATTCCAAGTGGAAAATCTAATAGTTGAATGGTTCAACCATTTATTGATCAAGTTGATGATTCAGAAATCATATATTTTGTTAGGAACTTGAAGTTCATAATCGAGTCACTTCTCGAATGTTTAATGTCAGAAGAACAATTAATTGTTGTTGTGCTTCGCACAGTTCTTCGATGCTATGCTCAAGGTCAAATACTTTTCAGATGTTATTAATATGTATAAATAATTGGTGTTGCTTCAATGATGATAATATTTTTCGAATATATATATTTTTGAAACTGGAAAAAGGAAGTGAAAGTTTAAAATTCTATGAACATTTATTCTACGAGTGTTAATATCATGTAAATATTCCAACAGTGATCTACGATATTTCCAGTATAGACAATTAACTTTGAACTGGAATTAAGTATTAATAATTTTGGAACACAGTCCACAGGACTATTAATCGGACTTGTGTTTCCAAAAAGATTGTCAAATGTGTTTGGAAAATTTCTGTATATTGTGTGTAAATAAGAGTGTGGATCGCCACACGTGGATGATGCTGCTTTGAGCATCCTTGCAGTCAGATTTTAACTTCAAAATAAACTGAGATAATTTTACCAGATGTGTTACACCCAATTAAATCTCCTTCTATCCTTATTGTTGCATTGAGCCAAAAATCAGTAAAGCATTTTTTTCATTTGATATCGTTTTTGCGATTTGCTTTAACCCATCTGGCGCCCCGGGATATTTTGATTCTCGTGCTGACTGATTATTGGTAAAATGCATATGTGGTCGTGCGGACTCCGGTCTAAACGGGCACAGTACTACATGTGTTTTATTTATCCTTCAAAATATTTTCCATCGCATATTATACAGGGTGCCAGGAAATGTTCTCCGCAGTGACTGTCGGCTTCTGCCAGAGCTAGCGCCAGCAGTTTAGTTGGCAGCACGATGTCCTTGACAGGGTGAATCCCACACGTGTGAGCTGTAGGCTGTCGAAATCGTCAGTGTGTATTGCAATAAGCGAGCGTATGTGTCATCAGCACTTCCAGCATCAGTTATGAATGGCTGTGGTGAGTGCACAGTTTACTGTTTGTTTTGATACAAGCGACAGTAGTGCTGCCAACGTAACTAGTGATGCTAGCTCTCGAAGACTCATGTAGGCACTGCGTAGAACATTTCCTGGCGCCCTGTAATACGCTGCATTTAAAGAAATATATTATATCTTATTTTCACTTTGTTCGCGCAAGTTTCCTACGCGGAGATAATAAAATACAGGCTGTTAACAAGTTCCAACATTATAGGCGGTGATATTTTGCATAAAAACAAGATGAAATGTTTGATTAATATGAATCCTACAGCGCATACATTCTGAAGTCTCAACACATGAACATAGAAGTTGCTCAAGTAACGTCCATTAATTGCAGTGCATCCATCTGGCCTTCAAATTGTGTAAGGCAGAAGAGTTAAGAGTTATGTACACAACCGTATGCTTACACGACTGAAACTACACAAACGACCCAGTTTGAAGGAGCACCAATACAACAACTATGCTCATATTCGCAACAAAATATTTGTTATGATTATGCTTTGCGACTTGTCGGTATTCGATGCCAGGAATATCAACTAAGATTACCTGGTAGTCCGCACTTTTTATAAACAAGTGTTCAGTTCTCGGAAAGGTATGCTCTGTAGGACTCATGCTAATAAGAAATGTTCCTTGTTTCTTGTATAATATCACCTCCTAAACTATTGGATACTTTCAGCACCGGGTATTTGGATGAGGAAGATTAGACGACCTCTGTCTTCAATAGCAAACAGGACGCAACGATGAAAAAAACTTGCTGAGACGTGTATCTTTCGAAATAACCTTTTATTTACCACTACAAAGAAATACCGCAGCTGTTCAGCAAGCTTTGTTTGTCTATAAAGGACCGAAGTCCAAATTCTGTCCTCAATTCTAATAGTAAGGGTATAAACTGAATTTGAAAAAGCCAGAACGCAAATTTGAGACTAATTGTTGACATATCAAGTTATGTATTTTGCAAAAAATGGACGTTTCAATATGTTGGTCGACTGGGCTCTCTGTCAAATATTACGAGATCCACGCAATAATCCACGTTGAAGAGAATAGGTAATGTAAAAGAATACGCAGACTCGTATGCACTGTTATTTACTGTGATCTTCAGTCACTTAGAAAGGTCAATAACTAGTTACGGGCACGTCATTGTGTACTCATGCATTGTGGTACTATCCAAGGAACGCACACTGTCTGCTCGTATCCCTAGCCAACTCCAACACGATTCTTGCCGAACTGAGAGTATTTGCGCACGTTAACGCAAGCAAGTAGATAACCCTTTTCCTCCCGAGAGAGATCGTATGACCACTGTACCGGCTTAAGATCCCAGCAACTAACAGTATCACGGTCATTTATGCAAACAATGTGAAATAATATTTAGCCTTTGTCAAGGGTGAAATTGAAACCCTTATTATTTCTCAATTATCCTAACGAGGCTGAGCACACTCATTCATTATACCGGGATAAATATCCTCTATCACTAAGCCGAGAATAAAACCTGGAATACAGCTACGGCGTACTGTATGTTTCTACATTGCAGAGTTAAGCAAATCAAGAGGTGCGATAGAACATACAAACCTAACAATACAGGAAATTAATCGGACAAGGGGAACTATGGGTGACGCGTCTGTGTTACCAATCGGGGCGGAATGGAAGGGATGGTTCAGTCTGATTAATGACTCACCTGGCATTACTTAACGCTCACGATATTATGACGTCACATTTATTCTCCGAACATCAAATCTAATATCCACATGTCGGTGGACAAGTTCCTATCCTCACTCATCGGAGGTCACTGTGAACCATGACCCAGTAACTAGCGCTGACAGTCATGCAAACAGAGTCAATTCTGCAAGTATTAAACACCAAGTTCTAGTAGGTATGACACGCTAAGAAGTAGACTATGTGTGAAAGCACTTTACTATGTGTTTAACATTCGTAAATATTCGAATATTTAGGAGCCCTGATGACCAATACTAATGAGGTAAGCGAGGAGATACATCGCAGAATAATGGCTGGAAACGGGTCTTATTACGCAAATCTGAAATGACTGAAATCCCGTTTATTTTCTAGATCTACAAAACTAACATATACTGTATAAGACCCTTATTAGACCTGTTGTAACATATGGCTCAGAAACTTGGAATTCATTAGTTGATGATGCAAATACATTAACAATATTTGAAGAGAAGATTATCAGGAGAATATATGGCCCAGTCCAAGAATGGGATGGATGGAGGATAAGGACAAATGCTGAAATACAAAACATACTAGAACAAAAGGATATAGTTAGATTTAATAAAGCGCAAAGATTGACATGTGGATTATATGGAGGAGAACCGAATGCCGATAAATGTAGCCAAGTCAAGAATGGAAAGAAGACAGCGACAGGGAAGGCCCCGTAACATATGGAATGATGAAGTGGAATCTGACCTGAGGACAATGCACATTCGTCCTTCGAGGCCAGCAGTTCAGGACCGAAGCTGCAGTCAACATACAGCTTGATGGAGAGTAAAAGTGCTACTGATATTCACTTCGACCCTCTGTCAACTGTTATGAGAAACATCTCAAGTGGGCTGTAAAATATTGCAATGTATTCTGTGTTCAAATCTATTCGTGTTTGATAGTTTGATTGAATATGTGGTTGAAAGAAAGGTTGATTGTTTTTTTTTATTGAATGTACGAACGACTGAAGTAATGCATTTTTTGTTTGCTCTTTTCTAGATCCTCGAATGTCACTCTTGGATTGCATTTTCCCCCCAGTTTCTGAAATTTTTCTTCTTATCATTTCATTTATGTTTTTGCATTTTCCCGTTTACTGTAGATAGTTTTGATTTTTCTATAATAATTATTTTAATGTTTCTTGTACAAAGGGATTCTATGAATGATTGCTAGGGATTGGATGTTTGAGTGCGTTTCTGTATGGTTGTGGTTGTTGATATATAATAGTGTTCTTCTATTTTTGTTCGTGTTTGATGTTTTTGTTTTGTTTATACTCGTAAATTGTATTGTTAATTATTATATTGTCACTAGTGGAGTCTATCTGTCAGACAATAAGGAATACATAAATATATGGCGGAAGATTGTAGAAGAGACCAAGGCCCACCCAGAGCTGTAGCGCCGGATAAGTAAGTATCTGTTTAACATAAATGAGGTAAGAGTTCAAAGGATAGGACAGATCAAGTTGGAGGGTTATTTCCCAAAAGATTAGCGTGGACATGCCATCACATTTAGTGTTCCTTCAAATGCTTCCTCTCGGAGAGTCATATCCGTAATTTTTGGAAATATGCAGTATTAAGTTAGTGCAGATCTGAATTGTAAAATATTTTTTGATACTGTTAAATGAGGAATAGTGCCTTAATGTGTACGTAAGTCATTAATTGTACTCGATCTACTCAGACATAATTTATATTATACATTTAATAGACAATATATATCTGTTGCTCAAGCCAGGACCTCTTCAAGCTGAAATATCCACATTTAAATAATGTGGCTAAACAAGAAGCGCTTGTTGAATATTTCGTGCATAAGTGTAAAAGCAGGAGATAGCACTACAAGAGGAATCATTAAAAGGCCAGAATGAAGAATATGTTTTGTCTTCAATATTTGACCAATATTAAAACCAAAATGAGATGAAAGGTTCCTCAGTTTAAGGGCTGTGACAACGCGGTCATGTAGCCTACGAGAATGGTTGTAATGGGCCGGATGGAGTAAGCTAATTTTAAACGACTGCTTAAAATTTAATGTACCAAATAATATCTTTATTCGGGCAATTTCTCAAGTCAAAATAAGAACAGAACCTTCTTTCGACTTATAGAAATGGATATGTTAAGATTGCACAGCGTTTTAATCCCGGGGATTAGAGATTCATATAATTCGATAGAGAGTGCGTAATTATAAAACAAACCTTGCTGTTAGGAAGACACGACAGTTGCTACAGTAGTCATGAAATAGCAACATAAAATTAAAAGTGCTACATTTGTAAATGTTGAGGCGAAGGAAGTCACAAGATCCGATGTCATTAATTTTAAGGAGTGGTAGAAGCTCTTGTACATTACAAGGAGATCGTTTTCTCTCTGGAGGAGAAGCATAAACCAAGAAATGACAATGGCATGTTCCCTGTCAGCATCTAGTGTCATTTCAAATATAATTTAGTGAGAAGAGAGTACACATACGGATACAATGCCATTATGAGCCTCATCTGTCATTCATGCTTATTCTTCAGGAAACGTTTCGATCAAACTGTTAAAGAAAACAGACGGTTTTTATCTACAGAGCACGTGGGGTTTTATGAGGAGATATTACATTGGCCAGTTGAGATAGAGTCAATGGTTGATGAAAAATGAAAAGAAAAGGGGGAATTCAAGCTAGAGCAAAGGGATGTTGTTTTCTCCCTCACTTCGTATTTAATAGCTAACCTAAATTTAATTACGTGTTTAAATATATTAGGAAGAGCTTCGCGGACAAATGTTAATAATTGCTCTGTTCTGTGATGAACATTTAGTTATTGAAATAAACTACAAAAATAACAAGTAGTTTCGTGAAGAACTAAATAGCCCATTTTCATATATCCTATTTATATTAATAGCCTCTATCAACATATAAAATTGCAGTTTGATTGCTGTAATAGCTTCGTAGATATTGAGAACTGTCTAAATATTTCGGATGGTCACTTGGAATTTTATATATGAAGGCCATAAAGTTATGATTAGGACACAAGAAATAATAAGAAATAATAATAAAAAAGAAATTATCAAATTTCGCACAGCCGCCATTTTGAGGTTATGAGAACAATTGAAATAAATTGGATGTCAGTGGATTAAAATGTGTATTTGCATTTACCGTACATATGTCACTTTGCTCGGATAGATAAATCGCGAGCAGCGTCCATTTAAATATTTAAATTTCGCGTTGCCGCCATGTTGGATTTCTGATCATCAGGTTATTCAACGTCCCATAGGAGAACTAATGTTAATTGCTTTTATCAACATACAAAACTTCAGTTTGGTTGCTGTCATAGATTATTAGGTATTAAGAATTGTCTAAATATTTCGGATGGTCGCCATGTTGGATTTTGTATATAAGTAGACCATAGAGCTATGTACTGTCACCGATATTACCAGCCTTCAGGTGATATGGCAACACAGCGAAGCCAAGGTCGAGGAAGAAAGGAGGATTAAATGATATCAATGTGGTGGAATGACGAATGAAATTTTGTATGACAACCGGGAGGCACACATTCTTATTGGGAATAATTTTCAGCTATTTGGTTTATTAATATAATTTTAAAAGAGAGTGAAGAGACGTGAGGAAGTTGTATATCGAAATTGGCTTGATTAAACATGAACATAGTCGCTCTAATGTCTGAATAATTAGTTCAGGGCACTGTCAGTACACCGGGCGAGCTCGAACTGTGGATCTTCGAGAACATTAGAGTTCAGCGTAGTCCACGGGCTAGTTAAGCTCAAGGCCGTAGTTAGGTCAGCGCAGTGCACGGGACAGTTCAGTGCGATACCGGTAACGGATCTGTTCATTCCAATGTAATACGCCGAGTGAATGTGCCTAAGGCTATCTACATAAAGTGTTAGTACAATATTGTACGCGAAGAACTTGAGTCCGATCTTGTATATGAGTGGTATAACAAACTCGGTTTACCGGGAAGTTGTTTGAAATACGTGACGCTGTGAATGATATTAAATTTACGCAGTCCAATATTAAAGCTGTGGTATCTTGTGCGAGCTTATACCGAGTCGACGAGGCACCCGTGAATGCGACGTTAGTTATGTCACAATGTATATCTATAAGGAACACGGACAGTATAACCAGTGAATGTGGAAAGAAACTCAAAACATTGCTAGTCGCGAGAGCGTAATAATATAATCACACCAGCCACTTTTGACGTCAGAAAAGTTGAATGGCGCAGCCACGCGGCAAAATGTTGAAGCTGTAACATTGTGACTGGTGAGATTAATTTAGATGGTGAAGCATTGACGTCGTGTTGGAAACAGAAAGAAATTTGTCAAATTCGAGGAGTTACTGCTCTGTATACGGTTGCAAATCGTATAAAACGGCTACGAAATATCTTCACTACTTTCCTGTACAAAAAGTTCAGAGAGAAAGATGGGCTTCGGCGCTGTCAATTGGAAAACGTGTTACATGTTACATGACAGTGTGCAGTCTGCATTTTTGTGAAGACGACTTCTTTCCACCGGTACTGTTGATTATTGCTAGTTATTGTCTCTAATTTGTATTCACATGGATTTACCTACATCAAAAATACTGATAAACTTATAGCCTATTACTTCTGTGCCGTACAATGAATGTAATCCGCTCTCCGTAAACTTATTTTAGGGGTTCTTCCGATTGACAATAGCCGAATGGTTAGAAAACTTAAGAAAAATGCTGTTCCTAGCCTTAATTTGCCAGAGAATTTATATTCTTGCCTTTGAACAGCAAGTATGTAGGTCATTGAAGTATGATTTGGCTTAAATTGTGTTTTTGGCTATGATCTCCCTACTGTTGAATTTAGTTGAATAATGAGTAAAATCTTAGTTTTAAGTACCGGTTTTAGTGACCCATCATCCCAGACAGGCCGGCAACACCTATACTACTCAGGCAGATAGGTCACTTAGCCGTAATTTTGAAGTTATAGTGATGTTAATTATACATATGCGGTAATGTAGCAGGAGACCGGATCGGCCTAGGCTATTCTAACTTTAATTAGTTCCCATTTCAGGGTTTTACAGTTTTGAGTGCGAATAGTTGGTTTGAAAGTTGTACAACAGTAAGGAGAGTATGTTTTGTATAGGTTTTAATTGGTATTATGGTTTATGTCGAGCTGAGGAGTGAATTTGGTTTGGCTTAAAGTGTAGTTTTTGATCTGTACCGTTTTCTTATGACAAGTTCAAATGGAGACTCCAGCTATGTTAAATGTCTGTATTTTAAATATTTAATTAAATATATTGATAAAGAGGATGTCTCCATTTTAACTTGCCTGTGACAAGAGATTAATAAATTAACATTCTTGCCTTTGAACAGCAAGTATGTAGGTCAATATTTGCAATATTGAAGTATGATTTGAGCATCCCAAGTAACGCTTCTTTGAACCCAAAACATTCATGCAAATTCAGGGTTGCTTGATTCAATTTATTATCAGGGAGTCGTCCTTTGTGTTATGTGAGATATATATATATATATATATATATATATATATATATATATATATATATTGTGAAATTAATAAAAACATCGATACCTCTAGGCTCCCAACTACAGGCTTCATATAGGCCTATGTAACAGCAGACAGTAAATTAACTATCTACATGTGAGTAATATTTTAACTGGTAGTAATTAGGCACTGCATTTAAATTGATTATAAAAATATTTCTATCAATGAAAGGAAATATGTAGTATTTTGCCATCATAAATTTGAAGCCATAACAAACGCACACCCAATTACTTAACGTCACTATATCGCCGCCATATTGCAAACAGCTGACCGTAAGCTCCTCCCCCGTTTCGGACGTCATTACAGAGCAGACAAGCGAACAAGGTCACTAGCCAAACAAATGAACGCAAGCAGGTGAGCTACCTTGCTGGAATATATGTTTCGACATCGGTAGGGGTGTGTGTAACACATTACGAGAGAATTTACGAGAAGCTTTGAGGCCGCAGTAGAGATTTGTGACATTCTAATGAGATGCTCTACTTATAATGTCAGCTCTAGACAAAAAGCACGTTATACGAACTGTTTTAAAATGGATTTTGAGGACAATATGGTTATCAGTGATGATACGCGTAAATATTACTTCATGAACGATCGAAGCGACGCGACGTAATGTCAGGCTAAATTGGATGAGATGGGAACCGTAGCAGCGATGTGACGAGAGACGCGACTCCAGACACCGACATGGATCGAGGAAGGCGACCGTGGGGGCCGGAGATGAGTAAAAGACCAGAGAAGAAGGTCCTTTTGGAGACATGGGACCGTTCTTGGAGATGGCTTCATCATTTAAGGTTCACTAACCAGTCAAAGTAAGATCAAGAATGAATTTCGCTATATTTCAGTAATCTTAGTGGGTTACGGTGATGCGGATTGTGTGGCAAGTAGAAATTAAATTGAGATTTATTGTGGAATTATCATTTACATTTTATGAATGTTGAGACTAATATCTTTCAAACAAATTTCAATTGAAACAGGAGAACTAGGATGATGTCAAGTGAACGATAGGCGCTATATTATGTCCTATTTTTCTGTAAAGGTTTGACAGGATTTTCAGTACACAGTATGGATGAATGACAGGATTGAAACCAGTTACACTTTTTCGAATTAAAAATTACACTGCTATCATTTTTGCTCTCAAAACAACATTCAATCTAGAAAGGAGGTATAATTGAAGCAACTTATTAGTGGAAAAATATGTGGATAGTTAAATTAAAACATTGTAAAGATATGGAATATTTTTTGTAGAAAATACTGATATCAAAAGGCAATAATGAGGTTAAACATTATCCATTTGCTGTGGTTTGCAAGTATGTAATTATGACTACAGTATGTGAAATAAAGGTCGTAGGTATTGAAATTTTATGTTCATATGGATTAATGTGTGATAAATTTGAATATGAAATTAATCCACATATAACTTAGTAAAACTTTGAGGAGTCATAAAATGAATTACGAAATTTGCTAACATTGTGAAATAAGTTGTAAAATCGATATTTTGGTGGAGTGAGGCAGATAGTAGAGTAATGGTGGACTATGGATTTTTTTTTGTGATTTGATTTAAGGGTCAGGTGTGTGACTGACTGAAAGCACGCAGTTATGTCCAGATAAAATGCCTATATTTGGTGTGAAAATATTGTTTGCATTTCTGTCCAGTTAGAATATGGTTGTACTTTTAATAAGTGATCTAGTATAGTCATGGATCAGAGATCCACAACGCAAATGATATTAGCATGGAATGGTTTTACGACCGTGGAAAAGTAGGGAAGTTCATTAAGCAAAATTTAATTTATGGAAATATTCCAGATTAAACCTTTGTTTTTGTGTCAAATTATAACTGGGAACTAATGTAAATTTCAACTTTAATCTAGTGACTGATCCTAGAAGGAAAACAGTTTTAACCTTGATGAAATAATATAATTGCCGGATGGAATTATGATCAAATATTAATGAATAGACATGATAGTGACATACATGATTATTATGATGTAACGGAGGAGTGTTGTGTATAGTAAAAATGTATATTTCTACAAATTGGTTAAGGTAGAAGAGAACAACCATATTTATTTGAGATTTAATTTCAATAGAAGGAGATGAAGAGAACTTAATTATTTTTTGACTTTTGAGTATTTTGATAACGTGACACCTTCTCAAACATGGACATTTTTCTAAAGAGAGGGGATTAAATATTGTGTGAAAGTTTAATGAAATGATTAAGATTAATCAAAGAACTCCGTCAGTTGGTTGATATCAAATTATAAGCTGCGAGGAGATTTTTGGCCCAAATAAATTAGATTTTTTGAATGATTTCATATAGTTTATATTTGCATTGTACTTCAAGCAGCAAGGTCGATGAATCTCCGAGCATATGTAGGCTTTTATATCTCATATTGTCTGTATTTTGTTTGGGTTTAATAAATGTTGGATGCGTTTTTTATAGCCCAGCTGAGTTCTATTTTGTTTGTCGTCGCTTGACCAGAACGATCATCGGAATAGTTTCTGAATTCTACCCAGTTTAACCGAATCCCGTTAACGCCCTGGGATTATTTTAATCTCGTCCTACCGGCCATTTTTCTCTTTCTGAAATTATTTCGATCGTTTAGGGTTTATCTTTTTCGAGTTGTGCCAATTTCATGCTGGGGGATTGAGGTGTTGAGCCGGTTCACCCCATCTGAGATCTGTATATCGGGTGCAGTACTGTCGAATGACGATTATTGCGTAGGGTCATTATTCGAACGTTGACTTCGAACGCATGATTAGGTCACAAGGAATAAAAACTTAATTTTGAAATTTTGCACAGCCGCTATCTTAAGGTTACATAAACAATTGAACTAAATTAGAAGTCAGTGCATTTAAATGTGTATGATCAGTTGCTGTACCAATTTTTACTGCGCTTGGATGAATAAATCACGAGAAACGTCTATTTAAATGTTCCAACTTCGCTTGGCCGCCTTATTCGATTTGCACTTAACAGGTTAATGAGAATTCCATAGGTGGCCTTCTAGCAATGCCTTCCATCATCATACAAAATTTCAGGGTGTTATTAGTAGTAGTTTCGGAGCTATAGAATGCTGGTGAAATATTTCGCATAGCCTCCATGTTGGATTGGTGAGACGTAATAAAATATGAAGGGCACGGTCGGGGTCGGACGAAATAGTACTATGTCCCTGCCAAGTTTCATTTATATCTCTCCAGCGTTTAGACTTTATTAAGGACAAGCACACACACATACACACACACGGACAACAGGTGGTCTCATAAGCCTATCTATTTTAACAAATGCAAATAGGTTAAAATACTAAAACATAATGTATTGCGGTATGTGTTAAATCAACGTCATTGAAGGACATAACACTTGAGAACAGAAAAATAAATTTAATAACGTTTCCTTTTCCTGACATGACTGTTCTGCCCCATTAATGATGTATTTTTAATTTTAAATGGTTATTTTACAAGTTTCCGAACATTTAGTTCTTGTAACTGGCGTTTCATCAAACGTCTATTCAAACTACACACATCAAAAAAAGTTTTGCATCACCTCGGTTCCCAGATCTCCGGCATATAGACGTTGACTGTGTATATTGTATCCAAGATACAGTCCCTTTGACTGTTCATAGATGTCACTAAAACTGCTCAAAGATGTAAACAACCATGCATGAGCAGGGCCTATTAGACGGAGGGGGTACGACAGCCGATCAGTTCCAGTCATTCCACCAGGACGAAGGTACGCTGCTCATGTTGTCTGTAGTTCTACCATGCCTAGAAGGTCAATACCGCAGTTCGATCGCGTCCGCATTGTTACTTTGTGTCAAGAAGGGCTCTCAACAAGGGAAGTTTCCAGGCGTCTCAGAGTGAACCAAAGCGATGTTGTTCGGACATGGAGGAGGTACAGAGATACAGGAACTGTCGATGACAGGCCTCGCTCAGGCCGCCCAAGGGCTACTACTGTAGTGGATGACCGCTACTTACGGATTGCCGCTCGGAGGAACCCTGACAGCAATGCCACCATGTTGAATAATGCGTTTCGTTCAGCCACAGGACGTCGTGTTTCAACTCAAACTGTGCGCAATAGGCTGCATGATGCGCAACTTCACTCCCGACGTCCATGGCGAGGTCCAGCTTTGCAACCCCGACACCATGCAGCGCGGTACAGATGGGCCCAACAACATGCTGAATGGACCCCACGGAATTGGCATCACGTTCTCTTCACCGATGAGTGTCGCATATGCCTTCAACCAGACAATCGTCGGAGACGTGTTTGGAGGCACCCTGGTCAGGCTGAACGTCTTAGACACACTGTCCAGCGAGTGCAGCAAGGTGGTGGTTCCCTGATGTTTTGGGGTGGCATTATGTGGGGCCGACGTACGCCACTGGTGGTCATGGAAGGCTCCGAAACGGCTTTACGATACCTGAATGACATCCTCCGACCCATAGTGCAACCATATCGGCAGAATATTGGAGAGGCATTTGTCTTCATGGACGACAATTCTCGACCTCATCGTGCACATCTTGTGAATGCGTTCCTTCAAGATAACGACATCGCTCGACTACAGTGGCCAGCATGTTCGCCAGACATGAACCCTATCGAACATGCCTGGGATATGTTGAAAAGGGCTGTTTATGGACGTCTTGACCCACCAACCACTCTGAGAGATTTACGCCGAATTGTCGTTGAGGAGTGGGACAATTTGGACCAACAGTGTCTTGATGAACTTGTGGATAGTATGCCACGGCGAATACAGGCATGCATCAATGCAAGAGGACGTGCTACTGGGTATTAGAGGTAGTGGTGTGTACTGCAATCTGGACCACAAATGCTGAAAGTCTAGCTGTATGATGGTACAACATGCAATGTGTGGGTCTCATGAGCAATAAAACGAGCTGAAATGTTGTTTGTGTTGATCTCTATTCCCTTTGTATTTAACGGTTCCGGAACTCTTGGAACCGAGGTGATGCAAAACTTTTTTTGATGTGTGTATATGAGAGTGCATTGAACTATGGGTGACGAGACTGCACAATAGAGTATAAGAGGAGATTAACAAGGAAAAAAGAAATACATGAAGAGTCAGATGATGTAATGGACATTTGGAAAGATATTGTTGTAAATAAAATTGAACAAAATAGCGAAAGTGAGTTTTCAGGCATTATAACGGAAATTGATATTGAATATTCTGACCAAGAAAAGAAAAGATGGAGTTCCAACATGGGATGTACTCTGCAGAAGCACGACACATAAAATTGGGCATAGGAATATCGCGAGTCATGTACCAGGTGCCAAATATCCAGCACGAAATGCAAATCTGGCAATGGAAGCATATTTATTTTTCCCGGTAGGAACTAAAAAACAAACCGTGCTTTAAACAAATCTCAAATTGGCAGAAATATGTACATAAATCATACGAAAAACAGATGTTTGTGATACTGAGTATGAAGAAATGTTTAGTTTGTTAGGTTAGCTGTATTGTTCAGGCATGATGAAGAGTGATATTGGAAACTAGCAGAGCTAGAAGGCTACTGACTATACATGTCAAGAACTGTTTCGTTAGGTCATATTTCAGATACAGATACACATAACCTGGCAAAGTACGACATCAAAATATATTCCTCAGTGGGTGCGCAGGTCTAATGCACAATGAGCATGTGGATTTATTCGGAGACACTAGAACCACGAGACCTACTTCCAGGACAACGTCTCATTGAACTCATTGATAGATCTGGCAGGATTGTAACAACAGTTCCTCTAACGCTAAATCATCTAACCAAACACGGATTAACACTAGTTGAAGCCCTAAGGAGTAATAAACCACAGATTCCTGTTGAATTCCTATATGCAAAGGGAAGATCACCATTTATAAGCATGTAGGCTAACAAATTTTGTTCAAATGTGTCATAAATGAACTGTTGCTCTCCACCTAGTTCGATTATCGTGTTGGAAGCTATTTTTCAGTGTTGCTTTAGCAATCGAAATTTAATATATTTTAGTCCGTCAACACGATTATACCCATTTGTAGTGGTTGGTTCACTAATCATGAAAACGAATTACATGTGATTAATTTATGGGATCTTCATCAGATACTTTACACTTGGGCTATTATTTACTTCCTAATCCTTATCTGGATTACAAATACACAAGACTAGTACAGATAGCACAATAACACCAGTTCTCAGACCAATTACCTCTATCTCTCTTTATACAGTACATATACCGGGTGAGTCAGTAGTTAGTTTTAGTTGTAAGTTTGTTGTTAGATTTAATTAAAGGTTCATTTTCATTTTTCATGAACACCCAAACCATTAGGGGCCGATAACATTGATGTTAGGCCCCTTAAAACAACAATTATCATCATCATCATCATCATCATCATCTTGTATTTGATACCCAAAGCTTAAAGTGTGCATAAAATATTTGACGGTGGTGGGATTCGAACCCACCTCCCCAAAACAGGTCCCATATCTTCTTGCTTCCATATCGTCATAACTCTTGTAAAGTCGTTTAGGGTCATTGTGGCTTGGCTACAGACGGGGAACTGTCAACCATGCTGCCATCAGATGTTGGAAGTATGGCCGAAAACTAGAAAAATAAGGGGCGGAAGACTCACCTGGTATATACAGAGTAGTTCACCAGCCCCTTGTTATTAAGTTTTATGAAACCCAACTAACATTACAATTCTCCTGATGGTCGATATTGCTGTGCGCACTGCCTGTGTGACAGCAATGTAAACTAGGGCTACCGATGAGACACGGATTGACGTGTACCCGTGTAACCCGTGACACGTGTACACGGGTAGGTACGCTCTAAGAATCCGTGTAGCAGTAAGTACACGGGTACACGGGTTTCACGGGTATATATGTCTTATCGTGTGCCCATGTGGCTTTCTCGATTTTGGAAGAATGTTTTTGACATTTTGTTGCACTAATGGCCCATTTAATTGAAAAAAAAAATGTAGAATCGGGAAGACGAACACAGCAAACATAAAAATATAAATTTTTTGCTATTACGAAGAATAAGTGAAACGACAACACTGCGTATTTTGTGAAAGGATGTTTTCGAAATACTATGAACACGGCACCGAATGATTCAAATTTTCGGGCACCGCGCATCCCTTATTCGTTAGGGCGCCCCTGGTGGGCGTTCATTTCAGTACGAACATAGTAGTCAAACCACAGCTAGCACGCGCTGCGTGGTAGAGGAGAAGCAGTTGGGTATGGAAGTACGCGGAACGGAAAGGAGATAAGGCCTATTGCTCTCTATGTTCTCCTACCGAAAACAATGAGTATTCCTGTGCTTGTGGGTCTACGGGAGCCATCGGACGCCACTTGAAAACGATACACCGGAAGATGGAAAATCAACAAACGTCGCCAAGCAAACGTGGATAAGTAATTATGTATTGGCAACTCAAACTAACACTTGGGGCGCTGCGGTCGGTCTGGATAAGTAGGGTAAAAAATACTCAATAACACACGTTTGATATGGAACACTTCTTATTTTTCGGTTATAATCAGTAAATGTGGTCCCTAAAATAATGACAGTGTTATTTTTAATTGTATATATGTATAACTGAGCGATACACGTGATCTAATTTGTGTGTTCCACTGGATTTTATGTGTCAATTGTATATTATCAAGCATCGGTTGTCTGCTGGTATTTGTTTTTGAGCAGTTCGAGTCATGGCGCTGTTACGTTTAAAAGCTATATTGAGTTTGCTCACTGTACCATAGACTCTAGAAATTATTTGCTGCTTGGTAGGGCGAAGGGATGAGTTTAACTTGTATTAACACTCTGGGGAGACAGGAATTGCTTGATTTGTTGGATGGTTAGCAGGTAGGTTTGGTGTTGAATATCGGACTGGTAGCAGGTTCTTGCAGAGTAGATATTTACCCTGCGAAGTCAAATTATGACTCGTAGTGGAATGGCTCCGATATCGCAGAGCGAGGCGATTGCGGTTGGTAGGGTCATTGGAAATGAACTAGGGAGCGGGGAAGGATACCTGACTGATGAAGCTTGACTGTCCTCGACTGGTGTAGGCTTGGCTGTCTTGGTACGACTTGGCTCGGCGAGACTGTGCTTGGCTGTCTAGGTGCGGCTTGGCTCGGCGTAACAGTGAACAACCCGCCCTATCGTCAGTAAGTGGTCCAACCCACTCCTGTTGCCCATATTTATTTGGTATCGTCAACTTTTGGCTATTGCTATTTGCATCTTTTGGAAAGTGATGAAAACGTATATCCGAGCCCTTTTATATATCGACTTTCAGCCGTAAACTGAGTAATATATTTTGCTTTTACTCATTTTGCACTCTGTCAACGAGTAAAACTTATTACTTATGTATAAAGACACGAATAATTTACCATGATCTGCTTACCAATACAAGAAACCATATACAAACAGTCACCACGTGTCAAATGTACCCTACTTGATAAGTTTCTCATTTTTACCGCTAGATGTCATATCAGATAGCTGGAGTTGCCAATACAAATTGTGTAACGCCATACGTATGCGTAAGCGTACCATGGTTACCACGACCTCCTACAGAAATGTCTTTCCGATTTGACAATAAATAGTCTAGTACTGTTTACGTTGGTTTTGTTTACATACGACCAACTTCTGTGAACAACACACTTTCATGGCTAGACGCAAGCGCTTCCGCGACACTCCCACCGCCTTTGGTCATTAGGCCATGTCATCAGCGCCGAAGGCGAAGTGGTGTAGCGCCGGCGCCGCGGCGCTGCCTTTCCCAAAGGGAACTGGGCATATGTTGAAATTTACCGCTTTCCCAGACATTTCAGTCTAATGTAGACTACTTGACTGATTCGCTACGATCTGTATTATTTTCGGTTCATGCCACCGTCACACTCGCTTATCCACTTACCGCGCGCCACCATGGCAGCACGCCGCCGCTCACTCCGTCGCGCACCGGTATTTAGCGCACACGTTAAAAAGGAATATACGAGCCTTACAGTAGTCGCATATGATGTGAAACATGTGACATGTTATCCTACTATGTGTGTCCCGGGAGCGCAAATCCCTTGTTAACAGTGAACTCTGTTGGTCATTGAAATAACTACTTGTATAATCCAGTGCAAATTCCTGACCTTAATAGATCATAATTGTTATTTGCTAAGACTTTGTATCTTAATCCATTGATAACATTCATTTTGGGAGGACATATTTAGGTCTGTGTTTACAGCGTTGGTCTCCCAACCTGCCGGCTGGGGTTCTAATCCTAACAGAGTTGTATTTTTTTGCTTGATTTTTTATATTTATTGTTATTTGAGTACTGAGGCGTTATACAATTGAGCGTTATATTGTGAAGTTTACAATGGAAAATATATATTAAATTAAAACAAAGTTCTCCAATGGATCTACAGTAGTGACATCTACCTTCAACTAGTTGAATTATGGTATGCGGGAGCACGGCCGACAGGATGCGCTCGCATCCAGTTGGCCGTGGCGGAAGCAATCCACTGCCTACTTGATGCGAGCTGCGCTCTATACCGGCCAGTTAGTAAACCAATGCCAGCGATGTTATTGAAAATGGCCTCTTTTTGCTGATAGAGTGCACTGCTAAGTATCGGCGTCATTAAAAATTAGGTGTGCAGAAGGTATATTAAATGTGTTTCCCCCAGTGATACGTTTAGACCAACGAAGTTTCAATTATTGTTAGTGGTCTGTGTTAATATACTGAATTCCTATGTTGTTTGGAGTGTTTGTTGATGCGATATAGATTCCACATAGCCACATGGCCGACAGTACATCGAGTGCTTACATTAAAGAATACAGCAAAAGTATGAAGATTTAATAATTCGTAATTGTTTTCAGCATGAAAATGATTTATTGTAGGAATATCTTAAATGGGGTCTCTAAACCTTGAACTAAACTGTATGCGATATACATTCTCCATAGCCACATGGCCTACAGTATGTCGTTGTACCGATCTCCGCCACCACGCGCGCTCATTGTTTCAGTCCCATGCACTTCCGTCCCATCCACTTCCGTCCCTTTTCCAAAATCACTTCCACAAAAATGTCCAGCTACCGAGTGCCACAAAAATATCCAGATACCGTGTGGAAAGATGTTACACATCAATAAATAGCGATAGTTGTTCGCATAAGTCATACAACTCTTCGATGACGTATACTATTTAGATGGTGGATTGTTAAAATGAGGGAAATAGCATACCGTATATTATAAAAGGTCCCAACAATTAGACAGATGGGCTTATCGGGAACGCAACGGTGGCAACCTACGGGAGCTTCAGGACGAGCGTGCGCGGCGTGGGGTTGTGCCTGGAGGCGTGTGCCGTGTGCATAGACAATTTCACAGATATTAGCGAATCAGTTGAGTCATCCTGCTCTCCGAACAGAAATGGCCGGACAAGCGTGCATTTCAATCGTTGTCAAGTGCAATATTCACGGTGGTGGCGCGTACCGGCGAAATGGAAAGGCGGTGATCTTGTTTATCTCCAATGCAATTTTCCACGATTTGCGCTTATAATGCACAGGACCTTCCTCGTTGTGAAGGCTTTCATTTCGCACCGACATTAAAAATGATATGGTATTATTACAGGCATGAAGCGGAGGCAACAAAGGAAGACACTGAAGATGGTGACCATGTTGATGATAAGGAGCAGGAACAGGTACGGTCATCCCGAGCCAAGAGACGACGCAGGCGACGAGTGGAAGGTAACGCACACCGTCCGTGCGATACCATACGCTCAGAGGAAATACATCAGGCTCTTGCAAGGATGGTTGCTGTGAACCAACTGCCTTTGTCATTTTGTGCCAGTGATGGGTTTAGGCAGTTCATGGCAGTTGTAGAGCCCAATTACTTGTGTATTTCAGAGGATGCCCTTAAGCGGAGACTGGCTCTACTAGCCGATGGTGTCAGAGAGAATGTGCGGTGTGAACTATCAGCGGCATCAAGCGTTGCCCTTACATCTGACTGTTGGACATCTCACTCACTAACCTCTTTCCTGACGGTAACGGCTCACACCATCGACTCCCAGTGGGTTCCAAAGGCGATGACGCTTACCACGCATGAAATGAAAGACCGCCACACCTCAGAAAATCTGGCATCGGAATTGCAATTGGTTGCAGAAGAATGGAATGTGCAGGACAAGATCACCGCCATCGTCACTGACAACGCGTACAACGTCGTCAACGCTGTGCGCGCTCTTGATGTGCTGGAGAAGGATAAAGTGATTTGTGCTGCACATTCTGTACAGCTTGCTGCAAACAAGGCTCTTGCTCATGGAAAGGCTGCTAATGTGTGTCTGAATGCAAGAAAGTTAGTTGGCCATTTTCGGCACTCTAACGTTGCCGCTAGTGCGCTGACAAAAATGCAAGCACAACTTTCAATGCCCGAACAACCCCTGATTCAGAGCTGCAACACCCGCTGGAATTCAACTTTTGCCATGATCGAGCGCCTTTTGAAAAACAGGAACCCCGTCAGCAACGTCCTAGGTGACCGGACATGCACGCCAATGGCCACAGCACAGAAGCTCCAAGTAACTGAACAGGAGTGGCATCACATGGAGGTTTTAAACAAGCTCCTTAAACCTGTGGTAGTGGTAACCACTCTCTTTTGCGGTGACAATTCTCCCATATCGATGGTCCGGCCACTAATACAGACACTACTTAAAAGTCACCTCAGCACCCAGGAGTTGTCGGACGACAGCTTCCTAGAGTACGTGCAGTCTACCTTGGTCTGTGAATTTAACGATCGGTTCGGCCTCCTATGGATAAATGATAGTACTGTCACAGCCAGACAGATTGCATCTTTCCTCGACCCGAGGTATAAGGATTTGGTAGATGAGACAGCAGAGGCTCGACGATGTATTCGCGACAGAGTGCTTCATAAGCTTCAGAGCGATGCACCAGCTGAAGTCTTGGTTAATCCCGATCAACCCTCCACCAGTAGTGCCCTGGAGTTCTTGTATCAAATGCCATGTGGGAGAAAGAACCACCCTGAATCTCAATTTGAAGATTTTCTTTCGGAGGCACAGATTCGTTTTGACATGAACCCGTTCGAGTGGTGGAAAGCAAGGGAACACAAATATCCTGCGGTTTCTGCTCTAGCGAAAAAATACTTGTGTATTCCAGCAACATCCACAAGCTCCGAAAGGTGCTTTTCCTCTGCTGGAAACATTGTCACAGCCAAACGGAATTGTCTTCTGCCATAAAATGTAAACCTCTTAGTATTCTTGTTCCAAAACAAAGCTTTCTTAAAGTAAATTGGTCAATGAGTCATAATTCTAGAAATTGTTGTTCTTATTATACTGTAATATTTTGTATTCGTTTCCTACGCCTGATATTTTAATTTTGTTGTTTCGTTACATTCTGGTCAAATGATAGTGCAAATAATAAATTATGTTCCGTTACATATAGTTTTGTATCTACTCCTCTCTCACCCTCGGAACCAACCTTTATAATTAATCAAATAATTAATTAATTTCACACTGCTTCGATTCGAATAAACGCGCGCGGACACATTGCACACGCAAACACGATTTCTAAATGCATGTATAAATGGCACGATATTGCCGTGAACAGATGTTCGAGCAAGGTTACCAGACACGGCACTCTTTAACAATATTCGATGTGACCCGTGTACCCGGTCGTAATTACACGAATACACGGGTACACGGGTAAATAGTAGAAACCGGATTCTTAGCACACAGATCTTAAAAACACGGTTGTGCGGGTACACGGGTACACGGGTAATAGGGAGCACTAATGTAAACTGAGCCAAGGGCCTAGCAAAGGAAATACGGCCTTATTCACTTCCGCGCCAAATACTATGGACCATTCTACGAACATGTGTTTCATTGCTCCCTGAAGAACACACACACATGTAATACAATCGAATTAATAGGTTACGCCACGTGATCTGCAATAGTAGAATGTTAAATGAACACTATAAACCATGATTGAAGACTTTGATACGCATACTAACGTTCGAGGTGGAATAGCCTAGTTAACTAGTATCCGTGTAGCGCGCAATGTGTACGTTGTCTCCGTGGCTGAGGCGGTTAAAGTCTGATATGACGTGGTATGCGTGACTGAGCCGAGTACTGCTTCTAATCCAGTCGTAGACAATTTTTTTTTGAACGACAGCCCGTGCTCCATTTTAGTGGGGATATAATATCAAGCGACACTTACAAAGTAACATTACCGCATTTATTCACTTACGATGTATTCCTGTGCAGAGTACGTTGAATTTTGCTAATTTATGAAGATTGTGAGAACTTTTGGGTTGGACACTAGACTTTCTTGATCTAAAACGTTCTTACCGGTTAGAATACGATTTTAGTCGTCGGGCATTATAAATATTTATGTTCACGTTCAAGGATAAGATTCATTTTTATTTTGTTCTGTTCTGTTGTTATGGCTTTCAAAAGTGCAGGTGTTTGCTTAACCCACAGCCATCTCGATCGCATCACCTAACCACGTGCGTCTCTACTGCATTGTGGGTAGCGGAGCCATTACGTTATAGAGCTATGAGAATTAGGAATATTGTAATGTTCTCGCGGTTATGGACTCTTCTCGATGCAACTGACGAGCACTCTTAACACTCAAACTGTCATATCATTGGCATTTGTAGGCTAATCAGTGAGGTGTTTACACTGGTACGGTATGATTAATATACCCTCATCCACTGCTTTCAAGCTAAAAATCAGAGTTTTAAGTAGCTACCATTGGCTGGAAATTACCCAGTGAAATGTTTCGCAAGTGCATTTTCACCATCGTAGCCAATTTTAGGAAATTAGTTGCCTCCAAGAACAACCAGTTACAAGGTGGGGAAGAAGGTTCAAAGTTTTTTCTTTAATTTAAATTCCGCGTCAGTAGGACTAATCGTTCATGCGCTATGAGCCAATGCACATGAGACTTCATTTTGCTGTTCTCAGCGGCGTGATGAGGTTTCCTTTCAAACTTTAGGGGCTTGGACATCGTGATCGTCATATTCTTGTGTTCTTGTGTGTGTTTAAATTTGTCTAATAATCTATGTTATTACGGAGTTGGTAATAGTTTGTGTATTTGTAACTGAAGGTAGGAGTTTTAATGAGGTGGAAGAGGTCTTAAATTTCGAACCATCCCAGCATTTTATCTGGAGTAGAAGTGGGATACCACGGGAAACAACTTCCAGGATGACTTAGGTTGGTCTCGCGTAGATGATAAAGATTTGAAATTCAATTCCACATACATGCCAACACACTTTATTTTGTTTGTATGTAAATAATCCTACCTGAAAATTCATTCACAGACGCTCATTCAGTTAGTAGCTTTCGTTTCTGATAATTTCAGTTTCTCTCTTACCTTATCTTTAGAAAGAAAAGTCATTTTAACAATCGAATGAACTCAATACGATACGGTTTTCCTCATCAGCGGATGAATTAATACTGTTTTATATTTGCCGAACGTAAGAATGAGGAATGGTTTACATCCCGAGGTTAGAGTGTTTTGACGCGACAAGTGCGATTGCTTGAGTGAGTCTGATTTTCCCTTTAAACAAAGGTGGTTAACATTTTGAACACTTGCTACCCTGAATATGCAGGGTACTTTGCTTTCGTTTTACAGATCATTAGGTCGTCGTCCAACCTGGCTATGTACCATCGGATAGAAACGGACCTTTTTAGGACAAATAAAAATCACTCGTTGGAACAGGTACATAAGCGTTCATAGTGCATCCACTGTAAACGGAATTAAGGGAAAAAATATGTACCAGCCCGGGGATCGAACCTTTCAGCTGGGAGCATGCCCGACGCAATAGCAGGAATTCATGACTTAGCCACGTTAGCTAATTTTTTTTTTTTTATTTTTTTTTTATTTTTTTTTTATTAGCTCTTTACAGAATTACAGAATTTTCAGATATGATAAATACCAGACTAATACATCACAAGAAATCCAGATAGTGTCCATATTTATCGTATAATTGTCCACTTTCACTAAGCTTCCAACGCTCTTTTTGCAGGTGATACCTGAGATCCAGGAAAGAGAAATGTTGATCATTGTCCATCACGAAGTGTACATATTGGCCCATTATCCACACAATGGCAGTCTGTTTAATTTGGGGGAAGGCGGTCACCGACAAACGAACCAACTTCCTGTCATCAAGGTCATTCGAGGGCACATTTAATAGTTGACATACTTTTCCCTTACACCACAGCCACGTGGAGGCAACTCGCGTGCATGATGTGAAGCGGTGTATCGCCGTATCAGTTTGACCACATATAGTACACCATGGGTAAGCTTCAAGATGGATGGTATATCGCCGTAGAGCGGTTGGGATGAGATCGTTGAGGAAGATAAAAACTTGGGAGTGTACAGCAGAAGAAATGGACATAGCCCCAAAATTTTTCCAAACAGTGGGCCAATGGACATAGAGGGTGGTGGCCTCTATTCGCGGTTTGGAGTGTACCACTTGCCGCAACATGTTATAGATACTTTTCGTCGTTGGAACAATCCCTGATGGCATTTGGCGAACAGTTTCCAGAAGGTGCTGTTGATGGTCCCTAAATATCTTCGGCAAAGCTCTATCACAACCACGGGCTGTGTTTCGAATATCTTTGTAGAGCGCTTTCGTAAAAGTGTCATGTTGGGAAAGAATGGTGATATCGTTCTTGCAGAGGAGTGCACGGCATTTCATGCCATGAGCTGTTAGCCCTAGCCCGCCTTGCCGGGATGGGAGATACAACTGTTCCCGTTGTACTCGGAACAAAAATCCTTGCCATATAAACCAACCTGTATATTTTGCCAATTGGCTCTCAAACATTTTGGGAAGTGGGAAAAGTTGTGCGACATACCATATTTTAGAGAGCGCAAACACGTTGAGGACCATGACCCGTTGCACTATATTGAGGTTTCTTTGACCAAATTGGATCAGGACTCCCCTAACTTTGGCAATGACCTTAGTCCAGTTAACTTGCACTGTGTCCAGAAGCGATTGCTTCCAGGTAATGCCAAGAATTTTCACCTCATTTACTATCCGGAACCAGGGCTGTGGGGTAATCACTGAGTTAGTATTGAGCGGAAGCAAATCAGTTTTCTGGGGGTTCGATTGTGCTCCAGAGGCGATATGGTAGAGCTGAAGGACGCTATCGATGTGGGAGATGTCTTCTTCATTGCGGATCAATATTGATACGTCATCAGCATAGGCGCACATTCCAAAAACATGTGTGGACAGTTTGTAACCCTGTAGCTTCACCTGGGTAGTCCGAATGAACGGTTCAAGGCCAATGACAAAAAGTAGCATAGAAAGGGGACATCCTTGCCTAACTGATCGTTGTATTGGAATCAGAGGGGAAAGAAAACCGTTGACGAGCACTCTAGACGTAGCATTACAATTTATCATACGAATGTAGTCAATAAGGATTTCAGGAAATTCGTAGTGTTGCAAGACCATGTACAAGTATTCATGACTGATGCGGTCGAAAGCTTTATCAAGATCTAAGGTGAGAAAACTCATTGGCTCAGTGGGGAGCATTTCGGCTTTTAGGTGTAGGTCCCGTAGTATCGCTAAGTTTGTTAACAGAGTTCTTCCAGGAATACTGCAACATTGTTCATCACCAATGATATCAGGTAGAACAGTCTTCAATCGGCATGCAAGTACTTTGGTAAGGACTTTATAGTCACTGCAGAGCAGAGTAACTGGTCGGAAGTCACCAACTGCCATGGGAGAGGATGTTTTTGGTATGAGGACTATGGTACCCTCGTGATGTGATTGACAAAGAGCACGACGTTGGAGAATGGTACGCAGGACATGACAAAATTCTTTGCCAATGAGAGGCCAGAAGTGTTTATACATTTCATATGGCAGTCCATCAATGCCAGGTGAGCGGTTGTTTGGGAGTCGTTTAACCACAGAGTGAATCTCTTCATCCGTAATATCCGCGCTGAGCAGAGTTTTGTTGTCCGGAGATAGTTTGGTACTGCAAGATGACAGCAATAGGGTCACCTGCTGTGGATCAATGGGAGCCTTAGCGTAGAACCGTTGATAAAATAATGATATTTCACTACGTATAGCGTCAGGGGAGGTGACGACACTTCCAGTACTGGTGCGGAGGCGGTGGATATATTTACGTTGCCGCTCACGTTGTCCTTTGGCGATATGGTATACACTTGCACTTTCGTCCGGGAGCACTGTACGATCTTTTAAAGCCACGTTGATATGAGCGAGCGTTCGTTGCTGTAGAGACAGGAGCTTGGTTTTAACTTCCCGGATCTGGTCATATATACGCTCCCCAGCATCAGATCTTTGCTGGAGCTGGCGAAGAACTCGATAGTAAAATTCAACTGTATCCCGTCTTTCCCGACCTCGTTGGTAAGATATGTTCTTAAAGACGCGGCGGATCCCTGGTTTAACTAAAATATCCCACCAGTCTGTGCAGTCGCGAAATTTGCCTTTTTGTTGGACCCATCGAATCCAGTGTTGTCTGAAAATATCTTGGCATTCCTCCTCCAGTAACAGCGAGCAATTCAGCTTCCAATAACCTCTTCCTATGTGAAATATGGGATGGGGGTAAGAGATTGTACATACGACAGCATGATGGTTAGTGAAACTGGCAGGAATCACTTCATATCGTCTAGGCTGGATGAGTTCCTGTGAAAAGTAGATGCGGTCAAGTCGTGATGAGGAGTTGTGACTTATACAGGTGTAATGGGGCAGGGGCACCCTTAAACTATCCACAGCATCAATGAGGTGTAGGGAGGTAAGAAGGGTCCTGAGAGCCGGGTTGACACCTCTGTATGGACTAGTGGAATCCTCTGGGCGTTGAATACAATTGAAATCCCCTGCAAGAATAAGTTTTTCCTTAACGTCGTGCAGATGAGGCAGTATACTCTGTTGAAAGAACATTTTCCGTTCCACACGTTTATTAGACCCGGATGGGGCATATACATTTATCAGGGTGGTATTGTTTATGTGTCCAGATATTATGCGTCCTGATGGATGACATAGCACACCTGCGAGTGGGATATCATGTCTTATGAGGAATCCGGTCCCTCTATTCGTATTACCGGTATTGATGTATTGTTTGTAGAAGGCAGATATGGGTAAACACGGTATAGCAACTTCTTGAAGGAAAGCAATGTCAATGTCAGCATCTCGAAGGAATCTCTCCAACAGTTGAAATTTCAGAGGGCATTCTATTACATTGATATTCACAGTGGACACAGTGAGAAATTGCGCCATTACGAGAAGTATAAAAGCTGTGCTAGACATACTGGAAGGTGGACTCGAAAGAAGACACAGGTGAGAATTATCCTGGTGCACTATGTCAAATTAGGTTGAGATAGTTCCTTTTGACTGCCATTCATAGGCCGGCTGTCAGCGGGTGAGAGCGTTCGTGGGTCCCTAGATGACGTAGAAAGAAGATTTTGTTTCTTTTTCACAGCTGCGGAAACGTTTGTGGAGCCAGTTTTATTCTTCGGGGCTAGTACGGCAATCGAGGCATTTGTTTTAATCTTCTTAGAGACGTTCTCGGATCCCCGATCAACAGTCTTAAGTGAGTCGGTAGGGACCAGCGAAGTCTGGGGCAGTGAAGACAAAATTTCTGTGGCAGCCTGTAGTAACGGCAGAGTTGGTTCTGAGGCTGCGATACAGGTTGCCGAGAACACAGGGGCACTCTGTGTCTCGCAGCTCTGGTCAGGACAAGGTATCAGTTCTGCGTCAGATGTATCCGAGGTCACTCCTGGTGTTGTCCCAGCTGACTGATCAATGATCATGTTTTCATATGACGTTTGCTGCGTCACAACTTCCGAGTATTGTACACGTCGTTGTTGTGTAGGAGTTATACCGAGGGGAATCATTTTCTTTGGGCAGTTAATACGGAGATGTGTGGTAGCATTGCAAATTAAACAGGTCTGTTTCTGTCCATTATACGTTATATAGCCAGAATGGCCACCAAAAGCCTCAGTGGAGGGGATATCTTGCTTGATTTCCATAGTTACGGCACGTATTCCATTATACACCGGGAACTGATAAGCAGAAGACCATTGTTCTTTCCTGACGTCACTCACAGTGCCATATTTCGACAGGACGGATTTGAAAATTTCAGGGGGTACTTCGAGTGGGACATTAAATATACGCACTGTGGTAAAATTGGAATCCGCTGTGGAGAGCTTAACATTGGTCATTTCGCCGGAATTATACTGAAATTTAATAGGATCTGCAAAAGTATTTAACAATTTCTGATAAATAGATATGGTGATTACCTTGATGTACATGGTTTTTTCGTGCGCATTTAACTGGATGGCTTCTACTTGGTCGACAGTCAACCGGAGGGTATCGCCAATCCAGCGGTGAATTTCTCCTGGTGAGGGGCGAGAACTCTGCCTGTCCCATTGGCAGCGAACGGTGTTTTTTCTCTGGTATCCGGACATGATTTTCAGCGGGGTTTTCTGGGTTTCTGGTTTTGTTGTCCTATCTGGAACACTACTTAAAAAAATATTGTCCGAATGACACACGGAAAGTCAGTACACACGTGGAACTAAGGAAGCACCGGTATTAGGAACCGTAACCTCTTCCAATGCGGTCACACAGCGCGCACACACGTCCGCACTCGGCCACGACCAGTGACCAACTACGCTAATGAGAGCCATAGCACATTGCTGGTACGTATTGAGTCTATTCGTAGCCCCCATAGACACCTGTCCAAACGTAATGTGGTGTTATTCGGAGCTGTGATCGTTTAAAACATGCAATATACATAGTTCGAGTTCATTGAAATAACACTACCGCTAATGATTTCTACTATATTCGCATGCATGAACTCAATGGTAAAGTTGTATTAAGACCATACAGGAGCAGGTACTAATGTTTTTAGGATGGCTATGATATACGCGTTAGTTGGGTTGCCTTCTCCAAAAAAAAAATAAGGGGCTGGTGGACCATTCTGTATATACCAGGTGAATTAGCTGCCTCGAATAATATTTTTTCTGCAGCCCAACTAACGCCCAACTAACGCGTGTTGTCAGGAAGGTCGATATTTCTCTGCTTGCATCCCGTATGGTACTAATGCACTACAGGCGTATCCTACAATCAATACTGAACACTATTAGTTTCCCCTCGTATTAGTTTCTAACCACATCGAGGGAAAAATATTAGTGTTCAGCATGGTTTGCAGGATAAGCTTGCAGTGCAATTGTACCGTATGGGATGCAAGCAGAGAAATATCGACATTCCTGACAACACGCGTTAGTTGGGTTGCATAAAACGATATTATTAGGGGCAGCTGATTCAACCAGTATATGTACACTCCAAAGTACACGGGGCTAAATAACCATGACATCCAAGCCCTCAAATGAAACAACAACTTTTATATTAAGCCTACCAAAGAGTGGAAAATTAAAAAAATACACCACTTCTATTACAGAATTTTGAAAAGCGTTAACGATATTGATGCTACCTCTGTAAAATGGTATTCAATCAACTCGAGAATATATAGCCTATGTATGCAGTTGTATATTTTATAATGGGTATTACAGATCCCCGATTCCAGATTCTTACCTTTCAGGGAGTTTCACTTGTAGTATGCCTGGTGTGTTACGAGTCATTCCGGCTTGAAGGAGTCCCTAGCGGTATTACTACGTATGCCTCATAGCGCTTTCGCCACCTTCATCGCCTCTGCCAGGGTCACCCGATTCTGGTGCAACTTAGCGAAAAATATGCAGAAAAATCCCATTCCAAAGGTATCCAGTCCTAATGATTAAAACTGTCAAGCTACCCCAACTATTTATACAATCGTATTTAACAGGTGCATTATATCCTTTAGAATTGTACCCCTTTCGTTCTTCCAGCACCGCCGCGTTGCGTAATGGTTGGCTTTCTTGGCTGCCACTGTGGAGGCCCGGGATTGAATCTCTGTTCTGCTATGAAATGTAATTGTGGTCTGAGGGTTGGAACGGGGTACACTCAGAGTCGTGAGGCAAAACTAGGAAAAGTCGAGTTTGATTCCTACCTCAGCCATCCTGGAAGTGGTTTTCCGTGGTTTCCCCATTCTACTCCTAGCAAATGCTGGGGTGGTTCCTAACGTAAGGCCACGGCCACTTTCTACACAAATCCTACCTTGATTACAAATACACACACTAGTACAGATATGACAATGACACAGGTTATATGACAACTTCTACACTTACTCATGTACACGTTCTTCGTTATTTGACTCATTAAATAATTTTAATTATAATGGCTTTCATTGTTGAAATATTTGGTCAGTTGAGAGTAAAAATGCATAAAATTACTTCTGATAACTATGTTTTAATAACTATTTGCGTAATAAAGCATCAAAGATATTCCAAATCATGTATTACCCCCCTCTCGTTGGCTAACTATGAAATAAACAATAGGTTGGTGTTCGTAAGGTGAACATGTTGACCGACTGAAAACACACTGCGTTCACTAGATGGTCATTATTTACCGTTCCTCTGGATTGTTAACCACCAATATCCCCCTCTACTGAGGTTTAAACACTCACTCAGATCCTGACAACCACTCTCCGAACGTCCTGAAGGCTCACGTGATTACTCACCTGAAATACAAGAATGAACACGTTAGTGTCAATTTTAAGGATGTACGGTGCATTAAACAAAAATCAATGTATAACTTATAAATACAGTAAGAAAGAGAAAGGTTTCAGTCCGAATGGTGGTTGACACCTTCAAAGAGGTGGTTCACAGCCGGAGTTTGTTTGCGGTAGGATGGCCTAATACTTTCCGTTCCTCCTCATCTTTCACACCAACAGCATGTGGTTCCCAGAACCAGTCACCTATCCAAGTTATGACCATGCCCAATGTTGCTTAATTTATTAAACGCAAACTTGTCTTTTGGAAATATTTGAAGGGCTAGTGAATTTTGGGGTTAAAAATATGTTAAATTTGCTTAATTTAACGGAAACTGTGTTACACGGACAACGGAAATCAAAATACGCAATTTAATGGAAAATTTTCAAGTTTCGGAATCAATCTTTTGAACATTTTCAGGCACCTGTGTAACAGTTCATTCTGTAGCTAAGAAGGAATGTGCAAATAGGTCTTCCTCCTTATGTTCTCCAATTCACACGTCAAAGTGTACAAATATTTGCATGTTTCCTGTTGCCCAAACCATTTCTAATGTTCCCTTTAATGCGGTGTCAACCAACAAATGCCTGTTATTATGTTTATTACAAGTTTTGCTTGCACTATAGACTACTGTAATAGGCAAATTCATAGCAGAAATACGTAAATACAATTCTGAATTAAGTATGTACACCATTTTATTTTTTCTCAGTATGTCCATTGTATGCGTGTTCATGATTTAATTATTTTGTATAGGCCTATCTTCATTACCCGGAAACCTATCTCTAACGGAATAAGTTGCGCGTCCTGTGTTTTTTTGTTCGTTAAAGGCAGGTTTTACTGTTGTTCCGCTTTGGACCGGCGAGATATCTGTGGGCATATTAACGACAAGGCCGTGGAGCCAGGCGAGTGGTTCAAAACGCCACTGTTGGCTGGCCTTGAAATAATATTCCGTGATTTCAATTTTCAATCCAGGCAAATGTGAAAATGTGTGTGAAAATGCTACTAGGTCACGTCTGCTTTCATCAAAATCCATGCCCAGTTTCATCCATCTTCATTCATTTCATCTCTCGTTAACTCCTCAGATGAGCGAAATTTAATGCTTATGCAGTCGGTCAACATGATCTTACCGAATTGTATTGGATGTTTGCCTAATCCTGAAGAGATTAATACATACACTTGGACGACCAGTTTCAATCGTCGAGCTATCATCATGAGATCCATTATACTCGTACTTATATTATTAAATCTATGTCTACAAGTATAAGGTTTTCGGTCCGGTTGCGAGCAGCCACTCTCGTCACTGCCTGGACTGAACTCAACCCAGTTCACTCAAGCAGCTAAGTTCACAAACCACTCCAACCCGACCATTTAACAACAATCACATAATCACATTAAGCAAGTAAATTTGAAGGTCAATCACCAATTTCAGTATCTTAACAAAAACAAGAAGTTACGTGAAGAACTATACAGCCTACTTTTCATGCCAATGATTACTCTACAGTATATGAACCTATCTAGAATAATGACGAAATTAAGTTGGTAATAGCGAAATATCTAATTAGTTCAAAATATACCTGGTAAAATGTAGCCTAATAGAGCACTACAGTTGGCAGCCCTAGTGACTGAATATATTCTTAGTTCCATCTCTTAAGGTACAGAATACAAAATTTGGTTGAAGTCCAATGGACGTTACATGCAGATAGACACTGGATCTATCAGCACGCGTAAAAGCGTGTTGCCAACAATACCATGCGTGTGCTGGTCAGAAATAATCTGAAATATTATGATATCTGTTGTGCCAATTTTGGATGAAATTCGTTTGTTAGTATAGAAGTTACATGTATTTTAAAATTGGACATATCAGCTGGCATAGAATCATGTTGGCAGCACTGCCTTGTATTAATTACTCCAAATTAATCTAGAATGTCAGGTGCTATACGTGTGCAAAGTATAGAGCTAATGGCTTGCATACTTTCTGATATAATGATATTAGGGTAAAACAAATATAGACAGTATTTATTAAGAGTTGGCAGCCCTGATTGCTCTTAACAATACTTATAGTCATATCTGTTATGGTACACATAGCACATACGAAATTTGGTTGAACTCCAACTGATAGTATAGAAGTTACATGTATTTAAATATTGGTACTATCAGCAGGCTTATAATCATGTTGGTAGAACTGACGTATATAAGTTACTCCAAATTAATCTAAAATATCAGAATATGGGTGTGCATAGTTTAAAGCTGTTGGCTTGCATACTTTCTGATATATAGGTATTTGGATAAAAAAGAGAGAGAAATTATTAACAGTTGGCAGCCCTGGTGGCTCTTAAGAATACGCTCAGTCATATCTGTTTATGTACAGATATTACATACAAAATTTGGTTCAAATCCAATTGATAGTGTAGAAGTTATATGTATTTAAACATTGGACCTATCAGAAGGCTTAAAATTATTTTGGCAACACTGTCATAGTTGGCCTCCTGGAAATTAAACTGAAATAGTATTATCTACATGTGTGCCAATTTTGAAATAGCTCCCATGCATACCTTGCAAGATATCCAACATGGAGCTCAAATTTCTAGTGCGTTTCGTCAGCAGTTGGTAGCACTGACATCATTTTCAAATATGGACGTGAGATATTCCGGTGCACATCTTTACTCATACTAAATTTGGTTTTGATTGCTGCAGCCGTTTAGGAGTTGATAGGAGGAGACACACACACAGCCAGACAGACAGACAGACAGACACACATTTTCCCGGATCGATCTCATAAGTCTACTTTTTCTTCATTTTTGCAAAATGTGAAAAGTAGGCTAAAAAGACACGGATAGTCAGTCTGAAAGACTGGACTTTATATCATTTTAAATGCTAGCAGCAGAGTACCAAGAACGCAGTTCGAGAACAGAGTTTCAAGATTCTATTTTGTTTCTTCACTGCTTACTTGATTGTTCTCGCACTGCCTTCTTGAAACTCTGTTCTCGCACTGCCTTCTTGGTACTCGGCTGCTACATCGTACTATGACGTCACACACCACAGTGCATTCTAGGTACATTTCGTCTCGTCACCGTAACGTAACGCCAGACCTCAGCGTAACGACGAAGTCGACAGATAATTTAAATTGATAAAATCACACACATATATATATATTAAATGTTGACTAGTTGTGTTAGTTTAACTACTACTGAAACTAAGTAAGTGTACATATTGTAAATACCAACACCGATACTTGCAGACATAATTTTTATAGCCTAAGTGTAATGGATAAGATGAGATCACTTGGTGATCGAAACTGTCCATCCAAGTGTATTTATTAATCTCATGTAAATGTTTTTCTGTATTAAGGAAACACCCATTACTATTGGGTACAATCGTGTTGACCCACTGAAAGAACTTTAAATTTTGATTACGCAGAAAACACTGAAAAATGGCTTCAAACACCATAATCCAGTGATGAAGTTGGCATCAGGATAGGTATCAGGTCATAAAATAATTCACCCCGAAAACGTAGGAACGGAAATAAATACGAAGTGAAAATACACACATTAAATAGGCATACTTCTGTATTCATGCCATCCAGTACAATTCGAGATCGTCTGTACACCCCTGTTACTGGCAATAAATTGTAAAGCACTAAAATACTAAATTACCAGTTGATAATCATTAACCAGATGCACATTATCTAACAATGGACATTAACGGGCAAGAAGGAGAAAAACTCGCAGTATTCTCGTCATGGGAAAAATTGAGTTAATACAACAGAAATACTATCAACAATAATACAGAAGGTAAACTTGTAATTATTCGCTAATTTATTACTTCAGTTTGTCGAAATATATTGTAGAAGAGTTAGATTCGGTATTTATATTTTTATTTTGTACAATCAAAATCTCTTAAAATATCTTACCCCGCGGCGTAACCATGTGATTTAAATCGCTCACCCCGACTGCAATGGGAAGCTTCAGCAAGTCCGGATATCAGAGGCTCGAATCCTGGCGCTGACAGCGTGTTTTTCCCCGAGGTTTCCACATTCCCTCGAGGCAATGCCGGGACAGTACCTTATTTCAAATCCTGGAACACCTACCCTATTCCTGTCTCTAATACAGCTCCACACACTCCTACAGTCATCACAGAAACATAGATTATCACACAAATTCAACACACACAAATACACGACGCTGACGACCAAAGATGTCCCGAGCCCTTAATGCGAATTAACAACAACATAAAATATCCAACCTCTGATTGTGAGTTAACTTCTTCTTTTATGAGACTCATTCATCGCTTACACATTGTAAGTTATGTTGTATTGCATTTTAATAATAATAATAATAATAATAATAATAATAATAATAATTATTATTATTATTAGAGCCTCCGTGGCTTAGGCGGCAGCACGCCGGCCTCTCACCGCTGGATCCGTGGTTCAAACCCCGGTCACTCCATGTGAGATCTGTGCTGGACAAAACGGAGGCAGACAGGTTTTTCTCCGGGTACTCCGGTTTTCCCTCTCAAAATTTCATTCCAGCAACACTCTCCACTATCATTTCATTTCATCTGTCATTCATTTAATCATTGCCCCGGAGGAGTGCGTCAGGCCTCGGCAGCCGGCACAGTTCATATCCTCGCCGCTAGATGGGGACTTCATTCATTCCATTCCTGACCCGGTCGGAGACTGGAAGCAGGCTGTGGATTTTCATTCATTTCATTATTATTATTACAATTATTATTATGTAGAGTGGCCTCCGTAGAGGCCTGGTGCTGGCTTTTTGATTTGTCACCTATTGACGACCTGAACGATGTGATTAGGATGATATGAATAATTAAATCATCACAAGGACGCAGTCCTAGAGCCAGGAGGATCAATGATATTTACGGCTGTCATGCAAGACCTCGCAAGCCACAATAATGTGCTTTTCCATATCTTTCTTAGTATTGTCCTCCCTGTTCGCGAATGTTTGGATGCACGTGTATGTAGTTTATTCATCGGTCTCGTGCTGGTAATAGAATTAGGTTTCAAAAGCTTTGAGAGAAGTTGATCAGAAATAAAGGAGGACTCCTTTACTCCTATCATGGACGTTTTGCTTTTACCTATATCCGAGAGCTCGAATAAGCTCCTAATGGAATGATCTTGTTTTGGGATAAGCTCTACTGCTGGTCTTCCGTTTCTTTCTTCTCTTACCCGGCTCCTGTTTTCACAATTATGTTTCCTCTCTGAGCCTATTTGATCTCTGACAGTAGATTGCCTTGCTCTCGTGAAGAGCCAATGTCATAATATGAGATATGAATCAAACCAAAACCTTCTATTTACGATGATATAGGCTACAAGTTGTATCTGAATCACAAAAGGTCTTTTATGAATGTCAAAATGTGTATTCATGAGTCATAGCAACTTCTTTGTACCAGTAAGAAGATATATCTCATTGGCGAAATAAAATAGGTCAAAGACCATCAGATCCATCTTACATCGCACTAATAATTAAATAAATAAACAAATAAAAAAATAAAAATAATGGGTATTTCCCTAATCCTGAAAATAATTTACATGAAATTAATACACTGCTCAACAACTGTTTGGACTAGCATACATTTTACTACAGTGACTTCTTATAGTAAACCCATTGAGGTTTATGCAATAACTTATTAACCAACTAAACAACAGCCCTTCTGAAGACAATCGTGGTTAGATAATAATGAAACGGCACAATAACAAAGCAAACTCGATTATATGTGTCCCTTTTGAAAGCAAAAACATTGATAGTCTGTCTCCTGATGAACAGTATCAGTCTTTAGTAGTCCTCCCCGCACAAGGAGGAGGCATGCTCTGAATGAGGCCATCAAGTTTATCTTGGGGTAAGAGGTCCCACTCATTTAAGGCAGCGTCAGCACACAATTGATGACGGTAGTCCAAACTTTTGTTGATCAGTGTATATACATTTGGATGACCAGCTTCGATCGTCAAGCGATCATGTTATTATATATACTAGGATGGCCAGTTTCGATGCATGATCGAAACTGGTCATTCAAGTGTATATACAGGGTCTTTATATTTGCTTGGCATGGACATTCTCGTTCAAGCGCTCCGCCAGTGACGGCTCAGTTGCCGGCGACCGCGCGTGCATATGTAAAGAAGAGTACGTTGCTTAAAATCAGTATCATGCATTTTTACTCACCATGTTTACAGTAGATCCTATAAAAGTCCACCATCCGCTGCCAATTTGCTGTACTAATGGTTCCTGTGTATTTAGTTCTTGCCTAATTTTTGAGTTTCGGACTTTATCTCTTCAAGTCTTCTGGATGGATGTTTAAAAAATAATTTCTCTCGCTTCGATCTTACTGTTTTGCCTCTTGTTAGTAACCATTGTTTCTAGGCACTGGGTTACAATAGGGGTAAAGCATTGTTTATACAATGTTAATCTTGTTCTGTGTGGTACTTTAGCATCCCATAACCGCTGTCGCACTTCATGATAAAATGAAGTACTCGACACGTATTTTATGAACCTGTGTATAAGTCACAAGGTGAGACTCGAACCGTATTTTGCGTGATATTAAAGTTGTGATTTAAAGGGAAGGATATAGGCAACCATCTACACACAAATGTAACCCGCTTGACAAGAAAAGGATGGAGAGGAAGATACACAGTACAGTATATGAGTGAGATGAAAAGTAAAAATTTTCAGATTATAGTGGGCTATGTTAAAATCTATAATAGCTGGAAGTGAGGAGTTTCGACAGGCTAATCGGTGAAGCTACAAAGAAAAGTGGTTGACAAACGAGTTCGTGACATTAAAAAACTGGATTGGGATGAGGCAGCTCGCCAGCCACGGCATACTCTTGACGCGTGTGAGGGATCGCGACAGAATCCAGTCACGTGTTGGTCATAGCCAATCAGATAATTACAATTTCATGAGGAGTAATTAGAGGACAATAATTGATATGTAGAATTTAGAAACAACATGATGATAGTAAAATAAATAGGATCTGAAAACGAACAGTTTTTGTATTCAGATTCTAAAGAATGAGCGCTATTAGGCCAGTAAAATTAATTGAAATGATACCAGGATTTCGGCCGCCTAAATATGTAGATAGACGCTTTCAAATTGATAAGGTGGGGGAAATCAGTCCTTCCATCGCGGCCTTTTGTTGTAGAACATTGAAGCGTGCAGACGTGTCGTGCAGGAGCAGAATATTACCCCGGCGATGTTAAAAATATTCAGTGGAGGAGGCAAAGTTTTCTCTAATTAAAATGAACTAATGGACGGTGAAAGTTCCAGTACAAACGTAGAGAACGCAGAAATGTTCTACGATTATTCACGAAATATACGGTATATGTCGACTAGTGGAATAGTGAGTGAAAGGTGATAAGTTCTTCGAGTATATGAAAGTTACATTTTTAACCAGTGTCGGTCATCGTAAGGAAGAGTTCAGCAATATAATTGAGAATTACAAGCAACATATCTGCGTACAGAAATTAACTAATTACTACAGACTATAAATACTCTGTGAGTATAACTTCAAACAGCTTTATATTATCTACAATTTACTACAGAAATTCCCAGTATGAATTACGAAATGGAGTCAAGGAGGAAGCTAAATATGAACTGTATGAAGGTGTTGGAGATGATACACTAAATTAATGGAAGGGAAACAGAACCTACGATAAACATGTGGATTAATGGAGTGACTTAAACACCTAAGTTAAAAGTAGATGGACATATGTGGATCTACCACCTTCTTATCAGACAACATAATTGGAATCTCAAATCTACAATAATTAATTTCGGATGCCAACACGGAAATTGAATTATCTATAATTACACGAGATGAGTACAATGAGTTCCAACTACGAGACCTTCTAGACAGCAGCCGTTCGAAGCATGATATCGACAGTTTTATCTAAAACAAGAATCGAACGAGTTCCATACAGTAGCTAGACTATGCACAGCCAAATTCCGAGGGATCATCTCAACATCGAACCCATGAAGGCGAGGGTGAAATCATCTTTAGTTGGAGGAGATTCCGGTTCGAGAAGACCAAAGTACACCAGGTTTGGCTAAGCAGAGAATCAACGGGGCAGAAGGTAGATGAACGATTTGTCTTATTTTAGTAGTTTGGATGATTTTGTGGATGACTTTGATTTGACCAAGTTCTAAGAGAGATCTACGATTTTTAGTCTCCCCATTAAAATACCTAAAATTTATAACTTCATTAAATAGTGATCGTTGTTCAATTTTTAGTATTTATGGATAATTCAACGATTCTATTTAACATTTTTATTCGAGTTCTATTTTATTCGACGAGTGGGAAATATTATCGATAAAGTTAAGTTTTAATAAGTTTTGAATGGTTGTTACTCAAAATTTTAGCAAGATTTAATGTATCCAGTTGTATTAGATTCGATGATAGAAGTTTTGAGATTGTTTTGTTTCGGCTAATTCGATCTAGTTTTATATTGACTCAGAGGTAGCATTAAAAATTTTTAGATAGTTTTGTCCTGAAAATTGGAAGTCTTGACAACTCTAGACCTATGCTTATTATTACGATGAATTTAATGAAAGGCATATAATATAACAAAAGGGAATAGGTGTTCTTCCTTTCTTGTTCAGCAGGAAACGAAATGTAGTGTTATTTATATATGATATAAGCAGACGGAATTCCGAGATTAGTTCTTGCACAGATAGTAGTTAGTTGGTAATTTTTTATTAAGGGGCGGAACTAAGAGGTCACCTGCCCCTGTCTTGCACTGATAATATCATAGAGAGTGGTTATTTCAGTGAAAGAGAAGTAATGTATTGTTGAAATAGGAACCACTGAATACTGAGAACTGTCGTTTATGATGAATGTATAACGGTGATGTAAGCACGACGAGTAAACAAACAGTATTGCTGAGGTAATTTATGTTTAGAGAAAGAAATGATATCTTAAATACTGGTATTGATAAATAGTAACAATGAGAAGGAATATAGATGAACATAGAATTTCGTGCTGTTATATTGAAAGATTTAAGTCTACGGAGAGATTCTTATCAGAGAAAGATTGTGAGTTTCTGATACAATTAAGAAAGACTTTGTGAAGCCTGTATTAATATTTTACGAAGTTATCGATGGAATATATAGTGATGATGATGAGTTATGGAAATGACAGTGAAAGGGAAGTTAATATTAAATGTAAAACCACTATGAAAATCACAAATATGTATCAAGGAAGGATGTTCTATGTAATGTCATGATTCATATTTTAGCACGGATTTGACGTAAATTAATGTAGCTAGAATTAACTTAACTGTTCGTTCTGAGGTTAATTGGATCTGACGATAAAGAAACACCAAGGCGAATTAGGCGAATTAGGGTAAGAAGGACGTGCCTATACTGCCCATGTTATATTGGAAGATTTCTGGTGCAGGTTACAAAAAGTATTTTTATGCTAGATATCTGAAACTTTCAGGGGTTATTAATTATTGCTTTATATACAATAATAACTTTGCCTTCTGGAAATTTCGAAGTGGATTGCATTTTATGATATTTTCAAATATGTAACTTTTTTCACCCGCATATTTTGAAAATAATATGCGTTAAAAATCTCCTATTTCATTTATGCTAAATTCCACAGGTATTTCTATTTTTCAATGAGATATAATTACACAAGGAAAGTTTCATGCATTTTGGTTCGCTAGTTTCCGAGAAATGTGTACCGAAAGTCAAAAAATGCAGTCCTGAGAAAAATGGAGTTCACTGATTTGCCTTACCTCAGTGATAAATCTAGAACATTCCCGCTCTTGCAACACCCTAGACCTCCCTATATTTACTTCATTAAATAATATGATAGCATCATTTAGCCCTACCTTATGTGTATCAGCCCCAACAATCACAGTCTTAGGAATTCTAGCCCACAGGACATGGTTGAATGCCTCATTGGGATTCTGCGCATTCCCATGCAGGCATTTCTTCAACAGGTCCGGTTGAGCGACATCTCTTAGGTTGGTTTTATTACATCCATTACTAATTAGTGCATCTCTACCAACTGAGAAAAAACCATTCCTTCATGTGGGAAGTGTCTTGCGACCAAACTACAAAGTCATCTGTCAAACAATTTCAAGATGGCGGCCATGCAAATTGCAAGTTTCTTAATACCTAGGTCCTAGGTATATAACTTATGATCCAAAGAATCAATATTCACAATCACTTACAGCGTGTTCCGATTCAACACGGAACTGTAAAATGGGTTGCCTGTGGTATCAACATGAAGATTGCGCTTTTATCAACAAGAGGAGAGTGTGTTCAGTTATCTAGCTTCCATAGTTTACCTGTAGGAAACATTTACATTAGCCTCTGTAAAAGTGGGCGTTTCCTCTTACGAAACATCATGTTGATTTATGAGCCATACAACGCTCATTTTTACTTTCCTTCACTTTTTTCAACAGAATCAAACCAAAACGCCAAAAATCCCATTTTCGAATTGTTTACCAATTATCCACGTCCTTCTTACCTCAAGTAGTTTAATGCAAGGTAAAGTAATGTAAAAGTATTGTAAAGAGAGAAACAAGCTAATCGATACTGACATCGATGAATGTAAATTATGTATATAAATTAATTGGTATTAGAAAAGATTCAATGTTTATTAATAGAGAAACGCGAGGTAGAGTTAAGGAGTAACACACTGTAAGTATAGAGTTCAAGTTACGTTAGTAAATAGAAGGGTATAACTGATACAGCATGTTGAAGTTAGCTGTCGAGAAGTTTTTAATCTGGATATTATCGGATTAGACGGAGAAGTCTATAGATGACTGGAATTTTATTTTTAACTCCTTAATAAGGACCAATACAGCATCCATAGACCAAACTCTCGGTGGTACCTTAATATCTTTACTTGAAAGGTTATTATTTTGACTATATTCAAATTTTAGTTTAATTAATTTTATTGTCAGGAGTTTTTATTTAAAAGTTTTGTATGAAGTTTTTGTTAATAAATCACGGCAGGCGCTAGTTAGATTGCCTGTTCCTTTTTATAGTGAACAACGATCTCTTCATTTCATAACATTTAGTTTCGAGTGTACTACTGGTTAGTTATAGGCGCCCATTTTATCTTCTTAGACCGTTCACTCCCCGATGTTTTCAGAATCTCGACCTCCATTTTTGTAGTTGGATCTGAATCTGTGTAGCTAAGTAGTAGTACATTCGTAATTTCAGTAAATATGTGTGCGGCGAGTTCCTAACTTGCCAGCCATCAGGGAACTGTTTTTTTTTTTTAGCTGGGGATCAACGCCCTTAGCGATCCTTTCCATCTTCGGTTATTGGTTGGTAGTTACGTGAATTCGGGTACAGTACCTTTACATAATCTGTTGTTAATTTCTGTATTAATTTCAATTTTCGTGTTAATAACACTGCCTAAAGATATACTGTAGATTGCTCCACATTCTCTAACTATCCCCATCGAAGTTGATTCACGGTTTCTTATTTTGGGGCGTGGTGGCTCAGCGGTCTAGCTGTATGCCTCTCAACAAGGCGGTCCGGATTCGATTCCCGGTCAATGCATGTGAGATTTTCGAAGTGAAATGCCATATCCTGTGGTTAGGATTCCACGTAAAAAGGAGGTCCCGTGGCTCATGATCTCAAGATTAACGGTCACGTTAAACTACAAGCTTCCTTTTGGTTTCTTATTTTCCTTTCCACAGTGCATTGCCACAGTTTTCTGTTTACTAATTTTCATTCCGAACGCCTCAAAATTCTCATTCCAAATATCCATTCTTGTATTTAATTTTTTCCTTATCTCCAAGTCAATACATCATCCGCAAAAACTTACGCATTTATCCCATCAGTATGTCCAGTATTATGCTCTACACCCTTTAAAATTTCATCCGTCAATATAATAAATAATAATGGCGACAGTGCACCTCCTTGTTTGACTCCTCTTCTTGTTTAAAAGTTTTCAGAATCACCACTGCCTACGGGAACACTGCTCTTACATCCAAAGTACAACATTTTAATTTTGTTGATTAATGATTTTGGTACATTCATTTTCCGTAGACATTCCCATATGTGTCTCCTCCTAACTCTATCACAGGCTTTTTCTATATCCAAAAATATAAATATTATATATTTGTTCGTTTCTAGGTGTTTTTCCAGTGACATTCGTACAGTAAATATCAGGTCCGTTGTTGATGTGCTGGGTCTGGAGCCATACTGCTCTTCTTCGAACTGTGCTTCCACTATGTTTCTCGACATCTTGTCTATTACCTTTTCTATTATTTTTAGGCCATGTGATAACAGATTTATGCCTCTATAATTCTCACATTTCTACCTATTTCCCTTTTTCAACAATGGTATAATACATCCTTGCTGACAGTATGTATGTATCTTTTCCTCTTTCCATAGAATATTCAGGACTTAATTCAGCCACCGAAGCCCAATGATTCCAGCTGCATTAATCATATCCACATTGAATTCGTCGCCACTGCTTGATTTGCCCTTGTTCATGGTTTTTACTGCTGTCTGAAGTTCCAACCAAGTTATTCGGCCTTCCTCGTTTTCTTCGTCCAATATTTCCATATCCTCATTATCCTCTTCCTCTGCACTTGCATCACAATAACAGAGGCTGTCAAAGTATTCATCCATCACAGTATGAATATTCTTTTCATCGTGCACCACAGATCCATCTTCTTTCTTTCTTTCTTTCTTTCTTTCTTATAATAATAATAATAATAATAATATTAAGCAACAAGTATGCTCCCCTATTTCCTTTCCCTGTTTGTGTCTCCCTCGGAAGTGCTGAAACCGCGAACTTGGCTTTCTGTAACTGCTTGCATGACTAATGCAGGTATGATACATTTACGTGTGGACAGTCGAATAGAATCAGCATCTTACGTGTTACTTATAAAATAGGGATGTCCAATTATGTATGTTGTTTATATTTCACAAAATGTTAAATTTTCGTTGTGTCAAAACCTGTAATGAACACACTATTATCCCCGTTCATGCAATAGAATTTGAATTGTGGAATGATCTCAGGAGAGCTGGTGCTCGTGAGCATGTTTTGGCTCGTATGATGAAAGCACCACATTTCATTTTAAGAGCACAGTGGTGCTCACGAGCACCAGATTGAGAACGCCTGGTCTAGAGAGTACATGTTGAGGAAACGTCAGATATCATGATTAGTTTAACTCAGCCTAACAACCAGAAAAGCCATCCTGAAGAATAGGCTATACCAATAGTAAGTGTAACTTCCATAACGTGTATATAAATTAGACGTAAAGTTCTAAAAAAAAAAAAATATCTCCCATTGCATTTTCATGTTAACATATGCGATATAGCTTCTCAAAAAGAAGGTGCCTTACGGAAACCATTTTATAAATACAGCACTATTAGACTACTACCTCCAAATAAATTTCTAAGCCTTCAGAATGAGTAACGATGTGATCCCAATCAGAGAAAATGAGGGCTGCCCAAGAGAATCATCCAGCTGTAAACACGCAGCAAAATCTGAAATGAGCAAGATTGACTCTTATAGAGGGAAAATTTGCTCTAGTCCCACTCGGTATCTCAATCTTCCGAATGGCCAGTACTGTCTCTCACCCAGGGCAATCGAGGCCACTGAGTGAGAATCCAAAGTCTCGACTATACCGTAATTCTTTAATCTCGGCGTTGTCTGCAGTGTCGATATAGAGAAAAATCCAGGTTCTAAGTCAATGCCCTTTGTTATCACGTTGATATACACCATTCCTCATTATTAAGTCCCACAAAAATTAAACAGTATTATTTGATCCACTTATAAAGAATGACGTATTTTTCATGATAGTGGGGAGCGTGATGGCGCAGTGGCTTTTTATTTTATTTATTTATTTATTTATTTATTTATTTACATAGGTCCCAATGAGCCTGAGCTCGTGTTAGGGACAATCAAGTAACATAGTTACAGCATGGCATATATATAATTTTTGTAACATTACTGTTTAGTTTAATAGTAACTTAGATTGCTAGTGACTAACTTTACAGAGATAATACGGTACGATACATTGCATTGCTTAAGGCTATTGTACATTGGCTATTCATTCCTTAATAGGAAGTCTTTTGTTTTCCTCTTAAATGTTTTTATAGAGAAACTTTCCCTTATGCCTAATGGTAGCGAGTTGTATTCTTTTATTATAGAGGACATAATTCCTTTAGTTCCAAATTTAATGGATTGGGAATGGCTGGTGAATATTTGATTTACTCCTCTTCTTGCATAATGATGAACGTCATTTGCATGGGTAAAATGGATGTGTGTGTGTATCAATTTGTTTTCTAATTTGTATACAAATACTGTTGCTGACATAGCTATTTGTTTTTGCAGTGGCATAATTTTAGTTCTTGAGTACAATTCATTTGAGGGTGTGAGCCAAGGTAATCCAAAGATAGATTTTATAGCACGTTTCTGGAGTATCTCAAGTTCTTTTATCAGCTCCTTCTTACAATATCCCCATATGAAATTCATGTACATTAGATGTAAATGTATCAGAGCAAAGTATATATTTTTCAATTGTTGGCTAGTAAGACAGCTATATCTTAATCTGAAAATAATACCAATTAAAGGGCTGATTTTATGTTTTACATTTTCTACATGATTTTCCCAGGTTAGTGAACTATCTAGTGTGATACCTAAGTATGTTGCCGATTTAACCCTTTCTATTTCTTTGTTGGCTATGTTGACTGTGTTTGTGGTCTCAATCTTGTATGATGGTTTATGGAAGAATAAATATTTTGTTTTAGTGATATTGATAACCATTTTGTGTGCTCTCAACCAATCCACCAGCTTATTGAGATCATAATTAATATTTAGCATAATTTCCTGTTCAGATGTTCCCAGATAGAGTATAAAAATATCATCTGCAAATAGTTTAAGCTTGCCTTTCAATTCTAATAATACTATATCATTAATATAGGCCAAGAAAATAATTGGTCCTAAGACAGAACCTTGAGGTACTCCTGTGTCAATTCTCATTTGAGATCCTTTTACATTATCGATTGCAACATATTGTTTTCTGTTAGTGAGGTAGTTCTTGAACCAATCATGTGCCACTCCTCTGATGCCTGCAAATTCTAGTTTATTAAGGAGAATCTTAGCAGCTTGTCTTTCACCCGGACGGCTGGAGTTAGAATCCCGGTGACAGCGGGGTGAAATTTTCACCTAAAATATCACGTGGTGTCAGGAAGGGCATCCGGCCTTAAATCCCCGGTGAAAATAAAAGAATAGGCCTGGTTGGCTTCGGCGACCCCAACTAATTGGGATAAGCCGAAGAAAGTTTATTGAGATCATGATATTGTTGAATGATTTCTCTCACTATAGTAAGAGATTTGAGTGTTTTTGATTAAATTAGAGGCTTTGCAACACCGTGGTCATGTAGCTCCGTGTGATTGGGTGTGTGTAGAATTTGGCTGTTAACCTGCGTTTCTGCAATGGCTGTATTAGTGTGTGTATCTGTAATTCAAACAAGGATTGGGTAGGAGGTGGCTGTAGCCTTAATTTAGGAATCATTCCGGCATTTGCCTGGAGTATAATTGGAAAACCACTGAACTCCACTTCCAGGATTGCTGAGGTGGCAATCGAACCGCCTCTTCTCAGTTTTTCCTCGCGAGGCTGAGTGTATCCCGTTCCAGCCCTCAAACCAGAATTAAATTTCTTGGCAGAGCCAGGAATCGAACCCGGACCTCTGCGGTGACAGCCAAGATTGCTACCCACTACGCAACGAGGCGGCAGTATAGTAAGAGAGAAGCCAAGCTTGTGGAATTGATTATAAATCGTTATTATCTACATGAGACCAATATGAACAGATGAAGACAACGGCATTAACGGTTATCCTGTTACTTGTTGCAGTTGTATCCTTGCTCAACACGCCGCAGTACTTGCTGGCTAAACGAGAATATCGATAATGATTTTTCTAGGTACTTTTTTACCTTGAATAATAGTTCTGGAACCAGCAGTTCCGAACTGCTTTCTTGTATGGAGACTCATCGGAACCGGGGAACTGTTTGCCCGGGTCTAGTTGACCCCAGCGACACATAGCAGTTCGGATAAATCGAAGAATTTAATTGACCGAGTAGCTCACTTAGTTAATGCGATAGGTCAATGAGGCATGGCTATCTCCGGACTCGAGGGACGAGTGGGTCAGTCAATTATGAAATGGTTCTCCTTGTTTTCAACTTAAGTTAAATGCTGGAAGAGTACCCTTCTATGGGCTAGTTCTTCTTTCCTCCAACTCATTGACAATTTAAAATCATCTTCATTCGTTTTATCTATCGTTAGCTGTTCTGGTCAGTCTAGCGTCAGGGTGTGCATCCTGCTGTAAATTAAATTTGCTACATACAGTCTCATCTCATCTTATTCTCAATCCCGTAGAAACGGAAAAATAAAGGGGAGAAAAACATACAATCTATCTCATTAAGCAAGGAATCTGACACCTTGCTGTAAAAAGTGGTTGGCGTTCTTAGCTGTCATCCGTGAGGTCCAAGCTAGATATTAACATCTTTAATTCTAATGAGATGGTTGAATCACCCACAAGCTCACGTGAATCTCCTTATGCCTCTGAAACCTAATAAGTACAAATGTTGTTCGGATAATTGAAAAACCATCTGTGATGACATTTTGTCCTGACATTCAGTTGGGTGATCCATTCATAAATTCTGTGAGACGCGCGTGAGACTTACAATGTCCACCTCGTGATGCAGTGACCTGCTTTCTTGGCTGTCACCACGCAGGTCCAGATTCGATTCCCGGCTCAACCAAGAAATTTTATCTTGATCTGATGTTTGGAATGGGGTACACTCAGCCTCGTCAGACAAAATTGAGAAGGGATAGGTTCGATTCTCACCAGAGCGATCCAGGAAGTGGTTTTCCGTGGTTTCTCGCTTCTACTCCAGGCAAATGCCAGGATATTTCCTAACTTAAGGTGAAGGCTGACCCCTTCCTAATCTTCAACTGAATTGCGAATACACACATTGCTACTACAGACATACAGAAGCACAGGCTATCATACAAGTTCCATACGAACGCATATGCAAGTGGGCCTACATGGGGCCAAAAGACCTTGTTGTGCAAGCTCTCTCAAATGAAACAACAACTTAATTTATTGTAGCCAATTTAACTTGAAAATTTGTGAATTCATGATAGGGGTGATTAAATCTTTTGGTGTGTTACTTAGTCCGTAAATACTGTATGTCCATGGAATATGAACCAACTTTTTCATGTGATATAAATGCACCTTAGGGTTCAAATTTAGAGGTAGAGCTCAGCAGCTTTATTAAAAATATTATTGTTATTATTATTTGTACCGTCTCTTTCAATAATAATAAGAGTAATGTTATTTGTTTTACGTCTATTTAAACTACTGAGCATTTTAGAGACGCCGAGTTGCCGGAATTTCGTCCTGAGGAGGACCTATAACGTGCCAGTAAATCTACTGAAACGGTTCCCTTGCATTTAAGCAACCTCAAATGCTATCTGTCTGTGCTGGAATTCGATCCCTCAACCTTCGGCATAGCCGGCCAGTAAGTTACCGCTGCGCCGCGTCTGTTTCAGAGTGAATATTTCGATGAATGTCAGGCCGACTGCTGTGTCATATAGAAAATGGTTCCGTGCGATCATTACACGCAACTAATGTTATTGTTACCGAAAGGCCAGCATACAAAGCAAGGGACAGGAGTGAGAGGGATTGCGATGCATACGATGCGATGTTTTGAATGACGGGGGGACGTGGAAAAGCTTTCCATTATAACAGCAACGTGCACGATATACCAAAACGTTTGTCTCTAATTTCAGCAGGAAACCAGATGTAATTTGTGTCCAGTGGATGGTATTCGTGGCACTCAATCACCACAATGTCACAGAGCCAGTAAATTTCCACCTGACTGTCAGAGCGCATTGCGTCCAGATTGAAGTCTGCCACTCAGATTAAGAAAAACTTAGCTCATAAACTGTTTAGTTTAAAAAATCTTAGCATAAACCTAATTCAATGAATTCCAATACCACAATGTAAGATATTTTTATAGGGTTGACTTGGAAAGAGTTTAGTTCTTATATATGTCAATTACTAGATAACCAATGTCTGAAATGAAATTTTAAACCATTTAGCACATATTCAGACTGAAGGAACGAAAGTCTTCAGTGATAATTAATGTTTCATGAATATAAAATAAGAATTCTCCAAAACAAATTTTGAAATTCCCGATTCGATTAAGGATAGAAAAATCAAAATATTCTAATATTATAGGCCTACTGTATTAGTTATCTCTCAAGAGTTGGTTGTATCTTTATTTAAATACTTGAGACATCATGGATATCAGCCATGTAACTGAACAGGTCTCAGATCAGAGCAGAATGTCTAGTTGGAGGATCCGCTGAACAAAAAGCAGAAATAATTGCTCAACTCTACTGTATGAGCAGTGACTGCGATTCCCTTAGCTCTATCACAGTGTGTAGAATAAGAATTCAATTTGCAAATGAGTCGCAATTTGTAAGCAGAGTGTATCACAATACGTATTCCCTTCTCTGAAGACCTCTAACAAACATTTCCGTAGAGCGCACTTTCTCAAGATAACTTCCCCTCAGAGCATACCCATCTCTCTACCTTTTTTCAGATTTGTCTTCAAACCTTGTTGATGCTCTGTATTGAGCGTGATGACATTTGGATATTTTTAATGATGATTCATTTAGTTTTTTTGCCCTCGTGATCATGTAGCCCCGTGTACATAAGTGTGTTTAGAGTATGTCTGATAACCTGTGTCATTGTGACGGCTGTACTAGTGTGTTTAATTGTGACTAGGACCAATTATTTAAATTTCGCCTATTAGAAAACACTGTGCATTCTAGTCTGCATATGTGTAATGATGGAAAAGTTGACCATAATTATTTGGCATTCAACAAAAAATATTATTTTAGCCTTCTTTCTAATTTTGTAAAAAATAAGAGTCGACTGATGAGATCTACACGGGAAAAGTTCCGTGAGTCTGTCTCTGAGTGTGTATTCCTGTCGGAAGGGGATAGCACATTTTGAACCAGTTGGATTGACTAAATGAACAGTGTCTCCATTTTTGTGGATGGTTGCTAGGCGTATTATTCTTAAAATATAGAAATGTATAAGTCAGGAAATAATAAGACAATTAAGACGAAATTTTGTAGGGGAGGAACAACAAATAGGTGAGCTCAGTGGCATTTGCGATAAATTTATCATACTGAATATAGCGCGCAGTGGCTATCCTGAAATATCGTTATTTAATAATAAATAACTTTCTATATTCCAGAGCTACAATTACGAACATTTCTGACAAGGTTGGTTCTTAGAAATAATTCTTCAGGATGCAAGAGCGAAATTGCAACGAAACTGTGTAAGTGAAATGTCTTATTTGGACACAACTCTTAAGGCTCACCAGAAGAACATTCAAATGTACTGCTTGATAACGACGAATATATAACTACACTAACACACTTATGAGAGCGTAGGCTATATGTTCTCTACTGAAGATCTCGTTTACTTCTGATATACTCGTAATTAAACAAGAAGTTCCGTGACGAAATAAAGAGCCTACTTTTCTTAACATTTAAAATTCATGCCAATGATTAATCTATATGGATCTATCTAGAATAATGAAGAAATTAAGTTGGTAATACCGAAATTTCTAATTAGGTCGAAATACTGTATACCTGGCATAACGTAGCCTAATAAAGAACTATAGTTGGCAGCCCTGGTGACTGAATATATTCTTAGTTCCATCTCTTAAGGTACAGAATACAAAATTTGGTTGAAGTCCAATGGATAGCATAGACGTTACATGCAGTTAAACATTGGAACTAACAGCGCGCGTAAAATCATGTTGGCAACAATGACATACATGTATTGGTCAGATATAATCTGAAATAAGATGATCTATTGTTGTGTCAATTTTGAATGAAATCCATTAGTAAGTATAGAAGTTACATGCATTTTAAAATGGGACCTATAATCAGGCTTAGATTCATGTTGGCAGCACTGGCGTAGGCCTATATTAGTTACTCCAAATTAATCTAGAATGCCAGGTACTATACGTGTGCAAAGTTTAGAGCTATTGGCTTGCATAGTTTCTGATATATTGATATTAGGGTAACAAAATAGAGACAGCATTTATTAACAGTTGGCAGCCCTGGTTACTCTTAAGAATCGGCATAGTCATATCTGTTATGGTACGCATAGCACACACGAAATTTGGTCGAAATCCAAATGATAGTATAGAAGTTACATTTATTTAAAGTTGGACCTCTCAGCAGGCTTAGAATCATGTTGGTAGCACTGACGTACATAAGTTACTCCAAATTAATTTAGAATGTCAGGTACTATGCGTGTGCATAGTTTAACGCTGTCGGCTTGCATACTTTCTGATATATGGGTATTTGGATAAAAACAATTGAGAGCATTTATTAACAGCCTTGGAGGCTCTTAAGACTACACCTTGTCATACCTGTTTATGTACACATAGCACATACGAAATTTGGTTGAATTCCAATTGATAGTGTAGAAGTTATATGCATTTAAAAATTGGACCTATCAGCAGGCTTATAATCATTTTGGCAACACTGTCATGTATGGCCTCCTATAAATTAAACTGCAATATTATTATCTCTACGTGTGCCAATTTTGAAATAGCTCCCATTCATACTTTCCAAGATATCCAACATGGAGCTCAAATTTCAATTGCGATTTTTCAGCAGTTGGTAGCACTGACATCATTTTCAAATATGGCCACGAGATATTCAGGTATAGATCTGTACTCCTACCAAAGTTTGTTTCGATTGCTCCAGCTGTTTAGGAGTTGATAGGGGGGGACACACCCACACACACACACACAGCCAGACAGCCAGACAGACAGAAGGACAGACAGACAGACAGACAGACAGACAGACACACATTTGCCCGATCTCATAAGTCTACTTTTTCCTCATTTTTGCAAAATGTGAAAAGTAGGCTAAAAATAGTACTTTGGTTGTACAAACGTCAAAAGAGTTGATTTATGGGGTATGCCATAAAAATGTTTGACTATACTGGCAAGTAAGACTAAAATGCCCTTTACACAAACTGTATATGCAATAAGTGCATGCATGGCGTTCTATTCCAGATGCTGATCTTGTTTTCATCACTTAAGCTTAAACATGCTCAAAATTTACTAAAAAGCATATTTCCGTCACTTGTATTTTAGGCCAATTTTCATTTATGAAAAAAATAGGCTTACGAGATTATCTTTTGTCCGTGTGTGTGTGTGTCCCTAATAACATCTAAACGGCTGGAGCGATTTCAATGAAACTTGTAAGGTCATAGTAATATTTTTTCCTACTCCGAACGTGCCCTTAAAAATGTTATTACGGCTTACCATTCCAACATGTCGGCTGTGCGAAATATTTCACCGTTATTCAATCTCTCCGAAACTATTACTGATATCACCCTGAAATTCTGTACAGTGTTAAAGGGCACCTCTGGATGTTCACCTTTGTAACTTTCGAAAACCTGTTAACTACAAAACTAACATGGCGCCCATGCGAATTTGAAACATTTAAAAAGACTTTTCTCGCGATTTAACCACCTTAACGCAGTGAAACTTGGTACAGCAAATGTGTTCACACATTATAATGCACTGACGTCTAATTTAGTTCAATTGTTTGCATAACCTTAGATGCCAGCTGTGCGAAATTTTGAAATTATGTTTTTATTTCTTGTGTCCTAACTTTACGATCGAAGTCAACGTTTGAATAATGAACCTACGCAATAATCACCATCTAATAATTTATAACTCTATGCCCTACATAAATAAAAATCCAACATGCCGTCCATTTGATTTAGTTAGACGGTTCTCAATATCTATTAATCTATGACAGCAATCAAACTGAAATTTTGTACTTTGATAGTGGCCATAATCATAATTTCACCTATGGAATTTTCAATAACCTAGTGAGCGCAAATCCAACATGGCGTCGACGCGAAATGTAAATATTAAAATGGACGTTTCTCGCGATTTAACCACCCGGGCGCAGTGAAACTTGGTACGGTATATGTTTACACGAATTTTAAACCACTGTCATCAAATTAATTTCATTGCAACTGTTTTCATAACCACAAGATGGCTGGTGTCCGAAATTTTAAAATTTCGTTTTTATATCTTGTGTGTGATGCGATTGAAATTTGAAAAATACACCCACATAATAATCTTCATGTAATTCTGCAAAACTCTAAGGCCTGCATATATAAAAATCCAACTTGGTGACCATTCGAAATATAAAGACGGTACTCAATATCTACGAATCTATTACAGCAATCAAACTGCAATTTGGGATGTTGAGAGAGGCAATTAACGTAAGTAGGAAATATGAAAATAGGCTGTATTGTTCTTTACGGAACTACTTGTTGTTATACAGTATTTATCGAATTCATCAATTTATTTTCAAAATATCACATCAACGATTTCATTTGAGAATGCCTGTCCTAATTTGACTCCATGTCTTAATGAGCGTGATTCAGGAGTGCAAATTGATATTTCGTTCATAAAAAAGACACACGGTGACGGTTAACGCCCAATTACTGTTGAATTCTCCAAATTCGAAAGTCCTTGGCTATGTTAACATACCTAACTGGACTTACTAACTACTGCTACAGAGCTGTCCTAATTTTCACTGCCCTCGTTAAGTGCTACCTCACTAATATGTTCTCTATGGTGGAGTGGGGGTCCAGTTAAGCATTTCCTGCTAATTGATATTAGTTCCTTATAAAGTTTTGTAAGTGCATTAGGCTGAAGGCGCAGGAAGTGACCATGGCAACAGGTGGCCCTCATTATGAAGGTTTATAAAATAGTCGATATAAACCGGGAGTACAGTTGTGGCCTTCTCTCTGGCTTGGGAGCTTTGTGGTCTTAGTACAGTATTCTGCTAGCATAATTGCCGTGCGAATATTGCCTTTGAAGCCATCACATGCCTAACTAAATCTTGCTTTAGTTCTACAAATCTGTTGGAAAAGTTCTATTTTGCAACAAAAAACAAAACCAAAACCGAAACACGAAACACGAAACACCAAACAACAAAACAGCGCAGCGTTAGGCCATACGGCCAAGCTATCTGCGGATTCCGTACACGTGGGTTCAAACTCTACCGTCAGCCGTACATGAAATTATTTTCTGTGGTTTCTGATTGTAAACTCCAAGCAAATATCGGAACAGTACCCTCTGACAAGCCACTGCCGCTTACCTTTCATTTCCTTGCACAGCTTCATTCGTCTCCATTAATTTCATCTCTCTTTATTCCTCTCATGAGGTTGGCGTCAGGAAGGGCATCCAACGGTAAAACACCGTCTTATAGACTTTCTCGCATCTCATCTCCGACCGCGTTGAAAAGAGGGATAATCAGGAGTAGACAATACAAAATATCATAATATAAAATAAAATATAATATATACTAATATAATAAAGCTGAACAGTTTGTCTGTGTGTTTGTGTCTTTAAACGCGATAATCTCTGGAACTACCAGTCGGATACGAAAAATTATTTTTGTATATGATAGCCAGATTCAAGAAAATCGTTTAGGCTATGTTAAATTTCGGACAGACCACTCCATTCCCTGCATTTAGGCCCTTTGGCACAAATCTACACAGTTCAACCGATCTGAACCAAAATTTGTACACTTACCCTTTGGAACCCTGCGAGTAACACTGTCTACATGAAATTTATGACAGACCAGTCCATTTCCTGCATTAGGCCCTTTGGCACAAATCTACACAGTTTCACTAATCTGAAACAAAATTTGTACACTTACCCTTTGGAACCCTGCGAGTAACACTGTTTACATGCAATTTCGGACAGACCACTCCATTCCCTGCATTTATGCCCTTTGGCACAAATCTACACCGTTTCACCGATCTGAACCAAAATGTGTGTACTAACCCTTTGGAACCCTGCGAGTAACACTGTCTACATGAAATTTATGACAGACCAGTCCATTCCCTGCATTTAGGCTCTTTGGCACAAATCTACACCGTTTCACTAATCTGAACCAAAATTTGTATAGGCCTACTTACCCTTCGGAACCCTGCGAGTAACACTGTTTACATGCAATTTCGGACAGACCACTCCATTCCCTGCATTTATGCCCTTTGGCACAAATCCAACCCACTTCACTAATCTGAACCAAAATTTGTATACTTACCCTTTGGAACCCTGCGAGTAACACTGTCTACATGAAATTTATGACAGACCAGTCCATTCCCTTCATTTAGGCCCTTTGGTACAAGTCCACACCATTTCACTAATCTGAACCAAAATTTGTATACTTACCCTTTGAAACCCTGCGAGTAACACTGTTTACATGCAATTTCGGACAGACCAATCCATTCCTTGCATTTATGCCCTTTGGCACAAATCTACACCGTTTCACCGATCTGAACCAAAATGTGTATACTAACCCTTTGGAACCCTGCGAGTAACACTGTCTACATGAAATTTATGACAGACCAGTCCATTCCCTGCATTTAGGCCCTTTGGCACAAATCTACACCGTTTCACTAATCTGAACCAAAATTTGTATAGGCCTACTTACCCTTCGGAACCCTGCGAGTAACACTGTTTACATGCAATTTCGGACAGACCACTCCATTCCCTGCATTTATGCCCTTTGGCACAAATCCAACCCGCTTCACTAATCTGAACCAAAATTTGTATACTTACCCTTTGGAACCCTGCGAGTAACACTGTCTACATGAAATTTATGACAGACCAGTCCATTCCATTCATTTAGGCCCTTTGGTACAAGTCCACACCATTTCACTAATCTGAACCAAAATTTGTATACATACCCTTTGAAACCCTGCGAGTAACACTGTTTACATGCAATTTCGGACAGACCAATCCGTTCCTTGCATTTATGCCCTTCGGCACAAATCTACACCGTTTCACCGATCTGAACCAAAATGTGTATACTAACCCTTTGGAACCCTGCGAGTAACACTGTCTACTTGAAATTTATGACAGACCAGTCCATTCCCTGCATTTAGGCCCTTTGGCACAAATCTACACCGTTTCACTAATCTGAACCAAAATTTGTATAGGCCTACTTACCCTTCGAAACCCTGCGAGTAACACTGTTTACATGCAATTTCGGACAGACCACTCCATTCCCTGCATTTATGCCCTTTGGAAAAAATATACACCGTTTCACCGATCTGAACCAAAATGTGTATACTAACCCTTTGGAACCCTGCGAGTAACACTGTCTACATGAAATTTATGACAGACCAGTCCATTCCCTGCATTTAGGCCCTTTGGCACAAATCTACACCGTTTCACTAATCTGAACCAAAATTTGTATAGGCCTACTTACCCTTCGGAACACTGCGAGTAACACTGTTTACATGCAATTTCGGACAGACCACTCCATTCCCTGCATTTATGCCCTTTGGCACAAATCCAACCCGCTTCACTAATCTGAACCAAAATTTGTATACTTACCCTTTGGAACCCTGCGAGTAACACTGTCTACATGAAATTTATGACAGACCAGTCCATTCCCTTCATTTAGGCCCTTTGGTACAAGTCCACACCATTTCACTAATCTGAACCAAAATTTGTATACTTACCCTTTGAAACCCTGCGAGTAACACTGTTTACATGCAATTTCGGACAGACCAATCCATTCCTTGCATTTATGCCCTTTGGCACAAATCTACACCGTTTCACCGATCTGAACCAAAATGTGTATACTAACCCTTTGGAACCCTGCGAGTAACACTGTCTACATGAAATTTATGACAGACCAGTCCATTCCCTGCATTTAGGCCCTTTGGCACAAATCTACACCGTTTCACTAATCTGAACCAAAATTTGTATAGGCCTACTTACCCTTCGAAACCCTGCGAGTAACACTGTTTACATGCAATTTCGGACAGACCACTCCATTCCCTGCATTTATGCCCTTTGGAAAAAATATACACCGTTTCACCGATCTGAACCAAAATGTGTATACTAACCCTTCGGAACCCTGCGAGTAACACTGTCTACATGAAATTTATGACAGACCAGTCCATTCCCTGCATTTAGGCCCTTTGGCACAAATTTACACCGTTTCACTAATCTGAACCAAAATTTGTATAGGCCTACTTACCCTTCGGAACCCTGCGAGTAACACTGTTTACATGCAATTTCGGACAGACCACTCCATTCCCTGCATTTATGCCCTTTGGCACAAATCCAACCCGCTTCACTAATCTGAACCAAAATTTGTATACTTACCCTTTGGAACCCTGCGAGTAACACTGTCTACATGAAATTTATGACAGACCAGTCCATTCCCTTCATTTAGGCCCTTTGGTACAAGTCCACACCATTTCACTAATCTGAACCAAAATTTGTATACTTACCCTTTGAAACCCTGCGAGTAACACTGTTTACATGCAATTTCGGACAGACCAATCCATTCCTTGCATTTATGCCCTTTGGCACAAATCTACACCGTTTCACCGATCTGAACCAAAATGTGTATACTAACCCTTTGGAACCCTGCGAGTAACACTGTCTACATGAAATTTATGACAGACCAGTCCATTCCCTGCATTTAGGCCCTTTGGCACAAATCTACACCGTTTCACTAATCTGAACCAAAATTTGTATAGGCCTACTTACCCTTCGAAACCCTGCGAGTAACACTGTTTACATGCAATTTCGGACAGACCACTCCATTCCCTGCATTTATGCCCTTTGGAAAAAATATACACAGTTTCACCGATCTTAACCAAAATTTGTATACTTACCCTTTGTAACCCCGCGAGTAACACTGTCTGCATGAAATTTCGGACAGACCACTCCATTCCCTGCATTTAGGTCCTTTGACATAAATCTACACCGTTTCACCGATCTGAACCACATTTTGTATACTTTATTTATATTTTTTTAAATCGAATTTACCCTCCAGGGTGGTGGTTCCCACGGACTCAGCGTGGAAACTCGCCTCCACCGCCTCTACGGGCAGTGTCCTAGAGCTGGGAACATCTGATCGGAGTGGATACAACTGGGGAGGTGTGACCAGCACCGCGCCCAGGCGGCCTCACCTGCAAAGCGAACAGGGGCCTCATGAGGGAAGGGAGGGATAGGCAGGGAAGAGGGAAGGAGGCGGCCGTGGCCTGACAGTAGGAACTATCTCGGTATTTGCTCGAAGACGAAGTGGAAAACGACGGAAAACCACTTCGAGGATGGCTGAGATGGGAATCGAAAACCCTCTACTCATTTGGGCCACCTGAGGCTGAGTAGACCCCGTTCCAGTCGTCATACCACTTTTCAAATTTCGAGGCAAAGCCGGGAATTGAACTCAGGACCTCCGGGGCGGCAGCTAACCATGCTGACCACTACGCTACAGAGGCGACTATTTGTATACTTACCCTTTGGAAACCTGCGGGTGACACTGTCCACTTTAAATTTCGGACAGACCACTCCATTCCCTGCATTTAGGTCCTTTATCACAAATCCACAACGTTCCTTCTAATTGCGCCAAATTTTACTTATACTTTGAAACCCTGCTGGTAACACTGTCCACTTGATATTTTGGACAACGCTCTCCATTCCCTACATTTAGAATAACAAGCAAACTGAACTTGAAAACCACGTATTAAGGCCCTTGAACCATTCATGTCCGTAGTAGTGTAACTAAAAGAGTATTTTAATAAGTCCACTGCTGATTGGCAATTCGGGCTGCATCACATCGCCCCTACCAGTGTTCTGGTGCAGAATTGCGAAAATAGTGAAATCTTGCGCTGCTTATAAATTGCAGTCACGGGGATTAGTGCAAAAAGATTTCGTAGGCCCCTTAAAACAGTTATCATCATGAACATATTATGCCTCTGTATAAGTGCAATGGTGTTGGTGCAGTACATTGAGGTTACCAGCTGCAATAAGCGTTGGTGCTTTCAAATTTACCTTAATTTATTCCGAAACTTATCGTTGAGCGCTATGTGGTGGTAAATGATACAATTCTACCTCAGGAGCTCGGGACAGCCGAAGTTTTCCAAAGTGTTCTGATTATTTTCCTATGGTGCTATGCGACAAAAGACGACACTATTGGTCTCTACATTTCTAACAGCCAATGAGATATAGGCCCTAGGCAGTGTCTTATTTCACTTACTCCTCTTTCTAAACATATTTTAAAATTTGTTTGTAATTTACATGTGTCAGTACTGTAGTTAGTGAACAGTCATTTCCCTATTCATTATTATCTTAACGGGAAAATGACCTGAATGTTACGTCCATTATACTGTACTACTTATCACCCCCACTACAACCACCACCACGAAAAGTTATATTTAAAAATATTTCTTTTCTGTTAGTTTAACTATCATGTGCCAGTTCTGTAGTAGTATTAATTATCATTCATAAAACAAATTAATCCACCGGGCGAAGCCGGGCACTGCTGCTAGTAAAAAATAAAATGGGTGAAAAAATAACATAGCCTATTTTCATCGGCTTTGGTGGCGTAGTTGGTAGCATGCTGAGCTTCTATGCCCAAGATCGCGGGTTCAAACCCGGCCGAAGTTGTCGGATTTCTTAAGAGTGTTAAAAATCCCTCAGTATGCCTTCCTTTTGGAGG